>OY755039.1:7838316-8438316 GCA_963576565.1 Aspidapion aeneum
CGGTATTTTTTATTTTTTTCATATCTCCCTTGGTTTAAGAAATATAGCTATTGTAAGTTTTTAAAAACTCACCCTGTATATATAGAGATCATTGGGGTTTTCTCACTATACACGTAGGATGAGAGACAAAACGGTCTGATTAACTTCGCAAGGGTGCAAACAGTTAAGTGTAACACTAATTAGGAGTCCATTGGATCTTGAACCCCCGGAGGTTAGGCTTTCGACCTACCCACTGAAAAATATGAGAGCTACGAAAACTTTTTTGATTTTTAAATTCACGGGTACTAAAATTTACATTTGTTAATTGTTAGTATTCTTTGGCTTAAAAATTCCGCTGATTGACGCTCATGTCTGAGGGTGGGTAAAAACGCTAATCAGCGTTGATCTGGCCTGAAATGCAGAAGTGCTGTCGTAGGTCACGGAAGGTTTCTATTTTTTGCAATCGATCTTTTCATCGATCTATATATGTATATGGATGATTCTACAAAAATGGTGCTGTGGAGTGGGAATGCATATTTTTCAAACACAGACTGCAAATGAAGCATAGTTTTAGTTATAAGATTTAAAACGAAATGTTTTCTTTATGGAGCATTTGAGTTTAATGTATAACAAAAATTGCAAGTTTATAATTTTTTTTATTACAAAGCAAATACTTCATTCCTCTGGTGTAGTCCCAAACCAAATATTAAAAACTCAAATTGAAAAAAATATCCTAATAAATAATATTTAACCAAGTCTTAACTATTTATCAAAAAATTGATAAAACTAAAGTTTACATTCCTATTTTTGAAAATCCGAATTTATATCTTCTGCGGAAAATTTTACAATTTTAAACGTTTCCATTTTTAATAACACAATATTAGTGAATACCACCGGTTAATTTCTAGAGAAAGAGACGGCCCTGGATATCTAATTTACTTGTGAGGATGACAAGTTGTGACAGATAATGTCAACTTTAGTTTGGTTTAAGTTATAGATCTTTTTATTTTCGGCAGAAAATTAGTTTTTTTCGGAGAAATCAAAAAGGAACGCTTTAATTATCATCCCTCTGGTAAGTAAATATTCGACTGATATCAATAGTATAATTTTTTTGTTGATTGTTTTAAAATTATAAGTATAGTAACTTTGTTTATATAAAACTTAAGTTGAGTAGTCTAAATAGATTTTGATTTAAATTTAGAAAACCATTAAAAAACTCATTCCTCTGGTACTCATTCCTCTGGAATTTTTATGCAATAATTCCTAAAATTCGGGAAAATAAATGTTTCTTAGCTTACACCTAATTAGTCACATAAATTTAAAAAAAAACAATTATTTACTGTTCTGTACTGTTATTTAAAGACAATAACCAAAAATGATATCCATTGTATGCCCGCAGATAGAAAAACGATAACTGCAGTGGACTGTATATATTTTATTAAATGAAGCGCGAACAAACATAAATATATTGATACGAAATCACGAAATAATCAAAAGGTCCATAGTTAATTGCTGGTACCACACAACGGAAATCAGAAACAAAGCACTCACCAGTTTGCAGCCAATTTCTCCACGTTCCAGGGGCCCCTTTCTGGATCTAATGATGGCACCACGTAGCTGAAGGGCTGAAGTTTCTAGTTCTATGCTTCAGTACACTAAAATCGAGCACTTTCAAGTGTAGAAATTTGTAATAGTTGGAGAAAGTAAATTAACACGCCATTTTCTCGAGGCGGTAGAAAAAGATCTCACCGATTCTTGGTGCGCATGTCCAATGCGCGGAAAATGTACTCTGTCCGTCATCCAATTGTGTGGTTTTAAAATTTTAAAAACAACTGCGAAATTTAGCGGGAGCTAACATCCATATAGCCCAGTTTTGGTAGAATCATCCATATAGCAGTTTATACTCGCCTGCTCTTGTTCTAGTTTCCCTCGTATCTTGGTAGATGGCGCTTCTTGCGAGGATTTTCTCACTGTAGACGTAGGATGAAAGACAAAACGGTCTGCTTAACTTCGCAAGGGTATCACATTGACGAAGCAGTGTTTTGAGGAGTCCCATAACGACGAAACAATTAACTGTCAACACTTATTAGGTGTCCATTAGATCTTGGACTCCCGTGAAGTTAGGCTTTAGAACTACCCATGGAAAAATATGAGAGAAACTAAAACTTCTTTTAACCCGATTAGCCATAAAAACTTGTTTAATTTTTAAATTCACGTGTACAACATAAGTACTGTTGTTTTTTTATGTCATCATTTTTTTCCTTTCAGCCCTGTGTATGAATTCTTGAATGGGTGAGAAGGAGTACTCCCTCAAAATCGGGTAAAACTCAAACTGCGCATGCGATCTCACTATATTTCCGCATCTCTTTTGGTCCTGACTGAGAGAGATGTGACTTCTCATTCTCACTCATTACAATAATTCCCTACGTACCCACGTGGCTGTTGTGTTCCAAAAAAAAGTTGTGGTCATATATTTCTTTTTGACCATTTGGAAAAACAATAAGGTTAACAAAAAGTTGTAATTTAACAGTTGAGGTTGTCAATATAAGGTGTTGTTAGGTTTCATATTCCTTTATAATTTCATAGAGAAAAACACCAAAAGTTATTGTTTTCTATCTTTCCTGGTACCCAGGTACCTACCTCTCAAGGATAAATTTTTTCTTTACGTTTTTTAATTGATTTAGAAATGTACAAGGTTTGTTTTGATTAATCTTACAAAAGAGTCTAAAACTAAAAATATAAGAATAGATTAGATGCAGTAATTTTTCTTGGAATATCTGACGCCCCAGCAATATTTGTCTAAAATTTGTTTTATTAGCTCACACATATACTATACTATAGTAGTGTGAGCTATGGTGATCCTAATTTTTTCGAGAAAAAAAAAGTTGCTCCGATTTCAAAAATTTTTATATATCTTTGCGTTTCAGATGATTTTGAAACTTTTTTGTTGCGCCGTCTGTCTGTCTGTATGTCTGTCTGTAACGACCAACGCGCATAACTCAAAAACCGCTTGGCCGATTTTAATGAAATTTGGTACCTAGGCTGGGTTTCGGGCCGAGATGGTCCCATTTAAAAATGAACAAAATCCACCGAACACAAACCAAATAAAAGGCGGGGGTAGATTTCAAAAATTAGAGTTTATTGGAAAATATGGTGTGTGTGATATCAAACGAAAGGTAATTGAGTCTGGAGGTAAACAAAATACATTTTAATTTATTTAAAAAAAAGGGTGGGGGTATACTTCAAAAATTAGAGTTTAAGTGAAAATATGGCGTGTGTGATATCAAACGAAAGGTAATTGAGTCCGGAGTTTAACAAAATACATTTTAGTTTTTGTTTTTTTAAGGGTGAGGGTAGATTTTAAAAATTTGAGATTAACTCAAAACATGGCTTGTGTGGTATCAAACAAAAGGTAATTTAGTCTGGAGTTGAATAAAATATATTT
This sequence comes from Aspidapion aeneum, assembly GCA_963576565.1. Lineage (NCBI taxonomy): Eukaryota > Metazoa > Arthropoda > Insecta > Coleoptera > Brentidae > Aspidapion > Aspidapion aeneum. The sequence goes on from OY755039.1 coordinate 7,841,741, forward strand.
TAGTTTTTAGTTATATTAGCTCACACGTACACTATAACTATAGTACCTAGTGTGAGCTTAGGGGCCCGTATATTGGCAGAGTATTTTATTTAGACCTAAATTTTCTTAAAATTTTTACCTTGAAAAGCGGCAAATTTTTAATATTTACGCTATTAAAAACCATTGGTTTTAAAGGTTGGTTAGTACGACATCAATTAGTTTAAAAACCGTTAGTTCAAAAGGTAACTAATAAAAACATTTATTTAAAATTTAGAGTTAGTTTAAAAGACGTTTAAAAAACATTGTTTAAAATTTAAAGATTTTTATACCACTTAACAATCAAACAAGTTTCGTGGCAAGATCCAAGATCTGTGTTGATCCGGCCTGAAAGACAAAGAGCTGTCGTAGGTCACGGACTATAGTTGTTTTCTTTTATTTGCATTCCATCTTTTCATTGATCGATATTGTATAGCAGTGTTTTCTTTCGCCTGCTTTTGGTTTTTTGTTTCTCTCGTATCTCGGTAGATGGCGCCTCTTGCTATAGTTCGCTCACTAATTACATTTAATTAGAGACAAAACCGTCTGATTAACTTCGCAAGATTTGTCACGTCGACCAGCAGTGTTCTGAGGAGTCCCATAAGGACGAAACGGTTAACTGTCAACACTTATTAGGTGTCCATTAGATCTTGGACCCCCGTGAGGTTTAGCTTTCAGGCTACCCACGGAAAAATATAAGGGAAACAAAAAAACTCCTTTTTGCTAGAGTTGGGCAAAACAGTGATTTTCGACTAACCGGTGAAGTAGCGACAGCGATTTATAAGTAACCAGTGATTTTTAACGGTGATTTCAATCACTGTATAAAATATTTCTAGTATTCATTCTTCATTCCCTATTTTACCTAGTAAAATATTTATATTATTCATTCACTATTTTACCTAGTATTACGGAGAGCATCCCCTGCGGCTGCGGCTAGAGTTATTTCGGTTCCTACGGTTATAAAGGTTACCAAATATTCCGTAGTGCTATTTATGATTTAACCGGCTAGTTGAAAATAGGGACATTTTGGGTCAGGTAAAATAACAGAAAATTTGACAGCTGTTACCGTTATTGTTACTAAGAATAACGGCAGCATTCAGGGCAAAAAAGATAGATTTTGGAACTCTTAAGATAACACAACAAAAACGTTAATTTAGTGGTTTCACACACCTTCAACTTTTTGTTTATTTATATTTGCAGTGGCGCACCCAGGAATGTGTCTTGGGGGGGCCGAGGCCTCTTGGCGGGGGGGGGGGGGGGCGGAAGCCTCATGATGTCAAATTTTAAGCTATTTTTTGTGTTTTATCATGAAATATGTAGAAAATATGTAAAAAAGTCTAAGGCTTGGGCGCGCCCATGATATTTGTTAATTTATTTTTATTAGATGGCTTTTTACAAACCAAACTACCGAATTATAGTAAAAAATTCGACTGCATTAAACAAAACAATACAAAACTAACCTTAAAAAATAGCGGTAACATTAACGGCCGGCCACCGTAAGTACCGGGCGCCGTTACCGTACATAACAAAAAAGGAGCGAGAAGCTGCTAATGCGCAGACTTAGTAATAACAATAACGGTAACAAAGTGTAAAATACGCGACCCAAAATGTCCCTGATCACCGTTTTCGTATATTACGGTGAAACGTGAAACGCGATTTCACTGCCAAATATGCGTTCGGGTGCGACCAGAGACACGACGACGTCGTGAGACGCGACGTTCCTCAGATACCGGTAATAATATTTACCAATCACTGAATAACTGTTTGTGCAGAATTTCGATAACCGGTAGCGCCAGTGATTTTTGTTTCACTGTTACTGAATCACAGTGATCGATATATCGCCCATCTCTACTTTGTGCCCGATTAGCCACGAAACTTGTTTGATTTTTAAATTCACGGGTACGAAATTCCACGTTTGATACTACTTAACTTTTGAATTTTTTTGTAAACCAACGGCTGACCTCGCTACCATTTTAACCAAGGGTTTCTGGACTAAGTGTCTTTAAAGCCAATAGCTTTTCAACTATATTAAGTTTCAAACTAATGGTTTTCATACTAATTACTTTCCGAACTACTAATTTATTTTGAAACCAACGCAAGGGTCTTTAAACTTATGTTTTCGAACCAAACTCCGCGATCTGAAAGGAATAGGATTATATGTCATTTGAAAAAAGCCGACAAAATATTTATTTTTTCTGCAAAATTAATATAATTTATAGTTTATAAAACTACAACAAAATTATTACACCCTTGAGAACTTCTTAGACTGCCACTCTAAATACATGTGTTAACAATTATAAAAAATATTAAAAAAATGCTTAAGGCCTTAAATTTGATCTCATAAAGATTTTTCCCAACTTACGTAAAGATGAGAGCATCTTTATAAGGATCTATCCAAAAATTGTCACTGCCTTAACTAAGACTAGTATCAAAAAAGTTGTGTGTTGCTTCTTTAAAAAACAAAGTCATCACCAGCATAGCCCTTTGCGCCCAATCCTGTCACTTTGTAAGTAAGTCCGCCATGTTCGGTTTCATCTTGTCGGCTTACGACGTATAGCACGTCTAAGTTCGGACCGCCGAACGCACACGATGTGATCTGAAAAATAAAAATACTCATTGTACAGCGTGTCCCATTTTCGATGGGATTAAATGGGAAACTCGGTTATTATTAAAGATATCGATTTTCTGATTGCACCTTACCGTGCTCTTTTTTGGAGCCCTTAAAAATGGTGTAATCAGATTTTTGCTATACCCCGTGGTTTCGCTAATACAGGGAGTTTTTGAAAAAATTGCATTTTAGTTAATTCCTTGTATCTCGTTTATTTTGCAAGATATTTTTATTCTGTAAAAACCTTTCTATGGCAACTTTTTTAGAGCAAAATAATAACGTTGTCAATTTTTTAAAATATTGTTTAGTTTTTGAGATAGGGTATTTATCATAAAAAAATTAAATACGGACCTGGATTCTTTTTATTACTACTTTGATTACTTCCATGCTATTATTACCTTAAAATGATAAAACTTTAATATTTTTTTGATTTAAGGTTAAAAAAAGTTATTTAATATTTGAAAAAAAAATTATAGTCCGAACCTGGAAATTTCCAACGTAATTATAAATTAAAAATTGCAAGACACACTAATTGAACGATTTTTACTTTATCTGTTTTGAAATGATAATTAAAAAATTTATAAATAAAGTAAAAAACGTTAAAAAGTTACAAAAATAATATCATACTAATTATTTGATAACCAAACAGCAGGTCGTGAAATTTACAAAACAAACGCGTGGAATTGACATTGTCATTTTACTTGTCATTTTTGTAAATGGCTTACAATTATTTTAAACTGGCTAGAAATCGACCATATCCAGATTTTGAAAAATGTGTTATGTTTGACTGCTTCATTCAAGCAACAAAATCCCAATATTTAAATGGCAGAAATATTTTTATGCAAAATGCGTTAAGAAAAATTACTCAAAAATGCCAACAATGTCTTACACATAATGGTAATCAGAAAGAAAAGTTATTTTTTATAATTTGTTTTTTTTTTGTATTTTTCGTAGACTTTGTTTCAAATAAATCTGTAAGGTAACGTAATACCATTTTAATATGCTAAGTATCAAAACAGTTAAACTAAAAATTGTTTAACTAGCAATTTTTAGTTTATATTTATGTTGGAAATATCCAGGTTCGGACTAATTTTTTTTTTAAATATTAAATATTTTTTTTTTACCTTAAAACAAAAATTTTTTAAATTTTTATTATTTTATGATAATACTAGCATGAAACCAATCAAAAAAGTAATAAAAAAAATCCAGGTCCGTATTTAATTTTTTTATGATAAATACCATATCTCAAAAACTAAACAATATTTTAAAAAATTGATAACGTCATTATTTTCTTCTAAAAAAGTTGCCATAAAAATGTTTTTACAGAATAAAAGTATCTCGCAAAATAGGCGAGATACAAGGGATTATTAAAAATACAATTTTTTCAAAAACTCCCTGTATTAGCGAAACTACGGGGTATAGAAAAAATCTGATTACGCCATTTTTAACGGCTCAAAAAAAGAGCACGATAAGGTGCAATCAGAAAATCAATATCTTTAATAATAACCGAGTTTCCCATTTAATCCCATCGAAAATGGGACACGCTATACTGTACGTCACACGATTTTACGTAATATATTTAGGACCAGTAAAAAGGTCTGTAATTAACGATTTAACTTGATTTAACGCCTATTTCGCTTCTGATCATGCGCACTAGTTTAAAGAAAACTACAGTTGTCGCTTTGTGACGTACTAGCTAATAAACAAATACATAATTTTAATGTTAAGGCGACAAATTCGATTTCAGTCAATAGGTGGCACTAAATATTAGAGTCCGAGGTTTTTCCTAATTTTTACGCGGTCGCCTCCGCGTCTTTAAATTTAATGAGTTAATCAAATTTATGTTAAAAAACTATCAATCAAATTTTTAGTCAATTAAACACTTTTTATTTAATAAAAATTTGTTAATAAACAAACACGTTTTATATTTAAGATGTATAGTTTAATTTCTTTTACTTGGGTCGTATGTAGGCACTTTATTTTTAATATTAAAAATCTCAAAAAGGCGCAAGAAAGCGCAGCCATTTTTTTTTTCATTTTGTTAAGAAACATTCAATTAACAAAAAAGTGACAATAGTTTTGCTTAACAAAATTTTATCACACACTAAATTATATTAGCTCACACATATACTATACTATAGTAGTGTGAGCTATGGGTATCCTAATTTTTTCGAGAAAAAAAAAGTTGCTCCGATTTCAAAAATTTTTATATATCTTTGCGTTTTAGATGATTTTGAAACTTTTTTGTCGCGCCGTCTGTCTGTCTGTCTGTCTGTCTGTCTGTCTGTCTGTCTGTCTGTCTGTCTGTCTGTCTGTCTGTCTGTCTGTCTGTCTGTCTGTCTGTCTGTCTGTCTGTCTGTATGTCTGTCTGTCTGTCTGTAACGACCAACGCGCATAACTCAAAAACCGCTTGGCCGATTTTAATGAAATTTGGTACCTAGGCTGGATCTTGGGTCGAGATGGTCCCATTTAAAAATGAACAAAATCCACCGAACACAAGCCAAATAAAAGGATGGGGGAAGATTTCAAAAATTACAGTTTATGTGAAAATATGGCGTGTGTGATATCAAACGAAAGGTAATTGAGTATGGAGTTAAAAAAAATACATTTTAATTTTTTTTTCTTCAAAAAGGGTGGGGGTAGATTTCAAAAATTAGAGTTTACGTGAAAATATGGCGTGTGTGATATCAAACGAAAGGTAATTGAGTCCGGAGTTAAACATAATACAGTTTAGTTTTTGTTTTTTTATGGGTGGGGGTAGATTTCAAAAATTTGAGTTTAAGTCAAAACATGGCTTGTGTGGTATCAAACAAGAGGTAATTTAGTCTGGAGTTGAATAAGATATATTTCAGGTTTTAGTTTTATTAGCTCGCACGTACTCTATAACTATAGTACCTAATGTGAGCTTAGGGGCCCATATATTGGCAGAGTATTTTTTATATTTCTTTAAGGTAAATTCTAATAATAATTGACTTCTTAGTTTACAAAATATGATTACTCTATGACAACCTACAGCTAGATATTGGTATTTAGTGATTTTTGGTTAAATTACCTGTGCTGGACGTCTCCATCCTAAAATTTTAGCTCACATATACTATACTATAGTAGTGTGAGCTATGGTGATCCTAATTTTTTCGAGAAAAAAAAAAGTTGCTCCGATTTCAAAAATTTTTATATATCTTTGCGTTTCAGATGATTTTGAAACTTTTTTGTTGCGCCGTCTGTCTGTCTGTCTGTATGTCTGTCTCTCTGTCTGTCTGTAAGGACCAACGCGCATAACTCAAAAACCGCTTGGCCGATTTTAATGAAATTTGGTACCTAGGCTGGGTCTTGGGTCGAGATGGTCCCATTTAAAAATGAACAAAATCCACTGAACACAAACCAAATAAAAGGATGGGGGTAGATTTCAAAAATTAGAGTTTATGTGAAAATATGGCGTGTGTGATATTAAACGAAAGGTAATTGAGTCTGCAGTTAAACAAAATACATTTTAATTTATTTAAAACAAAAGGGTGGGGGTATATTTTAAAAATTAGAGTTTAAGTGAAAATATGGCGTGTGTGATATCAAACGAAAGGTAATTGAGTCCGGAGTTTAACAAAATACATTTTAGTTTTTGTTTTTTTTGTAAGGGTGGGGGTAGATTTCAAAAATTTGAGTTTAAGTCAAAACATGGCTTGTGTGGTATCAAACAAAAGGTAATTTAGTCTGCAGTTGAATAAAATATATCTCAATTTTTGTTATATTAGCTCACACGTACACTATAACTATAGTACCTAGTGTGAGCTTAGGGGCCCATATATTGGCAGAGTATTTTTAAATATAACACTTCATATAAAAAGAGAAAGTAATTATAATTATTCAATAATTTGTATGTAATTATCATAAAAATTAAACAGACGCTTTCTAAAGTGTTAAACTCACGTCATACTAAAAAAAACAAATGAAAATACTCTATCACATTTTCAGCGCTCACTAGTTTGCTACATAATTTGAGTTCCAGATATTGTATATGTCTATTTGTGTTTTAGCTCACACTACTACTATAAGTAGTGTGAGCCATGGTGATCCTAATTTTTTCGAGAAAAAAAAAGTTGCTCCGATTTCAAAAATTTTTATATAACTTTGTGTTTCAGATGATTTTGAAACTTTTTTGTTTTGCTGTCTGTCTGTCTGTATGTCTGTCTGTAACGACCAACCCGCATAACTCAAAAACCGCTTGTCCGATTTTAATGAAATTTGGTACCTAAGTTGGGTCTTGGGCCGTGATGGTCCCATTTAAAAATGAACAAAATCCACCGAACGCAAGCCAAATAAAAGGGTAGATTCCAAAAATTAGAGTTTAAGTGAAAATATGTCGTGTGTGATATCAAACGAAAGGTAATTGAGTCTGGAGTTAAACAAAATACATTTTAGTTTTTTTCAAAAGGGTGGGGGGTAGATTAAAAAAATTTGAGTTTAAGTCAAAACATGGCTTGTGTGGTATCAAACAAAAGGTAATTGAGTCTGGAGTTGAATAAAATATATTTCAGTTTCACGTACACTATAACTATAGTACCTAGTGTGAGCTTAGGGGCCCATATATTGGCAGAGTATTTTTAGTTTCTTCCACTTTTACACCCGATTGGCCACTTTGTGTGCCGGGATAAGGAGGAATCTGAGCATAAGGCATAGGTTGTGTAAATGCCCTGGTCTTGCCAGGACAAGATCTACTTCGAGAATCTAGAAAAAACTTATTTTTACAAATCTACGCCATAATAATGGCGGCAACCCTAGAAGAGGTTCGGAACAGCGAAGAGGAGCTTATATATATATGCTCTGACAGTCAAGCCACCCTGAAGGCGCTAAACGCACCCAAGATTGCTGACGGCTTGGTGGAAGAATGCGCAGAGGCGCTGGAGACCCTAAGCGATGGCAAACGGGTGACGCTGGTTTGGGTTCCGGGACATACGGGGGTACCAGGCAACGAGAAGGCAAACGAACTCGCACGACTCGGGGCAGGAACCGCCTATGTAGGACCGGAGCCACTTTTGGGCGTGACAAAAAGACAAGTGCAAAGCGGACTCAACAAATGGGCCCAGGACGCGCTATTAAACTCCTGGGAAACAGGAACGGGTTGCAGACAGACCAGAGAATTCGTAGACCGTCCAAAAGCGACCAGAATTAGATGGATGCTGGGACGGACACGAAAAGACCTCGGACTGCTGATAGGTACTCTAACCGGACATAACCGGTTGAGGAAGCACATGACACGTATAGGAGTCGAGAATGACCCTACCTGCCCAGCCTGTGGACAGGATGAAGAGACATCACGACACCTCGTGGCAGAATGCGAGGCCTACGCAAGGATGAGACAACAGGCACTCGGAGCGCCAACTCTGAGCGAGAAAGAACTGCACATGCTCAAATGGGCAGACTTACTGGACTTTGTAAAGAGAACAGGAAGGCCCAATGAGTTACCCGACCATCAAAGGAAAGTGCAGAGAGTGGGTTAAGGGACAGACTTGGGGCATGGCAAAAAGGGCCTACTCTGGCCTACTTGTCAGACCTGCGGGTCAACCCCCCCCCCACTACTACTACTACTATTTTTACAAAAATCAGAACGTTTCCTATCAAAATCGGACAAAAGTAGACGGACCCAGAAATCAAAAGAGCTACTTACATATTTAGCGGGGAACTTGATAGTCTGCAATAATGTCTGTGGTTTTCTAGGGTCGATCTTAATGACAGAACTTCCATTGTAGATTGCCACCCAAAGGTTACCGTCGATATCAATGCACATACCGTCCGGTATAGCATCTGGAATGACTTTAGCAATGGTAAATACTGGTTTCCTATTGGCTAAAAAATTGCAGTAATGTACAGCGTGTCCCATTTTCGATGGGATTAAATGGGAAACTCGGTTATTATTAAAGATATTGATTTTCTGATTGCACCTTACCGTGCTCTTTTTTTGAGCCCTTAAAAATGTCGTAATCAGATTTTTGCTATACCCCGTAGTTTCGCTAATACAGGGAGTTTTTGAAAAAACTGTATTTTTAAAAATCCCTTGTATCTCGCTTATTTTGCGAGATACTTTTATTCTGTAAAAACATTTTTATGGCAACTTTTTTAGAAGAAAATAATGACGTTGTCAATATTTTTAAATATTGTTTAGTTTTTGAGATATGGTATTTATCATAAAAAAATTAAATACGGACCTGGATTTTTTTAATTACTATTTTGATTGGTTTCATGCTAGTATTATCATAAAATAATAAAAATTTTAAAAATTTTTGGTTTAAGGTCAAAAAAAATATTTAATACTTAAAAAAAAAATTAGTCCGAACCTGGATATTTCCAACATAAATATAAACTAAAAATTGCTAGTTAAACAATTTTTAGTTTAACTGTTTTGATACTTAGCATATTAAAATGATTTTACGTTAATTTACAGATTTATTTGAAACAAAGTCTACGAAAAATACAAAAAAAAACAAATTATAAAAAATAACTAATTTTCTGATTACCATTTTGTGTAAGACATTGTTGGCATTTTTGAGTAATTTTTCTTAACGCATTATGCATAAAAATATTTCTGCCATTTAAATATTGGGATTTTGTTGCTTGAATGAAGCAGTCACATTTTTCAAAATCTGGATATGGTCGATTTCTAGCCAGTTTAAAATAATTGTAAACCATTCACAAAAATGACAAGTAAAATGACAATGTCAATTCCCCGCTTTTGTTTTGTAAATTTCACGACCTGCTGTTCGGTTATCAAATAATTAGTACGATATTATTTTTGTAACTTTTTAACGTTTTTTACTTTGTTTATAAATCTTTTAATTATCATTTCAAAACAGATAAACTAAAAATCGTTCAACTAGTGTGTCTTGCAATTTTTAATTTATAATTACGTTGGAAATTTCCAGGTTCGGACTATAACTTTTTTTTCAAATATTAAATAGTTTTTTTAACCTTAAATCAAAAAAATATTAAAGTTTTATCATTTTAAGGTAATAATAGCATGGAACTAATCAAAGTAGTAATAAAAAAAATCCAGGTCTGTATTTAATTTTTTTATGATAAATACCATATCTCAAAAACTAAACAATATTTTAAAAAATTGACAACGTCATTATTTTGCTCTAAAAAAGTTGCCATGAAAAAGTTTTTACAGAATAAAAATATCTTGCAAAATAAGCGAGATACAAGGAATTAATTAAAATGGAATTTTTTCAAAAACTCCCTGTATTAGCGAAACCACGGGGTATAGCAAAAATCTGATTACACCATTTTTAAGGGCTCCAAAAAAGAGCACGGTAAGGTGCAATCAGAAAATCGATATCTTTAATAATAACCGAGTTTCCCATTTAATCTCATCGAAAATGGGACACGCTGTATATATAATCCGAAGAGAAAGTTGGCAGAAACCGTTGTTTACCAAGAGTTTCGGATTACAGAATTTAGAATAAATGATATGCATAATCTGACCACGTTCGATTTATAGATACATTTGATAACCGTAGAAATACATTTTCAACATTTTACCGTGGTTGTACTAAACTATGGTAAAATAGTGAAAATGAATTTGTACGGATATAAAATGTATGTACAGGGTGTCCCAAATTGGGCACTTTTAGGGGGTTTAAGGTACTTCTAGGGGAGTCAGAGAAAAACTGACCACGCATTGCGAGGCTCAAATTTCAAGAGAAGACTTATAGTGACAACCGCATTTTGAAATATCGTCTCGTCTTTGAGCTACGGGGGCTTTTTGAAAAGTCTGCATTTTTGAAGGGGGTCTATAACTTTGTTATTAGTGGAAATTTTGATTTAGAATAAATTGCAGTTTTATAGACTTTGTCACGAGGAATTCACCCGCTAAATTATATTTTAACTGTCACTTTTAGTTTTTGAGATATGACATAAAGTTGCATTTTTTCTTATTGCAACAATTTTTATTTTTTAGTTAAAAATGACGCATTGTAGAAAAAAAGTAAAGAGACATTTTTTAACTGAAATTAGACTGTGATTTCAAAAATAATTTGAAAGCAAAAAAAAAAACCATTGGCGTATCATTTTTTCTTCAAAAATCTGACAGTCACCGCCCGTGCGCACGCCCCTGGCAAACCAAAATTGTTGCTTTATGAAGAAAAGTATACAGCTAAATTAACCTTTATTCTGTACCAAATTTGACTTTATTGTCCCAAGTAGTTTTCTAGATAATAATTTTTTTCGTTTTTTTAAGAAAACTTTAACACACTGTATTTTCCTAACGAAATATTTTTCGACCTATGTTGTATAGACTTTTTTCATATTTTACAACGTACAATACGCTGGTAAAGTTTCGCTTGTTAAGACCGGGTCACCCTGTATAGAATCTTTCAAAATTCAAAAAATTTTAATAATTTTCAAAAATTCTTAAAATTATCAAAATTCAAACTATTAAAAAATTGTTATAAAATTATATTTTATTACAAAATGTCGCAATTTCATCCTGATTTTGATCTTAGTTGGTTGTAGAAAAAGTACATAGAGCAAAAAATTTGAAAAGGCTCTCCGTTTCGGACTAGAAGCAAATAATATGACTTTATGGCAACAGATCATTTCCCCCTAATTCGACCCCGCTGAATCCGAATATCCCTGTCGCCAACTCGAAATATCGACAGGGACGGAGAAAATCCCCCCAAAAGTTTTTTTCAATTTTCTCGAAAACTAGCTTTTTTAACGAAAATTGCAAAGAACAGTTTTTTTGGAGAACAGAATACTCTTTTCAACGATGTATGGGTGGATAAGGTTTCGAAAAGCAAGTAGCTCTTCAGTGGCGTCCGTAAATTGTGATTATTTCGAAAAAACATATTTATTATAGTTTTTATAAAATTTTCTCAAAAACGACACTTCTTGGGTAAAATATGCGGTATACTTTATTATAGAAATTATAATTTCTTTTTAAAAGCTGTAATATAATGTGGAGTTTATGTCCCAGGAAACTCTCCAGGGGCGTACATATAAAAATAAACTGTCAAAAATAACCAAAATAATCCATTTTTGTTACATATTTTATGTATTTTTAAAGAAAAATAAGCTTCTTAGAAAAAAAATATTTATTTTTAACTTGTTCTATCCTATAGACCTTCGTTTGTAAGAAAATTAAACAAAGATGTTTTTTTGTAATTTTTGAGAGTGACCCAAATATACGGGCGTCCCTGGAGAGTTTGTCATATTTTCTATCACATTTTGTGTTACACCATGTAAAAGGAAATTTCATTATCCACCGAAAAGTTAGGAAGACATTTTGTCGTAAAAAACTTAGTTTTTAGGAAAATTGGATAAAACCTGTAAATAAATTGATTAGTTTGGTGGTTTTAAATAATTACTTTAAATGAAGGACACCACTGGAGCGATAACTATTAAATAACTTTCACTTTGTTATACAATGTTTTAAAGAAAATTTTATTGTCTATGAACACATTTTTCGATAGAGCTTGGTTTTTAAATAAATTGAATAAAACCTGTGAAAATCATGTTTTTTTTAATGATTTTTTAAAATAACCTCCATTTACGGACGTCGCTGGAGAGTTTTTTATAAGTCAAACCCCACCGAGTTTCAAACTGTTGAAAAGGGAATTTCACTGTCTACAATAAAGTATAGTATATATTTTTTCATATTAAGCTTAATTTTTAAGAAAATTAGATAAAACGTGTAACAATGTTTTTTTAATTGATTTAATTTACGGATCCCCTAAGTCTTAAATATAAAACCAATCCGATCATGGTATAAATCATTTTAAAGGAAATTTTATTAACTATAACAAAATACAACACATAATTTCCTGTTCACATTAGTTTTAAAAAGAATCGAATAAATCTTGGGAAAAAGATGGGTATTTTTTCAACTTTTTAAAATTATTTCCATTAACGGACGCCGCTGGAGAGTTTGCTATCAGTCTCCATTGAATTATACCTTGTTAAAAGAGGAATATTTTTGTCTACAATAAAGTAATTATATTTTTTTCTCTTAGCTTAGTTTTTAAAAAAACCTCAAACTTTCAGATTTTGGGGATCTGAGGGGGTTTTTGGAGGTTTAATTCTGCCGCCTATAAAAAAAAATTATATGATATTTTTTAGTTATATAAATATATATTTTTTTATACGACTGTCTTGTAAAAGGGGGTTTTGCGCACGGAGAACACGATCTGAAAATGGCATTTTGCGCACGCTGTGTGCAAAACGTTTTGCACACGCTTATGTCATTTTTGCGCACGCCTATGTCATTTCTGCATACGGGTCTCCCGTCATTGTGATTTTTGTTGTTGTCACCTATCAATATAAGTTGGCTTAGTTCCGTAGCAACCGTCACTGCTCGTATGTTTTGTTGATTAGATTCGTCAAAAAATTGTTGAATTTTTAAAATTTTGTTGTAAAAATGTCGGAAATAAAAACAAGTTAAATTAAAATTTGATTTCTTTCTTTATTAGCAGTCGTATAAAAAATATTGTAAAAAACTCGTTTGAAAACCTCTTTGCACCCTCCCTCGACTTGTAGACCTCGCCTTCGGCTCGGTCTACCAAACTGTCTCGATCGTGTGCAAAGAGTCGTTTTCAAACCTTGTTGTTTAAATAACTATTAATGTACAGATGTGTCAATTTGGACTTTACAGCGGCAATTTAAAGTTTCTCCGCCATGTTGGCCGCCATCTTGAATATCTCAGCCTGTCAACATTTCGAGGTGGCAACAGGAATATTCGGATTAATGACCTTTATAATGCTTGTTATGTAAACTACTATTATTTTTTTACCAATTTTGCCAGTTGTAATATCAAAATCAAACTCATCGACGGTTCCCGCCAAGGAGTCGTTATAGTACATTTTCTTTAATAGCACATTCCACGCTAAGCCGTTTGAGATTCCAATTTTGTCGACGCCACTCAGCTTGATTTTGTCCTTTTCTACGGAGAACAGCTGACCAGCCGCCTTGGTCCAATTGAAGGAGTCGATTTCAGGTCCCATGGTTCCTTAAATTTAAAATATTAAAATAGATAGCGCGATGAAGGCAAATAAACTAGGGTCAATGTATTCTGGAAGTCTGACGTCTCAAAGCCAAACTTCCAGGATGCAGTGACCCTCAAAATAAATGGTACCTCGCATTCAGCATTATGTTTAAACACCAAGCACCAGTAGTTACTATATGTTGCTATGTCCTAAGTTTATAGACTAGGTCTACATTTTAGTCAAAGGGTTTACTAATTCTTTTGCCTTCAATACAATAGCTTTTAATATTTATATAATAATTGTTTACAAATTCCTTGCAATATAGGCCATATATTTGCGTTGTTACAATGTCCTTATATTCACACAACACTTACAAATATATTTAAAAAAATAAAATAGTTGGTTTAAAAATGGCAGCTGTAAACCAGTAGGGGCAGAGGTCTGATAAAATAAAAGCCTTTTTCCTCGAGGTTACTTGTCACTCATTTAAGTTACTCGAAATGACGTCACAGTTACTCGGAGTAACCGCTGTATGATGTCAGACAGTCAGCTGTGGATGACATTTCTAATTGTTTGTTTTTGTTTTTACCAGCAATTTCCGAAATGCAGAAAATAATTCATTGTTTCCACCAATTCATGCCCAGTCCGATTCAAAAAACGGGCCATGGATTTGCACCAGTTTTAAATGCAGCGTTACCTGATGCGTTTTTTGAATCAGGGTGGAAACAGGGTGCTTCTTTGGTATTCTGTGGTAAGGCCGCAGTACCACAGAACACCGAAGGCAGTACATTTTAAGACTAGTTGCAGTTGAATTGATATAGTACCAACTTCAAGGGATGTGTTTCATTTTCTACCGTTACCAATCATAATTCGTTGTTAATATATATAAAATCAAACATTTTGAAGAAAAAAAACGATCTTACCTTCAAAATATTTCAGCAACCAAGTCTGCTAGGCTGGTTACACTGTGTGGTTACTCGTGACGTCATAGTTAGTGTTACTCAGCGTAGAATAACAGAAAACGAGTAACCAGGTTACCTGGTAACTTGTAGTTACTGCGAGGAAAAAGTCTTTAAGTTAGTTACACCATTTGACAGCTGCCGTTTTTGTTTTATATGTTAAAAGTTTGGACAAGTTGACATTGACAGAACCGTTCTCTCTTATTTTATTTGGGAGAGTGTTACAGTTGGTTGGATTTCAGTATAGGTTGTTTTTTTTAAATGTTTAAATATTGCTTTGAAGTCAATACAGTAATACATACAGATAGTTTTAAGTTATTTATCCATTATTTGGATTTAAAAATATTTGACTAGAATTTGTTTTGTCTAACATTCATTACTTCGATATTTTTACTATTAAACAACCCCCTCAGGGATGATAATAAAATTTAGGAATATTTTATAAGTAGTCAACAGACTAGATTTTCAAAAATTACATATCGTTACACAATTTTTATTTTTATTTGAAATTTTTCGAGATAAAACTTACTAAGAAATGCGTATTATGTTATTGCACATTAGCGTAAACCAAATCTTTGCAGTTAATTGACCTGTAAGTATTTTAAAAAATACACTAAAACCGGTCGGGATCAAGTCTACGGACGTCTGGTACTTAGTAAATACTGATGCTCTGTACTCATAGCTATTATAACCAGCAAAAAAAAAGTCATAATATAGTTATTACGGCTATAATAGGATGATATCATTATAAATTTTACGAGTATTTTTAGCTGGTTACAAGAGGCTTGAATATACTTTACCAAGAATGCTTTAACGATTCTTAAAGACTGTAGGTATGATATATTTTAAGGGATACAGGATCTCTAAAAAGTCCTATACAGCTATTTTAAGTTAAGTTAATAACAGCGGCAAACTAAGTAGGGGTAATAAGGTGAGATAGCAACCGTCCCCAATGAGCTTAGGCCCAGTGTCCCCTGTATCCATTGTTCAACACACTGGGTCACTTTAAGGGATCGCCCTCCTTTGCCTCGAGCCTCCACATTGAACAGAAATTGTTAATAGGAGTTCTCAGTATGACTTTAAAAAGTCTAACTTGAGCACACTAATTTTTTTAAACAACAGTGGCAGAATTCGGAGTTTACTATAGTTATGACAACGCTGTGCCACTTTTATTGATCCTCAACTATATTTCAGATTATCTGACTAGGCTAAACTTAAATACGCCAATTAAGTAATCTAGTTTATTAAAAATTATTTTCTATCCCATGAGAAAATAACATTTGACCCGTCATTATCGAAAATTTTTATGAATTAAAAACAAATTAAGCAATAACTGTAGCAATTTTTAAATAATTATTCCTGTTCTTGATCTACAGGGTGAACTACAAGGGTGTTCAAATTAGACAAAATGAGCAGTTTTTGGGGGCCATTAAAATAGATTTAACAAAAAAGTATTATATCCCGAGCTACGGGGGTTTTTCGAAAAATTGCTCAAATCTATTTTATTAAATATCTCAAAAAGTATAGTTTCTACAAAAAAATCGTAAAGGGATTTTTTTGGCATTTTTGACGTTCTTCAATTTGGCATTTTCTAAAAAAATATACTACGACTAGTTTTCGAGATATTACTATTAACTCAGTGGCGTATATAAGGGGGGGGCCTGGGGGGCCCGGGCCCCCCCCGAAGCGAAGACTTTTTTTAGATATTTTCCACATATTTTATGAATACAAACATAAAATAGCATAAAATACGGCCTCATGAGGTGTTGCCCCCCCCCCCCGAAACTAAACTATCTCGGGCCCCCCCCGAAACTTTTTTCTATATACGCCACTGTATTAACTTACTTTTTTTTAGATACGAACCTGTATTTTTTATTCTATTTTTTATAAAAACTTTTTTATGGTTTAAACGATGTACATACATACAGATGTATTACGCATCATAGATTTTTATAAGCAATTGTTTTTTTTGCTGTCCAAGCCACCTATGATAAAACGGTAAAAGTGCCAAAAAACTTAAATGCCATTTTTTTAGCATTAAATTACAAATAAATATGGACATGTGATACATCGTTAAAATCATAAAAAAAAGTTCTTCTAAAAAATGGAATAAAAAATACAAATCCGTGTCTAAAAACAGTTAACTTAATGGTAATATCTCGAAAACTAGACGTCGTGAATTTTATTAAAAAATACAATGCAAAAAAAACTCGTTTACGATTTTTTGTAAAAACTATACTTTTTGAGATATTTAATGAACTAGATTTGAGCAATTTTTCGAAAAACCCCCGTAGCTCGGGATATAATAGTTATTTTTTAAATGTGAAACCAGATTTTTAATGTCCCCCAAAAACTGCTAATTTTATCTAATTTGAACAATCTTGTATTTCATATAGTTAACGAGATAACTATAGTGACCCATGGCAATTAAGACACCCTGTATATACAGGGTGATTCAAAAGTAAGCGAAATCCTTTCGGGGGCGTAATCCTTAAAGTTCCTATTAATATGGGTCCGAAAATGCTTCCTTAGGGACTTCGAATAGGACACTTTAAAGATGATTTTTTCTCTATAACTTTAAAACCCGTTATAATTAAATATTGAAAATTGGTATACTGTACAGGGTGTCCCAAATTGGGCACTTTTAGGGGGTTTAAGGTACTTCTAGGGAAGACAGAGAAAAACTGACCACGCATTGCGAGGCTCAAATTTCAAGAGAAGACTTATAGTGAAAACCGCATTTTGAAATATCGTCTCGTCTTTGAGCAACGGGGGCTTTTTGAAAAGTCTGCATATTTGAAGGGGGTCTATAACTTTGTTATTAGTAGAAATTTTGATTTAGAGTAAATTGCAGTTTTATAGACTTTGTCACGAGGAATTCACCCGCTAATTTATGTTTTAACTGTCACTTTTAGTTTTTGAGATATGACATAAAGTTGCATTTTTTCTTATGGAATAGCCTATATTTTAATTAATTTTCGAATTCGTCATTGAATTCTTTTCAAAATGATGTATCATATGTCATAGTTTGATTGAGCGGTTTAGGAGATATTCAGCTTTTTCACTTATTTCTAGTGCGCTATGATTTCCTGCTGAGGCAGGTAAAGGCACTCCAGTATTTTTATTATTTTACACAGTCACAAATATAGTAAGGCTCGTTTGGAAAAATTATAATTCAGCAGACGGCCCTCAAAGCCTAGTTATAAAAAGTAAAAAAAAATGATACATATTTCAAAATAAAATTAAAACGCTTTTGTGCAAAATAATTTCATATCAAAGCGTAATGTCAAATTGTTTAAACAATTGAAAACAATGACAAAACGCCAAGACGCAAGGTCAACTTGATTTGCATAGTATAAGACAACAAAACTATAGGAGCATTGAAGTAGGATTTGACCGCAAGGCTTTCACGCCAATGGCGCATGACGTCATTCAACGCACACTAGACAAAAATAAAAAACTTTAATTATCTCCGAAACCGCTCAATCAAACTATGACATATGATACATCATTTTGAAAAGAATTCAATCACGATTTCGAAAATTAATTAAAATATAGGCCATTCCATAAGAAAAAATGCAACTTTATGTCATATCTCAAAAACTAAAAGTGACACTTAAAATTTAGTTTAGCGGTTGAATTCCCCGTGACAAAGTATATTAAATTGCAATTTACTCTAAATCAATATTTCCAATAATTACGAAGTTATAGACCCCCCTCCAAAATGCAGACTTTTCAAAAAGCCCCCGTAGCTCAAAGACGAGACGATATTTCAAAATGCGGTTTTCACTATAAGTCTTCTCTTGAAATTTGAGCCTAGCAATGCGTGGTCAGTTTTTCTATGTCTTCCCTAGAAGTACCTTAAACCCCCCAAAAGTGCCCAATTTGGGACATCCTCTATATATATTTTATGGTAAATAAGATTCTAAATTTTGATAATTTTCTCCTAGTTGTTCAATAAAATGTTGGTAAAAGTGTGTTTTTTTCTATGGTAGTGCATATTAATTTCCACCAGTAACATACTCAAATCAGAAAAGTTTCGATTTTCTCCTAAACGGTACGCTATATCAAATTGAAGTAAGAGTAATTTCAAAAAAAATCGCAACAACCTAAAAAGTTAAAGAAATAGGGATGATTTTATCCTTAGCCTCCCCGCATGTGACGCTACTGAATAAAATTATAAAATTTTGAACTTAGAATCTGATGTAAATCAAATTATACAGTACACCAATTTTTAAAATTAAATTGTAACGCGTTTTAAAGTTTGGTAACAAAAGGCTTAACAAAGGGATGTTGTTTCTCTCGAACTCTTTTTAAAATATATATCGCAGTAGCTCTAAAAAACTGAAAATTGCTTCGATTAAGAAATCAGACACCATAAAAATAAATTGTTAATAGTTCACTATTAAAACTTGACGTAAGAACAGGGTCCCCTTCACGGCTCCTTGCGCTCCACGCGGTCGATAAAATTGCTTCTCTCGTTAGGTAAAACATAGTGAGGGGTCAATGCATGCAAGCCCAATGCGAGAAATTCCGTTCGCGCCATTTAGCTTGAAATAAGCAGTCTGTTCGGATTCGACCTACATACGCGTTTCACAATGATGTGCCAGCAAGAAGCTTAGGTTTCGGTAAAGGATGTTACAATGGCCGTTAAAACTATACAGTTGTGTGATTGTATAGTGTGTTTTTTGTTTAACAAAAGGTTTTCTACATATTGTCAGGAATGTAAATTTCCCCTGACTGTGCCACTGTACGAAACCATCTTGGAAAAGCGACAAACACAATTATGGTTCTGTTGAGATAAGAAAGTGGTTCCGCCTCCCTCCAAAATAGAAAACATTTGGTTGCCGCCTACCACATTGCAGATGGTTAAACCGAGAAAAACTACTGAAAAGTAAAGAGTGGGAGTTGTAATGGTTAAGCGTGGGGATACAGCAAGTAGCGAGAGGGTTTTCCCTTCAAAGTGATTGGACATGGAAATACTGTGAGATAAGAAAATGTCTATAAAATGTATTGTATCTCTGTTTTTGTTTAGCTCATTAGCTAGAATGTAAAGTAAATTTTAGGATTATCAGCAACGCCAATGACTTGGTTCCTCGAAACTCTTCAAAGAGGGGATAATGGATTATTTAGGTCCAACCTACCATTTATAAAAACCCAAACTTTGAGGAGACAAGTCGGTAGTTACATTCTAAGTTTTGTTGAACTTAACTAAAACCTCCAAAATTAATTGTCAGTAAAGAAACATAAGATTTTTATATTTAAAGAATATTTTGCAGTTTGTTATTTTGGTAAGTTAAAGTTTTATTTTAATATTTTGGGTCTTGTTTGTTTTATAGGTCATAAGAAAAGTCTTGTAACAATTTGTAAATTTGTAACGTTTTTAAAACTGTTTCAGATTTATTTTATTCACATAAGAGATCTACTACGGTACCCTCGTTTAAGGGTTCGATTTAAAACGCAAAGTTTAAAAAAAATTGCTTCCCTTATTTCAAATTTCACGGCACTCCCCTGCTTTTTTGTTATTCTTGCAAAATGGTTCTGACGTTAAAATAAAAGTTGACTACACTGATTGACTACACCGCATCGTTGTTTAAAAATGGTTTCGAAATGGATATTGGTAGAACGTGTCTTATAAGTGTCATTACCTGTCCATAATCTTCCAGATGGATCACATTTGCCATCGTTGATCCTGTTCTTGGTACCCTGGTCCACTTCTCCAATCCTGTGGTAGTGCGAAATTTCACTGCTCTCTCCGTCCCACGTGACTACCGCTATTTCGCGCCCAACGGCCACTTCGAATTTGTCGGTGGTACCCTTAACAGGTACCATGTGGCCTACAAGATCACCTAAAAAATGTTTCAAGATGAGTTTCTTTTCACAGACTAAAAAAAAACGTTATGCTTTTTTATTTAAATCTTCATACATCCTTGATTTAACTGAAAAACAAATCACAAGTGCTTTAATTTTTATGAAAGCTTGCATGGTGTATTGATATATATATTTTAAGAATGAGAGGTACTACCAATAACTAACAAAATTGTCTTCAGGCACTTCTTGCGTAAATTTCCGCGCTTTTTTTTGGATTTAATTAATTTGTCATATTCCAAAATTGAATTATGATAATCCCAGAAATCATTTCTTGACTTTTGAGTTTCTGCATAATTTCATGGCGAGTGACGTAGAATATTAATTTATTCATTCGATATCTGTGTATGGAGTCTTAAAACGGGTGAGAGTGAAAATGCACAGTTTGACTTTCACCCGATTTTGAGACAGTACTTCTTCTCACCCATTTAATAAATTCATACACTTGTTTTCTGTCACAACGTACGAGTGATATAGGATGTTTTTTTAAAAGTGACAAAGGCATTTGCAATTAGCTGTTTTCGGATAAACCCATACACATGCCGATTGTTTATGCCAGATGGATACTTTTTGGCTCGCACCCTCTTAAAGGGGTAAACATTAGCTTGTTTTATATATATATATATATATATATATATATATATATATATATATATATATATATATATATATATATCGGTTTCACAACGTTCTACGTCTTCCGATACCCAATCTCCACTCGCTTCTGTTTGCCCATAATTCATCATCTAGGCCTGTTATTCTTATTTCACTGTCTATTCCTTCTCTCCAGCTTTTCCTCGGCCTTCCTCGTTTTCTTCGGCCAGTTTGGTTGTTTAGGTAGTCTTCCATCATCCATTCTTTGTACATGTCCGTACCACACCAGTTGTTTTGTTCTTATATCATCCTCTAAAGTACGTTCACCCACTGTCATAATTTTTCTTATTCTTTGATTTGTAACTCTTTCTCTTTTTGATTTCCCTGCTGCTCTTCTCCAATAGTCCATCTCCGTAGCGGAAAGAATTTTTTCTGTTCTATCTTTGATTGGCCATACTTCTGAGCCGTATGTAATAATACTTTTTACAATGGTGTTATATATAAGCTTTTTGTTATGTTTTGATATACTTTGGTCCCAAATTATTCCATTTAATAAATTTATTGCTTTTCTTCCTTGTACGTTTCTATCTTTTATAGCTTTGTCTAGTGTTCCGTCAGCTGTAATTTTTAGACCTAAGTATTTATACTCATCACAGGACTGAATTCGGTGCCCAGTATTTAAGATTAGATCCTGTTTCGTTCCACCAATACACATATACTCTGTCTTATTGATATTAACCTCTAGTCCCCACTGATTGTACTCTTCTATTAGTTTTCGTGTCATATATTCGAGGTCGTCATAACCCTGAGCCACCACTATCTGATCATCGGCGAAACATAAAGTATACAAGGTTGTTTCATCCAACGGAATTCCCATGTTTTGGCATTTTCTCTTCCAGACTTTAAGGACTTGTTCCAAATATATCTTGAAGAGCGTAGGCGAGATACAGCAACCTTGTTTAAGACCTTTATTTACTTGAAAGCCTTTGGTTAGTTTTGCTTTTATTATAACTTTTGCCTTACTATTGCGGTATAACTCATTGATGGCCTTAACTAGTTGTACGCTTATGTTTGTGTTTTCCAACGCTTTCCAAAGTAGATTTAGTGGCCTTCTGCAAATCGACGTAAAGCAGATGCAGCTCTTGTCCGTATGCCATTTTCTTTTCAATAACTTGGGTTATACAAAAGAGATGTCTGAAGTCGATCTACCCGCCCTGAAACCAGCTTGTTCGTTGTTAATAGATCTTTCCTTTCTGAATGTAAAAATTTATAATATGCTGATATTTGGTCTAGCCGTTTTTAAAATATGCGAAATTTAAAAACCTAAATAAATACTAAGGACGTTATCATGAGCTGTTTCTTTAACACAAGTAGTGTTGTGTTGATAATCAATAAAATTAGATTTTTAAAATGCAAATAATTCAACAATGGTGGTCCAGCCATTCAAGTCAACATACCTTATATTTTTTAATTAAAAAAAAGATTTATTTTGAGTTTAAAATTTCGGAGGAGTTTCTTTTTTTTAATCCTTTGCGATATTCATTGGTTTCTTATTAAAGAAGCAGTGGACCTTGGTTAAAATATACGGAAACACCCTGTACATAAAAAACCGAGGGAAGATCATCTGAACAAAATTTGTACACCATCCTGCAGGATCTTAAAATTAAATATTGGTCGTGTAGTGTATTGAAGGGTCCTTTATAGTATCCTGTAGAGTCCTGTATAATAGTCCTGTAGAAAAATTTTGTAGACCTAAACCCCATATCATTATCTTTGAGATAACTTTTGACAACTTTTTTGCATTGGCCAATGCTATTTACAGGGCTATCAAAATGGACGGGCCACCATCCTCCACTTTGTTGACGTCACATCCGGGGCTGATTTTTTTTTGATGGTCACGTTACGACACAGCTGATTGTCTTTAAAATATTGAAGTTGGAATGACAGTTCATAAATATTTGATTTTTTTTTAAATAAAGCCGTTTTTGAGATTGTTTTTACTTTATTCTGGCAGAACAATTTTTTTTAAATATATAGTAAGCCCTAATTTTTTTAGCCGCTTCATTAGCTCACACAAAAATTAAGTTTAAAGCAGAAGCGAATGTGACAATCACATATGACAAAGTCAAATACATGTCAAATATAACAGTTGGCATGTGGTACATGGCGGGTAATTTGAATTCAAAATAAGGAATGCTAAATCTTGAAGATTTTAACCTTTTAATCATGTTGCTTCCTTACAAACCTTTGGTGGAATATCGGGATGGTGTCTGAGAATATTTCACTGATATTTTGCGGAAATCTGTAGTGCCATTTTGAAAATATCATAAAAAAACGTCTGACCTCCCATAAGACCCAATGTAAAATTCAGCCCCGGGAGAACAGCTGATTTTTTCAGGGTCGTGGCCTCTATTTTTGTGTTGGTCTTGGCTATTTATTATGGTAAACTGTCAAAAAGTTATCTCAAAAATTATGATATATCCTTTACTGTGGACTGATTACCCCACGTATAAAACTTTTTTTTATCGCTGCATGATAACCTCAAAATCTCAAAAAATTGATCAAATTGATAGATTGTCGAAATCTTTACACAATTGTTAACACATTTAAGAGACCTTAAAACCAACCGTTTCAAAATATAGAGCTAAAGTTTACCCCTTGAAGGGGTGCGTGCTACAAAAATTCCAAGAGACCCAAAGAGTGTCCCCCTTGCAAACAAAATCGAGATGTTCAAGGGTTTTCCAAAAACCTGTTAACTTAAATAATACATTTTATTTGATTTAGGAATATGAAGATTAAAGTAGGCCGGTCCACTCAAAAATACAAAAGGCATCTTTTACTTGAGAAATATGGTAAAAATTGATAATTAAAATGAAATATCCACAGCAACCTAATCATCTACTTAATTTAGACCTTGGTCATATTTCAAACTTATCGGAGAAAAACTCCCTAAAGCTTAATTCAGAAAAATACAAGTTTATGCTGTTTGGATCCAAAAATAACATTAGGCAAGTTGAACAAAATTTTACTGTTCGTATTCAAAACAATATTCTTAAACAAGAAAAAGAAAATGCTAGACATCTTGGTCTGCATATGGACCCACATTTAAAGTTTAACACACATGTTTCTTTAATGTTAAAAAGAGCATACGCTTCTCTTAAACTGATATATGCCAATAAACAATTCTTATCAAACAAAAACAAAAAAGAGCTGTGTAATGCTTTGGTTTTGTCACATTTTAATTTTTGTGATGTTGTTTACGGAAATTGTCTAACTGAAAATTAAAAAAGATGCATTCAAAAAGTTCAAAACACTTGCTCTCGATTAATAGATGGATTACGTAAATATGATCATATTTCGCATACGTTTCAGGAACTTAATTGGCTAAAAATGGAAGAAAGGCGTAAATACCATTTTCTGGTGTTTACACATAAAATACTCAAGACACAAACTCCTTCATACCTGGCAAACAAATTAAAATTTAGGTCACAGTGTCATAATAGACATCTGAGACATTCGCAGTTACTTCACTTGCCAAAACATAAAACTTCATCTTTTAAATCAAGCTTTTCTTATAATGCGCCACATATTTATAATAAATTATCGAATAATCTGGCAGCACTGCCTATTGAAAAGTTTAAAACAAAAACTAAATTGTTGCTTTTGAATGGTGAACTAATATAACTTTGATAACCAGTATAATATCAAGGCAAATAAATTTCCTTTTTCTTTTCAATAACTTGGGTTATACAAAAGAGATGATCTGAAGTCGATCTACCCGCCCTGAAACCAGCTTGTTCTTCTGCCTCCATATCTTTATATTCGCTCTCCACTTTATTTCTTATTATTTTGCCATATATTCTGCTTAGCGTACTAGTTACAGATATACCTCTATAATTGTCACATATATCTTTCCTTCCTTTTTTGTGTATTGTGGATATATATGACGTTTTCCACTCAGTTGGTACTACAGCTCCATTTAAATATCTTTGGAAAAGATTCCGTAATCTACAAAACAATTCTTCAGTGCCATATTTAATAAGTTCAGCTGGGATATTTCCGGGTCCGGCAGATTTACCGCTTTTTAAGGTTTTGTACACGTTTTTGACCTCAGATATTGTGAGGGGTACTGGAGATCCCATCGTTCTAATGATATTGTCTCTTTCGTCCATCTGCTTTACGTAGATTTGCAGAAGGCATATGATAGTATACCACTAAATCTACTTTGGAAAGCGTTGGAAAAGACAAACATAAGCGTACAACTAATTAAGGCCATCAAAGAGTTATACCGCAATAGTAAGGCAAAAGTTAAAATAAAAGCAAAACTAACCAAAGGCTTTCAAGTAAATAAAGGTCTTAAACAAGGTTGCTGTATCTCGCCTACGCTCTTCAAGATATATTTGGAACAGGTCCTTAAAGTCTGGAAGAGAAAATGCCAAAACATGGGAATTCCGTTGAATGAAACCACCTTGTATACTTTATGTTTCGCCGATGATCAGATAGTGGTGGCTCAGGATTATGACGACCTCGAATATATGACACGAAAACTAATAGAAGAGTACAATAAGTGGGGACTAGAGGTTAATATCAATAAGACAGAGTATATGTGTATTGGTGGAACGAAACAGGATCTAATCTTAAATACTGGGCAGCGAATTCAGTCCTGTGATGAGTATAAATACTTGGGTCTAAAAATTACAGCTGACGGAACACTAGACAAAGCTATAAAAGATAGAAACGTACAAGGAAGAAAAGCAATAACTTTATTAAATGGAATAATTTGGGACCAAAGTATATCAAAACATAACAAAAAGCTTATATATAACACCATTGTAAAAAGTATTATTACATACGGCTCAGAAGTATGGCCAATCAAAGATAGAACAGAAAAAATGCGTTCCGCTACGGAGATGGACTATTGGAGAAGAGCAGCAGGGAAATCAAAAAGAGAAAGAGTTACCAATCAAAGAATAAGAGAAATTATGACAGTGGGTGAACGTACTCTAGTGGATGATATAAGAACAAAACAACTGGTGTGGTACGGACATGTACAAAGAATGGATGATGGAAGACTACCTAAACAAATATTACAATGGAAACCAAATGGCCGAAGAAAACGAGGAAGACCAAGGAGAAGCTGGAGAGAAGGAATAGATAGTGAAATAAGAATAAGAGGCCTAGATGATGAATTATGGGCAAACAGAAACGGGTGGAGATTGGGTATCGGAAGACGTAGAACGTTGTGAAACCGATAAATATATATATATATATATATATAAATTTCCTTTGTCTTCGTCTGTAGGTTTAGTAATTTTGCTTACATATATAAGAGCATATTTCTTATATAAATTTAAGTTAAAAATAATTAAATATCTATTAATTATAGTATAAATTATTTATTAAGTTGTTATATAAAAATAGTCTACTTAAAAGGTTAGATGTAAGAGTAGCAATTGTTCTCCACCGAGAAAAAAAGCTAAATCTCGCCTTGTTGATGTATATTTTTTTTATATCAATAAAAGACGTTTCATTCATTCATTCATTCATTCATTCATTCATTCAAATATTATAAAAAAGATGTTAACTTACCAAGTTTTGCTGAGGTGTGCTTTTTTGTTTTAGGGTCATATTTGTGTATGCTGGGTCCTTCGATATCCACAAAGTACAGAACTTGACGTTTGGCATCCCAATGGGGACCTTCACCTAGTTTAGTTTTGGGAATTTCTGAAATTTTCTCAATTTTTACGCCGGCCATTTTGGGATAAATGTAATTTTATCTAAATACTTAATACGTACAAATTATCTGACCGGATTTAAACAATTTATAAAAGTGAAGCTTTTAACAGTCGTTTATTTTTATATAATTCAAAAGCCCAGATATAAGGACGATTCAAAAAAGTATTTAATTTCGTACACAAATAAGCTTTTAACATTTCTCGTTCTTACTCACTCCTTTATACATTTTTAAACAAACATACAACTTTTAAAAGTGGTCCTTGAAAAACATAATGGACCATATATACAAAATAAAACAAGATATTAAAAATCTTAAAATGGTAAACAGGCACTAAAAATTAAAATACTTGAACAAAATTTTTGTTTTGTAAAAGTTAACTTAAAGAAAATAAAAGAAGGTTGATAACACTTATAAGGAGATAACCCAGTATCAAAATAATTAAAACTAACAAACTGTTTTCTAAATGAAAGATAAACAGCAGAAAATCATTTATTAATTAAAACGAACCGAACTATAGTTTTTTGAACAATAAAATAAATTAGACAATCTCGAGAGTTACTGCAGCTCTTAGAAATACGTTACCATAATAATAATAATATGTACGTAAAAATCTTGTACTAGGTACGTACAGGGTGTCCCAAATTGGGCACTTTTGGGGGGTTTAAGGTACTTCTAGGGAAGACAGAGAAAAACTGACCACGCATTACGAGGCTCAAATTTCAAGAGAAGATTTATAGTGAAAACCGCATTTTGAAATAGCGTCTCGTCTTTGAGCTACGGGGGCTTTTTGAAAAGTCTGCATTTTGGAGGGGGGTCTATAACTTCGTTATTATTGGAAATATTGATTTAGAGTAAATTGCAATTTTATAGACTTTGTCACGAGGAATTCACCGCTAAATTAAATTTTAACTGTCACTTTTAGTTTTTGAGATATGACATAAAGTTGCATTTTTTCTTATGGAATGGCCTATATTTTAATTAATTTTCGAATTCGTGATTGAATTCTTTTCAACATGATGTATCATATGTCATAGTTTGATTGAGCGGTTTCGGAGCTAATTAAAGTTTTTTATTTTTGTCTAGTGTGGGTTGAATGACGTCATGCGCCATTGACGTGAAAGCCTTGCGGTCAAATCCTTTCAGTGCTCCTATAGTTTTGTTGTCTTATACTATGCAAATCAAGTTGGCCTTGCGTCTTGGCGTTTTGTCATTGTTTTCAATTGTTTAAACAATTTGACATTACGCTTTGATATGAAATTATTTTGCACAAAAGCGTTTTAATTTTATTTTGAAATATGTATCATTTTTTTAAAACTTTTTATAACTAGGCTTTGAGGGCCGTCAGCTGAATTATAATTTTTCCAAACCAGCCTTACTATATTTGTGACTGTGTAAAATAATAAAAATACTGTGGAGTGCCTCAGCAGGAAATCATAGCGCACTAGAAATAAGTGAAAAAGCTGAATATCTCCTAAACCGCTCAATCAAACTATGACATATGATACATCATTTTGAAAAGAATTCAATGACGAATTCGAAAATTAATTAAAATATAGGCCATTCCATAAGAAAAAATGCAACTTTATGTCATATCTCAAAAACTAAAAGTGACAGTTAAAATATAATTTAGCGGGTGAATTCCTCGTAACAAAGTCTATAAAACTGCAATTTACTCTAAATCAAAATTTTTACTAATAACGAAGTTATAGACCCCCTTCAAAAATGCAGACTTTTCAAAAAGCCCCCGTAGCTCAAAGACAAGACGATATTTCAAAATGCGGTTTTCACTATAAGTCTTTTCTTGAAATTTGAGCCTCGCAATGCGTGGTCAGTTTTTCTCTGTCTCCCCTAGAAGTACCTTAAACCCCTTAAAAGTGCCCAATTTGGGACACTCTGTACATCGTACGTCCAATTAAACGTAAAATGTACGTACTCCAGACGTACATGCTACGTATATAGAACATAAATAGTACGTATCCTAGACGTACATGGTACGTACATTGGAAATCAAACTAAAATAAAGAAAGTGAGGGATTTGGACTAGTTACCGTTTAAAACCATTCCGGCTTCCTAAACATTCCTACTTTGGAGTGGATCGTCCAGTTTTACCTCGAGGCTCGTTAGATTTGAATTTGAAGTTTGTTTTGCTTGATTTAATATTTAAGTAATATATCCCTAACAATGCCGTTAATTGTTAACTAGTGTACGCCATCTATTAGCAAAATCCTTTGTTAAATGTTCATAAGGTCATCTCTAAAATGAACGTAAAATGTACGTACTATATATGTACCTAGTGTACGTACCATAAACGTACACATTTTTGTACGTCCATGTACTATGTACGTAAACAATTGTACGTAAATAGTACGTAATTTATTGGTCCTGGGACGTACCGACGTAAAATGGACATAAAATGTACAGGGTGTCCCAAATTGGGCACTTTTAGGTACTTCTAGGGGAGACAGAGAAAAACTGACCACGCATTGCGAGGCTCAAATTTCAAGAGAAGACTTATAGTAAAAACCGCATTTTGAAATATCGTCTCGTCTTTGAGCTACGGGAGCTTTTTGAAAAGTCTGCATTTTTGAAGGGGGTCTATAACTTCGTTATTAGTCGAAATTTTGATTTAGAGTAAATTGCAATTTTATAGACTTTGTCACGAGGAATTCACCCGCTAAATTAAATTTTAACTTTCACATTTAGTTTTTGAGATATGACATAAAGTTGCATTTTTTCTTATGGAATAGCTTATTCTTTAATTAATTTTCGAATTCGTCATTGAACTCTTTTCAAATGACGAATTCGAAATTTAATTAAAATATAGGCCATTCCATAAGAAAAAATGCAACTTTATGTCATATCTCAAAAACTAAAAGTGACAGTTAAAATTTAATTTAGCGGGTGAATTCCTCGTAATAAAGTCTATTAAATTGCAATTTACCCTAAATCAAAATTTTCACTAATAACAAAGTTATAGACCCCCTTCCAAAATGCAGACTTTCCAAAAAGCCCCCGTAGCTCAAAGACGAGACGATATTTCAAAATGCGGTTTTCATTATAAGTCTTTTCTTGAAATTTGAGCCTCGCAATGCGTGGTCAGTTTTTCTCTGTCTCCCCTAGAAGTACCTTAAACCCCCTAAAAGTGCCCAATTTGGGACACCCTGTACGACCCTGGGACGAAGTGTGCTGTCTGGGTATAATACATAAATTCCTAATTTTGAAAAAAGACAGGTGTTCCTATAAAGCAAAACTGACAGAATAGTGCCCGGCACAATTACTGCCTGGCTTTATTGCAATAAGTCCCTATTGGAATAAAGTCATGCAGTAATAGTGTGGGGCCGTAGGTATTTTGACAGGTTTGCATATACTAATCTTTCAACATAAGGATTTTGTTTACTATATAGGAACCGAAATAATTACTGTCGACTTTAATTATTGATAAATAAACGACTTAGTTTTAAATTTGACTTTGATATGCCAATTTTGAAAGATCAACTATCAGCCTGCAATGTAAATCTGTCAAAATACTGCCTGACACTAATATTGCATGGCTTTAATTCCAATAAGTTCCTAATAACACGGTCAACTCATGCAAGAAAACATTTTATCAAGACCCTGTATTTTTACGTGGCTCGCTCGGAGACTGTTAGCGGTTTCCTAGGCAACGTTTTTCTTTTGTTTAACAAACCGGGCGCGCTTCACCCACTCTGCCATCAGTTTCGACGACTCTCCGACGGTTTTGAATTGCAATTGAAAATTTAGGCAATAATTTTTGCAAATTTTATGTGATTTTTTAGTGTTTTTTGCGGAAAAAAGTGTGTAATTAATTGGAGAAGATTCCAAGAACATTTTGAAAGTGATTTTTTTGAACAATTCGCGTGAAAATAGCGATTTTGGAGGGTTGAAAAAAGATGGCCTTGAGAAATTCTACGGGAGGGTTGGATTGACATGGAAGCCGTATAGGTACCTATAATATCAATAACTAATTCGTTTAGACTCGACTAGATTCGTGCGGAAAAAATTTTCGCGGACAATTTTAATATTTTTTCTTGTAAAAAACTGTAAAAAGAATTGCGATTAAATCAGGAGGACGACTCAAATCAGCCAGGTAAAAAAAAATTTGCATGCATTCAAGACGCCATGTTTTTCAAAGCCCAGCAGCTCCTGGGGGATTATTCTTGAGGATAAATTCGAAGTTTTTATTAGATTTTTATACAAATTTATACTTTTTGGGAATAGACTCTCTTTATTCCCTGGTGCTTGCTAAATCAATAATTTATATTGCCTTATTTGGTCATGAATTGCAACAACGGACTGTGATTGGTTGAAAATTCATTGGAATGCACTGATAAGAGGTGTTGAATTTTTTTTGGTACAGTTTTTTTTAATAAAGCGTCTTTTAATTGACTAAACTTGTTTAAAAATTTACTCGGAAATAATTTTTGAGATTTTTTTTTATTTTGCGATATTTAGGTATTTGCAAAAAATTAGATAAAAATTTGGTATCTGTGATTAAGTAAGGAAAACTACAAACTAATTGGTTTATAGGTTTTTATTTTAAAACAATTTTATGGAAAAAGGAGATTTTTGGTGTATTATAAAAAAATATATGAAAATTTTTTACACACAAATTATAAAAGAGTAGGTACAGTGGCGTATTTATATATAGAAAAAGTTCCGTGGTGGGCTCGATACAGTATTGGGGGGGGAGGGGTCGGTTCGGGGGGGGGGGGAGACCCCAATATGCTATTTTATGTTTGTATTCAGGCAATATGTGGAAAATATCAAAAAAATCTTAGCTTCGGTGGGGGGGAGCTTGGGCCCGGTAGGCCCCCCCAATATACACCACTGGTGCTAGATAGTATGTTGTTGTTCAAAAATTTATAACATTCTTAAATTTCAAATATTTCGAAAAAGTTTTTAAATAAATTAAAATTAAAATAGGTATTATTTTCCAACTATTTTTGAAAAACTCACAATTTTCATAACTTTAATTTTAAGTACCTAGGTATATAATTTTCTGAAATTTGGTCTTAAAATATTTGTTTCAGTTTTTTTAAAGAATCGAACTCGGCTGCCCCAAATTAAAACAAACTAACCAATTTTTTTTTAATTTACAGTTACCGCATTGTTACATACATTTTGGCGAGCGCGGATCTGGGTGAAAATCTAGGGGGGGGGGGGGGGGGTAATAGTCGACGAAAAAATTATTTGTAATATATTTTTTTTTCTAGGGGGGGTAATTAATTCGCCTATTTTTCCTTGCATTTTGGTGCAAGGGGTGAACAGCCCTCACAATCTGCATACACATTTCTCACAATCTTCCCACAATCCTTCACAATCCCTCCCAATCACTCACAATCTTACCACAATCCCTCACAATCTTACCACAGTCCATCACAATCTTGCCACAGTCCTTCACAATCTTACCACAGTCCTTCACAATCTTGCCACAGTCCTTCACAATCTTACCACAGTCCTTCACAATCTTTACACAATCCCTCACAATCTTAGCAAATCCCTCACAATCTTTACACAATCCCTCACAATCTTAGCAAAGATTGTGGATTTTCACAATGGGTGTACACATTCTGGGTTAGCTGTTCACCCCTTGGACCTAGGTTAGGATACATTTGCGACTCAAGAGGTTAAGTTAAAATCCAGTTCGGCGAGGAGAGGAAAAATCTGAAATTTGCTTTATTTGCTCACACATGGTAGTGTGAGCAATGGTGATCCTAATTTTTTTGAGAAAAAAAAATTTCCATCGTTTCAGATGATTTTGAAACTTTTTTGTCGCGCCGTCTGTCTGTATGTCTGTCTGTAACGACCAACGCGCATAACTCAAAAACCGCTTGCCCGATTTTAATGAAATTTGGTACCTAGGCTGGGTCTTGGGTCGAGATGGTCCCATTTAAAAATTAACAAAATCCACCAAACACAAGCCAAATAAAAGGGTGGGGGTAGATTTCAAAAATTAGAGTTTACATGAAAATATGGCGTGTGTGATATCAAACGAAAGGTAATTGAGTCTGGAGTTAAAAAAATACATTTTAGTTTGTTTTTTAAGGGTGGGGGTGGATTTTAAAAATTATACTTTACATGAAAATATGGCATGTGTGATATCAAACAAAAGGTAATTGAGTCCGGTGTTAAACAAAATACATTTTAGTTTTTGTTTTTTTTAAGGGTGGGGGTAGATTTCAAAAATTTGAGTTTAATTTAAAACATGGCTTATGTGTTATCAAATGAAAGGTAATTTAGTCTGTATTTGAATAAAATATATTTCAGTTTTTAATTACATATATTAGCTCACACGTACACTATAACTATAATACCTAGTGTGAGCTTAGGGGCCCATATGTTGGCAGAGTATTTTTATTTATTTTTGGGTTCAAAAACTCGTTTTAAATTTGCCGCCAAAGTTCCATGAGAACGAGTTGCAGACGCGGGAGAGAGAGAGGGAAACAATTTACATGAAAAGAAAAAAGAGAGAAGTGACAGATGTGCAGTGGAAAAAATGGGATTTGGATTTGTCTTTAGCAGCTATTCTTTTCTGTTTGTTGTTTTGAATTTTGAAATTTAATAAGTATTTATTTAAGAGCGCAGGGAAAAAACGTGCAGTCATTGTTAGTTAGTTTGGCACTTTCTTTCCCTGTTGGCCAAATGAATTATTAGTAATATCTTGTAACATGGCC
Source organism: Aspidapion aeneum (assembly GCA_963576565.1). Taxonomy (NCBI): domain Eukaryota; kingdom Metazoa; phylum Arthropoda; class Insecta; order Coleoptera; family Brentidae; genus Aspidapion; species Aspidapion aeneum. The sequence goes on from OY755039.1 coordinate 7,875,190, forward strand.
TGTTTTTTCCCAGTTTGAATATTCCAGATAATAATACACATCTTAAGACATCATTGGCACCCACTTTCTTAGAAAAAATGACTTTGCACGTTTTTTCCCTGTGCTCTTCTTGTGATGACTGATTTTGTCCATTTATTCTTTTTTGCTTGATATCAGGTAGGTAATGTTTGAAAATTAGCTATGTTATATATTTAAACAAAGATTCCCTTTCCAAACAAGGATTTGTTAAAGTTTAGCATTCCTAATATTTTTTTGTGTTGATATAGGCTAAATTTCCATGCACTCATCAATAGCATTGAAGAAATTATTTCTTCGATGTCAATAGGTGAGGACCTGTACAAAATCTATTTGGGACTGATGAAAATCAGTAACATAAGTAGGTCCTCCTTTAAGGTTTGGTTAGACATTTTTTCTTTTTTGGTCATCTTTTCTTACCAAGTGGTGATCAACTGAGCCAAATTTGTACACCATCCTACAGGACTTTTAAATAAATTCTTGGTCCTGTAGTTATTGTAGGGTCCTGTATCGTGTCCTGTGGAGTCCTGTAGACAATTTTGTATACCTACTGTGAGCAGCTGATCACCCCTCACCAAAGAACACCCCCTCACTTATTCTTACCTACCCACACAAGACCAATAAGGATACTGTCAAGACCAACAAAAATAAGGACAAATATTTAAGGATCTATACAAAATTTTTGCTAATGATCAGCTCCTTGGTTGATTTTTTTTTTACAATCTACTGAAAGTTAATAAAAAATACTCTGCCAATATATGGGCCCCTAAGCTCACACTAGGTACTATAGTTATTTAGTATGTGAGAGCTAATATAACTAAAAACTGAAATATATTTTATTCAACTCCAGACTAAATTACCTTTTGTTTGATACCACACAAGCCATGTTTTGACTTAAACTCAAATTTTTGAAATCTACCCCCACCCTTAAAAAAAACAAAAACTAAAATGTATTTTGTTAAACTTCAGACTCAATTACCTTTCGTTTGATATCACACACGCCATATTTTCACTTAAACTTTAATTTTTAAAATATACCCCCACCCTTTTTTTAAAATAAATTAAAATGTATTTTGTTTAACTGATACACACGCCATATTTTCATATAAACTCCAATTTTTGAAATCTACCCCCACCCTTTTATTTGGTTTGTGTTCGGTGGATTTTGTTCATTTTTAAATGGGACCATTTCGACCCAAGACCCAGCCTAGGTACCAAATGTCATTAAAATCGGCCAAGCGGTTTTTGAGTTATGCGCGTTGGTCGTTACAGACAGACAGACATCCAGACAGACAGACAGACAGACAGACAGACGGCGCAACAAAAAAGTTTCAAAATCATCTGAAACGCAAAGATATATAAAAATTTTTGAAATCGGAGCAACTTTTTTTTTCTCGAAAAAATTAGGATCATCATAGCTCACACTACTATAGTATAGTATATGTGTGAGCTAAAACTGAATTTGGGTACCATTTTTCGAAGATGGCGGCGCGAACGGACATTTCTCGAGGTCGCAAAATTTCTGAAATATTAATGACCAGTATTGTGCCAAATTTCAAAACTTTCGGACCTTTTGCACCAAAATGGCTTTTTTATGTCTCTAATGATTGGACTATTCTGTAAATTTGTTTGGAGTTAGGGGTTTCTGATAAGGTTTCTGATGTTTAATCAAAGCTTGTCTTTGATCTTAGTTGATCTTATCTAACCTAATATGTGCTATTAAGTCAAAAACAGATAGAAAATTGATGTACAAAATATATATATTTTTTTCAGATGGCTTTTGTAGAGCGTTGCTTGGACATAGCTGAGATTTGGTTGAGGATTGCAAGCGAATTCTAGTTGCTGAGAAAAGGCTTTATCAAAAACTGTCTGAATCTTATCCTTCTGTCTATGACTTTATTGATTTCTGCTATCTTGGTAAGTTATCCCAATCTTTCTAATGCTTGGTTTATACAGACAAAAATTAAAATATATACTAACATTAAAATAAAAATAAAAGTGTACTCTATGGGAAAATGTGTAGGTGTAAAAATAAATTTTGGGAGATCATGTTACTTGACCTTTCTTGTTGTTTTGATCTAGAATTTTATGTTATTTTATTTTTTGGTGTTTAGGTACCATTTTAGGCAGTAGAACTTTAAAAAGCCAAAAATACTTTTGTTTTTTGCAAAAAAAAGTGTTAAACATTATTTTTTGTTTTTATTTTGTATCATCATGATTTTTTGCACCAAAACAGCTTTTTTATGTATCTAATAATTGGGCTATTCTGTATTTGTTTGGGTGTTTGGGGTTTCTGATAAGGTTTCTGATGTTCAATCAAATCTTGTCTTTGATCTTACTTGATCTTGTTGATCTTATCTAACCTAATCTGTGCTTTTAAGTAAAAAACAGACAGCAAAAGGATGTAAAAAATATATTTCTTTTTTTTCAGATATGGGTATTGCAGAGCCTTCGTTGGACTTGTAGCTGAGATTTGGTTGAGGCTTGCTAGCTAATTCTGGTTGCTGAGAAAAGGCTTTATCAAAAACTCATGAATCTTATTCTTCTGTCTATGGCTTTATTGATTTCTGCTATCTTGGTAAGTTATCCCAATCTTTCTAATACTTGGTTTATACAGACAAAAATTAAAATAAGTATTAACATTAAAATAAAAATAAAAGTGTACTCTATGGGAAACTGTAAAAATAAATTTTGGGAGATCATGTTATCTCACCTTTCTTGTTGTTTTGATCTTGAATATTTTTTTAAAAATTATTTTGGTTTTTAAGTACCTACCATTTTAGGCAATCCAACTTTAAAAAGCCAAAAAATCTTTTTGCAAAAAAAGGTGTTAAAAATTAATTTTTATTTGCCTGTATAAACAGCAAAATATTTTAATTTTCATAAAATAAATTATTTTTATATTTTTTAAAATTTTTATTATGTTTTATGTTGATTGACTTTTAATCTGTATAAATCCAGCATTATAATTTGTGATGTAATACAGTGGTAAATTTGCTCTTTCCTTGCCAAGATTTTATTGGTGTATATTGCTTTTTTATATGTTTTTTAATAATTGAATACAATTAACTATGTCAAATTGAAATTTATCTGTCACTTTTAGTTTTTAAAATATTACATCAAATTATTATTTCTTTATATTCTTTGTATTAGCTCACACTACTACTATACTATAGTAGTGTGAGCTATGGTGATCCTAATTTTTTCGAGAAAAAAAAAAGTTGCTCCGATTTCAGAAAATTTTATATATCTTTGCGTTTCAGATGATTTTGAAACTTTTTTGTTGCGCCGTCTGTCTGTCTGTCTGTCTGTCTGTCTGTATGTCTGTCTGTCTGTCTGTATGTCTGTAACGACCAACGCGCATAACTCAAAAACGGCTTGCCCGATTTTAATGAAATTTGGTTCCCAGGCTGGGTTTTGGGTCGAGATGGTCCCATTTAAAAATGAACAAAATCCACCGAACACAAGCCAAATAAAAGGGTGGGGGTAGATTTGAAAAGTTAGAGTTTATGTAAAAATATGGAGTGTGTGATATCAAACGAAAGGTAATTGAGTCTGGAGTTAAACAAAATACAGTTTAGTTTATTTAAAAAAAAAGGGTGGGGGTAAATTTTAAAAATTAGTGTTTAAGTGGAAATATGGCGTGTGTGATATCAAACGAAAGGTAATTGAGTCTGGAGTTAAACAAAATACATTTTAGTTTTTAAAAAAAGGGTGGGGGTAGATTTGAAAAATTAGAGTTTAAGTCAAAACATGGCTTGTGTGGTATCAAACGAAAGGTAATTGAGTCTGGAGTTCAATAAAATATACTTCAGTTTTTAGTTATATTGGCTTTCACGTAGATACACTATAACTATAGTACCCAGTGTGAGCTTAGGTGCCCATAGATTGGCAGAGTATTTTTATATTATTCGTCCTTATTTTATATTTTATGTTTTTGACTGGGCTTAAAATATTATGAAATGATAATCTAAATTAAAGAGATAATTAGGTAAAAAATAAAAACAATAAAAATACTCTGCCAATATATGGGCCCCTAAGCTCACACTAGGTACTATAGTTATAGTGTACGTGTGAGCTAATATAACTAAAAACTGAAATATATTTTATTCAACTCCAGACTAAATTACCTTTTGTTTGATACCACACAAGCCATGTTTTGACTTAGAACTCAAATTTTTGAAATCTACCCCCACCCTTAAAAAAACAAAAACTAAAATGTATTTTCTTAAACTCCGGACTCAATTACCTTTCGTTTGATATCACACACGCCATATTTTCACATAAACTCTAATTTTTGAAATCTACCCCCACCCTTTTATTTGGTTTATGTTCGGTGGATTTTGTTCATTTTTAAATGGGACCATCTCGACCCAAGACCCAGCCTAGGTACCAAATTTCATTAAAATCGGCCAAGCGGTTTTTGAGTTATGCGCGTTGGTCGTTACAGACAGACATACAGACAGACAGAGTGACAGACAGACATACAGACAGACAGACAGACGGCGCAATAAAAAAGTTTCAAAATCATCTGAAACGCAAAGATATATAAAAATTTTTGAAATCGGAGCAACTTTTTTTTTCTCGAAAAAATTAGGATCACCATAGCTCACACTACTATAGTATAGTATATGTGTGAGCTAAAATTAAAAGTACTAAATTTTTAACAATAAAAAAGTTAGTCTCATTCTATACGAAATAAAATACCAACTTTCTGTAATATCTCAAGAACTAAAAGTGCCAGATAAAACTCCATATTGTGCCAAGTTTCAAAACTTTCCAACCTTTTGCACCAAAATGGCTTTTTTATGTCTCTAATGATTGTACTATTCTGTATATTTGTTTGGGAGTTTGGGGTTTCTGATAAGGTTTCTGATGTTCAATCAAATCTTGTCTTTGATCAGTGCTATTAAGTAAAAAAGAGACAGAAAATGGATGTAAAAAATATATTTCTTTTTTGGTATTGCAGAGCCTTGGTTGGAGTTGCAGCTGAGATTTCGTTGAGGCTTGCTAGCTAATTCTGGTTGCTAAGATAAGACTTTATCAAAAACAGATGATAAATCTTATCCTTCTGTCTATGGCTTTATTGATTTCTGCGATCTTGGTAAGTTATCCCAATCTTTGTCTAATGCTGGGTTTATACAGATAAAAATAAAAATAAATATTAACATTAAAATAAAAGTTTATTCTATGGGAAACTGTGTAGGTGTAATAATAAATTTTGGGAGATCATGTTACCTGACCTTTCTTGTTGTTTTAATCTAGAATTTTATGTTATTTTTTTTTAAATTCTTTTGGTTTTTAAGTACATTATAGGCAGTCCCACTTTAAAAAGACAAAAATACTTTTGTTTTTTGCAAAAAAAGTGTTAAAAATTAATTTTTATTTTGTATCAACAGCAAAATATCTTAATTTTCATTAAAAAATCTATTTACTTAAATTTTTCTCAAGTTTATGAATTTTTAATTTTATGTTAAATCTGAGGGCACCGCAATGCCTCGCCAAGTTCGCGCTGCTGTACCATCTTTTCTTGAAACATTTCAGACCATATTTGACCTATATAAAGCTCTACTTCGGAATGAGCTACAAATCTCAAACTTTGCACAGTCGTAGGTCTTCATAAAGTTAACAACCACTCCAAGTTTTATGGACTTCTATGAAGTAGTAGAGTATGTAGTTACGAAATTTAAAAAAACGTCGAAATTGCCACTCACTTACTCACATACTCATCAGGTATAGATCATCAAAATTCTACTGTATCTCCAGACATGCTACAAAGCTGAAATTTGGCAGACTGATAGAAATTGTGACCAAACCCCTGGAAAAAATAAAAAAAACCGATAATTTTAATTTGCTTCCTCCCCGATATGTGTAAACTTATGTAAAAGTAACATTGCCCACTTCCAGAAACGCTAAAGAGCTGCGCTTTGACAGACTGATAGGAACTATAAAACTGTAGGAAAAAATGTTAAAACCCCAAAATTATAATTTATGTCCATCCCCTATAAATGTGAAGTAATGTAAAAGTAACATTGCTCACTTCCAGAAACGCTAAAGGGCTGAGCATCGATAGAAACTATGATAAAACTATGGAAAAAAATTAAAACACCCCAAAATTCTAATTTACTTCCCTCCTCTCTAAATGTTATGTAAAAATTGAAACGGGCCGAGTGTGCAATAGCTTCTTCGCTAAGGAGCTATGGAGCTACCACTCAATCGGACACCTACTGTAAACAATAGGGAGCGCGGCAACAACAGAGCGAAATTTCAGCTGACGCAGTGAGGTGGGCGAACAACCCTTAATGGGTATGAAAAGGAGAGAAAAGGAGCTAAAAAAGAGTTATGTTTGAAAAAAATTACTTACCTCGATGTTGTTTTCTTTCAAAGGAAGGGTACCATGGGAATGGAGTAATCCTATGATGGTATGTCTTCGTTCGGCGTTGTTAACTCCTTGTTTAGCTTTTTATATGTTTTATGGTTTTAACCGCACTAATATATCTTTAATGCACTGTTATGTTTTTGCGCGCGCGCGGCTTAACGATTTTGAATTTTGGTTTAATTATGTTTAGTTTGACACTAATTAATTCGGCAAGGGCCGTAGATTGATGCCACAGGGCGGCTATGATCAACCCTTTGTTCAGTATGCGTTTGGCAGGGACAAACGATTAAAGCACACTGTGTTCTCGTTGTTTTGTTGTTTTCCTCTTTCGCTTTTTTGACTCCACGAATTTAGGTAGGTATGTACACTCGTATTTTTAAATGGGTCAGTTTAAAGGAAATAGGAAAACGGAATATCAGGTGTGATAAACAAGGACACATCGAGATTGGTATGTAATAGAATTGCTCCAGTTTTAATTTTAACGTTTTAAAATCAAATAAACAAAAAACATATCTGGTTTTCCTATCCCAAGGTACCGAGTGTTATTTATTTCTAACACCGGGTTGAAATCAAATTTCAAAAAATAAATAAATAAAATAAAATAAAAATGTTTTGTAGTTCAAAAACTTAACTAAGGGTGTGGAAACGAACCAAAAATAACACTGCCCACTTCCAGAAACGCTAGAGAGCTGAGCTTTTTAAGACTGAAAGGCGCTATGATAAACCTATAGGAAAAAAATTAAAAACCAACATTTTAATTTACTTCCCTCTCCTATAAACATAAATTTATATAAAAGTAACATTGCTCACTCCCAGAAACGCTAGAGAGCTGAGCTTTAGAAGGGTGATGGAACTATGATAAAACCATGGGAAAAAATTAAAAGCCCCAAAATTTTAATTTACTCTCCTTCCCTATAAATGTAAAGTTATATAAAAGTAACATTGCCCGCTTCCAGATAGAGAGATGAGCATAGGAAGACTGATAGGAACTATGTTAAAACAATAGGAAATAATTTAAAAACACCAAAATTTTAATTTACTTCACTCCCCTATACATGTAAAGTTATATCAAAGTAACATTGTCCACTTCCAGAAACGCAGGAGAGCTGAGCTGGATTTTAGCTCACACATATACTATACTATAGTAGTGTGAGCTATGGTGATCCTAATTTTTTTGAGAAAAAAAAAGTTGCTCCGATTTCAAAATTTTTTATATATCTTTGCGTTTCAGATGATTTTGAAACTTTTTTGTTGCGCCGTCTGTCTGTCTGTCTGTCTGTCTGTATGTCTGTCTGTCTGTCTGTAACGACCAACGCGCATAACTCAAAAACCGCTTGGCCGATTTTAATGAAATTTGGTACCTACGCTGGGTTTTGGGTCGAGATTAGTTATTAGTGGAAATTTTGATTTAGAGTAAATTGCAGTTTTATAGACTTTATCACGAGGAATTCACCCGCTAAATTATATTTTAACTGTCACTTTTAGTTTCTGAGAAATGACATAAAGTTGCATTTTTTCTTATGGAATAGCCTATATTTTAATTAATTTTCGAATTCGTCATTGAATTCTTTTCAAAATGATGTATCATATGTCATAGTTTGATTGAGCGGTTTAGGAGATATTCAGCTTTTTCACTTATTTCTAGTGCGCTATGATTTCCTGCTGAGGCAGATAAAGGCACTCCAGTATTTTTATTATTTTACACAGTCACAAATATAGTAAGGCCGGTTTGGAAAAATTATAATTCAGCTGACAGCCCTCAAAGCCTAGTTATAAAAAGTAAAAAAAAATGATACATATTTCAAAATAAAATTAAAACGCTTTTGTGCAAAATAATTTCATATCAAAGCGTAATGTCAAATTGTTTAAACAATTGAAAACAATGACAAAACGCCAAGACGCAAGGCCAACTTGATTTGCATAGTATAAGACAACAAAACTATAGGAGCATTGAAGTAGGATTTGACCGCAAGGCTTTCACGTCAATGGCACATGACGTCATTCAACGCACACTAGACAAAAATAAAAAACTTTAATTATCTCCGAAACCGCTCAATCAAACTATGACATATGATACATCGTTTTGAAAAGAATTCAATCACGAATTCGAAAATATATTAAAATATAGGCCATTCCATAAGAAAAAATGCAACTTTATGTCATATCTCAAAAACTAAAAGTGTCAGTTAAAATTTAATTTAGCGGTTGCATTCCCCGTGACAAAGTCTATAAAATTGCAATTTACTCTAAATCAATATTTCCAATAATAACGAAGTTATCGACCCCCTTCCAAAGTGCAGACTTTTCAAAACGCCCCCGTAGCTCAAAGACGAGACGATATTTCAAAATGCGGTTTTCACTATAAGTCTTCCCTTGAAATTTGAGCCTCGCAATGCGTGGTCAGTTTTTCTCTGACTTCCCTAGAAGTACCTTAAACCCCCCCAAGTGCCCAATTTGGGACACCCTGTACATGAAAAACAAAAATTGTGATATGTAAAACAATTTTGCCTTACTTATTAAAACAAATTTTAAAGGTACTTACTTACTTAAAAAGCAATTTTTGACAAACAAATAATATTTTTTAATTTTTAAGAACCATAGTAATAATAATTATTTTGTATAGCTATGAGGATGATATGAAAAGTTTCCTGCCTGGCGGCCTAACATAGAACGCAACACCATAGTGACTAAATAATACTCTGGCAATATATGGGCCCCTAAGCTCACACTAGGTACCATAGTTATAGTGTACGTGTGAGCTAATATAACTAAAAACTGAAATATATTTTATTCAACTCCAGACTAAATTACCTTTTGTTTGATACCACACAAGCCATGTTTTGACTTAAACTCAAATTTTTAAAATCTACCCCCACCCTTAAAAAACAAAAACTAAAATGTATTTTGTTAAACTCCGGACTCAATTACCTTTCGTTTGATATCACACACGCCATATTTTCACTTAAACTCTAATTTTTAAAATATACCCCCACCCTTTGTTTTTAAATAAATTAAAATGTATTTTATTTTACTGCAGACTCAATTACCTTTCGTTTGATATCACACACGCCATATTTTCACATAAACTCTAATTTTTGAAATCTACCCCCACCCTTTTATTTGGTTTGTGTTCGGTGGATTTTGTTCATTTTTAAATGGGACCATCTCGACCCAAGATCCAGCCTAGGTACCAAATTTCAATAAAATCGGCCAAGCGGTTTTTGAGTTATGCGCGTTGGTCGTTACAGACAGACATACAGACAGACAGACAGACATACAGACAGACGGCGCAACAAAAAAGTTTCAAAATCATCTGAAACGCAAAGATATATAAAAAAATTTGAAATCGGAGCAACTTTTTTTTTCTCGAAAAAATTAGGATCACCATAGCTCACACTACTATAGTATAGTATATGTGTGAGCTAATAATTTATTTTTCTACATAGTCTCCTTGTAAGGTAATACATTTAGCCCAACGATGTTCAACTGATTTGATGCCATCACTGAAGTCTGATTTATCCAACTCGTCAAAATAGGCGTTTGTAGCTGCAATGACTTCTAAATCTGTGGAAAATTTTTTCCAGCAAGAAATTTTTTTAGGTTTGGAAACAAATAAAAGTCTGACAGGGCTAGGTCTGGTGAGTAAGGTGGATGGTTTAACAGTTCAAAGCCTAGCTGATGGATTTTAGCCATTACAAGAGCGGACTTGTGGCAAGGTGCATTGTCCTGATGAAACAAAATTTTCTTTTTTGCTAAACCAGGGCGTTTTTCGCTTATATTCTGCTTGAGCTGGTCCAGTAAGTCGCTGTAGTACACTGAATTTATTGTTCTTTCCTTTTTCGAAATAATCTATTAGGAGTATCCCTTTAGCGTCCTAAAAGACCGTTGAATGACCTTTCCAGCAGACGGTACTGCCTTTGCCTTCTTTGGAACTGGTTCGTCCTTTGCCGTCCATTGTTTGGACTGTTGCATAGTTTCAGGAGTATAATGATGAACCCATGTTTCATCAACCGTAATAAATCTACGCAAAAAGTCCCCTGAATCACGTCTAAACAGTGCCAAATTCTCCTCTGAAATGATTAGACGCACGAGCTTTTGATCTAGCGTGAGCAAACGTGGCACCCATCGGGCGGATAGCTTTCTCATGCCTAAAACTTCACATAAAATATGGTGAACTCGCTCTTTTCATATAATCAAAGCCTCAGCATTTCTTCAAAAGTTGCCGTTTTTGGCCTGCCAGAACGCGGAGCATCATCAGTGCTAGTACGACCACGTTTAAACTCCGATACCCAGGTTTTAACCGTGGTATAGGAAGGAGCAGATTCCCCTAGTGTAGCATCCAGTTCAGCTTTTATTTACGATAACCCTTTGATATGAAAATATTTTATCACGGCTCTTATCTCGTTTTTTTCCATCTTTTAAAATTGACACACTGTATAAACTTTCAAAATAAGCAGGACACAAACTACTTGACGCATTCACTTTAAACTTCGAGCGTTTACTGATCACAAGCAAGGTTACAAAAAAAACACGTTGGAATAGTAAAGCAAATCGGGCCTGCTATAGGCCAGCCCGGAGACCTCATCTCATCCTCGTATTAAACTTGTTATTAAAATAATAAGATAATTTTCCTTTTACAAGTCTAAAATAAAAGTGCCTAGTTTTTATGAAATCAAAGTAACTTATATGTAGAAATAAGTTTTAACTCAAAAATATACAACATTGGAAAGAAAGAAACAGCAAAAGACAAACATCACCAGTCAAGAACAACGGGCAATCAAGAACCTGCAGGCTGACAAATCAATCAAGATCCTACCGGCCGACAAAGGAAACGCGACGGTGATCATAGATGTCGAGACTTACGACAAAAAGATCCAAGAAGTTCTGGAGAAAGGACTACAAGCATCTACCCAAAGATCCAACCACCACCATAGAAGGACGCATCTACAGGACTTTGAAGAAGTATGCTGAAAATATCCCGGACGCTGTTAGATCCCGCCTGACTCCACACCACAGTAAGGCACCACATTTTTATGGATTACCAAAGATCCATAAGAAGGATATACCACTGCGACCAATTACCAGCTCCAGGGACTCACCGACCAGCACTTTGTCGAGGTTTTTGTTGGACATAATTCAACCACTACAGGGTAAGTCCGAATCTTTTGTCAAAAACTCAGAACATTTTGTCGAGGTTTTAAAAGGTATCGAATTAGATCCCGGCGATAGATTTGTAAGTTTTGATGTAGAAAGTCTCTACACCAACGTGCCAATAAATGAGTCACTCAGTATCATCAAAAACAAATTACAAACTGATGATACACTTTACGAGAAAACAACGCTATCGGTGGAGGGGGTGATCGATCTTTTGGAGCTCTGTCTCCGTAACTCTTAATTTCAAGTGAAAGATAAGTTTTACGCGCAAAATGATGGACTCCCAATGGGTTCATCTCTTTCGCCAGTGGTAGCAAACATCTACATGGAGTGGTTCGAGGACCATGCGATCAACACAGCAAGAGTCAAACCAAAACTATGGCTACGATACATGGATGACACATTTATTATATGGCCGGAAAATGAAGACGAACTACAGAATTTTCTACACCATTTAAACGGTATTCGACCAACAATCAAGTGCACCATGGAAATTGAAAAAGATTCGACCTTACCTTTTTTGGATGTTCTTGTCAAACGATCAGACAGAAACATTCAAACCACTGTATATAGGAAACCTACACACACGGGACAGTACCTAAATTTTAAGTCTAATCATTCTGTTGCTACAAAACAAGGAGTTATAAGAAGTTTGTATTTAAGAGCCGTAAATATTTGTAGTAATAATGAAGAATTAACCACAGAAATTAACAACATTAAAAAGGACTTACAACAGAATGGTTATTCCGAGAAATTAATAAACTCAACAATATTTAAAATTAAAAACAAACTAAATGTACCAAATTCTCAAAATAATAATCCGTTAGGTGTTATTAACATTCCATATGTTCAAGGGATTTCAGAAAACATAAGACGAATAGCTAAACACTATAATATAAAAACAGTATTTTCTTCGGGAAATACGATAAGAAGTTTTGTAACTAAAACAAAACCAGACAATCCCTCAAATAATAAGGAATGTATTTACCAAATCCCGTGTGAGTGAGGTAAATCATATGTAGGTGAAACGAAACGCCCTCTTCAGGTTTATTCATTCATAAAAAGTACCCAATTAGGGGATATTGAAAAATCTGGTTTAGCAGATCATGCATGGTCAAATGATCACAGGATTCAGTGGTCAGAAGCTAAAGTTTTACATAAGAAGTCGCATTGGCGAAAACGAAAGTTTATTGAAGCTGCGTTTATAATGCAGAATAAAGAAGTTTGCAGTCAACCAAGCACGGACATACCAAACATATGGAAACCACTCCTTAAGGAAAACAGGCGTCTTAGGATTAAAAAAGGGGGCGGGCCGTCACACCTGACTGCACACCAAGTAGTATAAGTAGTAGCCTAAAGACTAGATTGTTTAGTTTACACTTGATAACGGTGAGAGATACTTACTAACCGAAACGTCGTGTTTTAAAATAAATAGAGACAATGGAAGTCCAAAATTTTATTTCTAATAAACTTATAATTTGAATTAGTATATTTTATACCTTAAAAAAATCAAAATTACGTTAGTCTAAATCCCAAACTAGAGTGCGGTTTTTTTCTTATCGGTATGGCCTCCACGATACCGCAAGTCCGTACTTTTGTTCGTAAAATCTTTAGTTTGGGAGATATGAATTTTTAAATATTGCATAAAGTAAAAAATTCGAAATTTGAACCCGAAGTTCGATATTCTCGCATCTATATGACCGCACAATACCGCAACTTCATGCCTGTGTTCGTACAACGCATGTTTTAATAATGAATTTTTGTTAGAAAAATTATTATTCCTTGTTTTCCCCTAATTTCTAGAGCTTAAAAAGTCAACTAAGTAACATTTTAGTCCTTAAAAATAAAGTTTAAAAGAACCTTTTGTTTTTTATAATGCATAGAAGCTTCTAATAATTTTTCCATTCAACTCAAAATCTTTAATTTCTGTGGTAAACATCCGCATAATTCAATTCCATTAATAATACGTTAAATAATGTAACATTTTGTTATAAAACTCCAAATTTTGCCTCGGTAGCTTACGGCCTATTTTTTTTATTGTAAAACTCTTGTAGCCCGCGGTCTATTATGGTTTCCTTGGAAACGATTGTCTTTTGTTCTTAATATTCTGGAATTCCGCGCATCGCCCGCTTACCTCCATGTTAAATCAATATTACAGCGTCGCTTCAGTGGAAAAATGCAGTCAGCTCGGACTTTTGCCAAATTTTTTCGCGAGTTTTAATGGATTTTTATGTGATTTTTTTGCGAATTAATTTAAAAAAATTGTGCAAATATTTAGGTGAGACCACTAGAAACATTTTGAGTGTGATTTTTTGGAACAATTTTCGTGAATAAATGGCTTTTTGAGGGTTGAAAAAAGATGCTTCCGAGAACTTTCGTGAGTACAGTCGTACAATAAATCAATAATGATGACGTTATAATTAGTTTCATGAATAAATTAATGTGCGACCAAATTTTCGTGGATATTTTTTTCGATTTTAACGCGTTTTTTGTGCAAAAAACATTTAAAAAAATATGTGAATGGATTTGAAAGAGAGAAATAAGAATAAATCTGCAGGTATGTGGAACATTTTGCAGCCATATAACCGTATTTAACACCTATATACACCGTAAGGATTGATTGGGATAAAACAGTCGAGATTTAACAAAAATTTAGAATACATGCATAGGTATAGGGTGATTTATTTTATTTTATTAAGCGCCTTACATACAGTGTGTCCCTATAAATGTTACCCCCTATCTTTTTTATGCATGCTACAAAAAAGTAAATAGCTCTATACCAAGGGATAAAAGTGGCACTTTTCGTCCCAAGGCGAAAAGTTAAGGGTACGAGCGTAGCAGCGGGCAATAATTCGTCGAGGGATAAAAGGACAGTTTAAACACGACATTCGTACACTATACGTTGGCGCACCTCTTTAGTTTTGGACATTTTCTAATTTTTATTATTTTTTTGGGGTTTTTAGAATTTTTTACTATTTTTTTGAGTTATTGGACTCTTCCTAATTTTTCATTTTTCTTAGGGTTTTTAGTTTTTTTTATGATTTATTATTATTTATCTCTGAAGTGTCAATTTTAATCCCTGATTTTTCCTTTAATCCCTGATCTGTAAGTTTTTATCCTTGATTTTTACTTTTTTTTTAATACCTCATTTTTCATCCCGGGGAAAAAATTGGACACTTTTATCCCCAAAAATAATTTTAATTTATCTTTAAAATAATTAAAAATAATATGTCAAGATTGCAAAATTTTATTGTAAATAATGTCAAATCTCGAGAAAAGATTTCTTGTTTTAAACGGAACAACCTGTATCTTGTTACAGTTTTTTGTTCTGTTCTCGCTTCTCTCTGATTTCGAAAACATATTATGTATGGCTAGGTATGCTGTAATCTGAGGGCACGGCAGTGCCTGCCTCGCCAAGTTCGCCCTGCCGTACCATCTTTTCTTGAAACATTTCAGCCCATATTTGACCTATCTAAAACTCTACTTCGGAATGATGGAAACTCAAACTTTGCACAGTCGCAGATCTTCATAGAGTTAACAACCCCTCCAAGTTTCATGGAGTTCCATAAAGTAGTTACGAAATTTCATAAAACGTGGAAATTGCCACTCACTGACTCACTCACTCATGTATATATCATCAAAATTCTATTGTACAAAGCTGAAATTTGGCAGACTGATATAAATTATGACCAAACCCCTGGAAAAAATCAAAAACCCCAACATTCTAATTTAATCCCCTCCCCTATACATGTAAAGTTATATAAAAGTAACATTGCCCACTTCCAGAAATGCTAGAGAGCTAAGCTTTGGCAGACTGATAGGAACTATGGTAAAACTATAGGAAAAAATTAAAATACCCCAAAATTCTAATTTACTTTCCTCCCCTATAAATGTAAAGTTATGTAAAAGTAACATTGCTCACTTCCAGACACGCTAGAGAGCTAAGCTTTTTAAGACTGAAAGACACGATGATAAAACTATAGGAAAAAATTTAAAAACACCAACATTTTAATGTACTTCCCTCTCCTATAAATGTAAATTTATATAAAAGTAACATTGCCCACTTCCAGAAACGCTAGAGAGCTGAGCTTTGGAAGGCTGATAGAAACTGTGATAAAACCAATAAAAAGCTCAACCCTCTAGCTTTTCTGGAAGTGGGCAGTGTTACTTTTACATAACTTTACATTTATAAGGGAGGAAAGTAAATTAGAATTTTGGGGTGTTTTAATTTTTTTTTATAGCTTTATTATAGTTACTATCGGCCTTCCAAAGCTCAGCTCTCTAGCGTGTGTGGAAGTGGGCAATGTTACTTTTACATAAATTTACATTTATATGGGAGGGAAGTAAATTTGAATTTTGGGGTGTTTTAATTTTTTCCTGTAATTTTATGATAGTTCCTATCAGTCTGCCAAAGCTTAGCTCTCTATCATTTCTGGAAGTGGACAATGTTACTTTTACATAACTTTACATGTATAGGGGAGGGGAGTAAATTAGAATTTTGGGGTTTTTTTGATTTATTCCAGGGGTTTGGTAATAATTTCTATCAGTCTGCCAAATTTCAGCTTTGTAGCATGTCTGGAAGTTCAGTATAATTTTGATGATCTGTACATGAGTGAGTGGCAATTTCGACGTTTTTTGAAATTTCGTAACTACTTTAATACTTTATGGAAGTCCATGAAACTTGGAGGGGTTGTTAACTCTACGACTGTGCAAAGTTTGAGATTCGTAGCTGATTCCGAAGTAGAGTTTTAGATAGGTCAAATATGGGCTGAAATGTTTCAAGAAAACATGGTACGGCAGCGCGTGCCCTCAGATACAAGGTGTCTAATTTAATTTAAGAATGTTTTCTGTCAAAATTTGACATTGACATAATATTTAAAGGTATTTTATATCTCCTATCATGGTCAAGTTTATTTGAAGGTAATTTATCGTGAATTACCAGCTTTGTACAGGATGTCTCAAATTCGATGTTTTTTAGGGGGCTCTAGGTATGTCTTGGGCAGAAAAAAAACTGACCCCCCTGCTTGTGAGGCTTGATTTCCAAGAGAAGCTCAAAGATAAAACCGCATCTTGATATAGATAGCACGCAGTGGCGGATCCAGGATTTTCGGGGGGGGGGGGGGGGGCAAAGTGGCAGCAAACATTAAAATATTTTTTCTTAGTGGTTTTCGATAGATCTGAGGGGATTTATAAAAATGTTTTTAAAAATTAAGTAGAATTATGTGACAAATTTAACAAAAGTTATACTGCTAAACTAAAACATAAGTTATATCGAGGCTTAAGACACAATACCTTGTATCTCCATTTTTACTGATATTGAGATTATTTCTTAAAATTAATACTTGCTCTTGTATCCAATAGTTACCAATTACTCGTGTGGCCAAGGTTAATATTAACACCTTAAATAAACATCAAAAAATACCTCGTACATCCACAAAAATCAAAAAATGTAGGTATGAATTAGTTTTTTTGGTCTCCTGTAAGATTGTTGTTTGGGAGATACGAGGTATTGTTTCTTAAGCGTCGATATATCTGGAGGGGGGAGCCCAGGCCCCTCTGATAGTACGCCGCCGTTTTTAAGCTACAGGGAAGGGAGTTTTTAAAAAGTCTGCATTTTTGGTTTGAAATGATTTTTTATTATTTTTTAATATGTATAGAATCCAACTGTCAAAATAAATTTCAACTGTAACTTTTTAACGTTTTTTACTTTATGTATCTGAGGACAGGGCAGTGCCTCGGCAAGTTCGCGCGCCGTAACCATCTTTTCTTGAAACATTTCAGCCGATATTTGACCTACCTAAAACTCTACTTCGGAATGAGCTACGCATCTCAAACTTTGTACAGTCGTAGATCTCCACGGAGTTAACAACCCCTCCAAGTTTCATGGAATTCCATAAAGTAGTAAAGTAGTTACGAAATTTCAAAAAACGTCGAAATTGCCACTCACTCACTCATGTATAGATCATCAATATTCTACTGTACTTCCAGAATTGTTACAAAGCTGAAATTTGGCAGACTGATAGAAATTATGACAAAACCCCTGGAAAAAATCAAAAAACCCCAAAATTTTAATTTACTCCCCTCCCCTATACATTTAAAGTTATGTAAAAGTAGCATCGCCCACTTCCAGAAATGCTAGAGAGTTGAGCTTTGGCAGGCTGATAGGAACTATGATAAAACTATAGGAAAAAAATCAAAAAACCCCGAAATTTAAATTTACTCCCTTACTCATAAAAATTTTATGAAAATCGGTTGAGTTAGGAGCTATCTTGTTACGGACAGACATACAAACAAACAGACGTCACGACAATATTGTTAAAATAGGTAAAAATACACCCAAATAACACATTTTCGGCGTTATCCCGTTTTTTAAAATATTAGTGGAAATCTTTTTTTTTGCTGCATGACAACTTTTTTGGGAAAAATTAAATAATTTTTGATGGCGAAAATACGCCCTGATTTTGTTTCTGGGTCAATCCATGGAATATCACCCAAAAACGTTAAAATTGGTCGCTGCCTTACTTTTAAAAAAATATATTTTTTTATATGTAATTATGTACAGCGAATATATTTCCGGATATTTAGGTCATATGGTAAAAATAAAAATAATAACATTAATATTGTTTTTTAGTTTATTTTGCTAAAAATCTTTTGTCCTGAGTTGGCAGAATAATCTAACAAAAAAAATAATGCTAATATGTTTCAAAATTTTATACAGGGCGCTTAAAAAGTTAGGCGTTATGATTTGAAAACCCGCTATATTAATTTACGGCTAATTGAGTTTAAGTTAAGCTAGTAAAATTTTTTATAGTAATTATGTTTAAAATAATATTTGTTTTTTTATGAAACTGCATATTTTTTTTTAGATAATGTTAAGAGTCCGAGATAGACCCTTCCCAATATACTAATTTTTATCGATTTTGCAGATTTCAAAATTTCTGAACCGCTATAATTTAAAAACCTATTTTTTGATTTTTTTCAAATCCGGGACATTTCTTTACTGATATATCCCCATTATATGTGCCAAGTCTCATTATGGTTATATTTCTCTTTTTGAAGTTATAATTTTTTAAATACCACATGAAGAGCAATACCAATTTTTTTGTCTTATAATTTTTATAATATCCGAGCTTACAGAAAAGTTGCTAGCCCTTAATTTTAAAATTTATTTTGTTGCTTATTTTTATTTACATAAAGAAAATTTTTTATAAAAAGTAAAATCTATTGAAAAATAAACTACTTGGATGGCTTGCATATCTAAAAAATTCCGAATTTAGTAATGTAATAATGTAAATTAGTAGATGTATCTAGTGTGCCATGGATAAAAAGTAAAGAGCTGTCAACACATTTGTTTTTTGTTCTTTCAAATGTCAGATTAGTCTCGATGTAGCTTTTTGTAATTTACTAATTAATTTAAACTTGCTATTTTTCTTATATAAAAATGCAGTGTTCAGTTGGTATTAAGTTAAACGAAACTTGCGGACAATTATCAGAAACCGATGTGGAAATCAAAAAAATAACTGAGTTTGATACACAGCAGCAAAAGTTACTACAACTTAGATGCTTTCAAAATATCTTGGATATCTGTTCATATCATACTCATAAATGTTTATACAAATACAACTTCTTTTTTGGAAAAGTATGTTGCAACCCATTTAAAAATCATAAAAAAAAAATGTAAAAAACGGATTAAGAGAAGTGACATTGGGTTTCAGTGAGAAGTACAAACATCTAATAAATCTAATACCTGGTTCTTCCTTGTGTGTAAATTGTAAAATTAAAATAAAGAATTTAGATTCGGATGGCAAATAGCAGTTTTGCCGAAAGCTTTAATGGAAGCTTTTTACGGGATGAAAGTTTTGATGAAGAGTTTGTGCCATCTGAAGAGAACGAAGATTCAATAAATACTGTATGTAGAGCACTTAAAATGTCTCCTATAAAATTAAGAAAGCTAAATAATGAAAAAAGAGTGTCTCTCTTGGAAAATAAAGTAAAAATGATTTCAAACAGTTTAGTGAATAAGATCGAAACTTCATTTGACGTTAAATTAGAAAGAGATGGTGTAAACTTTAAAATTAATGAAAATTGTTTGTGTACGGACTACAATAAACGTATAGATGATCTAAAAATTAAATTTAAATCCGAGGGCTGTTCCAAAAACGAAAAACTAAAAATTCTTAGTTTAGTTCCATCAAGCACATAAGTTATAAACAGTGGGTCACTACAGATCGCTGTGACTTCGTAACATGTTTGCTGCCTACCGATGAATTCGTCGACGCGTTATTGAACAAATTAAAGCAGCTTAAAAAGTATCATTTTGTGTCAAAAAATCAGGCTCGATACCTCACATTAAGAAAAGAAAATCTTTGTTTTGATGAGTGTATTATAATCGGCGAATTTGCAGAAAATTACAGTTTTACTATCCAGACGAGATCCAGAGTTACCATTGGGTAAATAGTCAAGCAACATTACATCCGTTTGTCTTATATTATTTAAACAGAGAAACGCAATTAATAGAGTCAAAAAGTTTCTGCATCCTTTCTGATTGTCTAACACATAATACGACCACTGTGTATGCCTTTCAAGAAAAACTTTTTTTATTTTTATTTGTCAAACACACTGTGTTTTTTTTTATTACAATCTAGTCAGTAAGACTAATTAGCAATTTTGTTTTAACTTAATTTACTAGAAAAGTCAGATTTAAACTTAGGGTTCACTCAACAGTTCTCCCCGCTTTGTTTAGTCTGTAACTCACAATTGTGTTGTGTTTATAGCATTATTTTGTTTTATGTGTAATTCACTTAGTTTACTAGCTCAAACGGCTTCACTCTTTTTAGTCGTCGAACTAGCATAGTATTGTCTAGAAGCTGAATTGCTTCCACATTCACATGCCGATGGAGTCTATCTTCATGGCTTTTTGCGTACTTTTTTATAGTCTCTGCTACAGTTTCGATTTTTAGATCTCGATGAAGGTCACTATTTCGAACGTACCAAGGTGCATTCACAATGTTTCTTAATACTTTATTTTGAAATCTCTGTACAACTAGAATGTTACTCTCTTTAGCACAACCCCATAGTTGAATACCGTATGTCCATACTGGTTTCAGTATTTGTCTATAAAGCAGTAACTTATTATGAATTGTTAAATTGGACTTCCTTCCAATTAGCCAGTTCATTTTTCTATACCTTATCTCAAGTTCTTCTTTTTTTTTCTTAACATGTGCTTTCCAGCGCAATTTGGCATCAAGTGTCATACCTAGATATTTTGCCTGATTCGAATATGGTACTGGAATGTTGTTAATTGTTATTTGTATGTGATTTATATTTTTGTTTGTAAAATCAACATGAATTGATTTGGTTTCATTTAATTTTATTCGCCACTTTGTGGTCCAACTGTGAATTTGGGTGACTGCATCCTGAAGTTTCTCTATGCATTTTTCAATAGATTTTTCTACCGTCAATAAACCAGTATCATCGGCAAATGTTGCTAAGTGACAATTTTCTGGCTTTGGGATATCACAAGTGAATAATAAGTATAGATAAGGGCCTAGTACGCTACCCTGGGGCACGCCTGCTTGAATTTCTCTTAAATTTGAGTATGAGTCTTCCTGTTTTACTCTAAAATGTCTATCAGATATGTATGATTCCAAAATATCCGAATACTGTTTTGGCAGAAACCTTTTTAGTTTAAAATTAAGGCCTTCATGCCACACTTTGTCAAATGCTTGTGCTACATCTAGAAAAACTGCAGAACAAACTTTTCCCTCTTCTAGTGCTTTTTCTATTATATTAGTAATTCTGTGTACTTGATCTATCGTGGAATGCTTGTCTCGAAAACCAAATTGATGAGATGGAATAATTTCTTGTCTTTCTATGATGGGTTTTATTCTTTTAAGCAATAATTTTTCATAGAGCTTGGATATAATTGGCAGCAAAGATATTGGCCTGTAAGATGACACGTCATGGAGTGGTTTTCCCGGTTTTGGAATCATGATAACTTCTGCAACTTTCCACAGTTTAGGTACGTACCTAAGCCTAAAAGACGCATTAATTAGGTTGCATAGTTTTACGATAGCTTTTCTGGGGAGTTGTTTTATGACTACCCCGTTAATAAGATCATACCCTGGGGCTTTTTTCGAATTAATATTTTTGATTTCTGTTAATATTTCTTTTGGTGATGTAAGCTTAATATGGTCCTCGATTTGATGGGGTTCATTTAAATGAAAGTGTTCATCTGGTGCTTCGTGGGGCTGAAATGTTTTTTCTAAATGACTTGCAAAAATATCTGCTTTTTCTTCGTTACTCCTTGCCCACTGGTTGTTAGATTTTCGTATGGGTGGAATTTGGATAATTGGTCTTTTAAAATCTTTGGTTGCTTTCCAAAGGGAATAGTCGGTATTTTTATCATCTGTAAGCTCCTTAAGAAAATGGTTAATAGATTCATTTTTTATTACTAGAATTTCTCGCCTAATGCGCTGCGTCATGTTGTTGAGATTTGTTTTGTCCCGAGGATCACGGCTTTGTTGCCACTTTCTTCTTAGTTTCCTTTTTTCCAATATAAGGTCTCTAATTTCCTTTGGATAGTTTTTTCCCTTAAAAATTCTCTTTGGTTTTGGACTGTTTTCCCAAGCTGCTTGTTGAATATTTGTAACAAAATAATCAACTTCTTTATCGATTTGTTCTGGCGTTTGCAATGGTACTGATAGGTTTATTTTTTCTGACAGACTTTGTTTAAAACTAATCCAGTCAGTCAGTTTATTAACTAGTGAGATATTTGCTTCTTTCTTTATTATGTTTTTACTAAGAGTTAGAATAATAGGTGAATGATCTGAGTGTAAATCAAAACTTTCTTCTATATCTACAAAACTTAAAGATATATTTTTTACTATAAAAAAATCAATTAGATCTGGAATTTTTCCTGGATCTGTTGGATAGTATGTGGGCTTACCAGTTGATATCGGCTCACATTGATATTCACTAATAGCTTGCAAAAGTTCTTTTCCTTTAGAGTTCGTCAGTCTAGATCCCCAGTAGGTATTTTTTGCATTAAAGTCACCTCCAATTATAAAACGGTTTCCTAATTTTCTGAGAAAATTAAGATATTGATTTTTCTTTAGTAAGTGCCTTGGTGGTATATAGACAGCACTTATGACTAATGTATATGTTTTGGTTTTTACACTTACTAATGTAGCTTGAATCTCTATGGTTTTATATCCCATCTCCTCATAGTGTGATATATTTTCTTTAATTATTACAGCACTTCCCCCATGTGCAGTATTGCTAGGGTGAGTTGTATGATACACTTTATAACCTTTAAATTTAATGTGAGACTGGTTAGTGAAATGCGTTTCTGACACAAGACAGACGTCAATTTTTTCTATGTCTAGAATAACTTGCAAGTCTTGCTGATGTTGCAAGAGACCATTGGCATTCCAAGCTAGGATTCTAAGATTACTGACCATTTTGAGGCATATTGGTAGCTCCGTTATTGCTACTTTCTAGTTTAGTTAATCGCTCATCAAGTTTGTTCAATTTCTCCAAAATTAATTGTAGTGTTTGTTCCATAGTATTTTGACTACTGATATTAATATCAGGTATAGTAGCTGTTGCTGCTACTTGGCTGTATGTCCTTGTCACAGAGTTTTGTGTGACTGTGTTTCTTGTCTGTTGGTTTTGTCTATTTGTACTCACGTTTGGTATGAGATTCGGTTTCTTAGGTTTATTTTTCAATTTTTGTATTTCCTTAGCAACAAGGCATCCTCTGTAGTTAGCAGGATGCTTGCCTCCACAGTGGATGCATTTTGGCTCAGATTCTTTTGGTTTGGGGCATTCTACAGTAAGATGTTTCCCCGTGCATTTTACGCAACGTGGTTCTTTAGCGCAATATTTTTGCGTGTGTCCATAAGATTGGCATCTTTTGCATTGAGGGACTAACTTTGAGGTTTTTAGTGCTTTTATTTCCACTTCAATCCCAAGGATACTGGAAATTTCAAAAATTTGTTGATATCTTCATCGTGGCTGAATGTGAGCATAAACATGTTAAGAGGTTGTCTTGTTCTCCATTTAAGTTTGTTGCTGGCCTCCAGTGCCTTAAAACCTTTTTTTTGTAGATCAGCTACAATTTTTTGTGGGTCACATGAGAAGTGTAGCCTATTCGCTATTACTCTAATTGGCCTTATTTGTTTGTTTTCGTATGAGTGCCATTGATGCTTTATTTCATTAAGCATTTTAGTAACCAGCCGATAGCTGTCTGCGTCTTGTACATTTATTTTAATATTTTCGTTATTTAAAACTTTTATTTTAACTCCTTGTATGATATTTAACTTTTCATAAATATCATTAAAATTATTTACGCCATTTACCATAATCGGTGGAGGTAATGGAGCTTTTTTAACCTTAGTTGGGGGTTCTTCATTTTGTGTTTTATTGGAGGGCTCTCCAGTGCCCGAGCTTTGTTGTGGTGGTGAGAGTGAAGTATCCATTCGACGTTTTTTCCAACCTTTTCCTTTTTGTCTGATCCACTCAGTTTCTCTTGCCAGATCGTCCTCATCAGTAATGTAGTCCATGTCAGACTCTTCTTTTTTAGTGACTTTTGTCTCTAAATCTGCAAATTTTCTTTGCATACTTTCCAGTTGACTTCGGAGATAATCCACTTGTACACTAAGTGAATTTTTTTCGTTTTGGGATTTTTTCCATTCGCTATATAAAACCTCTTCATTTTGTGTTCTAGCATGGCTATCCTGAAATAATTCGGCATTATCCATTTTTTCTTGATTTTGTTTGGGCTTTTCGCTAATTTTTAAAACAAGTTTCACAGGTGATGGTACACTTTTTTTGCTTTCAAACATGATATATTATTTATAATACACATTGTATATAGATTCTCAACACAGGTATCTCGCGCGCGATGTTTTTTGTAAACAAAACAAACTCCGACTTTGACCTCGTTAGCACTGAGCAAGAAAAACTAATAGAGAAAATTAAAAGTCTTTTTCCAGACCCCAAAAAAATAATATACTTTTCGGATGGATCAGGTGCACAATACAAAAACCGAAAAAACTTTAGCAACCTATGTTTACACAAAGAAGAGTTTGATTTAGAGGCAGAATGGCACTTTTTTGCCAGATCGCATGGAAAGGACCCATGCGATGGAATTGGTGGAACGGTAAAAAGGCTGGTGGCCAAAGCAAGCTTGCAAAGACCAACCAATCCGATTTTGACTGTTTCAGAGATGCTAGCCTTTAGTTTGGAACATATAAAAGGTGTAACATTTATTTATGTTCAAAAATCAAAAGTGGAGATTGTTGAAAAAAAAGCTCGAGGTACGAGAGAACTAAACCAGTAATTCAAACAAGAGAAAAACATGGATTCGTTCCAATCAATAACACTACAATTCGAACATATAGAGTGTCAGGATCGACCACGTTCCAATATTCAAAAAATAAAAATAGATTTATTGTAAGTTGAAAAAACAGACAAACTTTAAACACATATTTAACACTGTTACGGAAAACATTGATTTATCAAAAACAAACTAAAATTTCAATTGTTAAGCTTTTTAAAATAATTTATTACTCCTATTTTGTAATAAAAAATGTTTAATTTTGTCTGGTAAGTTGTAATATTCGCTTCGCTCGAGACACAAATTTTCCGTTTTTGTAATAAAAAACTACTTTTATCTATCTTTCATCATCTTCTATCATCGTTTTGCAAATGGATAATTCGTAAACAAACAATATAACCATATTGAGTTTTGGCGACCAAGTTACCTAAGTATAGCATAACATTTTTGCAAAGTTAGAGCAAAATAAAAAGATGGCTTTTTTAGATACAGGGTGATAAAAAAGTTAAAATTTACAAAAAAATTCAATTTTGCTTATATTCTATATGGCTTGCCATAGCTATTAATTTTAATTTTAACTTTTTTTTTCTTATTAGCTAATCTCCGAGGTTCTATTTTAAATTATTATTGCCCAAAAATAATGTTAAGACAATATTGGCAAAAAAAATGGGCTCTAAAATTAGGAGTTTTTGTAATTTAACTGACTATTTTAACACGCTGTAGAAATTTAAAAAATGACGGGAGACAACTTGTTACATATTTAAATTAAAAAATACTATCCCAAACTAAAGTTTTATTAATAATTTTATTTAGAAGATTTGTTTAAATGTCATATATTAACATTGATAATTTTATCTAAAATTAATGAGTTAGTTAAATTTGCAGCACCCTGTATCATTAACCACGTACCAGAAAAACAATTAAACTATTTAATTCGACTTCACTCAGTAACTGTAACAATCAATTAATTTCGCAAAAAAAAATAAATTCACCAAGCGACCACAGCTGGGTGAAATTGAATGGAATGACCCTTCTATAAATTTTTATTAATTTAAAACTATTAACAAATTTTTGTGTTTTTTAAATAATCAGCGGATTTTTTTTTACAAAACAACAACGTTTTGAATAAAATAATTTTTGACGTAGCAAATTTTTTATTTCTATAAGTTTTTCTTAATTTAAAAGGAGCCAACTGCAGAGAATTTTATCCAAAAATGATATAGTTCAATCTCTTGTTAATTTTTTTAAATAAACACGCTGTTCTTTATGACATTTTGTATTTATATTTCCTTTTTGATTTCTAAAATATATAATACGTTTATGCTATGAGCCACAATAGACCCACTGGTGGTCGCAGTGGAAGGGCTGCAAGGCCATTATCAATCATCATCATGCTGTGGTAAACAGTTTCTGAAATAAAACGCATTATTTCTCAATTAAGATAACATCTCAAAAAATGTTTGTTATAAAATAGAAAAATATATTTTTAAAATCAGAAAGAAAACACGACTTTAATATTGTGATAAAATGCGTAGTATTCCATTCAAGAATATCAAAATATAATAATATGTAAAAAAAATTGCAAGAGAGTGAACTTTATCATTTTTGGATTCAAATTCTGGTTATTTAGAAAATACTCTGCCAATCTATGGGCACCTAAGCTCACACTAGGTACTATAGTTATAGTGTACGTGTGAGCTAATATAACTAAAAACTGAAATATATTTTATTCAACTCCAGACTCAATTACCTTTCGTTTGATACCACACAAGCCATGTTTTGACTTATACTCTAATTTTTAAAATCTACCCCCACCCTTTTTTTAAAAACTAAAATGTATGTTGTTTAACTCCAGACTCATTTACCTTTCGTTTGATATCACACACGCCATATTTTCACTTAAACTCTAATTTTTGACATCTACCCCCACCCTTTTTTTTAAATACCTTAAAATTCATTTTGTTTAACTCCAGACTTAATTACCTTTCGTTTGATATCACACACGCCATATTTTCACATAAACTCTCATTTTTGAAATCTACCCTTTTATTATCTCTCAGTCTCTACATATTCCAACTTTTTATCTTAATAAAATACTCTGCCAATATATGGGCCCCTAAGCTCACACTAGGTACCATAGTTATAGTGTACGTGTGAGCTAATATAACTAAAAACTGAAATAAATTTTATTTAACTCCAGACTAAATTACCTTTTGTTTGATACCACACAAGCCATGTTTTGACTTAAACTCAAATTTTTGAAATCTACCCCCACCCTTTTTTTTTAAATAAATTAAAATATATTTTGTTTAACTGCAGACTCAATTACCTTTCGTTTGATATCACACGCCATATTTTCACATAAACTCTAATTTTTTAAATCTACCCCCACTCTTTTATTTGGTTTCTGTTCGGTGGATTTTGTTCATTTTTAAATGGGACCATCTCGACCCAAGACCCAGCCTAGGTACCAAATTTCATTAAAATCGGCCTAGCGGTTTTTGAGTTATGCGCGTTGGTCGTTACAGACATACAGACAGACAGACAGACAGACAGACAGACGGCGCAACAAAAAAGTTTCAAAATCATCTGAAACGCAAAGATATATAAAAAATTTTGAAATCGGAGCAACTTTTTTTTTCTCGAAAAAATTAGGATCACCATAGCTCACACTACTATAGTATAGTATATGTGTGAGCTAAAACAATGAACAAAAATACATATACAAAAAATAACAACATTCACAACCACCAAACCAGGGGCCACCAGGCCATACATTTGCCTTTCTCCAGGCTCTCAACTTGCCAAAACTCTCCAGTTTTTATGGGAATAAAGTTTTTTAATAAAACAAACAATCTTTTTAAAAATGATAAAAATAAAAAAATTGAAAACTGCCTTAGGGAATTTCTACTAGAAATTTATTCGGCCAAGGATTTTTTGAACTACTCAGCACCAGGCTCCTAGGTCCACCTAAATTGTCTAAAACTTTAGATAAAAAAAAATAGCTTTTTTAAATTTGATGTGAATGTGTAAAAAGAATTTTTATAAATGTGAAAATGTAGGTATGTTTTTTTTAAAAGTTAATGTATATGTGTTTTTTAAGTAAATGAATGCTTCAATTAAGGAAAAATAAAAGTTCTATAATGAAGTTATTAGGGAAAACAAAAATTTTTGACTAGTCTGATAAGCTATTGATCTGAATTGTAATTATAGCTTTAGATGAATAAATGCCTTTTGAATTTGATTTTGAATTTTATGTGACTTGCGTTCGGTGGATTTCGTTCATTTTTAAATGGGACCATCACGGCCCAAGACCCAGCCTAAGTACCAAATTTCATTTACGTCGGACAAGCGGTTTTTGAGTTATGCGCGTTGGTCGTTACAGACAGACAGACGGCGAGACAAAAAAGTTTCAAAATCATCTGAAACGCAAAGATATATAAAATACTCTGCCAATCTATGAGCACCTAAGCTCACACTAGGTACTATAGTTATAGTGTACGCGTGAGCTAATATAACTAAAAACTTAAAAATATTTTATTGAACTCCAGACTCAATTACCTTTCGTTTGATACCGCACAAGCCATGTTTTGACTTAAACTCTAATTTTTGAAATGTACCCCCCCTTTAAAAAAAAAACTAAAATGTATTTTGTTTAACTCCAGACTCAATTACCTTTCGTTTCATAACACACACGCCATATTTTAACTTAAAATCTAATTTTTCAAATTTACCCCCACCCTTTTTTTTAACTAAAGTTTATTTTTTATAACTCCAGACTGAATTACCTTCCGTTTGATATCACACACGCCATATTTTAACATAAACTCTAATTTTTGAAATCTACCCCCACCCTTTTATTTGGCTTGTGCTCGGTGGATTTTGTTCATTTTTAAATGGGACCATCTCGACCCAAGACTCAGCCTAGGTGCCAAATTTCATTAAAATCGGGCCAGCGGTTCTTGAGATATGCGCGTTGGTCGTTACAGACAGACAGATATACAGACAGACAGACGGCGCAACAAAAAAGTTTCAAAATCATCTGAAACGCAAAGATATATAAAAATTTTTGAAATCGGAGCAACTTTTTTTTTCTCGAAAAAATTAGGATCACTATAGCTCACACTACTATAGTATAGTAGTAGTGTGAGCTAAAATTTTGAAATCGGAGCAACTTTTTTTTTCTCGAAAAAATTAGGATCACCATAGCTGTATAGTAGTAGTGTGAGCTAAAATGCTTCAACTTTGCCCCTTTAAACTATAATGGGAAATAAATATTAACGTAGACAGCTATTGAGAAACATATCACCACCCTGTACCTATATAATATTTAAAAAAATACGTGGTCCTTTACATTGTATCGTAGGTACTTGCTAATTCAATAATTTAATTATTATAATATTGCCTTATTTGGGGATGAATTAATTCGCGAGCTGTAATTGGTTGAAAATTATTGATTTACACATTTTTGGTCGATGTGGAATGAGATTGGAATGCACTGATAAGAGTTTTTTTTCGACCATTGCTCGTCTTTTAGTTGTCGGGACTTGTTAGACAAATAAAAATTTTCGCGTAATATTTAAAATTTTGTATGATTTTTTTGCAAAAAATTCGTGAAAAAAGTGTAATTAGCTGGTAAAGGCTGTAAGGATTCATTGAAGGGATATGTGGAGTATTTCCTGTCAGGGAAAACATTTTTTAAAGGTAAAATTTATTTTAAAGATTTTCAGGAAATAATTAGTATTTTTAAAGTAGATAAAATGCAGGTTTGATTGTATTGATTTATAAAGTTTCGCATTTTTTATCTGTTTAAAACATTTAAAAGTAAATCATTTTAGCTCACACATATACTATACTATAGTAGTGTGAGCTATGGTGATCCTAATTTTTTCGAGAAAAAAAAAGTTGCTCCGATTTCAAAAATTTTTATATATCTTTGCGTTTCAGATGATTTTGAAACTTTTTTGTTGCGCCGTCTGTCTGTCTGTCTGTCTGTCTGTCTGTATGTCTGTCTGTCTGTCTGTCTGTCTGTGTGTCTGTATGTCTGTCTGTAACGACCAACGCGCATAACTCAAAAACCGCTTGGCCGATTTTAATGAAATTTGGTACCTAGGCTGGGTCTTGGGTCGAGATGGTCCCATTTAAAAATGAACAAAATCCACCGAACACAAACCAAATAAAAGGGTGGGGGTAGATTTAAAAAATTAGAGTTTATGTGAAAATATGGCGTGTGTGATATTAAACGAAAGGTAATTGAGTCTGCAGATAATCAAAATAAATTTTAATTTATTTAAAAAAAAAGGTGGGGGTATATTTTAAAAATTAGAGTTTAAGTGAAAATATGGCGTGTGTGATATCAAACGAAAGGTAATTGAGTCCGGAGTTTAACAAAATACATTTTAGTTTTTGTTTTTTTTTAAGGGTGGGGGTAGATTTCAAAAATTTGAGTTTAAGTCAAAACATGGCTTGTGTGGTATCAAACAAAAGGTAATTTAGTGTGGAGTTGAATAAAATATATTTCAGTTTTTAGTTATATTGGCTCATACGTACACTATGACTACAGGGCCTAGTGTGAGCTTAGGGGCCCATATATTGGCAGAGTATTTATTATCTAGCGGCAGCGCGGTGTTTTTTTACGAAAAGGAGTATTTTGTATGTATACGGTAATACAGTGGTGACTCGATAATCCGTACACGCGATATTCCGGATGCGTCGGTAGTCCGGATAGCCTCAGCAGTCCATATTTTTACTTGCTTCAATAATCCGGACTCGCGTTTTTTCCAGAAAATGCTTTATACATAATAATGCATGTTAGAACATGTCATTTGGTGGGTTTGATGCGGCGTGTGGTGTCAAAAGGGGCCTACAGCCACGCGAACATTTCCAGAGATTAGTACGCGCGTACAAGTTTGCGCATACTAATCTCTTCGTGTGTAGACAATATCCGCCTAAAATATCTCTCGAAGATTAGTTCGCGCGCACAATGTACGCCAGCAAATCTCTCAGTGTCTAGGCAAAACGCATTGATAATATCGTGTTTATGTTTAGAACGTTTAATTTTGTCTTCGTGTGTGTAGGCAATTCCACCAAACGTACATGTATGCAGAGATTAGTTCGCGTACTAATCTCAAGAAATGCTCGCGTGTCTGTAGGCCCCTAAAGTCGCTTTTCTGGCAAAGGGAAGGTTATAGGACACGGTCGTGTCTAGAATGGATCCAATCAAAAGAAAACAAAACTTTATCCACAAAAGAGAATTCAGAGATTTCTGATCACTAAAAAGTGATAGCGTTACTGGAAAAGTGTTAGAAAAAAATTAAAATCTGATTTTGTTTTAACCATTGTTTTACAAATTATACGATGTATTTGCCAATCCTGTCTGCATTTATTTCTTTATAAATTCATTATTACTGAACCGATTTTAGTGAAATAAAAAATTTCACTAAAATCGGCTCAGTAATAATGAATTTATAAAGAACTGAATGCAGACAGGATTGGCAATGCAATCATATAATTTGTAAAACAATGGTTAAAACAAAATCCAATTTTGTGAGAACCACACCGATTTTATTAATTTGTACCTCTTTTGCGGAAGAAAAGTAGTGTTTTTCTATAAATAAAAAAAAAACTAAAACATTTTCACAAAATAAGAATAAAGACGCCATTTTGAAGAATCAAGTATGATTCTGTCCGACATCTTAAATTCCAAGATGGCGGAATATTTCGATAGGAGTCTTTAAAGAGCAATTAATTCTCATCACGATTTTTTTGATTTCGCTAAAATCGATTTAGTAATAACGAATTTATAAGGACAGGATTGGCAATGCAATCGTAGAATCTGTAAAACAATGGTTGAAACAAAAATAGATTTTTTGAGAACCACCAAACCAATTTTACTAATTTCTACGTCGTTGTTTGAGGGAAAAGTAGTGGTTTTCTATAGATTAAAAAAAAAACTAAAACATTTTCGGAAAATAAGAGTAAACACGCCTTTTTGAAGAATCCAGTATGATTCTGTCCGCCATCTTAAATTTTAAGATGGCGATAAATTTTGATAATGATCTTTAAAAAGCAATCAATTCTCACCAGGATGTTTTTATTTCATTAAAACCGGTTTAGTAGTAATAAAGTTATAAGGAAATAAATGCAGATATGATTGGCAAGGCAATCGTATAATATGCAAAACAATGGTTGAAACAAAAATATATTTTTTTAAAACCACTGAACCGATTTTGCTAGTTCATACCTTGTTGTGCGTGACAAGAATGCAGCTTTTTTATTAATTTAAAAAAATAATTAAAACTTGTTCGCAACACAAGAACAAACGAGCATCTTTGAAGGGTACATTTTAATTTCGTCCGCCATCTTGGATTTTAAAATGGCGAACAAAAAAATATATTCAGTCAAAACTCTGATTAATTCCCTATCAAGTGCAGTTTGTCCCATTAAAATCGACTGTGTAGTTCAAAAGTTATAATGAAAAAAAAATTGACCGGTTTTTTTGGCCCACCCGGTATAGATCATCAAAATTCTACTGTACTTCCAGACATGCTACAAAGCTGAAATTTGGCAGACTGATAGAAATTATGACCAAACCCCTGGAAAAAATCAAAAACCCCCTATAAATGTAAAGTTATGTAAAAGTAACATTGCCCACTTCCAGAAATGCTAGAGAGCTGAGCTTTGGCAGACTAATAGGAATATGATAGAACTATAGGAAAAAATTAAAACACTTCAAAATTCTAATTTACTTTTCTCCCCTATAAATGTAAAGTTATGTAAAAGTTAACACTACTCACTTCCAGAAACGCTAGAAAGCTGAGCTTTTTAAGACTTAAAGACACTATGATAAAACTATAGGAAAAAATTTAAAAACACCAACATTGTAATTTACTTCCTTCTCCTATAAATGTAAATTTATATAAAAGTAGCATTGCCCACTTCCAGAAACGCTAGAGAGCTGACCTTTAGAAACCCCAAAATTTTCATTTACTCCCCTCCCCTATATATGTAAAGTTATGTAAAAGTAACATTACCCACTTCCCTATACATGTAAAGTTATGTAAAAGCAACATTGTCGACTTTCAAAAACGCTAGAGAACTGAGCTCTGGAAGGCTGATGGGAACTATGATAAAACCAAGGGAAAAAATTAGAAGACCTCAACATTTTAAGTAAGGCATTGCAAAAGTTTTGAACAATATTCCGCATATTTTACTACTTTAAAAATTAAATATTATCCAATTCCTTTAAAAAAGTAGTGAAATCATAACAAAAACATTTCATGTAAAAAAAGCCAAGTACGCGAAAATGGCATTCAATAAAAAGAATTGAGATAAAAGTAAAGCCAAGTTCTCAAATACAAATTTCAAAATGAAAGGTTCTAACTGGTAGTAAACTTGGCTATTACGGCTGTAAATGACTCTTAGGCACAGTGCTGAATTGAACATAAAGAAGTTTGGCTGTAATAGCAAAGTTTAAAAAAACATTTCCAAACTAGTAAGAACCTTTCATTTTGAAATTTGTATTGGAGAACTTCGCTTTACTTTTATCTCAATTGTTTTTACGGAATACCACTTTTTCGCGTACTTGGCTTTTTTTACATGAAGTGTTTTTGTTATGATTAAAATTTTGCCAACCACAACTTTTGAAGTCGTTTAAATTTAATAATAATTGATAAAACAAATGAACTATTTTTCATTGGAAACATACTACTTCGTTATATGGAGAGGGTGAGTAAGTAAAAATATGTTTTCTTTTTTCAGATGGTTGAAGTTGTAGCTGGGCTGAGATTGGTTGATGGTCTGCAGGTTACGGAGTATGCTGAGTGAGGCTTCATGCGTTTCTGCTTGCGGTAAGTTTTATAGCTATTATTCAGATACCATCCTATCCTAATTTACAGGGTTACTGTCTGGCTATTTGTCTTAATACTCTTAATGATTAAAAACGATTAAAAAAGGTTTTGATAAGTTTAAAAAAGCCATAAATTTCCATTGATTATCCAGGAAGAAGATCGGAAAAAAAGACAACTTCGAGGAACTTTCGGGGGTGCTAAAAGGTCTTGTTGTGTAGGTAATAAAAGGTACTGCTCGGTAAAATTTAAGAATCAATTTTCGTGGTTGTTATAATACTTAGAAATTAGAAATGTATTCTATTTTTGCATCTGACCCCTTTGTGCCTCCCCTTCCACCAATCCCCCAGCCACCCATACCTAAAATATACAGTCGAACCTCTATAACTCGAACCTGAAGGGACAACCAAAACAGTTCGAGTTATGGAGAGTTCGAGTTACAGAAACTCGAGTTAAAGAGGTTAAAATACATTTAAAAATTGCAGGGACCACTTAAAAGGTTCGAGTTATAGAGAGGTTCGAGTTATAGAGGTTCGAGTTAGAGAGGTTCGACTGTATCTTTTAACTTTGAACTTTAAATCTTTATTTAGCAAGAATATACTACAATTTTATCAGTAGTAAAGTAAATTAAACTATAATCACGTAATAAATTTAGGGTGGCTGGGGAATAGTTTTTTAGGGCTACATTAGGGGGTGAGATACATTAGGTTATTAAAAAGCAGTATATTTAAAAAAATCTTAAATAAAGGTGTAATAAGACGCGGCACAAAATAGGTTTTGAAAATTGGCTAACTTGTTTTAATAAAATTGAAGTGAGTTATCGCTAGCGGCTTAAAACAGGTCTTAAAAATTGGCTGATTTGTTTTAACAAACTCTAAAATGGAAATAAGTTATCGCCAGCGGCGTAGAGTGGGGGGGGGGCGCGGGGGGTTCGTCGCCCCCCCGCCCCGAGGGTAGTGGCGCCCCATAGGTGGGAGAGGCGCCCTTGTGTCGTATCGGCCGCCCCCTCATACATGATTGATGACCTTTTTTTTTTTTAGTTGCAAGATTTCGTCAGAGGCGCCATTGTGACTTATCGGCCGCCCCCTGACATATGATGACCTTTTTTTTTTTTGGCGCAAGATTTGTGAGAGGCGCCTTTTTGACTTTTTGGTTTTTTTTTTGCCGTAAGATTTTTCATCAGTTTTCAGAGGCGCCCTTTTTAGCTGTCGCCCCCCCCGCCCTTTCGGGCACGCTACGCCGCTGGTTATCGCGTGTAATAAAACGTGACATAAAACAGGTCTTGAAAATTGCCTGACTTTTTTTAAACATTTTTAAATGAAAATGAGTTATCGCTTGTAAGTCAAAGCGGCATAAAACAGCTCTTGAAAATTGTTTGACTTGTTTAAAAAAAAATTAAAATGGAAATGAGTTATCGCTTGTAATAAAAAGCGGCATAAAATAAGTCTTGAAAATTGGCTGACTTGATTTAAAAAAATCTAAAATGAAAGTGAGTTATCGCTTGTAATAAGAAGCGACATAAAACAGGTCTCAAAAATTAGCTGACTGAAAAGTGGAAGTAAACAGGTCTTGAAAATTGGGTGACTTGTTTTAAAAAAAATTAAAATGGAAGCGAGTTTTCGCTTGTAATAAAAAGCAGCATAAAATAAGTCTTGAAAAATGGCTGACTTAATTAATTTTTTTTTTAATGAAAGTGATATCGTTTGTTATAAGAAGCGGCATAAAACAGGTCTTGAAAATTGGCTGACTTGTGTTAACAAAATCTAAAATGGAAATTAGTTATCTATTTTAACAAGAAGCGGCCTAAAACAAGTCCTGAAAATTGCTTGACTTGTTTTAAAAAAATCTAAACTGAAAGTGAGTCATTTGTTGAAATAAAAACCAGCATAAAACTGGTCTTGAAAATTGGCTGACTTGTTTTAAAACGATTTAAAATGGAAGTGAGTTATCGCTTCTAATGCAAAACGGCATAAAAGAGGTCTAGGAAAATTGGCTGACTTGTTCTAAAAAAATCTAAATTGAAATTGAGTTACGGTTTGTAACAAAAAGTGGAATTAAACAGGCCTTGAAAATTGGCTGATTTGTTTTAACAAACTCTAAAATGGAAATAAGTTATCGCGTGTAATAAAATGTGGCATAAAACAGATCTTGAAAATTGGCTGACTTGTGTTAACAAAATCTAAAATGGAAATTAGTTATCTATTTTAACAAGAAGCGGCCTAAAACAAGTCCTGAAAATTGCTTGACTTGTTTTAAAAAAATCTAAACTGAAAGTGAGTCATTTGTTGAAATAAAAACCAGCATAAAACTGGTCTTGAAAATTGGCTGACTTGTTTTAAAACGATTTAAAATGGAAGTGAGTTATCGCTTCTAATGCAAAACGGCATAAAAGAGGTCTAGGAAAATTGGCTGACTTGTTCTAAAAAAATCTAAATTGAAATTGAGTTACGGTTTGTAACAAAAAGTGGAATTAAACAGGCCTTGAAAATTGGCTGATTTGTTTTAACAAACTCTAAAATGGAAATAAGTTATCGCGTGTAATAAAATGTGGCATAAAACAGATCTTGAAAATTGGCTGACTTGATTTAAAAAAATCTAAAATGAAAGTGAGTTATCGGTTGTAATAAGAAGCGGCATAAAACAGGTCTTGAAAATTGGCTGACTTGTTCTAAACAAATCTAAAATAAAAGTAATTTACCACTTGTAATAAATAGTGGAATTAAACAGGTCTTGAAAATTGGCTGACTAGTTGTAAAAACATCTAAAATAGAAATGAGTTATCGGTTGTAATAAGAAGCGGCATAAAACAGGTCTTCAAAATTGGCTGACTTGTTTAGTTAAAATCTGAAATGGAAATGAGTTGTCGCTTGTAGTAAAACGCGGCATAAACAGATCTTAAAAAGTGGCTGACTTGTTTTATAAAAATCTAAAATAATGTAAATGAGTTATCGCTTGTAATAAGAAGCGGCATTAAACTAAACAAGCCTTGAAAATTGGCTGCGTTGTTTTAAAAACATGAAAATTGGGTGAAAGTCGAAATGCGCATGCGAACTCACTTGATTTCTGCATCTCTATTGTTCCGGACATGGCGAGATGCTAATTCTGATTCTCACCCATTTAATAATAATTATATAATTTCTGTGTATGAATTCTTGAATGGAGAGAAGAAGAACTCTTTCTAACTGCGCATGCGAGCTCACTTGATTTCTGCATCTCTATTGGACCTGACTGAGAGAGATGTGAATTCTTATTCTCACCGATTTTAAGAATTCATACACTGGTATTTAAATTATAGTAGTCACGGGTTCTTGATATATTTTAGGTATGTTAGTCTATGTTTTTTTGGAAATAATGAGGAACAGTATGGCGGATTCGGGTGCGATCAAGACTTTTTTAGCACCGTTTTCTTTGCTAACTCAATTCTTTAAATCAGTGATATTCGACATCATTGGATATTGGGTCATTGTTTACATTAATTAAGAAAACTTTTGTTAGGCTAATCATTCTTGAGAGTCCGGACTATATGAGGTGAGATCTTTCTTCTGATAGAGATGCACAGACAACCAAAAAATTGTGGTGGCGCACTGGTTACCTGGTTTATAGAGAAAGGCTGTGGTTATAATTTATTTTTCTTTTTGAGTACCTATCGTCTTTCGGGATAAGTTTCGTAGTTCTAACAGATTGGGAGTCTAAGGATTTCATAAAGCCCCGTGTGGGGACGGGCTTGTAGAATATCCCCTCGGTATCCCCTGCCTGTCGTAAGAGGCGACTAATGGGGCATTCGCGAGAACAGGTTTAATATCAACTGTATTTCCCCTTCTCCAAGTAAAACCGCGAACGCCAGTTAAACCTATAAAATTGTAGATACGTCAAAAAGACAGGATGCGTCCGAATGATACGATACGCCAAAAAGATACAATACATGAAAAAGTTACAAAGCGGCAAAAATAGGCTTTTGCGATAAAATAAAAAAATAGTTGCAAACCTTTCTTTAACCAAAAACGTAAAGTCAAAATATGCGGGAAAATGCATACGTAAATTTTCGCACAAGGTATTTCCCAAAAAAATCTACACTGATCCACTCTTAGGAATTTCTCCAAGTAAAACCGCGGAAGCCAGTAAAACTCATAAAATTGTAGATACGCCAAATAAATATAATACGCCAAATAATTATGATACACCAAAAAACAAACCAATACGCGAAGAATTTACGAAGCGGAAAAAATTCAATTTTGCAATAAAAAAAGACCAAAAAAGAAACTGTACATGTTCTCTGGCTTCACGCCTACAATAAAAACGTAGTAAAGCATGTTTTGAAAATTGGTTTGTTTAAAAAAATCTGAAATAGATGTGAGTTATTCCTTTTAATGTAAACCGCCATAAAAGTAAAACAGGTCTTGAAAATTGGCCGAATTGTTTAAAAAAGTTATCTTAATTTACGGTGTAATAAAAAAACAACATCAAACAGGTCTGGATAATTGGCTACTTGTTTTAAAAAAATCTAAAATGGATGTAAGTTATTGCTTGTAGGTAATATAAAGCGGTATAATACAAGTTTTGAAAATTGGCTAATAACAAAAAATATGTACTTTAAAATGAAAATCTAAATTTTATATGTAACAAATTGGTAGAACCTAATACTAAACAGCGTAGCTTGATGCGCACTCGAAAAAATTACGTTTAATATTGTTACAACAAAAATAAATTTTTCAAGCTATTGGTACATTATATTTGTATGAACAAAAAAGAATCGGACCTGCTCTCTAGTTTCACCCCCAGCATAAAACGTCGTAAAACAAGTTTTGAAAATTTGTAATAATAAACGACTTGATTAACAAGTCTTGAAAATTGGTTGACTTGTTTTAAAAAAACGTAAAATAGATGTGTATTATTACTTGTAGATAATATAAAGCGGCATAAAACAAGTCTTGAAAATTGGCTGACTTGTTGAACCTAAAACTACACAGCGTAGTTTGATGCGAGCTTAAAAAAATTTACTTTAATTTTATTACAACAAAAATACATTTGGCAATTTATTGGTATGTTATTTGCATACTTACAGTACAAGACAAATCTAACTCTGTTGGATTTTGGACTACACTAATATATTTTTGGGGGGAAGGCTTTTAAGGGCGATAAAAACGGAAACGATTAAACCTCGCAGAGCTCCCGTAGGAGTTTAAAATGACACGAACCTTTTCGTCTATTTTATGTTCTTCTTACTCGACTTTCCATTGTTTTCGGCCACACCTCATTCATTTTCGTGATCTGCCACTTCTGATTTGTCTAACCCAAATCTATTATACCTGCATGGGTACTCAACCCCTCCTACCACCAATACACTCTGGTTCCTTTTCTTTTTCGCGAACCAACCAACCCTGATTTCTTAGTCTTACCCCACTAATAAACCCTGGTTTCTTTTCTTCACCACGATCCACCCAACTCTGAATTCTTTTCTTTATCGCGAACCACGCAACCCTGATTTCTTACCCCTTACTTAACTCCTCTTCCCACCAATATACCCTGGTTTCTTTTCTTTAACGCATTTCATCCTCTGATTTCTTACCCTTACTCAATCCTTCTTCCAACCAATTATCCCTGGTTTCTTTTCTTTACCGCGAACCATCCAACCCTGATTTCTTACCCTTATTCAACCCCCCTTCCCATTAATGTATCCTAGTTTCACTTCTTTAACGCGATCCAGTCGTCTGATTTCTTACCTTTCCTCAACCCTTCTTCACATCAATTATCCCTAGTTTCTTTTCTTTACCGCGAACCACCCAACCCTGGTTTCTTACCCTTACTCAACCCTTCTTCCCTCCAATTATCTCTGGTTTCTATTCTTTACCGCGAACCACCCAACCCTAATTTCTTAGCCTTACCCAACCCCTCTTCCCACTAATAAACCCTGGTTTCATTTCTTCACCACGATCCACCCAATTCTGATTTCTTTTCGTTACCGCGAACCACCCAACCCTGATTTCTTACCCCTTACTCATCCCCTCTCAACCAATATACCCTGGTTTCTTTTCTTTAACGCGTTTCACCCCTCTGATTTCTTACCCTTACTCAATCCTTCTTCCCACCAATTATCCCTGGTTTCTTTACCGCGAACCATCCAACCCTGATTTCTTACCCTTATTCAACCCCCCTTCCCATTAATGTATCCTAGTTTCACTTCTTTAACGCGATCCAGTCGTCTGATTTCTTACCTTTCCTCAACCCTTCTTCTCATCAATTATCCCTAGTTTCTTTTCTTTACCGCGAACCACCCAACCCTGGTTTCTTACCCTTACTCAACCCTTCTTCCCACCAATTATCTCTGGTTTCTTTTCTTTACCGCGAACCACCCAACTCTAATTTCTTAGCCTTACCCAACCCCTCTTCCCACTAATAAACCCTGGTTTTATTTCTTCACCACGATCCACCCAATTCTGATTTTTTTTCGTTACCGCGAACCACCCAACCCTGATTTCTTACCTCTCACTCATCCCCTCTCAACCAATATACCCTGGTTTCTTTTCTTTAACGCGAACCATCCAACCCTGATTTCTTCCCTTATTAACCCCTCTTCCCACCAATAAACCGTGGTTTCTTTTCTTCACTGCGATCAACGCCTCTGCTTTCTTACCCTTACTCAACCCTGCTTCCCACCAATTATCCCTGGTTTCTTTTCTTTACCGCGAACCATCCAACCCTGATTTCCTACTGGTTTCTTTTCTTTAACACGATTTACCCCTCTGATTTCTTACCCTTACTCAATCCTTCTTCCCACCAATATACCCTGGTTTCTCTTCTTTAACGCGATCCACTCGTCTGATTTCTTACTCTTACAAAACCCTTCTTCCTAGCAATTATCCCTGGTGTCTTTTCTTTACCGCGAACCACCCAACCCTGATTTCTTACCTTTATTCAACCCCCCTTCCCATTAATGTATCCTAGTTTCACTTCTTTAACGCGATCCAGTCGTCTGATTTCTTACCTTTCCTCAACCCTTCTTCAAATCAATTATCCCTAGTTTCTTTTCTTTACCGCGAACCACCCAACCCTGGTTTCTTACCCTTACTCAACCCTTCTTTCCACCAATTATCTCTGGTTTCTTTTCTTTACCGCGAACCACCCAACTCTAATTTCTTAGCCTTACCCAACCCCTCTTCCCACTAATAAACCCTGGTTTCATTTCTTCACCACGATCCACCCAATTCTGATTTCTTTTCGTTACCGCGAACCACCCAACTCTGATTTCTTACCCCTTACTCATCCCCTCTCAACCAATATACCCTAGTTTCTTTTCTTTAACGCGAACCATCCAACCCTGATTTCTTCCCTTATTAACCACTCTTCCCACCAATAAACCGTGGTTTCTTTTCTTCACCGCGATCCACCCCTCTGCTTTCTTACCCTTACTCAACCCTGCTTTCCACCAATTATTCCTGGTTTCTTTTCTTTACCGCGAACCATCCAACCCTGATTTCCTACTGGTTTCTTTTCTTTAACACGATTTACCCCTCTGATTTCTTACCCTTACTCAATCCTTCTTCCCACCAATATACCCTGGTTTCTCTCCTTTAACGCGATCCACTCGTCTGATTTCTTACTCTTACAAAACCCTTCTTCCCAGCAATTATCCCTGGTGTCTTTTCTTTACCGCGAACCACCCAACCCTGATTTCTTACCCTTATCAACCCCTCTTCCCACCAATATACCGTGGTTTCTTTTCTTCATCGCGATCCACCCCTCTGGTTTCTTAACCTTACTCAACCCTTCTTCCCACCAATTATCCCTAGTTTCTTTTCTTTACCACGAACCACTCAACCCTGATATCTTACTGGTTTCTTTTCTTTAACGCGATTTACTCCTCTGATTTCTTAGCCTTACTCAACCCTTCTTCCCACCAATTATCCTTGGTTTCTTTTCTTTACCGCGAACCATTTAACCCTGATTTCTTACCCCTTTCTCAATCCTTCTTCCCACCAATATACCCTGATTTCTTTTGGTTTCTTTTCTTTAACGCGATTCACTACTCTGATTTCTTATCCTTACTCAACCCTTCTTCCCACCAATTATCCCTAGTTTATTTTCTTTACCGCGAACCCTCCAACCCTGATTTTTTGCCCTTACCAACCCCTCTTCCCAACAATAACCCCTGGATTTTTTTCATCACCGCGATGCACCCCTCTTCTTTCTCAACCCTTCTTCCCACCAATTATCCCTGGTTTCTTTTCTTTACCGCGAACCATCCAACCCTGATTTCGTAATGGTTTCTTGTCTTTAACGCGATTTACCCCTCTGATTTCTTAGCCTTACTCAACCTTTCTTCCCACCTATTATCCTTGGTTTATTTTCTTTACCGCAAACCATTTAACTCTGATTTCTTACCCCTTTCTCAATCCCTCTTCCCACCAGTAAACCCTGGTTTCTTTTCTTCACCGCGATCTACCCCTCTGATTTCTTATTCCTGGTTTCTATTCTTTACCGCGAACCACCCAACCTTAATTTCTTACTCTTACTAAACCCTTCTTTCCTTGAATTATCCCTGGTTAATTTTCTTTACCGCGAACCACCCAACCCTGATTTCTTACCCTTACCAATCTCTCTTCCCACTAATAAACCCTGGTTTCTTTTCTTCACCGCGATC
Source organism: Aspidapion aeneum (assembly GCA_963576565.1). NCBI lineage: Eukaryota > Metazoa > Arthropoda > Insecta > Coleoptera > Brentidae > Aspidapion > Aspidapion aeneum. The sequence goes on from OY755039.1 coordinate 7,917,564, forward strand.
TACCCCTCTAATTTCTTACTTTTACTCAACCCTTCTTCCCACTAATTATCCCTGATTTCTTTTCTTTACCGCGAACCACCCAACCTTGACGTCTTACCCTTACCCAACCCCTCTTCCCCCCAATAAACGCTGGTTTCTTTTCTTCACCGCGAGCTAACCCTCTGATTTCTTACCCTTACTCAACACTTCTTCCCACTAATTATCCCTGATTTCTTTTCTTTACCGCGAACCGACTCCAACCTTGATTTCTTACGCTTACCCAACCGCCCTTAACACCAATATACCCTGGTTTCTTTTCTATTCAGCAAGTACTTCCATCCATCCCTTTCTTCTATTTTAACTCTACAACCAACACTAAAATCGCGTCGCGTAAAAACCACGCCAAAGGGGAAGCAATGGGGAAAGAAAAGGGTGACATTGTACACAAATACACACACACACATATACGCACACAAAGCAACAGATAAGGATAGCCGATTTAAAACAAGTCTTGAAAACTGGCTGACTTGTCAAAAAAAATTGAATGTTAAGTAAATCATCGCGTAAAAAAGCGGTTTAAACAGGTCTTTAAAAAAAGACGCTAATAAATCAGGTCGTAAAAATTCCTAAAAATTTAAAACGACTGTAACAGGAGTTTTTACAAAAAGCGCTTGAAAGTAAGTCTTGAAAATTGGCTGACTTGCGAAAAAGTGTCGTGGAGAAAAAGATGCGATTAAATCTGGTCCTAAAAATTTCTAAAAACTTAAAAAGGAGTCCTTTTGAAGGACTTTTCCAAAAAACAAGAGTTCTTACAAAAAGCGGTAGAAAGCAAGTCTTGAAAATTGGCTGACTTGCGAGGGAGTCTCATGAAGAGAAAAAGCACGGTAAACAGGTCTTAAAAATTGGTCAAATGTTAAACGGACGGACTATATAAATATGTAGGAAACAAAAGTTGTCATAAAAAGCGGAATACAGTGGATCTTGACAATTGACTGACTTGCGACCAAATGTCAAAGGGCAAAAAAGCGGTTAAAACAGGTCTTAAAGATTAATTAAAATTTAAAAAAGACTGTTCAAAAAAAATTGTAACATAAGCTGGGTTAAAAGCAATAGCAGGTCTTGAAAATTGGCTGACTTGCGAGAAAGTGTCATAGAGACAAAAGCCGTTTTTTAAACAGGTCTTCAAAAGTCGTACAGAGTACAAGGGAATGTTTAAAAAAATATGTAACAAGAGTTGTTATAAAAATCGATATAAAACAGGTCCTGAGAATTGGTTGACTTGCGACAAAGTGTTATGTAGAAAAAGACGTGATGATAGCAGGTCCTGAAAAGTCGTACAAAGTTGAAAGCAACTGTTTAAAAAAATTTGTAACAAGAGTTGTTATAAAGAGCGGTTAAAGCAGGTCTTGAAAATTGGCTGACTTGCGACAAAGGGTCATGGAGAAAATAAACACGCTTAAAAGAGGTCTTCGGAAAATTGGTAAAAAGGGCGGACCAAACAACTACATAATAAGAGACTTTCGACAAATCATCATAAAGAAAAAAATAGTTAGAGCAGGTTTTCAATATTAACATAAAGTTGAAAAAGACGGGTCAGAAAATTTTTTTACGTAAGTTTTAAAAAGTGGTATAGAACAGGTCTTGAAAATTAGCTGATTTGCGACAAAGTATCATGGAGAAAAGACTCGATTTAAACAGGTCTTAAAAAGTTAAAGGGACTTGCTAAACAAATTTGTAACAAGAGTTGGTATAAAGCAGATCCTAAAAATTGAATGACTTGCGAGAAACTATTTTGGAGAAAAAAAGCGCGATTTAAGCAGGTCCTAAAAACTCATAAAAAGGTGAGAGACTGTTTAAAAAATCTTTAACCTGGAGTTGTTATAAAAACCGGTATACAAAAAGCAATATAAAGCAGGTTTTGGAAACTGGCTGACTTGCGACAATGTGTCATGCAGAAAACAGACGCGATAAAAATACGTAAAAAGTTGAAGAAATATGTAACAAGAGAGAAATACGTAAAAAGCGGTTTGCGTATAAAGCAGGTCTTGAAAATTGGCTGACTTGCAATAAATTCCCATAAAAAAAAGAAGCGATTAAGACAGGTCTTGAAAATTGGCTGACTTGTGAAAAACCTAAAACTGAAATGATCTTAGATTGCTATAAAAACTGGTAAAATAGAAGTCTTGAAAATTGGCTGACTTGTTAAAGGAAATGTAAATTTGAAGTATGTTATACCGTATGTACATTTCTGTTGTTGATTTTGTCTTGTTTTCCTTTTCATTAGTATCATGGAAATCTTGCAGTGTTCATAGATACTTGGAGTTTGGCGAAGGTCATCAAAAGGATGTCTGTGGCTGTTTTTCTTATGACTTTCAATCAAAAAAGGTTTTAAAGTATTTTTTATTGTTTTTGTAATGGTTGGCAAATTTTGAGTCTTCAAATTGAGAGTGTAGAAGACGGGTAAGTAGAATATATCCAAGGTATCCCCTGCCAGTCGTAAGAGGCGACTAATAGAGCACTACATGTGATCAGGTTACTGTGGTGTTTAATATTGGGTTTGTTGGTTTTGGAAAAGGGAAAGGGGATTCGTGGGGTCTGTAGGAGCAGTCTTGAAAGTTCCGTATAGGAGACGGGTGAGTAAAATATTTCGAAGGTATCCCCTGTCTGTCTTAAGAGGCGACTAATTCCATGTGAGGAGGTAACTGTGGTTTTAAACATTGAGTTTGTTGGTTTTGGATCATTTGTTTTATTTATTTTCATCATGGAAAAACCACAGTGTTAGAAGGGGTATTTGTGGGGCTATAGGAGCAGCAGGGTGACGAGTAAGGTATCCCCTTCCTGTCATAAGACAACTAATAGGGGAACCCATGTAATAAAGTTATAGTGGTTTTGGATATTGGATTTGTTGGTTTTGGATTAGTAGGGCCTGAGTGAGAGCCCCGTGTGGGAGACGGGTGACTAGAATATCCCCACGGTATCCCCTGCCTGTCGTAAGAGGCGACTAATTGAGGACTCCATGTGATGAAGTTATTGTTGTTTTGGATATTGGATTTGTTGGTTTTGAATTAGTAGGGCCTATAGGATCAGTCGTGAGAGCCCCGTGTGGGAGACGGGTGACTAGAATATCCCCACGGTATCCCCTGCCTGTCGTAAGAGGCGACTAATGGGGGACTCCATGTGATGAAGTTATTGTGGTTTTGGATATTGGATTTGTTGGTTTTGGATTAGTAGGGCCTGATTGAGAGCCCCGTGTGGGAGACGGGTGACTAGAATATCCCCACGGTATCCCCTGCCTGTCGTAAGAGGCGACTACTTGGGGACTCCATGTGATGAAGTTATTGTTGTTTTGAATATTGGATTTGTTGGTTTTGAATTAGTAGGGCCTATAGGATCAGTCGTGAGAGCCCCGTGTGGGAGACGGGTGACTAGAATATCCCCACGGTATCCCCTGCCTGTCGTAAGAGGCGACTAATGGGGGACTTCATGTGATGAAGTTATTGTGGTTTGGAATATTGGAATTGCTGGTTTTGGATTAGTGGGGCCTATAGGATCAGTCGTGAAAGCCGCGTATCCCCTGCCTGTCATAAGAGGCGACTACTAGGGACTCGGCATGAACTGGTTTAATGCCATAAGTGTATTTCTCCATCTCCAAGTAAAACCGCGAATGTCAGTAAAACCTATAAAATTGTAGATACGAGAAATAATTATGATACGCCAAAAAAAAACGATGCGTCCGAATGATACGATACGCCTAAAAGATACAATACATGAAAAAGTTACAAAGCGGCAAAAATGGGATTTTGCAATAAAATAAAAAAATGGTTGCAAACCTTTCTACAACGAAAACGTAACGTCAAAATTTGCGTCAAAATGCATACGCAAATTTACGGCCAGTTAAACATATAAAATTGTAGATACGCCAAATAAATATGATACGCCAAATAATTATGATACGCCAAAAAAAGGTAAAATGCGTCCGAATAACACGATACAATACGTCAAAAAGTTACAAGACGGCAAAAACGATTTTGCAATAAATTAAGAAAATATTTGCAAACCATTCTACAACCAAAAACACAGGAAAATACAAATTTTCGCACACAGTATTACCCAAAAAAATCTACCGGCGCTCTTGGGAAAATAACATTTTTGGTAAAATAACAAAGAATATATACCATTAATTAAAATCTACAACAAGTCTCTCTTAATTTACAGTGTAATAAAAAAAACAAAAGTTTAAATAATTGGCTACTTGTTTAAAAAAAAACTAAAATGGATATGAGTTATTGCTTGTAGGTAATATAAATATCGGCATAAAACAAGTCTTGAAAATTGGCTGACCTGTTTTTAAAAAATTTAAAATAGATGTGAGGAATCTCTTGTAATATAAAGCGCCATAAAAGTAAAGCAGGTCTTGAAAATTGGCTGACTTGTTTAAAAAAATCATCTTAATTTACAGTCTTATAAAAAAGAACATCAAACAGGTCTGGGTGATTGGCTACTTGTTTTAAAAAAATCTAAAATGGAGTTATTGCTTTTAGGTAATATAAAGCGACATAAAACAAGTCTTGAAAATTGGCTGACTTGTTTAATAACATTAAAAAAAAACATATACTTTAATAAAAAATCTAAATTTAATATTATTAAAACAAAAATACATTTTGCAAGTTATTGGTACATATTAGTACCTACATAGTACAGACCAAAAAAATCGACTCTGGTCTGGCATAACACACATTTTATTTACATACTTACAGAACAAGACAAATCTAACTCTGTTGGATTTTTTTGGGGGGAGGATTTGAGCGCTAAAAACGGAAACGATAAAACCTCGCAGAGCACCCGTAGGAACTCAACATGACACGCACGTTTTCCTCTCTTTTACTTTGCTCTTTTTATCTTTATCATTTTTTACTCGCCTTTCCGTTGTTGTCGGCGACACTTTATTTTCCATACCTGCCACTTCTGATTTATCTAATCTCTCCCACTCGTTTCTTATCATTAGATTAGGTTAGTTTAGGTCACCCCCACACCCTTATTCAAACTTTGCCCACCGCCAAACCCTGATTTCTTTCCCGTGAACTGTTTTCCTGCTATTCAACTCTTATTTCCTGTCTTTAACTCTATACCCAGTTTCTTGGCCTACAACGGAACCTCTTCTTTTCTTACCGCGAGCCGCCCAAATTTCTTGTTCTTACCCAACCCGTCTTCCCACTAATATACCCTTGCTTCTTTTCTTTACCGCGAACCTCCCAACCCTGATTTCTTACCCTTTCCCAACTCTGCTTTCCACGACTAAACCCTGGTTTTCTTTTTTTACCGCGAACCACCCAACCCTGATTTCTTACTCTTACCTTCTTCTTTCCACGACTTGATTTCCCTTCTTTAACGCGAACCACCCAACCCTGATTTCTTACCCTTACCCAACCCTTCTTCCCTCAAATAAGCCCTGCTTTCTTTTCTTGAGCGCAAACCACCTCTTGCCCTTACCCAACTCTTCTTCTCATCAATTATCCATGGTTTCTTTTCTTTACCGCAAAGAACTTTCATCCCTTTCTTCTAATTCAACTCTACAACCAACAATGAAACCGCGTCGCGTAAGAACTAAGCAAAAAGGGAAGCAATTGGGAAGGAAAAGGTTATACATAAATACACTCACCCACACAGGCACACACACACGCATACACAGTGCAACAGATCTGGATAGCTGATTAAAGGACAGGTCTTGAAAATTGGCTGACCTCTAAAAAATATTTAAAATTTAAGTAAATTATCACATAAAAAAAGCGGTTTAAGCAGGTCTTAGAAAGTCACAAAAACGATAAAAAGCAGGTCTTGAAAATTGGGTGGCCTGCTACAAATAAGTTAAAAGGAAGGCTTAATAAAACCTGTAGCAAGAGTAGAAAGCAAGTCTTGAAAATTGGCTAACTTGCGAGAAAGTCTCATGGAGAAAAAAATTGTTAAAATGGTCAGAATTAATAAAAAGTTGGAAAACAACGCTTACGGAAAATCTTTAATATGAATTGGCTTAAAAGCGGAATAAAGGAGGTCTTGAAAATTGGCTCACTTGCAACAAATTATCATGAGAAAAAAAGACGGGATGAAATCTGGTCTTAAAATTCTTAAAAATTTTAAAGGACTATTTTAAAAACTCTAGAGAAAGAGTTCTTCCAAAAAGCGGTATAAAGTAAGTCTTAAAAATTGACTGACTTGTGACAAAGTGTCGTGGGGAAAGGAGACGCGATTAAATCAGCAATTAAAAATTTCTACGAGCTCTTTCAAAAAATTTGTAACAAGAGTTTTTACAAAAAGTTGTAGAAAGCAAGTCTTGAAAATTGCCTGACTTGCGAGGAAGATAAAGAAAAAAAACAAGGTTAAAACATGTCTTAAAAATTGACCAAAAGTTAAACGAACGGACTAAAAAGTCATACAAAATTGAAGGGACAGTTTAAAAAATCTGTAACAAGAGTTGTTATAAAAAGCGGTTAAAGCAGGTCTTGAAAATTGGCTGACTTGCGACAAATAATCACGAAGAAAAAAAAACGGTTAAAACAGTTTATAAATATTAATAAAAAGTTAAAAAAACGATATACAGCAGGTCTTGAAAATTGGGTGATTAGCGACAAAGTGGCATGGAGAAAAATAACGCGATTTAAACATGTCCTAAAAATTCGTTAAGGGAGAGTTGAAGGGACTGTTTAAAAAAATCGGTAACAAGAGTTGATATAAAAAGCGGTATAAAGCAGGTTTTGAAAATTGGCTAACCTGTGACAAAGTATCATGAAGAAAAAAGACGCAATTTAAAAAGGTCCTAAAACCACGGATCACCTAGGTGATCCGTGCTAAAACGTCGTAAAAAGTTGAATAAACTGTATAAAAAAATGTGTAACCAGAGTTGTTATAAAAGCGGTGTAGGTCTTGAAAATTGGCTGACTTACGAAAAATAATCATGAAGGAAAAAAGACGCGATAAAAAGTCTTGAAAAGGTGATCCGTGCTAAAACGTCGTAAAAAGTTGAATAAACTGTTTAAAAAAACTCATAACCAGAGTTGTTATAAAAGCGGTTTGTGTATCCGGCAGGTCTTGAAAATTGGCTGACTTGCGAATAAGCATCATGAAAAACAAACGCGATTTAAACAGCTTTCAAAAAATTGTAACAAGTTGAAAACATTATGGAAAAAACTCGTAACAAGAGATAAAACAAACGGTTAAAGCAGGTCTTGAAAATCGGCTGACCTGCCGCAAAGTGCTTTAAAGAAAAAAGCGATTAAAACAAGTCTTGAAAATTGGCTAACTTGTTAAGGAAAATCTGAACTTGAAGTTTAATGTGTTTCTTTTGCCGTTTTATTATTATCATGGAAATCTTGCAGTGTTCATAGATACCTGGAGTTTGGCGAAGGTCATCAGGAGTATGTCTACGGATGTTTTCTCTTATGTATTTTAAACAAAAAATTTTAAGAAATGTTGCATTTGGTTCTTGTATGTTTCTGAAATTTTGAGTCTCCAAATTGAATTGAAGCCCGTATGGTAGACGAGTGAGTAGAATATCATCAAGGTGTCATAAGAGGCGACTAATAGGGGACTCCATGTGATGAGGTTATTGTGGTTTGAAAAATTGGGTTTATTGGTTTGGAACCATTTGTTTTGGTTTTATAATTTTTTTCACGGAAAGATCACAGTGTTTGATGAAAGGGAATTGGTGGGGCCTGTAGGATCAGTCGTGAGAGCCCCGTGTGGGAGACGGGTGAGAAGAATATCCCCACGGTAACCCCTGCCTGTCGTAAGAGGCGACTAATAGGGGACTTCATATGATGAGGTTACTGTGATTTGAAACATTGGGTTTGTTGGTTTTTGTTTTCGTTCTATACATTTTCATCATCACAGTCTTTGATAAAAGGGGATTGGTGAGGCCTATAGGAGTAGTCTTGAGAGACCCGTGTGGAAGACGGGTGAGTAGAATATCCCCAGGCAACTAATAGGGGACTTCATGTGATAAGGTTACTGTGATTTGAAACACTGGGTTTGTTGGTTTTTGTTTTCGTTCTATAAATTTTCATCATCACAGTCTTTGATAAAAGGGGATTGGTGAGGCCTATAGGAGTAGTCTTGAGAGACCCATGTGGAAGACGGGTGAGTAGAATATCCCCAGGCGACTAATAGGGGACTTCATGTGATGAGGTTACTGTGATTTGAAACACTGGGTTTGTTGGTTTTTGTTTTCGTTCTATAAATTTTCATCATCACAGTCTTTAATAAAAGGGGATTGGTGAGGCCTATAGGAGTAGTCTTGAGAGACCCGTGTGGAAGACGGGTGAGTAGAATATCCCCAGGCAACTAATAGGGGACTTCATGTGATAAGGTTACTGTGATTTGAAACACTGGGTTTGTTGGTTTTTGTTTTCGTTCTATAAATTTTCATCATCACAGTCTTTGATAAAAGGGGATTGGTGAGGCCTATAGGAGTAGTCTTGAGAGACCCATGTGGAAGACGGGTGAGTAGAATATCCCCAGGCGACTAATAGGGGACTTCATGTGATGAGGTTACTGTGATTTGAAACACTGGGTTTGTTGGTTTTTGTTTTCGTTCTATAAATTTTCATCATCACAGTCTTTAATAAAAGGGGATTGGTGAGGCCTATAGGAGTAGTCTTGAGAGACCCGTGTGGAAGACGGGTGAGTAGAATATCCCCAGGCAACTAATAGGGGACTTCATGTGATAAGGTTACTGTGATTTGAAACACTGGGTTTGTTGGTTTTTGTTTTCGTTCTATAAATTTTCATCATCACAGTCTTTGATAAAAGGGGATTGGTGAGGCCTATAGGAGTAGTCTTGAGAGACCCATGTGGAAGACGGGTGAGTAGAATATCCCCAGGCGACTAATAGGGGACTTCATGTGATGAGGTTACTGTGATTTGAAACACTGGGTTTGTTGGTTTTTGTTTTCGTTCTATAAATTTTCATCATCACAGTCTTTAATAAAAGGGGATTGGTGAGGCCTATAGGAGTAGTCTTGAGAGACCCGTGTGGAAGACGGGTGAGTAGAATATCCCCAGGCGACTAATAGGGGACTTCATGTGATAAGGTTACTGTGATTTGAAACATTGGGTTTGTTGGTTTTTGTTTTCGTTCTATAAATTTTCATCATCACAGTCTTTGATAAAAGGGGATTGGTGAGGCCTATAGGAGTAGTCTTGAGAGACCCGTGTGGAAGACGGGTGAGTAGAATATCCCCAGGCGACTAATAGGGGACTTCATGTGATAAGGTTACTGTGATTTGAAACATTGGGTTTGTTGGTTTTTGTTTTCGTTCTATAAATTTTCATCATCACAGTCTTTGATAAAAGGGGATTGGTGAGGCCTATAGGAGTAGTCTTGAGAGACCCGTGTGGAAGACGGGTGAGTAGAATATCCCCAGGCGACTAATAGGGGACTTCATGTGATAAGGTTACTGTGATTTGAAACACTGGGTTTGTTGGTTTTTGTTTTCGTTCTATAAATTTTCATCATCACAGTCTTTGATAAAAGGGGATTGGTGAGGCCTATAGGAGTAGTCTTGAGAGACCCGTGTGGAAGACGGGTGAGTAGAATATCCCCAGGCAACTAATAGGGGACTTCATGTGATAAGGTTACTGTGATTTGAAACACTGGGTTTGTTGGTTTTTGTTTTCGTTCTATAAATTTTCATCATCACAGTCTTTGATAAAAGGGGATTGGTGAGGCCTATAGGAGTAGTCTTGAGAGACCCATGTGGAAGACGGGTGAGTAGAATATCCCCAGGCGACTAATAGGGGACTTCATGTGATGAGGTTACTGTGATTTGAAACACTGGGTTTGTTGGTTTTTGTTTTCGTTCTATAAATTTTCATCATCACAGTCTTTAATAAAAGGGGATTGGTGAGGCCTATAGGAGTAGTCTTGAGAGACCCGTGTGGAAGACGGGTGAGTAGAATATCCCCAGGCGACTAATAGGGGACTTCATGTGATAAGGTTACTGTGATTTGAAACATTGGGTTTGTTGGTTTTTGTTTTCGTTCTATAAATTTTCATCATCACAGTCTTTGATAAAAGGGGATTGGTGAGGCCTATAGGAGTAGTCTTGAGAGACCCGTGTGGAAGACGGGTGAGTAGAATATCCCCAGGCGACTAATAGGGGACTTCATGTGATAAGGTTACTGTGATTTGAAACATTGGGTTTGTTGGTTTTTGTTTTCGTTCTATAAATTTTCATCATCACAGTCTTTAATAAAAGGGGATTGGTGAGGCCTATAGGAGTAGTCTTGAGAGACCCGTGTGGAAGACGGGTGAGTAGAATATCCCCAGGCGACTAATAGGGGACTTCATGTGATAAGGTTACTGTGATTTGAAACATTGGGTTTGTTGGTTTTTGTTTTCGTTCTATAAATTTTCATCATCACAGTCTTTGATAAAAGGAGATTGGTGAGGCCTATAGGAGTAGTCTTGAGAGACCCGTGTGGAAGACGGGTGAGTAGAATATCCCCAGGCGACTAATAGGGGACTTCATGTGATAAGGTGACTGTGATTTGAAACATTGGATTTTTTGGTTTTGTCTCTTTTGTTTTCTTTCTATAAATTTTCATCACAGTGTTTAATTGGGATTGATTGGGTCTATAGGAGTAGTCTTGAGAGCCCTGTGTGGAAGACGAGTTAGTAATATATCCCCAAGGTATTCCCTCCCAGTGCCTGTCCTAAGAGGCGACTAATAGGGTCCACCATGAGATGAAGTTACTGTGGTTTCAAATATTGGGTCTGTTGGTTTTAGATCCTTTGTTTTCGTCCTATAAATTATCATGGCATGATCATAGTATTTGATCGATTGGTGGGGCTTATAAGAGCAGTTTTCTTATGATATTCTCTTCTACTTTTTATAGGTTTGATCAAGCATCAAAGACAAGAATTTACTGAATCACAAGAACGAACACTGTAAAAGTAAAGACAGGAACGCACTAGACAGTTGCGGTCCCGTCCCATCGTGGATCATGTTTGGCTGGTTCGGTTCGCGCGCGACCAAGTCTTTTCCATGTTTTATAATGTTTGCATTTGCATAGGTTTAATGGCATCTTTAGAAGTCGTAAGAGGCGACTAATACTCAGTGTGTTTTTTGTCACAATTAGTGTCAAAACTAAAATTTGAATATGCGGTATACATACGGAATTTAGCACCCCCGAAAGATGAACTTTAGAAAACCATGGACTTTAGGAAAATGCTCAATAAATGATCGTCGATGGCATATATCCTTTTTAGCAAACAAAAATAATAAAGGGTTTTACAACATATATTGTTTGGTTTTGGTGTTAACTGATTTAATCTTAAATTAATTGTAGACAATCATCGAACTAAATTAAATCCTCTACCTAGATCAATGATTGTCATCATCACAAGTCTTGTCTTGCAAAACTCTGGTCTTAGTCTTGTCTTACCAGAGTCTTGGAAAACTTTTCTGTTTTACTGCTATTTTCATTAACTTGAATGGCTAGCTTAACAACCCCCACCAGCCGCAGCTCGCTTTAAGCTGAAATCTCATAGTTCGACCTTTAGCAACTTGTCAAAGGCTTAAGAATTCTACGATTTTAATTTGATGCAAGAGTCTTGATTAAAAATCGTTCAATTCTTAAACCTTTGACATGCTTTTATAGGCAGCAATATAAGATTTTGGTTTAAAGCGTGCAGTGACCAACGGGGTTTGTTAGACTTGTCACTCAAGTTACTGCGAATAGTTGTAAAACAGGAATGTCTTGCAAAACTCTTGCAAGACCAGACCAAGAGCAGAATCTTACAAGACATAATCATTGACTACACAAAACCTTCTAGATCAATGATTGTGACAGGTTGATTTACATAGATGGATTACATATAGTAACGCACAAAGGTTTTTATCTTGCAAGACTTTTGTTTTGATTTCCTCTCGCGAGAGTCTTGGAAATCCTTCCTGTTTTACGACTGTCTGCAGTAACTTGAATCGCCAGTTTGTTAAACCTTGCCAACTGCAGCTTACTTTAAACCGAAATTTCATGATTTTCCATGGGCTTAAGAATTCCAGGATTTTAAATTTAAGGCTCTTGCAAAAATTCTTGAAATCTAAGAGTCTTGAATTAAAAATCGTAGAATCCCTAAGCCTTAAACAGGTTTTTTTATGGCTAAAACTATTAGATTTCAGTTTAAAACAAGCAATTAGCAGCAGGGTTTGTCAGGCTGGTCTTTCAAGTTACTGTGGATAGTTGAAAAACAGGAATGTCTTGCAAGATTCTTACAAGAATAAACCAAGATAAAAATCTCACAAGAAACAATCATTGAACTATCTTAAACCTTCTAGATCAATGATTGTTACGGATTGAATTGCATAGATGTATTATATTTAGTAAAGCGCAAGGGTTTTTGTCTTACAAGACTGTTGTTTTGATCTTGTCTTGCAAAAATCTTGCAGGACACTTCTGTTTTACAACTAACCGCAGTAACTTGAATGACCAGCTTAACAAACTCCGCCTGCTATAACTCGCTTTAAACTGAAATATCATGGTGTTGCGTACAAAAACTTGTCAATGGATTAAGAATTCCAGGATTTTTTATTTAAAGACCTTGCAAGAATTCTTGAAATATAAAAGTCTATAAAATCGCGCAATTTTTAAGCCTTTGACACGTTTTTGTAGGCTAAACCATTAGATGTTAGTTTAAAGCAAGTAGTGACCAGTAGGGTTTGTTAGGCTGCTCATTCAAGTTATTGTTGCTAGTTTTTAAGCAGGAGAGTCTTGCAAGATAAGACCAACATCATAATCTTACATGTCAAGTCTCTTGTTGATCAATCATTGAACTATACAAACCTCCTAGATCAATGATTGTTACCAATTGATTTACATGGATGAATTACATGTTGTAAAGCACACGGGTCTTTGTCGTGCAAGACTCTTGTCGTGGTCTTGTCTTGCAAGAGTCTTGCAAGATGTTCCTGTTTAATGACTATCAGTAATAACATGAATGAAGAGCTTAACAAAGTCCGCCGGTTTTAGCTTGCTTTAAACTAAAATCTCATGGTTCTGCAGACAAAAACTTTCCACAATTTTTAATTCAAGGATCTTGCAAGAGTCTTGAAATAAAAATCGTTAAATTCTTAAGCCTTTGAAAATTTTTGTAGGCAAATTCATGTTACTGCGGGTAGTGGTAAAAAGGAAAAATCTTGTAAGGCTCTTGCAAGACCAGACCAAGGTCAGAATCTTACAAGACACATTCATTGACTATACCAAACCTTCTAGATCAATGATTGTGACCAATTGATTTACATTAATAAGATTACATAGAGTAACACATAATGTGTTGTTATCTTGCAAGACTCTTATCTTGCTCTTGTCTCGCAAGAGTCTTGGAAAACCTTCCTGTTTTACGACTGTCTGCAATAACTGAAATCGCCAGTTTATTAAAAATCTGCAGCTGCAGCTCGCTTTAATCTGAAATCTCATGATTCTCCTACAAAATCTTGTCAAAGGCTTAAGAATTCCACGATTTTAAATTCAAAGATCTTGCAAAAATTCTCTCTGGCTCTGAAGGATTTCTTGAAATTCAAGAACATTGCAAGAGTCTTGAACTTAAAATCGTGGAATCATTAAGCCTTTGTTAGGTTTTTTTGTGCAAAGCTATAAGTTTTCAGTTTAAAACGAGAAGTGACCAGCAGGGTTTGTCAGGCTTGTCAATCAAGATAGTTGTGAAACAAGAATGTCTTGCCAGACTCTTGCAAGACCAGACCAAGGTAATAATCTTACAAGACACAAGCATTGAACTAAACTAAACCTTCTAGATCAATGATTGTTACCAATTGATTTGCATAGTAAAACACAAGTATTTTGGTCTAACAAGACTCTTGTCTTACCTGCAAGAGTCTTGCTAGGTTCTTGGTCTTACAAGACCCTTGTCTTGGTATTGTCTTGCAAAAGTTTTGCAATACTTTTACTGTTTTACAACTAACCGCAGTAATTTGAATGACCAGATTAACAAACTCCGCCGGCTATAACTTGCTTTAAACTCATTTCATGGTTCTGCCTACAAAAAGTTGTCAAAGGCTTAAGAATTCCACATTTTTAATTTAGAGATCTTGCAAGAGAGTCTTAAAATTAAAATCGTGGTCTTTTTAAGTCTTCGTCAAGTTTTGTAGGCAGAGCAGTGAGATTTCAGTTTAGAACGAGAAGTGACCAGCGGACTTTGTTAGGCTGGTCCTTCAAGTTACTGCTGCTGGTTATAAAGCATGAGAGTCTTGCAAGACTCTTGCAAGATAAAACCAAGATAAGAGTCTTACATGTTAAATCTCTTGTTGATCAATCATTGAACTATAACAAACCTCCTAGATCAATGATTGATACCAATAATTGATTTGCATGAATGAATTACATGTTTTAAGGCACAAGGGTCTTGGTCTTGCAAGACTCTTTTCGTGGTCTCTTTTTGCAAAAGTCTTGCAAGATATTCCTTTTATCTACTATCACTAGTAACATAAATGGCTAGCTTAACAATCTCCGCCGGCTTTAGTTCGTTTTAAACTAAAATCTCATGGTTCTGTCTACAAAAAATTATCAAAGACTTAAGAATTCCACGATTTTTAATTCAAAGATCTTGCAAAAATTCTTGTAATTTAAATATCTTGCAAGAGTCTTGAAATTAAAATTGTGAAATTCTTAAGCCTTTCACAGGTTTTTGTAAGGAAAATCACGAGATTTTAGTTTAAAGTGAACAGTGACCAGCTGAGTTTGTTGGGCTGGTCATTTAGTTTACTGCAAATAATATTGTAAGTAAGGAATTTCTTGCAAGGCTCTTTCAAGAACAGACCAAGATTAAAATCTTACAAGACACAATCATTGACTATACTAAACCTTCTAGATCAATGATTGTCACCCATTGATTTGCATGGATAGATTACATGTAGTAAAGCACAAGGATCTTTGTCTTACAAAACCCTTGTATTGGTATTTTCTTGCAAAAGTCTTGCAAGACTTTTACTCTTTTACAACTAACCACAGTAACTTAAATGATAACGCAAGTTATTGAGGATAGTTCTAAATCAGGAAAGTCTTGCAAAACTCTTGCAAGATGAGACCAAGTCGGGAATCTTCCAAACCAAGTCTCTTGATCAATCATTGAACTATAACAAACCTCCTAGATCAATGATCGTTACCAATTGATTTGGATGGATTGTTTGCCTATTTGCAGATTCCTGCAAGTTGGTTCAAAATAAAATTTAATTGGTCACAGGTAATCATTGAATTGAAATATATTAAAATATTTTAAATCAATGATTTTCGATAGATATCAGTGAAAAGTGCTAAGTGTTAGTGGCAGTGTTAAGTGTTAAGGTTAAGGTTTTAATATAGTTGAGAGTTGGTGTGACTGTGGGTGTTCGGATTCTAAGGGTAAAGGTATGGTGGGGTTTTGGATTTTAATAGGGTTGTGAGTGAGTATGCCTGTCCCTCCGCGCTGGTGTTCCACCTTGTCGATGGTGTGGAGGCTTAAGTTATCTATGTTTCGTTAGCCAAAGAGGGTTGGCTGGCGAAATAATAGATTGCGAACTAAGAGGACACCGGGTGGGGGGTGGGAGTTGGTCAGGGTGGGAAATTAGTGGGGGTAATTTGCCTGGGGAATAACTTTTTTTAATGTGTCAGGAGTGACATAAGCCTATATTTTTATAGATTTACTATTAAAAGGTGGGGGTGGGGGTAATGTTCTAAACAATTAAACCGATTAAGGCGGGGGTTAGGCATCATTTTTTCTTGTTGTGTTTGTAGATTTAAAAAAATACGTTTCATTTGACAGAGACTTAATGCAAGGGTAATTTTAAAAAAACACGCACTCTACCGTTTCCAGTTTTTAAAATTGGATTTTGATATAAAATGATAATTTGCTGCGTTTTATGCCTTTACCTACTGTGGATAAAGAATATTTAATTAATAAGTACCTACCAAACAGTTAAATAAGTATTTAAAAAATAAATAATAAAAACTTTTAAAAATAATTTGAACTCTAACCACACGTTTATTCTTGTGGTTACAGTGCTTTAACCACATAATTATCCACCATTTAACAAAAATTTTTAAAATATCAATACATAAATAACTGGAAACAAGAGTGCGTGATTAGGACCACTAAGGGATGGAAACTGATGTTTGCAATAGAAAACTTCATTTTCCGTGAAGCAGTGGTCCTATGGTGTGGATTAGGACCACTGGGGCACGAAAACTGTTGTTGTTTTTAACAGAAACAATCAGTTTTTGTGAATCAGTGGACCTATGGTGTGACTGGATTAGAGCCACTGGGGCATGGAAACTGATGTTTTTAATATAAAATATCAGTTTCCGTAAATCAGTGGCCCTATAGTGTGAGTGGATCCCCTAGGGGGGCTTGGGCCTAAGGCACATGATGGCCTCGCGGCGGTAATACCCGGATCGCATCGCAGTGGCAGGCAAGATACGCTGGTGCAGTGCCACAGCGTCCGTCTCCTGAAACACCGGGAAAACAACAATCCCTATAAACCGACAGCTTCTCTAAAACCACAACTTCTTTCCAGGATGTGACTTTGTTGGGCACTCACTCTCATTAGAGGGTGAAAGGTGGCGAAGAGCTATGCCTTCAATCATCTACTATTTTGGTTCTGCTTGGTGTCCAATACCTGATAGGGATTCGAGTACCAATACTTGCCGGTGGATTTCCTTTCTAATTTGGTTGAGTTTCTCGTGTACTTTTCGTGTCAGCTTCGTCGTTTTTTTAATAGTGAAGTGCAGTGTAGTGAAGTGCAGTGTAGTGTAGTAAAGTGCAGTGTAGTAAAGTGCAGTGAAGTAAAGTGCAGTGCAGTTTAGTGTAGTAAAGTGCAGTCTAGTGAAGTACAGTGTAGTGAAGTGCAATGCTGTATTGTGAAGTACAGTGTAGTGAAGTGCAGTGTAGTGAAGTGTAGTTAAGTGCAGTGTAGTGAAGTGCAGTGTAGCGCAGTATAGTATACTATAACAGTGCTGTGATTTAGTGCAGTGTATTGAAGTACAGTGTAGCGCAGTGTAATGTAGTTCAGTGTAGTGCAATGCAGTGGTGTGCTGTGTAGTTTAGTGCAGTGTAGTGAAGTGTAGTGCGCGTAGTACCGTGCTCTGCAGTAAAGTGCAGTAACAATAAAAAGAAGCGAATCTCCAAATAACGAAAACGATTACCCTGAGCCAGAGTGGAATAATCTGGGTGTTACAAGTTAATCAGAAATAAAATAATAATAAAAACGAAAACTACTTAGAAAGAGTTTAATATAGATTTACTTAAGTTCTTATAAAATTAAAGAAAAAACAAATGAAGAGAGACAAGCTAAATTATTCCTTATCACCCTGACAGAAAGAAGAAGAAGAATCAAAACTTAAAAAATGCAAAAAGGTCTTTATAACTGCGACATCGATTTATTCTGTAGAAATCACCATAGAAACTCACGATTAAACTCTCTACTTAATACATAAAACCGGAGGAGACTTTCTTGGAAAAATTTACTCTACAATAGAGTGCCTATTCTTGAAGACTGGCATAGACTTCCAGAGGACGCTATCAATTCAACAACTGCAAACATTTTTAAGAATTGACTAGATAAATTTTGACCGCAGCTAGTGAGAAAAAAGCAGTAATCGGACTACTAATTGCAAACAATATTAGTAACAATAATAGTAATATTGTTTATGAAAAGTCAGCCCCAAGAATGGAGAAGAAAAGACAAGACAAGTATAGTGCAGTGTAGTTAAGTGATGTGCATTTAAATGCAGTGAGATGTAGTGCAGTGAGGTGTAGTGCAGTGAAGTGTAGTGCAATGTAGTAAAGTAAATTGTTGTTTAGGTTCATGTAGTGTAGTTTATTGTAGTGCGGTTTAGTGAAGTTCAGTGTAGTGTAGTGCAGTGTAGTGTAGTGCAGTATAGTGCTATTTATCTGTAAAATTATTATGATTACACTTGCACCTACATACATCACACCAATCACAAGTTTAATTTAAAAATAGGTAAAGAAAAGAACTTGATCGCTTAAACTTTTATACATATTTTTATCTTTGATTGTGTTTGAAGGTTTGAATCAAATATAAAAATATTTTGGTCGCGAACTCCTAGCAATAATTTCCACTGAACTTTTCGTTAAGGTACTTTATCTTAACTAATATCAATATTATCTTTGATTGTGTTTGAAGGTTTGAATCAAAGATAATAATGTTTTTAGCGCAGATCCGCAGTGGGGCATTGACAGCAATAGCTCCCCCTCGATTTTTGGTTATAGTACTTTATCTTAACCAATATCAAGAATATTATCTTTGATTGTGTTTAGAGGATTTGAATCAAAGATAATAATAATTCCGCCACGGATCAGCAGAGAGACATTGACAACAATAACTCCCCCTCGACTTTTGGTTATAGTACTTTATCTTGACCAATATAAAAAATGTTACTTATCTTTGATTGTGTTTGAAGGTTTGAATCAAAGATAATAATATTTTTGACGCGGATCCACAACTGCTCCCCTTTGACTCTGTTCTTACCTATTTACCTATTTTTATTTTATTTTACACACAAATACACCAGACACACCCATACCTAGATATATGTAGCCTCAATAATAAAGTATTATAAAATATATATTTGTAGTTTTATTTTTCCTTTCCTCCCAAATCGTGACGCGTACAGAAGACACGGTACCAAGATATACTCAACCATGTCGACCGGTGAACAAGGTGGATCCACTGCTGCGCCCGTGGTACTTCCCGCGATTATTGGTACCACAGGCCAATAAATAGTGGATGTTTGGTGGGAGATCTGCCTCTTCATCCCTGATGAGTGTGAGTACACAACAAAGTCACCTCCAAAAAGGAAACGTCATCAAACGTTCCTTCCCGTTTGTGGAGGGAAAGTTTGATGGTGGAAGTTGTGGCTTTTTGGAGAAGCTGCCGGTTTTGGGATTGTTGTTTTCCCGGTGTTTCGTAAATGGAAGACGGGACGTTGTGGGAAATGGCTGCATAAACTGGCGCATCTTGGCTGCCACTGCGATATGCGATTCGGGTTGCCGCGAGGACCATCGCCTAGGTACCAAGCCTAGGGGTGTGTGTGTGTGTGAGTGTGGCTGAGGGGTGTTTGTGTGTGTGAGTGTTGCTGGGGGGAGGGGGTTTGTGTGTGTGTGACTGTGTCCATCTGTGTCTGTGTGGGTGATGACTGTGAGTGTGATTTAAAATAAATAAAGTAAGCCGTAGTGGTTCTGCTATAAATGTATAAAATAGTTAAAAAAATAAATAAAAAATATGGGCAACAAAAAAAAGCAAAATGGGAGAGGAAGTGGTATTGTGCCTGGCTTAGAATAATAATAATTAGAGGTGACACTAGTAGGGTCCTTTGAGGATACAAATATGGATTACGAATAAAAATTGAAAAAAGGGGGTAGTAGTACCACTTATTCGTTCCGGGGGGTAGTCTCTGGTCATTAGAAAATAAACTAGCCATTTCAGGTGTTTTTAAAAAAACAAATAGCTGAACTCTGTTTTGCAAGAGACATGGTCAACTAATACCTACTAGGTAAAACTGTTCCATTTTTTTAGGCTAAACAATTGAATATTACATTTCTCGATTATGTTTGAAAAAAAGAACAAAATTTAAAAAGTATCGTCAGAATTTAGAGACGTCTAAATAAAATTGGGGAAATATTATGGAGATTACTTAAAACAAACACAAATAACAGCTAAAAATGAGCCTAACTCAAGCCTTAATGTTTTTTTGTACTTTTTCTTGAACAACTGAAGATGGTATTTTTTATATTAGCTTTATCTCCTCTTAAACATCTAATTTTTATTTAAAAATAAATATAATTTAAAATGATTGGTAAAAAATAGCACCACATTTAAAATTAATAAAAAAAGATGGGTAGTAGGTACTTATAGTTTTAAAAGAACTGTTTTTTCTGTTTAATATTTAGTTCTAAATTGAAAACTGTATAAGATATGTGACATTTGCTTAAGTGACAGTTGGTGTGTATTATATTAATTTAAACGAAACAAAGTGATTGGTGTGTAAGTGACATACATACTTAATTAGTGTTTTAGTGTTTGTGTAAATCGGTGGTGTAGGTTAAATCGTAACTGTCAATTTCCATCATCTCCAAAATACATATTCTACTAACTGTTTTCTGCCAGCTACACGAAGTCTGGCTTTCATTACGAAAATGTTCTCTTTGTTAAGTGCTGGTCAAATAAATTGTTGTATAAACGATATTATCATTTTTCTTGATTCCTCGAAATTTACGATATGAAACTTTGCTATCATCAAGGCAATCCTACTTGTGCTAAATCATTTTTCTTGATTCCTCGAAATTTACGATATGAAACTTTGCTATCATCAAAACAATCCTACTTGTGCTAAGATATTAAAAAAAATTCTTTATGTCAGTCCAAGGCAATCTTTCTCCTTTCTTTATGACATTGTCAGGCAGACTTTCTCTTTTCTTGGTTATTTACCAAAAAAGTTTCTTTATGACATTCTAAGGCAGTCTTTCTCATTTGTTAGTTATCTACTAAAAAAAGTTTATTTATGACATTTCAAGGCCGTTTTTCTCATTTCTTGGTTATCTACTTAAAAAGTATATTTATGACATTCGAAGGCAGATAGTGTAATTTATTGGTTATCAACTAAAAAGTTTCTTTATGACTTTGTCATGCACACTTTCTCTTTTCTTGCTTATTTACTAAAAAAATTTATTTATGACATTTTAAAGCAGTTTTTCTCCTTTCTTGGTTAGCTACTTAAAAAGTATATTTATGACATTTCAAGGCAGACAGTGTTCTTTATTTGTTATTAACTAAAAAGTTTCTTTATGATATTGTCAGGCAGACTTTCTCCTGTCTTGGTTATTTACTAAAAAGTTTCTTTATGACATTCTAAGGCAGTCTTTCTCATTTATTAGTTATCTACTAAAAAGGTTTATTTATGACATTCCAAGGTAGTTTTTCTCTTTTCTTGGTTATCTACTTAAAAAGTATATTTATGACATTCCAAGGCAGATAGTGTTCTTTATTGGTTATCAAGTAAAAAGTTTCTTTTTGACATTGTCAGGCAGACTTTCTCTTTTCTTGGTTATTTACTAAAAAAGTTTATTTATGACATTTTTAAGCAGTTTTTCTCCTTTCTTGGTTATCTTCTTAAAAAGTATATTTATGACATTCCAAGGCAGACAGTGTCCTTTATTTGTTATCAACTAAAAAGTTTCTTTATGACATTGTCAGGCAGACTTTCTCCTGTCTTGGTTATTTACTAAAAAAGTTTCTTTATGACATTCTAAGGCAGTCTTTCTCATTTCTTAGTTATTTACTAAAAAAGTTTGTTTATGACATTCCAAGTCAGTCTTTCTCCTTTCTTGGTTATTTACTAATAAAGTTTCTTTATAACATTTTAAGGCAGTCTTTCTCCTTTCTTGGTTATCTACTAAAAAAGTATATTTATGACATTGCAAGGCAGAGTTTCTCCATTCTCGGTTATCTACTAAAAAGTTAATTTATGACATTCCAAGTTGAACTTTCTCCTTTCTTGGTTATCAACTAAAAAGTTTCTTTATGACATTGCAAGGCGGACTTTCTCCTTTATCGGTTATCTACTAAAACTATAACATACTATTTCTTAGTTATCTACTAAAAAAGTTAATTTATGACATTCCAAGGCAGTCTTTCTCCTTTCTTGGTTATCAACTAAAAAGTGTCTTTATGACATTGCAGGGCAGATTTTCTCCTTTCTTGTTTATTTACTAAGAAAATCTTTGACATTTTAAGGCAGTCTTTCTCCTGTCTGGGTTATCTACTAAAAAAGTTTCTTTATGACATTCTAAGGCAGGCTTTCTCTTTTCTTGGTTATCTACTAAAAAAGTTTATTTAAGCTAAAAAGTTTCTTTATGACATTGCAAGGGAGACTTTCTCCTTTCTTGGCTATCTACTAAAACAGTTTTTTTATGAAATTCTAAGTCTTTCTCATTTCTTAGTTATCCACTAAAAAAGTTTTTTGGTTATCTACTAAAAAAGTTTCTTTGTGACATTCTAAGGCAGTCTTTCTCCTTTGTTGGTTATCTACTAAAAAATTTCTTTATAACATTCCAAGGCAGTCTTTCTACTTTCTTGGTTATTTTCTCTACGAAACCACTAAAATGGCAATCTTCACTGATGTGCATTAGGTCGCCAGGGATAGATTTTAGCGTTTATGCCTAGATATCTTTTCTAATCAAAGATCAGGTTTGGTTAATTTGGTGTTAATTTTCAGCTAAAATCGTATAACAATATTTTTTTTCTGGTTTTTTGAGTACCTTTATTTTTAGCATTTTTTTGTTATAAGTTTTATGGAAAAAATAGTTTTTAAATTAAAAAAAAGTTCAAATGTTATACAATAATGTTTTATCTTTAGTAGCAATGGCGATTGCAAACGATTTAAAATTCCCAAAGTGCAATTATACAGATTTTATTTAAAACCAAAGACGTTAATTGAAAACTAGGGAGGGGTGAATTATTTAATTTATTAAAGAACGATAATTTTGAAAGAAGTTACGCTTATAGCCGGGAATTGAACCAATGATTTTTCTTCCTTTTAGGTCAGATCAGATAAGAAATAAAGATGTGTTGGTTTTTGAACCCTACAACTCACATAAAAAATTAATAATAAATTTGTCACTCTCGGTAAAGATTTTCTGGTAACAATTACGTCTACTCTTAATTGTTAAAATGTTAAAATAAAATTTTTTGTAATTCCAAAATTAAATATAATCAAATTTGTCGTAAATTTTTCAGTGCTGATGTATAGCACTCCAGGCACATTTCTTTTACCGCCCCCTCACACTTATAAAAATTGAAGTAAAAATTTTTATACCATTTCTATTTTAATGGAACTTATAAACTCTAAAAATAAACTTAGTGGTGATAACAAATAATAATTCTAAATAAAAATAAAATATTCTTTAAACATTTTCTGATTCTACTTTCTTATTAAAAAGCTTTAGGCAGATGGCGCTTTTGCCTGATCGGTCCTGTTGATTTGAACAAATCTTAAACTTCGACAATTGCGTCTTTCTAATTTTTTTAATCACAACTATAACCAAAGCTAACCATTGTAAATTTTTCCGTTATATTAAAAAATAAATGGCCTAAGTTTATAAGGTTGTTTAAAAGTATATCCAGTCTTTTTTGCTCAATGAAATGCAATTCACCGTTAAGCCAATGCTTCCCTGCTTACATGTCACGACGGTTGTTGAATAACTAACAGTATCCTTGTCGCCTTCTGGTCACAGTTACTTCTCTAAGTGCTTGTAACCCTTACATCTTACTGCGACACACATTTAGAAAAACTCTGCGGCTTTATAGGACTTTGATTGGCTTCCAGTCCTCTCAGGTTTCATGCCGTTTTCATTTCCATTGCGAATTATCACTGCTACTGTAGGTTTGCAAAAGCATCTTCTTTGATTTTATGTTCATTCTCAAGGAAAAAATTTAAATTCCCTTCGCAGTAGAGGGGAAAATTAAGTCAGTCTTGAGTTCTAGATTTTTCGAATAGTTTCAGGAAGTTGAAGTTTAATATACACATTTTTGTAAGATTGCCAATAGTTTAAAATTTAACTCGCTAGACATCGTTCTGTCAACGGCATTTCCGTGCGGAAAAATCAATTTTCTGCATTTGTTAGGAAAAAGCTATTTTTTTACTTTTAAAAGAAGATAATTAACAATAAAAAAAAATCATCAACATTGACATCCGTTAAAACAGACCATGATATATTCCTATGTACTTTTCGACGCTGAATCCGAATAATCCGGGGTCACAAGAGTCCCTAGACGTCTGGAATTTTTTGGTATATATATTCAACTATCGGTCAAGGGCATGAAGAATCCAAAATTTTCTGAATAGGTATGTATTTTCTTTGAAAATTTATAAACTGGCAATTGATCTCAGATATGTGCTAAAATAAATTAAAATATAGACTCGAGAACTAAAAACTGTAAATGTAATTTTTACAAAAACGAAATTCAAAATATTTTAATTTTTTCAAGAACCTAAAAATAGATTATGTTAAAAATCTATATTTTCCGATTTAATTTATATCACATAAAAGGGCAAAGTCCAAGCCCCCCGGCGATTTTAGATGTACGTCACAATCTGTAACCCCCACCAGGGGGGTTTAGATGTAAGACTAAACAGGCCTGTGTATGTTAAAATTCAACTTTCTGTTGGCAAAAGAAGAAAGCAGAATGCTAATTTTTAAATTTTAAAGAATAATATATGAGCAGAATTTGTATCTTATATTTTCAGAAAGTGCACAACTACAAAACAAAAATAAATATAAAACAAACATAAATTAAATTCCCTAATTTGTTAAAAAAACTATTAAATAAAAAGAAGATTGGAATATATTAATGAATTTTAATTTTTGTAAGAATCTGAAAATAGACTATGTTAAAAATCTATATTTTCCTACGAGTTAATGAATATCACATAAAAGGGCAAAGTCCAAGTCCCCCGGCGATTTTATGTGTACGTCACAATCTGTAACCCCACAAGGGGGGTAGATGTAGGGGTAAACGGGACTGTGTATGTTAAAGTTTAACTTTTTGTTTGCAGAAGAAAATAGCAAAATGTTAAATTTTAAAGAATAATATATCAGCAGAATGTTTATCTTATATTTTCAGAAAGTGCACAACTAAAAAACAAAAACAAATATAAGATAAACATAAAAACATAAAAATAAATTTGCCTAATTTGTCAAAAAAACTTATTAAACAAAAAGAAGATTGGAATATATTAATGATTACGCAACAAAGTCAAAGGATATATTTAAATAAAAAAAAAATTAAACAAAATAGTGAAAACACTATAATAAATAATAAAACTAAAAATAATGGAACAACAAAAACACTTTACCAAATAGGATTTCTGATTTTTTAATAAAAAGTGCTCCGATATTAAAATAAAACTACAAATTCAACACTATTAAAAAAAACCTTTTTGTACATGTTGACACAATTTTTTAAAAGCTTTAATTAGTTGTTTGTTTATCTAAAAACAAATATCCTTATAAGTTACTTTATTTTGCTTTTTATATTAATAAAATTGTGCTAATTCTGTGAGTTCGTTCTAAAAATGTTCTTAAAAGTTTAAATTATTGTAAAGTGGCATTCGCCCTTTAAGTAAGCAAAAAGTTTTGAGTTTGTTTATAACATCACTTAAATGTTATGTTTCAATATATTAAAATTCTACAATATTATATTACTTAAGTGTGATGTATAACTTCAAAATTTAAAAACAAAATATGTCCCTCTTTTATTTATATTTTTTATTATTAAGGGTGTTCCATTCTTTTCTTCAAAAAAATACAAAACTTAAAAAATGTCAAAATTAAAAGAAATTTCTATCAGAAACTAGATAATCCTAATCTTATGCTGTGAATGATCCGAACCATGTTTTTCAAAGATCTTAATAAAATTAAAAATAATTTTTTTTATGGTGTCCGATTATCAATTTAAACAACTGAACATTTTCTATATATTCAAGTCTAAAAATTAAAAAAGTTACCTACATTTTTCTTTAAACATTAATAAATATTCGAATGAGTTTATTTCTTTTATTTATTTAAAAGTGTTTAACATAATAAGGTATATTTCATATCTTAAAAACACAGCATTTTAAAATAAATAAAGACAATGGAAGTCCGAAAATTCATTTCTATTTCTATTTCAACTCAGCATTAATTTTATGAGAATTATACAATCCTTAGAGAATTGAACTCAATTTTTTAAGGTATTAGCCGAAAAGGATAATCAAACTCTTCTCTGGTTAATGGAAAAAAAATTAAAAAAAGTTGTCCGATACTTATTTAAAAACAAATCAATATACTAAAATTTTACCAAATACTAAAACAGTCCTGAGATGGAGTGTTCGAAATTCTGATGTCAAGTCCTGTTAAAAATTAGTCGAAACTTCAAGTTTGTTCTAGTTCTAGTTGATGTATTGTGAGCAGAAAAAGTAAAACAGATTTTACTTGGTGTTCCGAATTCTGAGGTCAAGTCCTGTTAAAAATTAGTCGAAACTCTAAGTATGTTCTAGTTGAAGTATTTTGAACAGAAAAATTGAACCAGATTTTACTAACCATTTGACAGACATGGCATCGCAACTATAATTTAAATGTCATAGCTGTCAAACTGTTAGTAAATGTTGTAACATTTTTTCAGTTGATAAAGTAAAGTTTAAGGAAAATAAAAAATATAAGTATAAACTAATACCTAGAGAAATTCTACGAAGTACCTATTGTTTCCTCGTGTTAGTCATTTTTATTATATTAGAAAAAAACAGTTTTGTATGTGTACCAAATGTAATTTTTATTTTAAGTAAGGGAACGTCTTTAAATAACGTAACGCAAAAATTCAAGATTTTGAACGCCCTCCCCTCCCCCTTGTAACGCATTTTCAAGAAAAACACATTAAAAAAACATTAAGTGTAACGCAACACCAAACCTCTCCTCACCCCCTAGAAAGTTACGTAATTTAAGGACCGGCCCTAAAAATCATTATTTTATCAAATGTTTTTAAATTGTCAGCAAAAAAAATGTTTTACAAACAATTTAAAGAAACGCTAAATTTTTTACTGTTATAATTTAGATTAGGTTTACCAAAAAAACATATTTAACTTTGACTGTGTATTACAATTTTTTACATCCACCGACTCTACTTGTCCCAAACAAGAAGAAAGAAGAGTGACCAGAACCACGACGTTTAGCCAATACGTCACCAAGGGCCAAGCAAATCGGCCAAAAAATCAACCAAAGTCATGCAATCGACGAAAAACTCGGTGAGCAGGGCCGAGAAGATGCCAACTTAGTAGCCCACTACAACTCCTATACAAGTGTCGTAATCAATAAACACGACAAACTGGAAACTACAAATAATAATCAACGCCAAGGGGAGCCAACGTCAACCCAACAAGTTTTGTTATCAATAAACGACAAACTAGAAACAACAGAAACAGAAAACAGCCAACTTCAACCAAGTCTTGCAATAATTAAACATGGCAAACTATGAACTACAAGTAATAGACGCCGAGAAGAGACAACTCTTCATGAACTTAGTCATGTCAAACTAGATACTACAAACAATGGAGACCAAGAGGAATCAACGTTAAAGCCCTTTAAAGTTCGTGTAGGGAACAAACACGATCAACTGGAAGCTATCTAAGTTAGCTAAACAAGAAAAAGTACAAAGAGACCCAAAGATAATATGGCAACAGTATCCAATAACTGTCAATAGCCATGAGATGTCATTAATTGGGACCTTAAGTTTGAAGGCGACTATTGTAAAGGTGAGTTATGTCTTTTAACACTATCTCATCTGCATCTCTCTCTATCTTCCAGTGGATAAAATTACACTGAGACTTGTGACTACAT
This sequence comes from Aspidapion aeneum, assembly GCA_963576565.1. Classification (NCBI taxonomy): domain Eukaryota; kingdom Metazoa; phylum Arthropoda; class Insecta; order Coleoptera; family Brentidae; genus Aspidapion; species Aspidapion aeneum. The sequence continues at coordinate 7,944,976 of OY755039.1, forward strand.
TTGTTCCCAAAATTATAACAAAACCTTGGGTAAACTAAGCTTTAATGGAGTCTAGAATTCCCGGTACCTGCCCAATTAATTGCTTTCTTCCTCCCTTACTTTTTAATTATTGTAACTGATTTCCAAAATATGTTTTTATTTATTTCAGGCAGCGTGCGATATCCACAATTTCAGCAAATTTAGCAAGACTTCTGTTTTAACCAGTCGTGGAATGTCATTGATTGGAATTTATAATTTTTGGAGGAGTTTATTATACAAGGTGAGTTGTATCTTCCAATTGAAGAGCTTATTGTAATAACATGATAAGACAAGACGCTAGCGCTACCAAGTCCACTTTCAATCCCTGGCTTCGCAAGCGCAGATCTACCAATATTATTTACCTCATGTCTTAGAATAGATGCATACAGGGTGATTTTCACTTGAATGATTCTAACCACATGAAAATAGAAAGTTTCAAAAACCTAACCTAACAAAACCTAATCAAATCTAACCGAACCGAAGGAAACTGAACCAATAATTTTTTTCAAAAAAAAAACTTTCCTGACTTCCTGCCCGGGATCCTAGAGGATGTGAATCCGAACCGAACCAAACCGAACCTAACTAAACTGAACCAAACCTAACCTAACCAAACTAAACTACAACACGTACTGCTAATTAGGTTTAGTTGGGTAGGGTTAGGTTTGGATAGGTTCAGTTCGGTACGGTCCGGTTCGGATTCACATCCTCTAGCATCCCAGGTAGGAAGTCAGGAAAGTTTTTTTTTTGAATAAAAATATTGGTTTAGTTTGCTTTGGTTCGGTTCGGTTAGATCTGATTAGGTTTCGTTAGGTTAGGTTTTTGAAACTTTCTATTTTCATGTGGTTAGAATCATTCAAGTGAAAATCACCCTGTACATCGATTCTAATACATGAGGTAAATAATATTGGTAGATCTACGCATGCGAAGCCAGGGATTGGAAGTGGACTTGGTAGCGCTAGCGTCTTGTCATGATAAGCCACATAAATACAGAAATTTGTATAAAAAATTGTTGCCAGTTGTTTTTTTGTCCCCCTTTCAAACACGTTACTTAGAAAGATACCTAATAAAAATATTTCTGATTTAAATTTATAAGTAGTAAATTTTACATATTTTTCCAAATCCTCAAAGTTCAATAACTCATTTCTTTTTACTTGTGGCATATAACGTTATTACAATAAGCCCTTCAATTATAAAATTTGTATTGTATTTCTGAATTTTGAATTTTTTTCTGCTTAATTATTATTTATTTAGTATTTATAGGTAAACATTAATTTTTTTTTTCAGGCAGCGTGCGAAACCGTAAATTTGTCGACACAGCAAGACTGCGGTTGAAATAACAAACGCTACACCAGGTTACGTCACAAGAGGAATGAAAAATTTAAACAAAGTTGAGTCGGTGGGTTAACAAAAATTCTGACAAAATTCGATAATGTAATACAGTCGATTATTTCTTTTTTTTTAAATTTTATTTGTATAGGGAAGAATTGTTTTACAAAAATGAAATAGTTTTTCTTATATAAAAAGTTGCAGTGTCCTTAATTAGTCACTAAATTTTAAACATAACGATGTAACGAATTTGTATAAAAAACAGCCGAAAAAAAAATATAAAACAAAAAAGAAAAAAAGCAAAAAGAGAGCCATAAAAAAACAAAAAAAAAATTAAATAATGAAAAAAAAAAGAACCAAAAAAAATTTAAAAAAACACATACTCAAAAGAAAAAAAATGGCCTAAAAAATTAAAAAAAAAACGGCTTTAAATTATGGATTTAAGTATGTAAATTTATGTAATAAAACAAAAATCAAACTAACTTTTACGAATGATTACACAACACAAAATTATTGCTTTTACTAAATGTATAAACTAAATCAAAGTTAGTTTAATTTCTGATTTAAATACCCTTAATCTAGGTTAAGTATTTTATTTTTTATTTAGTAATAAACAAAGGTTAGTTGTAGCGCCCTAGGTATAAATTATATAACGAGGAGAATTTAGTACGGAAGGTCACTAGTTCAAATCCAGCCTGAGGTAAAATATTTTTATTATCTTTTTTTTCTTATTTATCCCTTGCCCTTATGCCAATAAATTCTCCCCGTTATATAAAAATTAAAAATTTAACTATCGCCACCGCACCATCACAATTTTTTTAAATTTTTTATCTTACCCATAGAAATTCTCAAAAAAATTTTGCTATTTTGTAGTAATTTCCTTTTTTTCCAACGATTTTTGTAGATCATTTATCTAGTCAATTTTTTTAACATCTTAAAAGGCTATGTCATAACAGAAAATAAATAAAAATAATACCAATGTAAGTACAAATCTATATAAAGAAACAATTTTAATAGTTCTCATTGTTAATCCAATTGCAGATCAATCCATCCATTTCGACAAACAATTTGATTTTGATTAAAAAAATGAATTATAGGAAATGTATCGGAACACTTAATTTTAGTTGAACTCCAACTACCTGTTGATACTTACACTTAACAAAATTAGCAGAAAAAAATCATAGAAGATATCAGAAAAACATTTTCCTTGGCTTGAAAAAAGTTTTTAAAAATGCTTAAATCACTTAATAACACAACTATAACAAAAAAAATTTAGTTAACCCAGAAACTATTTAACTATTGTTTTTAATTTTTGGACTTAAATCGGATCACTAATAAAAATATCTTGGTATTCAAATAAATAAAATACTAAATAAAAAAGAAATATTAAAAAAAGGATCGGTTCACTCACAATGACATATTGTTTAAAAACTGTTTTATTTATGGTGGGTGTGCTTTCGGGCTGTTCGGCCGTCGTCGTTGGAAATTCGTTCTCAACGTTTCGCCATCTCGAGTGGATGGCATCTTCAGGAGATGTTGACTGTTTGTCGGCTACTCGAAGACTGGTGGTTAGTCTGTCGCGGGCGCAGGTTATATACGCTATGGTGGGCGGGGCGTATATCAGAGCTGGTCGGTGATTGGTCACATTCCCTTGATTCAGTTTTGTTATTGTAAGCGAGCCGTTTAGTGTTTTTAAGAACCGGTACCCATGTTCTGTTAATTTTAAGAGTTTTTTCAGATCTGTTGAAGTTCTGCTGGTGTTTATGAATTTCGAGGTCTTCTTAGATGGCTTGAAGATCGTTTTTATGTTGTCCACCTCAGATCTGCGAAGGATATAAGGAACCCACTAAGTTCTTCGGGGGTATACCGCATTCCCTGTACCTGTGGAAGTGTCTACATCGGAACAACCAAACGGTCCGTAAACACAAGAATCAAAGAACACAAAGCCAACTGTCGACTGGGACATACGGAAAAATCCGCAGTTGCAGACCACACACTAAACAATGAAGACCACCGAATAAAATTCGAAGACACACAAGTTCTCTGCGCCTCCTCTTCATACTATCCAAGACTCTATAGAGAAGCAATCGAAATTCATAAACACCAGCAGAACTTCAACAGATCTGAAGAAACTCTTAAAATTAAGAGAACATGGGTACCGGTTCTTAAAAACACTAAACGGCTCGCTTACAATAACAAAACTGAATCAAGGGAATGTGACCAATCACCGACCAGCTCTGATATACGCCCCGCCCACCATAGCGTATATAACCTGCGCCAGCGACAGACTAACCACCAGTCTTCGAGAATCCGACAAACAGTCAACATCTCCTGAAGATGCCATCCACTCGAGATGGCGAAACGTTGAGAACGAATTTCCAACGACGACGGCCGAACAGCCCGAAAGCACACCCACCATTGGACGATGGCCGCGAAAGCCTTTCACAATTTGTTTTATCTATATTTTATCAAAAACTAGTAGGTATTTAAAATACCAAGAACACACTATAAGTAGGAGCTTAATTTTCTTTAAAGTTCTTTATTGAATCACCTGTTACTTTGGAAAAAGAGATATTTTCTTTTTTTTAAATAATGAAATTTAAATGGTTCACTCAACGCACAATTTAAAAAAAGGTAGCTGTATCCTGGATTGGATCATTTGCAATCATTTTTTTTAAGTTGCTTTTCAATTTATTGTCAAAAATAGTTCGTGGGACAACAATTTAATATTTTTTAACCCGTTCATATAAATAAGTGGTTATTTTATTTAAAAAATACGCACAAACATTAAACAATAAGACTATTATTTTTTACAGAATAAATGTTTTTCTTGGAACCTTTATCCGGGTAGCTTTATCATATAGGTTGTTTAGTTTTTTCCAACAACAGTATCCAACAACTTGATGTACATATCGTAGCACTTTGCAAAAAAAAACAGGCCACCAGGTGTAATTTTTATTTAAAAAAATTATTACAAAAGAAAAAATTAATGTTTTGCTAAAAATGACAATAATCTTAGTTTTGTTAAAGAGTTTTTAAGGACAATATTTTTGATCAAACAGTATATTTTTTTTAAAATATTTTAAATTAATATTCATTCACATCATTAGTCATTTGACATTTTTCCTCTTTTAAAGTAAAAAAACGATTTTTCTGGGCATAAATCTTAAATGCATAGTTCAAAATACTAATAATAATTTGTCAAAGCCAATCATACTGTTCGAAATCATACCTTAAGACAAACTTAATTAATCCCACTGCAATTTAAAAATGTTTCTGATTTATAAACAAAATAAATATATAAAACAATTAAAATAATTAAAAAACAAAGTATATCCTCTAAAAAGAACACAACTTAACAATGCGACAAAGCCTTGTAAATCATAAATTTAAAGTTGCGATAAAACAATTAAATTGGTAGGAGGTTCACGAGGTATAAAGTCTTAACAAAAAAGTTTCACGGGCAAGATCTCAGAGGTAAAGGTAGCTACGGGAACGCGTTTCTGCCTCATTAGGCTTCATTCAGCCCGAGCATAACCATAAAATGGAAGGAGATGAAATGATGAACCTTTTATCTTGTAAACTTCCTTTAAATTTTAAAAAATCCAGGGCCCAGGATGCTTACGGGGGCACATTTTATCTGTCTCCGTCGCGACGTCAAAATTAGCCTCAAAACCGAGGCAACCCTGACCGAAGCTGCAAATTGACAGTTGGTCTCTCCTCAGTAAACACCATATTTCATATTTCTTTTTCAGTTACCCACATCATCATTTCATCTCCTTCCATTTTATGGTTATGCTCGGGCTGAATGAAGCCTAATGAGGCAGAAACGCGTCCCCGTAGCTACCTTTACCTCTGAGGTCATGCCCGTGAAACTTTTTTGTTAATTAAATTGGTACTGACTGCTCTTTGTCTTATCCGCAACGCAGACCAAGCAACGAGGGAAACGTCATTTGCTGAATTATTCGGCCGCGAACCAAATATACCAGAACTCACTCACTGTACGTAAAGAGTTCATTAAAGGACCTTTTAGAAAGGCCAGGAATATCATAGTGACTGGTATTTTTACGGGTCACAGTCACTGAGAGTACCCATCCATGTACAGAATGGGACTAACGGAAGAGACCGAATATAGAGTAGTCAGTAAACCTCAGATTGATTCAGAAGATCGTGTCTCACCCAAACTGATAGCCGGCCTTTTTGGAGGCTTAGGCATATAGTGGTGTGAAACCACTCAAAAGTGAGCCACAGTAGACCCACTGGTGGTTACAGTGAAAGGGCTGCAAGGCCCAGTCACATATAAATCATCATCAAGGTAAGATACCTCAGATCTTAAACTCAAACTGGCTTCATTTTTGTCAATACTTCAAGGGGGATCTAAATGTTTCCTTGATAATTAGAAGCATTGGATCAAATTTGATGGTTTTGGGAACCCTCAGTAGCACTGAAGATTTTCGATAGGGACGAAACTGGTATAGGTCCTGGGGGATTGGATTTCAATCTTGGTCCTGTATTGCTACGGATTTTTTTCTAAATATACGTCACAGTGAGGTTCAAGGGTCCAATGCGCGCAGCGATTGAACTATGACAGGTGATCCGTGCTATGACCAGAACGCAACAGATATATCGTTTGTCTCTCGACTTCCGTCTGACATATATTTAGAAGAGTTTATGTTTAACAGGGATAGCGCTTTTCATTTTAAAAAAAATGGGCTTAATATAACACTTTTTAATTTTATGGATGGTTTGGTTTGGTGCGTTCTTTAAAAAAAACTTGGTAAGAAAGTATCAACGTCAGAAATGTTTGATATGCTTTGTTAAAAACTACTCAAATAATAAAAAACTTATTTCCTGATAATTTTTATCCATAAAAAATTTATAAATTAACCACATTTTTGAAAGGAGTAGGATCGTGAAAATTCGCCTCACATCATCAGCCATTCGCCATTTTTACGAGATTTTAGAAGTCTTAAAATTGATTTTTAAATATGTAAATTACCCTTATTTTTTTAGAGAAGGGGGTAGTAAAAAGTATCCAAAAATCATAAAATTGGTTCTTTTTTTTTTCTAGAAGTCCATGTGTCAATCGCCATTTTCGAAAAAAATTGGATAGCCGCCAATTTTAGATTTTTTGCAAAATTGGTTATGAATGAGTGGGTTACAAATTTATGTAGCGGAGTGATGATTATTAAGTAGGGGTCTAACATTTCTAAATTTATCCCCATGGTCAGATCAGTATTAATTAAAATGTTGCTTTTGCCATTTTTATTGATTTTCTGTAAACTTTACCAGAGTTGAACAGTAAGATGTTGGCACTTTACCCTCTGAATAAAATTTGACATTTTTAAGAACTAGGGAAGCAAAAACGTCGAGTCTAAAAAAGTCAATGGAAGTGCGAAATTTTATTTCTGGGGAAGGTGTGGTAATGTAAATTGTTTACAGGAAATCGTGTATAATTGGACTTTAATATTTTGAAGAACTAAAATATAAAAAAGTAGATTAAAATTTTTTATTTAAGTAGGTATTTGAAAAAATTAACACCAAAGTAAGCAAACGATTCTCTATATTTTTTCTAAACCAAAATTCTCTACCATTAATCAAGAATTAAGTTAAATAATGTCTTTTTCTGGACATTCTATTTATTTATTTAGCTTTCTTCGATCCATCTTTGAACATTAGCCTTCCCCTAATTCTTTTATTTTTCCAGGGTACAATACATTTGTTCCCTCGATCGTCTTTCTGTCTGATATTATGACCGGCAAACTTTCATTTTAATTTTGCTACTTCTCTTCTGACATCCCTTACTTTTATTTTATCTTATCCATTCATTTCTTTTTCTATCTGTCTGTCTTTCCATTAATCTTTGGGTTTTTGTTACCTTATCCTTGTTTGATTTTGTAAGTGTCCAGGTCTGGGATCCATAGGTAGGTACAGGGAGGATACACTGGTTATACACTTTTGTTTTAAGTTACTGAGGATATTTTTTATTTTTTAATATGTAGTTTAATTTACCGAATGCTGCCCAGCCCAATCTCATTCGTCTCTTGATTTCAGCTGTGAGGTTTGTTTTCTTTTTTTAGTTTAATGATTTGTCCCAGATATATATATATTCCTCTACTTGTTCTATTATTTCTTGGTTTATTCTGATCGTGATATCTTCATCTGTGTTTGTTATGATTTAAGTTTTAGTGTAGTTCATACTTCACTATATTTTTAGCTTCTGTATCCAGTTCTTCCAGCATTTTTATCAGTTCTTCTTTCTTATCTGTTAGTTAAGGGATATCATATCTTAGGTGGTTCAAGTATTGTCTTACTTTAATGCCTATTTCTTCCCAATCTAAATTTTTAAAAACATCTTCTAGGGCCTGATTAAATAGCTTAGGGGATATTGTGTCATATTGTGTTTTTGCCCATATTCGATTTAATATTTTGAAAATATTATATTGTTTTGTAAGTTTTTGAGGCCAATAATTGCAAAGCTTTGTTTTATGAGATATTGCATATCCTAATGATCTATTTAAGTCAGGTGAGGTGTGAATGTTGTTCATCTTTTTTCCAGCATCTAGAGAAACTAAAATTAGGGAGAACCTTATAAATAAACGAAAAATTCAGTGACATAATGTTGATTGTTGTTAACATGGCAATTATGTATGACAATGTATTTTAAAACAGTTACTGGAGAAGCTAGCATTAAATATTAAATTCATTTTTCTTTCTCGTTCTTCATTTTGATTTCTGAAATGTTTTAAATTTTAAACGATTTGCTTAATTCTTATATGTAATTTGTATTTTCATCTTAGTACATCAAATTCTTTCATTTACGATTTTATGTAACATTATGCTTGTATAGAAAGTTCTGCAAATCTTCCTCAAAAATACATCATATTTTATATTTTTTATTGCTAAATGAATATAAATCAGCTGCAGGGAAAACAGGGTGTGGGCACGATGGTATTGGTATTTTGAGAGATGTAGGAAAGAAAACTGAGTCAATCAAAACTCCTTTGAAGTGCAGCAGGTATTATGAATGGAACAACTAAATGACCGCCACTTTGATTACTGTGCAAATTTTCAGTAATAATTGGTAAAAAAAAATCAATAAGGAGTAAAACCAGTGATAAAAATGTTGACAGCAAGGAAAATCAAATCATCCGCATAAAATAAGACTGGTGAACTCATTATCATCTAGTATTTGAAAAAGAAAAACAACTAAAGAATGAAGGAAACCACGTGTGTGAAGATTGTTTAAAATCGAAACAAGAAGAAGACCAAATAGAAAAAATTTAGTGCGTTTTTAACTTTTAATTTTAGTTAGTTATTTTCTTAAATTTTTTAGTTTTGATATTTCAACAAAAAATGTCTTAGGAAGATGAGGTGCTATTTTTACCAAACTTTTACTTTTTATAGTATAGCCTTTGTTAACCCCATACAAAAATTGGGAAATATTAATGATATTAATGGGGCCCATTTAAAGCTACTGAAGGGCCCGGGGTCCAAAACCTCTTAAAAGCATTGGGGCTCTTGAGCACCCAGTCCGCCACTCAATTGAATTAAAAATTGGACGTACCATACTTTAGCACTAACTAATGCCTTTATTTTAATAGGGTAATTTTATGAAAAAAACTAGTTTTTTTAAATTTTTTAACAAAATAATGTTTGGTTCAGTTCTTATGTTTTTATATAAGAAATATTTGAACAGTTTTTAGTTTATCTTTTAGTCATTACAAATCAGTTTAACTTTTTGAATTGGAGTTAGAGGTTTGGATGTAATGCTGGATGGACAGTCCTAAGGTTTATCCCACATCTTAAAGGACAAAAGGGCACCCACCGAGCTTAATCCCACACACACATATAGTGTCTGGGATAAGTGAATGTTCCCCTTAGGTAATCTCAGGGCGGCCACCAGTCATATAATCGAAAAAAGTCATAACATTTGCAGATTGTCATAAAATCTAAAAAAGAAGTCATAAAATTTCACGTTGCTCCTAAAATTTAAGGTCGATCAGTTTTTAATTGTCATAAAAATGATTAAAATTTTAAGTGGGATGAAATTCTATTCCAATTTCACATTGGTTATAAAATTTAAAAGCAGCAGCCTCAAAAATATGTCTAAAAATTTCACTCACTCAGCGAATATTTATGCCTATTCATGTTTTTTTGTAAGTTAATGTAATAAAATATTTCTCTTGAAATTTTTTTATAGAGCTCGAGAGATATAATGTCATACAAATCTTTTTCGAAAGTACACAAAAAATCATAATTTTTTCCGAAAAAGGTACTAAAATTTGGAAAAATTAGTCATAAAATAATTAAAAAACATGCGCCTTGAGTCGATGACCGCCCTGTCGTCGTCTAAGAGGGGTTGCGAATGACCATAAAAGGTCAAAATCGATAATGATAATAATAAATATACTAATTTTTAAGAAAAATATTGAGTGTATAAAAATATGGTATGTTTGTCAGACCTGTTCAAACAGAAGATGATTATTGGTGGATGAATTATGAAAAGTAGAAAATTAGCTTGGATGAGACAAAAACACATAGAACTAGCGTGACACAAACACATTTACTTACATACAGACAAAAATCGAAAAACATTACCCTGCCTTTCGTTGTGCTGCAGTTGGATAAAAACAATGAACTGGAGAGCTGCCTGAAGGGGAGTAAGAGGGAAGCCACGAAAAATATGGCGAAAAATCGTACTAGAGAGGGCAGAATGGAGTGCCCTAATTTATCACGCTAAAACCCAACAGCGGTTGTAATGCCGTCGAGCAAGAACAAACAATGCTTCACTTCCTAATAGAGTTTGAGTCGGAATTGGAGGAACTAAAGTCCCTTAAGTAGTCGAATTTACTCATCTTCATTAACGGCAAGGTTCGACCAGGGACAGGATTGAAAAGAAGGATGTTTTGGGTACAGGGAGAAAGCAAAAAAGATCCACGTCGAGACCTACCTGCCACGTAAATCTTCCCTTTTAGAAAACTATTAACCCTATTTTATACCAGAAATGGAGAAGAATATTACTGTGATAAGAGAATAGCAAGGGATACAGATCAAGAAAAAGATGGAAGACGATCTTGACGAAGAGCTAAGCAGAGCAATAAATATAGAAACTTGGAGAAAGAATAAAAAAACGAAATGGAGAACACACATCAATTAGGATTCCGGAGTAGGTGAAAAAGACCGAAACATTGTTTGGTGAGTCATGAAATAATAGGAATTTTTGAAACGCAACAACTAATAATGTTTTTCTTTTGCAGGTTTGGTGGGGACAGACAGACAGACTGAAAAGAATATGGTTTGTCAGGTGAGTCCCATAAAATAATAAAATGCCTTAAATTATTAAAATGTTTTTTTTTCTTTTGCAGATTTTGCGACCGAGATTTCAACAAACGGATGGCGAACGGGTAGCGGTAGGTTTATCCTATCAGGGACTGTGAGTCATCCCTGCCCACCGCAGACTCCAGGGGCCTTCTGACCCGGAAGGCCAGTAGGTACCTGTCTAGGGTCCCAGTCCAGGGTACGGACATGTTTTCGCCTATGGCACAATATTTTTAATACAAATACGGACTTTGTTTATTCAACATTTTTTAAATTTTTGCTAAAGGTGATCAAATCACACTTATCTTTGTTTTTGGAGGTTTTTTAACAACGATAAGTGTATTAAAGTTACACAGACATATTGTGTTCTCTTTGATAAATATTTCAATTGATTTAAATCGAGGGGTCATCAGCTTTCAACAGTACTGTACAAATTTCACAACAGTACCCGACAGTACCACGACAGTACTCAACAGTACTCGACAGTACCACGACAGGACCCAACAGTACTCGACAGTACCCAACAGTACTCGACAGTACACGACAGGACCCAACAGTACTCGACAGTACACGACAGTACCCGACAGTACACGACAGGACCCAACAGTACCCGACAGTACACGACAGGACCCAACAGTACACGACAGTACTCAACAGTACTCGACAGTACCACGACAGGACCCAACAGTACTCGACAGTACACAACAGTACTCGACAGTACACGACAGGACCCAACAGTACACGACAGTACACAACAGCACTCGACAGTACACGACAGGACCCAACAGTACACGACAGTACTCAACAGTACTCGACAGGACCCAACAGTACTCGACAGTACCCAACAGTACTCGACAGTACACGACAGACGACAGGACTCAACAGTACTCGATAGTACACGACAGTACCCAACAGTACCCGACAGTACACGACAGGACCCAACAGTACACGACAGTACGTAACAGGACTTAACAGTACACGATAGAATCCAACAGTACTCGACACAACCCTCTTACCCGAAACAGTGGCGTAGATGCAAAACGACAGGATGACCTTTTTTTTTTTTTTTGGAGACGGTGCGGTTCAAATTTCTACGGCGCGGTTCGGTTCATTATTGAATCATAGATGAAACGCGCGAAGGCCCTATTGGCCTTCCCCAGGATGACCTTTTTTTTTGGTCGCAAGATTTGTGAGCGCGGCGCGGTTCCCCAAAGATGATGACCTTTTTTTTTTTTTTTTTTTTTTTTGTTTTTTGCTCGCATGTTTTTTGAGGGCGAGGCACGACGACAGTACTCAACAGGACCCAACAGTACACCGCCAGGACCCAACAGTACTCGACAGTACTCAACAGTACACCGACAGGACCCAACAGTACTCGACAATACACGACAGTACCCAACAGTACTCGACAGTACACGACAGTACCCAACAGTACTCAACAGGACCCAACAGTACACGTCAGGACCCAAGTCCTGTTGGACGCTGTACAAAATTTTAGGGTGCCGATGACCCCTCGATTTAAATACACTTTGTGCCTGCGGCGCTAAATTAACTTTATTATTCAGAGTAAGTAATTAAGTAAAAAAAAGTTTATGGAAATATTTTTAAAATATTTAGTAGTATTTTTTTGCAGGTTTGGCAACGCGACTAACAGACACAGGTTACCAACGGATGGTGAACGGGTAGCGCTGCTAGGTTTATCCTATCAGGGACAGTGAGCCCACTGCAGACTCCAGGGGCCTTCTGACCCGGAAGACCAGTAGGTACCTGTCTAGGGTCCCAGTCCAGGGTACGGACATGCTTTCGCCTATGGCACAACATTTTTAATACAAATACGGACTTTGTTTATTCAACATTTTTTAAATTTTTGCTAAAGTTGATCAAATCACACTTATCTTTGTTTTTGGAGGTTTTTTAACAACGATAAGTGTATTAAAGTTACACAGACATCTTGTTTTCTCTTTGATAAATATTTCAATTGATTTAAATACACTTTGTGCCTGCGGCGCTAAATTAACTTTATTATTCAGGGTAAGTAATTAAGTAAAAAAAAGTTTATGGAAATATTTTTAAAATATTTAGTAGTATTTTTTTGCAGGTTTGGCAACGCGACTAACAAACACAGGTTACCAACGGATGGTGAACGGGTAGCGCTGCTAGGTTTATCCTATCAGTCCAGGGTACGAACAAGTTTTCGCCTATGGCACAAATTTTTTTCTCAAAATACAGCTTTGTTTATTCAACATTTTTTAAATTTTTGCTTAAAATTACACTTATCTTTGTTTTTAAGGGGTTTTTAATAAGGATAAGTGTATTAAAGTTATACAGACATCTCGTGGTCTCTTTGATAAATTTTTCAATTGATTTGAATAAATTTTGTGCCGGCGCGGCGCTAAATTAATTTAATTATTCAAAGTAAGTAATCAAGTAAAAGAAAGTCTATGGAATCATTTCTAAAATGTATTTTTTTGCAGGTTTTGCGACGGGATTAACAAACACAGATAACACAGGTTATCAACAAATGGTGGACGGGTGGCGGTAGATTTATCCTATCAGGGACAGTGAGTCATCCCTGCCCACCGCAGACTCCAGGGTCCTTCTGACCCGGAAGGCCAGTAGGTACCTGTCTAGGCTCCTGGTCCAGGGTACGAACACATTTTTGCCTGTGGCACTGAATTCTCTTGATGTGAATAAAAACTGGCTTATTTCACAACAGTCTTTATTTTCCAATATTTAGTTTATTTTTACTGTAATGGGTGAAATCAATCTTATTTTTGTTTTTTGGAGGTTTTTTTAACAAAGATAAGGTTGACCTTAAGTTTTATACAGAGACCTTGATAACTATTTTAATTGTTTTTGCCTGCGGCGTTAAACTAACTATGTACCCATACTTATATGAATAAAAAGTCTGCTGTTATCCACTATTCAGCTTTTCTTTTAGACATTGTGAAATGCTAATTACGTAAATTTTTTTAGGTGTTTCAGTTAGCCGTAAATTTATCCTACTAGGTACAGTGAGTCATACCTGCCAACCGCAGACTCCAGGGGCCTTATGACCGGGAATGCCAGTACCTGTTTAGGGTCTCGCCCCAGGGCACTGAATTTTCTTAATGTTGATAAAGACTGGCTGATTTTTTGTCTCTATTTGGTTTTATTTTTATTCAAGTTGGTCAAATCAAACTTATCTTTGTTTTTTGGAGGTTTTTTAACAAAGATAAGGGGTATTAAAATGGACCCTAAGTTTCATAATTTTTGTACAGTCAGACAAGAGTCTTTAAGAATTATTTTAATTTTTTTTTCCTGCGGCGCTAAATGCACATAATTATTATTCTGGTTTTGTTGTTAATTATATTTCCATGTACTAATTAGATACATTTTTTTAGGTGTTTCGGGTAGCGGTAGGTTTATCCTATCAGGGACAATGAGTCATCCCTGCCCACCGCAGACTCCAGGGGCCTTCTGACCCGGAAGGCCAGTACCTGTTTAGGGTCCCAGTCCAGGGTACGGACGAAGATAGAAGGCGACGTGGCCTTGGAAAGGAAGCTTTAGAACGATCTGCAAAAATGTTGTTTTTATCTACCAGCCGCACAGAAATCACCCCAATCTAACAATGAAGTCCTCTTCTCAGTGGGTCAGCAATCCCATGGAAAATGCGACAACGAGAACTTTTACAGACGAAGAGCCATATTTTATGAGAACCTCGGTAAGTATAGATACACAAAGTGTTAAAAACTTATCCCTGTCTACTATTCATGAAATTAGTAAGATTTTTTCAATGAATCAAAAAAGGTGTTTGTTGTTTTCCAAATTTAAATTGACCTAAAACTTTTTTTGCTAGCCGCGCAAGTTCCACGCGTGTTTAATCTGGCACATTACGATTTGGTCAGCAAATTACGTTAGGTTTGTCATCGTTCCGCGTATTAGATTAGGAACATTCAGTCGAGCTTCGGACTTTGTTTTGTTTAGATCACAGAATATTGATAACATTGTTAAGTTATGTAACGCACTAATTCAGGATTTTTGACCCTTCTTCCCCTTTTTAAGAACAAACACATTAAAAATACTCTGCCAATATATGGGCCCCTAAGCTCACACTAGGTACTATAGTTATAGTGTACGTGTGAGCTAATATAACTAAAAACTAAAATATATTTTATTTAACTCCAGACTAAATTACCTTTTGTTTGATACCACACAAGCCATGTTTTGACTTAAACTCAAATTTTTGAAATCTACCCCCACCCTTAAAAAAACAAAAACTAAAATGTATTTTGTTAAACTCCGGACTCAATTACCTTTCGTTTGATACACACACGCCATATTTTCACTTAAACTCTAATTTTTGAAATATACCCCCACCCTTTTTTTAAAATAAATTAAAATGTATTTTGTTTAACTCCAGACTCAATTACCTTTCGTTTGATATCACACACGCCATATTTTCACTTAAACTCTAATTTTTGAAATCTACCCCCACCCTTTTATTTGGTTTGTGTTCGGTGGATTTTGTTCATTTTTAAATGGGACCATCTCGGCCCAAAATCCAGCCTAGGTACCAAATTTCATTAAAATTGGCCAAGCGGTTTTTGAGTTATGCGCGTTGGTCGTTACAGACAGACAGACAGACATACAGACAGACAGACGGCGCAACAAAAAAGTTTCAAAATCTTCTGAAACGCAAAGATATATAAAAATTTTGGAAATCGGAGCAACTTTTTTTTCTCGAAAAAATTAGGATCACCATAGCTCACACTACTATAGTATAGTATATGTGTGAGCTAAAAAACATTAAGTGTAACGCAAAGTTAAACTCCTCCTCCCCCAATAACCGTGACGTAATACATAAGAGTAAAAAAATTAAAATGTTTCTTTTCTTGTATTCGTCAGACTTTGACGAAGATACTAAAATATCTACCTAATTTAAGAATCATACATATTCCCATCAATTTTCAAGTACGTCCGTCGTGCATTAAAGGAAATAAAAGTAAAACTTGCGTGCCTGTGATAACGCTTAGTAGTAGTAAGCATACTTTATTGTCAAAGATTTCACACAGATCATTATTGACAAAGCTAAGTTTAAAATAAAGCATTAAAAAAACATTAAGTGGTCTAAAACAACTGTAAAGATCCAATGCCAAGCCAGGGCTATCAAAATGAACGGGCCACGATCCTCCACTTTGTTGACGTCACATCCGGGGCTGATTTTTTTTTGATGGTCACGTAACGACACAGCTGATTGTCTTTAAAATATTGAAGTTGGAATGATGGTTCATGAATATTTGATTTTTTTTTACTTTATTCTGTCAGGGAAATTTTTTTCAATGTATAGTAATCCCTAATTTTTCATAGCCGCTTCATTAGCTCACCCAAAAATTAAGTTTAAAGCAGAAGCGAATGTGACAATCACAGATGACAAAGTCAAATACATGTCAAATATAACAGTTGGGATGTTATGGTACATGGCGGGTAATTTGAATTCAAAATAAGGAAGGCTAAATCTTGAAGATTTTAACCTTTTAATAAAGTTGCTTCCTTACAAACCTTTGGTGGAATATCGGGATGGTGTCTGAGAATATTTCACTGAAATTTTGCGGAAATCTGTAGTGCCATTTTAAAAATATCATAAAAAAACGTCTGACTTCCCATAAGACCCAATGTAAAATTCAGCCCCGGGAGAACAACTGATTTATTCAGGGTCGTGGCCTCTATTTTTGTGTTGGCCTTGGCCAAGCAAACAATCCTGAATATCTTCTGCTCCGAACTGTGACGTGAAAATATATTCATAACACTTTGTCTCAACCTTGTTTTCATTTACATGCTTTAGAAATATGTTAAAAATAATTAGTTATTATTTATAACTCTAAATTTCAGATTTTTAAACAGTTTTCTTTAATACAGATTTACTTCAAGAATCGGCTAACCTTACCGCTTGCAAAAACGGTGTTAACGTCGGCAAAGTTCCACAAAAATGACTCCACAATCTGGCGAGGCCCTGCCCTAATGTATGGTTCGGTGATCATAAATACATATTTAGAAAGGTAAATCTTAATTTTTGTTATAATTTATTTAACGGGTTATGGTGATCCTAATTTTTTCGAGGAAAAAAAGTTGCTCCGATTTTAAAAAATTTTATATATCTTTGCGTTTCAGATGATTTTGAAACTTTTTTGTTGCGCCGTCTGTCGTCTGTCTGTCTGTATGTCTGTCTGTGTCTGTATGTCTGTCTGTAACGACCAACGCGCATAACTCAAAAACCGCTTGGCCGATTTTAATGAAATTTGGTACCTAGGCTGGGTCTTGGGTCGAGATGGTCCCATTTAAAAATGAACAAAATCCACAAAACACAAACCAAATAAAAGGATGGGGGTAGATTTCAAAAATTAGAGTTTATGTGAAAATATGGCGTGTGTGATATTAAACGAAAGGTAATTGAGTCTGCAGTTAAACAAAATACATTTTAATTTATTTAAAAAAAAAGGGTGGGGGTATATTTTAAAAATTAGACTTTAAGTGAAAATATGGCATGTGTGATATCAAACGAAAGGTAATTGAGTCTGGACTTTAACAAAATACATTTTAGTTTTTGTTTTTTTTGTAAGGGTAGCGGTAGATTTCAAAAATTTTGAGTTTAAGTCAAAACATGGCTTGTGTGGTATCAAACAAAAGGTAATTTAGTCTGGAGTTGAATAAAATATATTTCAGTTTTTAGTTATATTAGCTCACACTTACACTATAACTATAGTACCTAGTGTGAGCTTAGGGGCCCATATATTGGCAGAGTATTTTTTTGTAGATTAACAAATAGTTATAATTTATATTTTTCTTATTTTAGTGAGGGTCGCAAGAACAACTACATGAAAAATACGACAAGTCGAGGCAGGAACGCACTAGGCGGTCGCGGTTCTGCCCCATCGCGAATCACGCCAAGCTCAATCGCGCGCGGTGAAGTTCCTTCCAATGTTTTATAATGTATGTATGTATTAACACTTGACGTTTTTGGGCCCAGAACGCCAAGCGCAAATAAAACATGGGTAGCAATATCACCTTGCGCGATCGTGCTCAGCATGGTCCGCAATGGGACGGGACTGCGACTATCTAATACGTTCCTGCTTTTCCAGAAGGGCAGGGCAGCATTAATGCAATGAGAATCTAGGTAGGTAGATAGCTATACATATGCAGGGTTATTTTGGGTATTTGTTGTACGTTTTTTGTTGCGAGCGGGACACTTTTTGACATTCTTGAAATTTTTTTAGCAATTGAGGGGTAAACTCTACCCCTACCTATAGGGAATGTGGGTCGAGTGATATCTTATTTTGAAGGTCTTTTGGATGTGTTTACAATTATGTAAAAATTTCGTCAATTTATCGATTCGTTTCTAAGATATTTAACTCCAAAAATAGAGCCTTTTTTATCGAACGAACAATTTGGCGAACAAACAATTGGCTGTCAGTTTTGGTATCATTTTATTTTTTTATTTACATTTAGCTCACACATATACTATACTATAGTAGTGTGAGCTATGGTGATCCTGATTTTTTCGAGAAAAAAAAAGTTGCTCCGATTTCAAATATTTTTATATATCTTTGCGTTTCAGATGATTTTGAAACTTTTTTGTTGCGCCGTCTGTCTGTCTGTCTGTCGGTCTGTCTGTATGTCTGTCTGTCTGTCTGTCTGTCTGTATGTCTGTAACGACCAACGCGCATAACTTAAAAACCGCTTGGCCGATTTTAATGAAATTTGGTACCTAGGCTGGGTCTTGGGTCGAGATGGTCCCATTTAAAAATGAACAAAATCCACCGAACAGAAACCAAATAAAAGGGTGGGGGTAGATTTCAAAAATTAGAGTTTATGTGAAAATATGGCGTGTGTGATATCAAACGAAAGGTAATTGAGTCTGCAGTTAAACAAAATACATTTTAATTTATTTTAAAAAAAGGGTGGGGGTATATTTTAAAAATTAGAGTTTAAGTGAAAATATGGCGTGTGTGATATCAAACGAAAGGTAATTGAGTCCGGAGTTTAACAAAATACATTTTAGTTTTTTGTTTTTTTTAAGGGTGGGGGTAGATTTCAAAAATTTGAGTTTAAGTCAAAACATGGCTTGTGTGGTATCAAACAAAAGGTAATTTAGTCTGGAGTTGAATAAGATATATTTCAGTTTTTAGTTATATTAGCTCACACGTACACTATAACTATAGTACCTAGTGTGAGCTTAGGGGCCCATATATTGGCAGAGTAGTTTTTATCGCCATAGTACCTAACTTTGAAGGCAAATAGGTCTCAAAAACGTATCAATAGGTTTTCCGGATTCTCGAAATTTTTACACGGTTGTAAAGAAATTTAAAAGATCTTTAATCCTACCCTCACCCACTTGCGCTACAAAAACTGCCCCCCTCGCAAACAAAATCGATCTGATCGAGGCTTTTTCCATAAACCTGCGACAAATAGCCGAAAAATCTTGTGTTACCTTTGTCAGTTGTGTGGTGCAAAAAATTTGGCAAGCTATTGAAATAAGTGATAGAGAGAGAAGTAAGATAAAAGAAGAGAGTCTTAACTCGAAACTTTTTTGTAGACTTCTCTATCACTTATTTTAATAAAAATATAAGTTGCTATATAGTCGAATTAGTTTATTTTGAGGCATTTTTAAAAGTTGTTCCATATATATATATATATATATATTTATCGGTTTTACAACGTTCTACGTCTTCCGATACCCAATCTCCACTCGTTTCTGTTTGCCCATAATTCATCATCTAGGCCTCTTATTCTTATTTCACTGTCTATTCCTTCTCTCCAGCTTTTCCTCGGCCTTCCTCGTTTTCTTCGGCCAGTTGGTTTCCATTGTAATATTTGTTTAGGTAGTCTTCCATCATCCATTCTTTGTACATGTCCGTACCACACCAGTTGTTTTGTTCTTATATCATCCACTAAAGTACGTTCACCCACTGTCATAATTTATCTTATTCTTTGATTTGTAACTTTTTCTCTTTTTGATTTCCCTGCTGCTCTTCTCCAATAGTCCATCTCCGTAGCGGAAAGCATTTTTTCTGTTCTATCTTTGATTGGCCATACTTCTGAGCCGTATGTAATAATACTTTTTACAATGGTGTTATATATAAGCTTTTTGTTATGTTTTGATATACTTTGGTCCCAAATTATTCCATTTAATAAAGTTATTGCTTTTCTTCCTTGTACGTTTCTATCATTTATAGCTTTGTCTAGTGTTCCGTCAGCTGTAATTTTTAGACCTAAGTATTTATACTCATCACAGGACTGAATTCGCTGCCCAGTATTTAAGATTAGATCCTGTTTCATTCCACCAATACACATATACTCTATCTTATTGATATTAACCTCTAGTCCCCACTTATTGTATTCTTCTATTAGTTTTCGTGTCATATATTCGAGGTCGTCATAATTCTGAGCCACCACTATCTGATCATCGGCGAAACATAAAGTATACAAGGTGGTTTCATCCAGCGGAACTCCCATATTTTGGCATTTTTTCTTCCAGACTTTAAGGACTTGTTCCAAATATATCTTGAAGAGCGTAGGCGAGACACAGCAACCTTGTTTAAGACCTTTATTTACTTGAAAGCCTTTAGTTAGTTTTGCTTTTATTTTAACTTTTGCCTTACTATTGCGGTATAACTCTTTGATGGCCTTAATTAGCTGTACGCTTATGTTTGTCTTTTCCAACGCTTTCCAAAGTAGGTTTAGTGGTATACTATCATATGCCTTCTGCAAATCTACGTAAAGCAGATGCAGCTCTTGTCCGTATGCCAAAGTTGTTCCAAAATAAATTAAATGAATCGACCATACAACCTTTTGCCAAAATGCCTAAAGTCTGAACTTACATCGTCTTTAGGATTTTTTTTTTATATTAAATGTTCTTTTACAGATTATTTTCAAGATTATCGAATACCAGCTTCACTGCAAGATTCCAAATACCATAAACGTCTTATTCTTCAACACCCAAATAGCGTTTATAGCATAAGTAGATCATAGAGACCAGGTCAAACTTATAATTATTATTTTAAAGAGTTTAAAACATTGACCTGGTCTTAGGGGCGGATAAAAAGAGAACCAAAAATCAAAGTATTTAAAAGTTTCTTTAAAAAAATTGACCAAAAAAAAATTATGGAATTTTTAAAAAGCTTTAAATTAATTGCTTATTGTAACGAAATTTTAGTTTTGCATTTATTATTTTTCCTAAATTTAATAGGTCACTCTTATACAGGGTGTTTCACGAACATCAAACCAGTGGCTTTTTTGAGTATTTAGAGTGCGAATTTGGAGAAACGCTCGGACACGTCGATTTTTTTTGCGAGGGGGGACCTTTTGGCTATCTTGAAATTTTTGTACCACGAACCCCCTTCGATGGGTATACTTTACCCCTATAGTTTGAATAGGGAAAGTGGGTCTAGTGATACCTTGTTTTGAAGGCCTTGTGAATGTCCTTACAACCGTGTAAAAATTTCAATAATCTAGTCATTAGATTTTGATATAATTGCCTTCAAACTTTCAAATTTAACATGAACTAATAAAATAAATATTTAATTAGAATTTTATATTTTTCGGATTTAATTTTTATTTTATCATTCCATGTTAAATTTGAAAATTTTAAAGCAAATATCTCAAAATCAAATCGATGGATTTTCGAAATTTTTACACGGTTGTAGAGATATTCAAAAGTCCTTCAAAACAAGGTATCACTAGACCCACTTTCCCTATTCAAAATATAGGGGTCAAGTATACCCATCGAAGGGGGTTCGTGCTACAAAAATTTCAAGATAGCCAAAAAGTGTCCCCCTCGTAAACAAAATCGACGTTTCTCCAAATTCACACTCTAAATAGCCAAAAAAGACTGTTTCAATGTTCGTGAAACACAGTGTATATTTTTTTTTAAATAATGAAGGCCATTAAAGTTGACCTTACCAATTAAAGAATCGCAAGTATTTGGAAAATGTAAGTTTTTTTCCCTTGCAAGTTTTAACTTTTAAAATTTATTTTATGCTAACTTTTTTGATATATTTTTTGCAAAACTAAAATGCTGCTTAACATTTTTTTGAAATTTGCTTGCATCGCTTAATTTTTGGTTCTCACTTGCTAATCAAACATTTTGGTTAGTTTTAGGGGGTTTCAGGAATTTCTAAGGGAGGTAGAAAAAACTGACCTCCTCCTGCGGGGCTCGATTTTCAAGAGGAGCTTAATGGTAAAATCGCATTTTGATATCGCAAGCTATTTTTAAGCTACGTGGAGTTTTTAAAAAGTCTGCATTTTGGGGGGAACTTATAACTTTTTTATTTATGAAAATTTCATTTTGATTTAAATTGCTTTTTTATATGTTTTTTTTTATTTATAATTTTATTACATAAAAGTTTAATTTTCTTATTGATTGAATTCTTTGTATTTTTATACATTGTATTTTTTACTGGGTTTTAAACATTAAGAATGATTCAAAATAAAAAGGAAATTAAAATATAAAAACAATAAAAAAATTAAATAATAAGGTGATTTTAAAAATCGAATAAGATTGGTTATTCCATAAGAAAAAATCTAACATTGTGTAATAGCTCAAAAATAAAAAGTCACAGCTGAAACTTCATTTGACAGTTGGATTCTATATTAAAAAACTGTAAAAAATCAATTTCCACCAAAATTAAATTTTCATACATAGGGAAGTTAAAGGCCTCCTCCCAAAATGTAGACTTTTCAAAAACTCCCTTTAGCTTAAAAATGTCTTGCTATATCAAAATTACAAGACGCTAGCGCTACCAAGTCCACTTCCAATCCCTGGCTTCGCATGCGTAGATCTACCAATATTATTTACCTCATGTATTAGAATCCATGTACAGGGTGATTTTCACTTGAATGATTCTAACCACATGAAAATAGAAAGTTTCAAAAACCTAACCTAACGAAACCTAATCAGATCTAACCGAACCGAACCAAAGCAAACTAAACCAATATTTTTTTTCAAAAAAAAAACTTTCCTGACTTCCTACCTGGGATGCTAGAGGATGTGAATCCGAACCGGACCTAACCGAACCGAACCTATCCAAACCTAACCCTACCCAACTAAACCTAATTAGCAGTACGTGTTGTAGTTTAGTTTGGTTAGGTTAGGTTTGGTTCAGTTTAGTTAGGTTCGGTTTGGTTCGGTTCGGATTCACATCCTCTAGGATCCCGGGCAGGAAGTCAGGAAAGTTTTTTTTTTGAAAAAAATTATTGGTTCAGTTTCCTTCGGTTCGGTTAGATTTGATTAGGTTTTGTTAGGTTAGGTTTTTGAAACTTTCTATTTTCATGTGGTTAAAATCATTCAAGTGAAAATCACCCTGTATGCATCTATTCTAAGACATGAGGTAAATAATATTGGTAGATCTGCGCTTGCGAAGCCAGGGATTGAAAGTGGACTTGGTAGCGCTAGCGTCTTGTTATCAAAATGTGCTCTACCTGTCAACTTTTCTTCAAAACTAAGCCTAGCAAGTGGGAGTTGGTTTTTTTTTTCACCTAGAATACCTGAAACCCCCCAAAAACATCGAATTTGGGACCCCCTTTTTAGACAATAGGATGTATCCGCCCCTGTGTTTATCGATTATATTTGTATCGAGCTAGTCATAATTGGACACCTAATCTCACAACACCTCGGAAAACGCGAAAAATCTGGTGAACAATTCTTAAGATATTCGCAATTCACCATGCTGCATTTTTATTCCAGCGAGCACGACCGGACGAATTTGTTTTCTAGAGCTTTGCAAATACAGTAACCTAAACCTCTCGAAGACATGTTTTTTCTAATAGGGTGTTAGAACATTCCTATTTTAGGCAATTCTGGTAAAAAAATCGTGTTGTGGAATATTTTTTAAAACTACCCTGATCAATTGGTAATAAATCACACAATTTTAAGTCACCGGGATTTACCTCCAATTTGAGTGGGAGGGCCTGTGTGAAGTCATAATTCCAAAATGACGGCTTTTTTTCATGTTTTTTACAAATTTTGACTTATAACTCTTATATGCTTTGGGGTTTGGAAGGAGAAATGACCAGTCAGGTTTCTGTGTGTAGAGCAATTAATTTATTATAATGTAAATTAATTTAATACAGCAGTACAAAGTGAAACGGGTACACAGTATAAAGAGAGATATCAAATAATGAACTACGTTTATATGATGTACGATTCTTAACTAAAAACGGTTACATCTGACAATTCAATTCAACTTGAAAATATTAAATAATTTTAGTAAATTAATAATATGACAATAACTTTCGTTAAATTAGTTTTACAGAAAAGCTATTAATACGTTTCTTTTATGCAAAAGAACAACAATATTACTATTTTTTAGTATTAAAAAAAATTAATATCGCAAACAAAAAACGTATCAACAGTTTCTCTGTAAAACTAATTTAGCAAATTATAACCCAAAGTTTGTGGAAAATTATGAAAAAAACTGCCATGTTGGATTTATGACGTCACACCGACCCTCCTACTCAAATTGGAAGCAAAACCCGATGACTTAAAATTGTGTGATTTTGTACCAATCGATCTAGCGTACTTTAAAAAATGTTCCACAACTATCCCACAGAATATCATAGGCCTCCATACTTGTTAAAAAAAGGAATGTTTTAACGCCCTGTAAGAAACAAATTTTTTCGAGAGTTTAGGCTTACTGCATTTGCAAAGTACAATAAAGCGAATTCCTTCTGTCGATCTGGCTGTAATGAAACCGCGGCATTACAAGCTCTCCAAAAAATTTAAACTTAAAAAAATTGCGCCATTTGCAGGTACAGCGTGTCCTATTTTCGATGGGATTAAATGGGAAACTCGGTTATTATTAAAGATATCGATTTTCTGATTGCACCTTACCGTGCTCTTTTTTGGAGCCCTTAAAAATGGTGTAATCAGATTTTTGCTAAACCCCGTGGTTTCGCTAATACAGAGAGTTTTTGAAAAAAATGCATTTTAATTAATTCCTTGTATCTCGCTTATTTTGCAAGATATTTTTATTCTGTAAAAACCTTTCTATGGCAACTTTTTTAGAGCAAAATAATGACGTTGTCAATTTTTAAAAATATTGTTTGGTTTTTGAGATATGGTATTTGTCATAAAAAAATTAAATACAGACCTGGATTTTTTTTATTACTACTTTGATTAGTTCCATGCTATTTTTACCTTAAAATGATAAAACTTGAATATTTTTTTGATTTAAGGTTAAAAAAAACTATTTAATATTTGAAAAAAAAATATAGTCCGAACCTGGAAATTTCCAACGTAATTATAAATTAAAAATTGCAAGACACACTAGTTGAACGATTTTTAGTTTATCTGTTTTGAAATGATAATTAAAAGATTTATAAATAAAGTAAAAAACGTTAGAAAGTTACAAAAATAATATCATACTAATTATTTGATAACCGAACAGCAGGTCGTGAAATTTACAAAACAAAAGCGTGGAATTGACATTGTCATTTTACTTGTCATTTTTGTGAATGGCTTACACTTACTTTAAACTGGCTAGAAATTGACCATATCCAGATTTTGAAAAATGTGATATGTTTGACTGCTTCATTCAAGCAACAAAATCCCAATATTTAAATAGCAGAAATATTTTTATGCAAAATGCGTTAAGAAAAATTACTCAAAAATGCCAACAATGTCTTACACATAATGGTAATCAGAAAAATTAGTTATTTTTAAAAAAAAAATTTTTTTGCATTTTTCGTAGACTTTGTTTCAAATAAATCTGTAAATTAACGTAAAACCATTTTAATATGCTAAGTATCAAAACAGTTAAACTAAAAATTGTTTAACTAGCAATTTTTAGTTAATATTTATGTTGGAAATATCCAGGTTCGGACTAATTTTTTTTTTAAATATTAAATATTTTTTTTTTACCTTAAAACAAAAAAATTTTAAATTTTTATTATTTTATGATAATACTAGCATGAAACCAATCAAAATAGTAATAAAAAAATCCAGGTCCGTATTTAATTTTTTTATGATAAATACCATATCTCAAAAACTGAACAATATTTTAAAAAATTGACAACGTCATTATTTTCTTCTAAAAAAGTTGCCATAAAAATGTTTTTACAGAATAAAAGTATCTCGCAAAATAAACGAGATACAAGGGATTATTAAAAATACAATTTTTTCAAAAACTCCCTGTATTAGCGAAACTACGGGGTATAGCAAAAATCTGATTACGCCATTTTAAAGGGCTCAAAAAAAGAGCACGGTAAGGTGCAATCAGAAAATCAATATCTTTTAATAACCGAGTTTCCCATTTAATCCCATCGAAAATGGGACACGCTGTACAGGGTGATTTTTTATAATTGCAAATTCCCTATAACTCGTTTATTATTGATAGCAAAAAATGCAAAAAAAAACTGGTCAATTTGGTAAATTATGGCGATTTGAAGCACTGCATCAGTTTTTTGGTTGTTTGTTTCGATGTTTTTGGGGGGTTTCGGGTATTTCCAGGGGAGATAGGAAAAAACTGACCTCCCCCCTTTGCGACGCTCAAATTTTAAGAGAAGCTTAAAGTTTAAACCGTTAAAAAAACATTTTTAAGAGCCTTATTATAATTTTTTTCTTGAAGATTTGGAGGATTTAAACGGTTTTTATATGTCTTTCTTAGTTTTTGAGATGTTGCATAAAGTTATAATTTTTCTTATGGAATGACCCTCTTTTTATTCGTATTTTAAAATCAGCGTAAAATTTCCTTTAGAATGATGTATCACACTCCATAACTTAATTAATTTTTTTTGTTGTTTTTATATATATATTTTTTTTTAAATAATTTAAAATATTTTTAGGCCAGTCATCAAATCAAAATATAAAATAAAAACAAAAAATATTTAATTTAAAAAAAATAAAAATATTGAGTGTGATACGTCATTTGAAAGGAAATTTTACGCTGATTTCAAAAATCGAATAAAGAGAGGGTAATTCCATAAGAAAAATAACAACTTTATGAAATATCTCAAAAATTAAAAGGGAGATAAACACCATTTAAATCTGTCAATGGTTCAAGAACAGATCTATAAGAAAGCTCTGTACACAAAATTTTTATAATTAAAAAAGTTATAAACCCCCTCGAAATCCACCAAAAAATCGAATTAGGGAAACCCTTACAGGAGGCGGCATTGTGGTGAATGTTATTAATTGAGAACTTTATATCATTTTACATTTTTGGATTTGTCTTTTTGTTCTGATTTCAAAAATGTATAATATAGGTATATCTATATATTACGATAAGATTTGTCTGTGGACAGTGGTAAAATCAAATGTGTATAGGATCTTAATAGAGAAGTAATGCGTTATATATCAGAAAAGGTTTATGGCAGCACATACATATTATATATTTATGAAATAAAAAAAAAGACAAATTCAAAAATGTTCAAATCTACCCTGTACCTATAGTTACTAAAAAAACTGTTGAGGTGCGTGAATTGGAAATAATTTACCAAATCGATCCGTTTTTGTTTGAAATTTCTACCCCAATAGGAACTGACTTATAGAGATTTGGCAATTATAAAAAATCACGCTGTACCTACCAATAAGTTTTCGTCAATTAATTGCTTTTTTAACGAGTTAAGGATGGCGTTTGAAAAATTATTGATCAACATTGACAAAACATTGTTATTTTTTTGTTGATATTTTGCAAATATCTTAAGAATAGTTCAAGGTATCGTTTCGACAACAAATTTACATTAATTTACAACTTAAATACTCGTTAACAGAGTTTTGGTAAAATTCTAGTGATCTTTTATTCCTTTATAATCTTTGTTTCCTCTAAGCATAGTCACGGAAAATTTTTATGGCTATAAGAAGTTATAGATCACTCTTTTTTCCGAAATTATGATTATTGTACTTTTTTTAAATTTAAAAGTTAAAACATCACCACCAATTCTGTAGACTTTTTACAAACATTTTCATTGATCCCTGCATTTTACCAAAAGTTCTTAAAAGTCTCAAGATCAGTAGTATATTACAACAATTTTGTTACGAGTGTTGTTTTTTGAACATAATTTTTATTGTTTCTATTTTACGAACATATGTGAGATTAGGTATCCAAAATGGGGTATCCTTAAATAAAATAAAGTTGGGAGGGCTGGTCTTTTTCTTTGCGCATTCGTATTTTAATTTACGCTTTTCTCTCTTTTTACCATGTTTATTATGGTCAAAAACAGTGAGAGGAAAGCAAATTTAAAATACGCTCCTGATATAGACAACTAAGGCAATCTAGGAAAAAATTACAGATGTAATCTTTTCTAGTTTCCTTATTTGTGTATAGAGGGCCATAGGAACGCAAATTTAAGGTCACTAATTTTTATTAGTTCCTTTAGTTGTGTATAGATGCGCCACTATAAATTAATTTTTGTTAGCGCCATCTATTGAATGGCTTAACGTTTTGAACAAATTTTTATGGCTCCATCTTTTCTTATATGAAGGAACTAATAAATGGCTTTTTATTTGCCTCGTTCCTTTCTAATTACCGATATTTCCGCTAGAGGCCGCATGCGATCGAATTTTAAGCACAGTTATTTTCGACCGTATGCAGTCTCAATTTAGGGGTGGGGTTCTAGTATGGCTGCATGTCGAAAATTTTCGTATGCGGTCTCAATTTAAGAAGGGGGCTCTTTATTGAAACTGCATGCCGAAAATTTTCGTATTCAGACTCATTTTAAGTGCGGGGTTCTTGTATTGAGACCACATACGAAAATTTTCGATATGTAGTGCCATATAAGATCCCCGCCCTTAAATTGAGACCGCAGATCAATACAAAAACCCCGGTCTTAAAATGAGACCACATACGAAAATTTTCGGCATGCAGTTTCAATAAAGAGCCCCCTTCTTAAATTGAGACAATACCATCTCTACAGAAGCCAAAAAACTAACTTGACGTTCAGACAATATGGCCGTCCCATGGGGCATAACAAACTCGCCCATTCCTACCCTGTGAAAGCCCATCTGCGTCAAACGCATAACATATTGACTCGTTTAAGCAGTTTCACTCTATATGAAATCCTTGAGAAGTATTTAATCGATAAACCTCTGGCCGCGTACATTGTTTTTTTTATTTTTTTTATATTATAGATGGCAGCAGTTGGCTTTTTTCTCAGCCCCAAGTGAGCCCCTAAGGGTAGGCAGGACAGTTAACATGCTTCCCATTCATTTGATATTACAAAATAAAGCAATGAACAACAAGTGTCATTGCGTCTTTTTCTTTAGTATATAGAAGGAGAGAGTAAATTGACTTCAAACTTCATCAGATATAAAAGGGTTAGAATCATCCAACAGCCATTTTCTTAGCAGAATGGAGTCAGATTTTGTGAATTTGGTGAGGTTGAAATATATTTTTAAAAATATGTTTTATTTTGTGGATATTTTTAGACTTTTTTGTGAAAAAAAATGTGGTTACAGCTTGGACATTCTTGGAATTCATTTATCCAGAAGAAACATGCAGGTGAGTGGGTTAAAAGCAGGATTAGTTTTAGGCCTCTAGTAATTTCTGTACCTAAGTGCGTAATTTCGGTAATCTTTTAATAAAAAGGTTCATTAAGGTGCCCGTCTCATCCCTATTTTTGAGATAAATTACACAATTGCAGTGTTGGAAATTATCCATATGATGCTTTTTCAACCAGGTCATCCAGGGAGAAACTGGTAGCATTAGAGGAATTTTTGTTTTTTCTAGTAAATTCTTCATCGAATTTGGGGGTGCTGACTTTTTTTCTTTTTTTGAAATTTGCCTTATTTTGGGTTTTATCAAACATTTTAGAAATTAATTTTTTTGAAATTTGGCAACGATGCGTGTTTGTACTCCCCTATTTTCTCCTCCACAGCTTTATTCTAAAATATGCACATTTTTCTATGGGTTTTTCGCATTTTGCCATCGTTTTAGACCATATTTTCAAAATCGGAAAAAAGTCAGCACCCCGAAATTCTTTTGTTTATCTAACACAACAAAAAAATAAGTTATAATTGGTTTCTATCATATGGCTTGATCGCCCAAATTTTGAAATTGCATGGGTTTTTTTGTAAATTTATTTTGATCACGTGATCGTCTATTCACGAACTGCGAAAAAGGAAGATGACGTGGTCTGTCGTGCAAAGCAGAAACCTAGTAAGTCAAAAACTAGTGTTTTGGGAAATAGAGTTTGAAGTTTATTTAACTACATACTAACCATAGTTTATTTAACTACATAGTAACTACATTCAACTTCCTTGTTTTCTAAGATAGCCACATTCTAGAAAAACTCTCTGGTGCCGTTTTTTACGGTTATTTCAATGATATAAAAATCTCATTTTTGAGTAAGTCGAGTTACTAGGTTTTTGCTTTGCATGCCAGCGGTACTTTCTGATAGAAATCTGTAATTTTTTCTTAATTCTTAATTTAGTTTTGACATTAATTGCACAGCGGCGCTGTTACACAGGACAGCTGTTTTTGACTTTTCCATAAAAACAAATATTTCTAACCCAAGAAAAATAAAACACTAAATAAAAATTGATTTAAACATTTAAACGAAAAGTATAGGCTGCTTTCTTTTTTACAAACGCAAATACTGGTACCTGTGAATAAAAAATTCTACGAACCACAATATAGCTGGCAAAACGCGGTTTTCAAATTTAGATTGAGAAAGTACATTCCCGAAGTAGTATCAAAGTTTGTCACAATTTTTGAGAAAATAACATAGTACATATACCTCAAAAGCGACAGCAGCTAGATGTTTTCACAAATAAATTGAAAATTTCATTTTCAACAAAAATAAATTTACCTCAACACCCAGAATGACTAGGTCTATTCCTATGGTTAGCTGTACATGCCTCCTGGCGAAAATTTGTTTTTTAAATAAGACAATTTGTAGTATTACCAGAGACAATATAAGAAAGAAAATAAAAAAGTCAGGGTGCAAGCATAATAGAGATGTGGGGACATGCATTTTTGTAAACGATAAGGTAAAGTTTTGACCAATTGTATGTTTACTGCCTTCAATAAGAATCTTCTTTTTTATGCTATTATTGGAGACAACATATAAGAAACAAAATAAAAAAAACTATAACTTAAAACATGTATAAAAAAAATCTACTTTACCCAGTGACTCCTATCCCTTGGTAGCCAGCTTAGATCAATAAACAATGCCCCCATATAATAAACAAAGATACCAGGAAATGATGTAACTCTATATTCATAAAAATTCTACTATACCTATTAGGGACATTTTGAAACACTTTGACAATTGTTATCATTATAGTTGTTGTCTAGGTATCACAACTTAGGTTGAATTACTTTATTTGCCTGACTATTTTTGCACTTACCTTTAGTAGAATCTTCTTTAATTAAAGAATAATACTTTTAAACTA
Organism: Aspidapion aeneum; assembly: GCA_963576565.1. Taxonomy (NCBI): domain Eukaryota; kingdom Metazoa; phylum Arthropoda; class Insecta; order Coleoptera; family Brentidae; genus Aspidapion; species Aspidapion aeneum. Next base: position 7,976,009 of record OY755039.1, read on the forward strand.
ATTTTTCTTTAAAAAAATACCAAAATGCACAAACTTGACTGTGGTTAATAAGCACTTTATAATTATTGGGATTTTATTGTTACTTAGTAGTTATTTACTTTTTCATCACATTTATGTCTAACAACTGACCTCAAAGTGTGTAAAGTTTGGTAGTTTTTTTAATAAAAATAAGCTTAAAAGTATTATTTTTTAATTGAGGAGGATTCTACCAATAGTAAGTGTAAAAATGGCCAGGAAAACAAAGCCAAATTAGTCAGGTTGTGAAACCTTAAAAATAACTATAACAATAACAGTTGTCAAAATTTTTAGAGTTTTAAAATGTCCTTATTATCTCTGTCTTTCCAACTAAAAATATAATGGGTAGATGTAAACTCCAGTTCAAAAAAATTGAGACAAAATTTACTGACAGTTTGATGAGTCCCACATTTAAATGTTAATTGTAATGTTACATTTGTCAATAAAAAGTGTCTCAATTATTTTGCATTGGAGTTTTATGTACCTATGAGAACTTTCTTGGTGTGTTCATTGAACATTTTTAAAAACAACCTGTTCTACATTTATAGATCGTTTTTGACAAAGCATGTTAAAAGTTATCAGGTAGGATATTTCAGTTCAAACCACATTTTAGGTTAATTTAGATCAAGTTTGGATCAGGGTGTTTATTCTTGATTGTCTGTACCGTGAGGTGAGTGCTGACCTTGTGGATTCATTTCCCCGTGTAATAAGGTGGTGAAATCATTTCAAGTTCACCCGTGAAAGTGAACTTTTCACTCACCTCACCTCACAGAAAGTAGAGAATAACCATCCCGATCTGATAAAACTCACCCTTCAATTTGTTTTTTTTTTTAAACAAGGCAAAAACAGATTTTATTGTTTGCAGAGGAGTTTTGTGTTTCTCTCAGAACAGTATCAACAACCAATAAAAACATTTTTATTAAAAAAAGAAAACCCGAGAGAAAACCATATTCTTACCTACTGCATATTTATGTTTTCTTGGAACATAGATTTGTTCAAAAATATTATCTTTTAACAAAAACACTTTCTAAAAGAAAAACAGGAAGCTAATATTTTTTTAAGAAAATGTCAAATTTTTTTTAATTAAAAAAAGTTTTTAAACAATTTCTAATTGAAGAAAATATTTTGGGACAATTTCCTTCCCCTCCTTCAAACAAATTTTAGAAACTCTATAGTAGTACATAATTTGACATAGGTGCAGAGGTGCACTATAAATGAAGCTCAGAAAAATTACTTTTACATTTATTTATTGTTTAAAAATATTTATTATTCTATTGCTACAAATAACAAATATATTGCTGCCGATTTATTGTTTTATTTTCTTTAAATAAATTACAGCATAGTAATAAAAATAGAAAACTTCTTAACAGGAGCTTGAAAAAAATTATTAGAAAATATCTGAAAATACACTCTACTACAGTTTTAAAAAACAACCAATTATTTTTTATTTAGCAAAACTATTTTCTAACATTTAAATTTACAGCCTACTCAGTTATTATTATTATAAATTTACATTCTATATTCTTATAAATAAACTCTAAAATAGTTCTATAATCAAATTCAAAATAATTGAGACACTTTTTATTGACTGTTTGACAGATGTGGCACTATTAATAATCTTTAAATGTCAGACTTGTCAAACTGTTAGTAAATGTTGTCTCAATTTTTTTGAATTGGAGTATATAGAGCATACACACACAAACAGTTAGGTTAGGTTAAATTTTCTATATTATAAAAAAACAAATGTTTTCTGAAAAAAAAAAAACCTATTCTTTATAGAAAACTAATTTTCAATAATATAAGTAACATTCAAAACAAATTTTCTTACAAAAGGTTCAAACATAATAATATAATATATGGTCGTTGGTTTACTGAAAACTGATTTGTGTTCAAAATAAAATTTTACAGAAAAGACAAAAAAGGTCTATGATGCCATTTATAAGCTGTCTGGATCCTTTTTTATCCTTGCTTCAATTAACGTTATTATTACATTTTTTTGAAAATAATTTTATATAGCCTATCCATTATGACTAGGGCTAATTGATTATGCAAAAAACTTATTTTTGAAACAAATGTCACATATCAGGTTTCATCGAACCAACGACGATGTACTAGTAGCTCCTGTAATTTGTTGTGGAAATTTTAAACTGTTGATTTTGAGTACCTGATTTCTTATGGAGTGTGAACTTGTATTGCACTTAGTAAATCCTAATAGTCAACCACCATCATTATTTCTGAAAAAAGAAATTTATCATGAAAATAAAAAGCACATTATACACGAAATTATAAAACTGGCACTTTTTGCAAAGCAATTCATCAAATTGTAGAGAAAAAAATCCCCAAGATAATAATAATAATACAGATGTATTTCACTGTTTTTTATTTATAATCTATATTTCGATATATGTTTAGCAATTTCGGTTACTACAGTAATTTGCTTAAAGCAATAAAAAATACTCTGCCAATATATGGGCCCCTAAGCTCACACTAGGTACTATAGTTATAGTGTACGTGTGAGCTAATATAACTAAAAACTGAAATATATTTTATTCAACTCCAGACTAAATTACCTTTTCTTTGATACTACACAAGCCATGTTTTGACTTAAACTCAAATTTTTGGAATCTACCCCCACCCTTAAGAAAAACAAAAAACTAAAATGTATTTTGTTAAACTCTGGACTCAATTACCTTTTGTTTGATATCACACATGCCATATTTTCACTTAAACTCTAATTTTTAAAATATAGCCCCACCCTTTTTTTTTAAATAAATTAAAATGTATTTTGTTTAACTGCAGACTCTACCTTTCGTTTGATATCACACACGCCATATTTTCACATAAACTCTAATTTTTGAAATCTACCCCCACCCTTTTATTTGGTTTGTGTTTGGTGGATTTTGTTCATTTTTAAATGGGACCATCTCGACGCAAGACCCAGTCTAGGTACCAAATTTCATTAAAATCGGCCAAGCGGTTTTTGAGTTATGCGCGTTGGTCGTTACAGACAGAGATACAGACAGACACACATACAGACAGACGGCGCAACAAAAAAGTTTCAAAATCATCTGAAACGCAAAGATATATAAAAAATTTTGAAATCGGAGCAATTTTTTTTTTCTCCAAAAAATTAGGATCACCATAGCTCACACTACTATAGTATGGTATATGTGTGAGCTAAAAATAATATTAAATGTATCTTTTAATATACAGGCCGTTTCAACAAAAACTTAACAGAGGCCTTTTGGGGCACTTCAAAAATCCACGAACATGTGGATTTTGTTGGCAAGGGGACCCATTTTGGCTATCATGCATTCCCTCCGAGGGGTATGCTTTACTAATATATTTTGGATATGAAAAGTGGGTCTAATGATACCTTGTTTTGGTTTGAATATCTCTACAACCATGTAAAAATTTTGAAAAGATTTTGATTTTATATTTTTTGGATTTAATATGAATAAATATGAAAATTTGAAGGAAAATATGTCAAAAACTAATCAATAGATTTTAAAATTTTTACATTGTTGTAAAGATATTTAAGAAACCTTCAAAATAAGGTATCACTAGGAGCAAAGCATACCCCGTAAAGGACATGCATACTACAAAAATTTCAAGATAGCTAAAAAGTGTCCTCTTTGGAAACAATATCGACGGTTCCAAGGGTTTTTTCAAATTCTATCAAGAAATATCTGAAAAGGTCTTTTTGTTGAAACACCCTGTATATGGTTACATGGAGGGTTAACTAAAAGCAGATATTCCTTTCTAATGGGGAGGATTTTGACTTTGCAGAGCTAGGTGTAATAGTATGTCAACTCGATTTTTTGCAAGAAGAAATAAGTTTGTTAGGGTCTAATAATGTCAAAAATATAATTTAGATAAAATTTATAAATGTTCTAAAAACTCACACAAGCATAGATAACAAAGCAAAATTATCATTCCAGCTTCCCTTATTTTTGTCTACTCTCTTTGTTCCTTCAGTATAAAGATGAAAATCCAATGTAACATAGCAATGTTCATCCCCAACTGGATTTTTCCTAAAATAAGAAACATAATAATTTTACTACATTTTTATGCAACTTACGATGGTTTCTACTAACTTTTTTAACTACACTGAATTAATATTCAAAATATAACTTTTACCTACAGCACATACACATATTATGTATGCATGATAATACAAATTTCAAACAATTTTGTTCAGATTTTTTGTTACTTTTATTTGGTTTTTTTTTTAACCATGAAGCCATAATTTCTCCATTTTGAAATTTGGCACATATTTTCCTAAAGCCTTGATAAAAAAATAGTTTTTTTTGAAAAAAATCAAAAATAACTTTTTTGAAAAAAATAAAAAAATGTTTTTTTCAAAATTTCAAAAAAAAACAGATGGAAATATAGTAGGTCATGTGACAAATAGTTGGAAAGGTATTTAAATTGTCTTTACAAAGAGCTATATCTTATTAATCTGTGGTAAGTGGTCCTCAAGATATTTTAATTTTTGTGAAGCTGTGTTAGACCAAAATGGGTTAATTTTTTGATTTTTGAAAATTAATTTTAAAAAAACTACTAATCAGAAAAAAAAAATATTTTGGAATTTTGATCCCACCCATATAGAGAATATGTGTACGAAATTTTATCAAAATCGGTGAAATGGTCTGCCAAACCTCTGGTTAATTTGATATGAAATTACCCTATTTTCTCACATATCTCAAAAAATACCCCAAAAAAAGAAACAAAATTTACACAAAAACAAAATTTTCATAAATAAAAAAGTTATAGACCCCCTCCCAGAATGCAGACTTATGGCTTACTATATTAAAATATGGTTTTCACCTTTCAGCTTCGCTTGAATTTTGAGCATCGTAAAGGTGGGACAGTTTTTTTCTATCCCCCTAGAAATACCCTAAACCCCCCAAAAACATTGAATTTGGGACACCCTGTACAGGGTGTTTCATTATATTTCTACCGTCCAATTTTTCCAGAATTTTTGTCCTAAAGGAAAAAATTAAAAAGAGATCTGCAAATGTTTTCCTTTTTGTTTACGGTATGATATTTATTTTGGCAGTTTCCATATACAAGTGGCAGGTAAAAGTAACTTTTTTTTAAAGGAAACACCCTATATATTTTTACATTCATATTATGAATAGGGCTTAAAATTTTCTTTCTAAAATAATAACATACTTTATAGCTGTCAACAATAGTTTATGAGATATAAGCACTTCTTTTTTAATAATAAAAAAAAGTACCACTCGGCACCCCTGGTATATACCACTCTTTTAAGTTATATGTGACAGGTTGTGAGAAAATCAAAACAATTTTGATGGTTAAATGTCATTTTTAGATGTTATAGACATCATATATGCCCATTGAAATCAGTAAAAGTTGAAATTATACTAGGTGTGCTACCAAATTTTTTTAATAATTGTAAAAATTTTAAATGGTTATGTATTGTATAAAGTATGTTATAGTTTTATAAAGAAGATTTTAGGCCTTATTCATACCTGTAAAAATATATATGGTGTTTCCTTTAAAAACATCACTTTTATCTCCCCCCTGCATATGGTAAATTTTAAAATAAATGTCATACTGTAACCAAAAAGGAAAACATTTTCTAAACACTTTTTAATTTGACTAGTAGATTTAGCACTTACTCGTTTTGTAACTTCCGACTTCTTCTGTTATAATGTTCCAAACTACTAAACTTCTTTGTACCCCAATTTTGTGGACACTCAGGGGTCATTTTGCTCCCAGGTTCAAGTTCACGGCGCACAAATCAAAACAGTGACTTATAAAGTTCACCAAAAACACTATTTCTCACAAATATTTATCGAAATTTTCAAAAATGTTCTATCTATCTATTGTTGGGTTTTTGGCTTTACCTTATATTATAATATTATTTTAGTCTACATATTATTTTGGTGTGTTTTAATCTAGTATTGTTATTTTCTTAGACTAATATTAAATTGTATTTTTGTTTTTAGATTTTAAGTAAATAGTTATTAGTATCATGTTTGGAATTATTATGTTTTATTAACATTAAATGTATTTTTTTATAATAATGTTTGTATTATGAAATAGCATACATTTGCTAATAAAGATTTATTCAATTCAATATATCTTTGGTTAATTAGCCAGCTCTTGGTGGTTGAGATTGGGGTAGTCTGGCTCTCTAGGCCACCCTAGTTTTGTAGATGTTTCTCTTCCCATTTGATAACTTTGTAGTTATGTTGTGTTTCTTCTTAATGCTTTTCAGTGTTTCTTGCTTGTTTTGTATATGTGTATATCTATTTCACTGCAAATTTTTAAACTGGGATTGGTAGTGGGTTTTAAAAATGTTAAAAAAACAATCAAAACTGTTTAAAAAGATCAAAATTTTTTTAAGAATTGACATAACCTGTCTAATAAAACAAGGCCAACAAAAAAATAATCAAAGGCTAAATACTAACGCTGCCCGTGTTATTTTTTTTTTCGTTGTCCACGCTATGAATCGAAATTTTGTCGCTAGATGACGCCGCTAGACAAAATTGATGGGGGAATATTTGAGAGAGACAATTTTTAAAGTCGGTAAAGGACAAAAACTATTATAGGCAACCAAGCCAGGGGAATCTCTTTATCCCTCCGTTAATTTTTTGGCTGTTCCAAAATTTCCTTAGATTGTGACGCTGGCCTTAACATTAATTACCGTTTCAAAGAATTAGGAAGCATTCTGTTCAAACAGAAGGTAAATATTTTTGCAAACCATAATAAGGTAGTTTATAGGTATAATTAAGAAAAATGGGTAAATATATAAAATAGGGGAGACTAGGGATAGTTCATACATTTAAAAAAAAAATATTTTTGAAGAAAAATATAGATGAAATTTTTTAAATATTTGTTTGCATTATAATACATAGCTTAATATGTAATGATTTTGAATGATTTTAGTGTGACAGTTTGCTAATTAATGTATCAATGATCCCTATATCTGTACCCCAGAGCCAGACTATGTTAAGTCCATGTTTGACTTTTTTTGGTTTGAACAACCTACTGACTTAACATTGTTTGCCTAACGATGTCTATGGACTTAATATTGGTTCATATCAAGGTTTATAATTAGCAAATAAAAATATATGAAAAAATAAGTATTAAGGTTGTTCAAACCAAAAGCAAAAAGGGACTTAACATAGTCTGGCTCTGGGGTACAGATATATATTAGGAATATTTGATACAAGTTGCATAATACATGAATAAAGAAAAAAATATATATTTATTTGTGTTTCAGTAAATTCTCTAAAATATGAATCTTTAATAATCCCTCAAATAATAAGCAGCCAAATGCAAGTAATTCTCACCAAAATAGGTACCAATGATAGTAGTAGTATTTAAATTTTGCCACATTTTAATACAAAACAATTTTCCCTGAACTGCTGGTTTGGTGGTGCCTTAAGGGAGATTCATATAAAATATCCATACAATATTTGATAATAAAAAAAAATATCTACAAAGGTGTGTTGTTTTTTATTATTGTAATGTTTATTTTTTTTCAGAATTGAAAAAGCGTCGACACTCCTCAATTCTTAGTTCAGTAAATTTGACTAGAGAGAAACAGCTGACATCAAAAGCCAAAAAGCTTTATCGAAGAGTGGTAACTGACAGTAAAAAATTAGCCAACCAGAGCAGGACAATCACATCATTTCGAAAACGTCTAGAGATAGCTGACAATTTTTCCAGTCACTATAACCATATAATTAAAAGGGTAAATAAACAAACCTTGTTTTGTTATGGTTACCGAACTGGCAAGATTTTTATAATAGAACAAAAGTGACACATCTCAACATTTTAATTTTAGGATTTTGACTTTTTGCAGTTTGTCACTGACTATCGATACATTGTCATAGAAAGTCACAATTCAAATTACAAATAATAAAAAAATATATTTAAAGTTTTAAGTTACCACAGCTTCTTCTGGTAACCGCAAAAGTTTTTTGTAATTTTCCAACAATTTAATTTTTTGAACTTTTTGAGGGTGCGATATATGTGTAAAAATATTTAACTATTAACATAACAAATACTCTTACTTAATTAATAAGTGTCATTGAGATTCATGTATATTTTGTAAATTGTATTAATAAATTTTTTTACCAAGTTTCAATCCTTTTTGCATTCCTTTTATTTAAAAAATTAAGTTAGATAAAAGGATTAATTAGTCACTTATTTCCTTTATGAGACATTGACAACTTTTACAGTTCAGTTGCAGTGGTTGCTTTTGGAAACAATGATGAAAACCATAATTTATTATCAATAAATAGTCTGACACTATGAAATTAGTCAAAGTTGTCAAAAACACCATAAAGGAAAATCAGACTATAAAAAGGACCAAGAAACAGGCAAAATTAAAGTTCTTTGATTTTTTTAAATCTTTAATTTTGTCTTTAAGTACTCTGTAAGAAAGTCGCAACTGTAATTAGCATATATTATCCAAATTGGTTATGCTAATTTACAACTGCAACCTTCTTGCTTAGTATGGAAATCTTGGCCCTTTTTGTAAAAACCTAAGTATTGATTCCAAAAAGCAAATCAATATTTTGTTAAGAGCGCCATCTATGTCAAACCTAAGAACTAATAAAAATGTTTGGCCGCACAGTTTAAGGTGCCTGTAATACTTCTCAGAGCTTAGCACGGGAGAAAGTCTTCTGGTCTGCAAAGCGGACCGAACCGTGGTCTCTGCAAAGCGGACCGAACCGTGGTCTTCTGTGGTCAAACGTGTTTTGGAACGCCTTGGTGTTCTGTGGGAACGCCGTTTTCTTTGTTAAACAAATATTTCTAATATTTTTACATCCCAAATTCTTAAAAGTTCTGTGCTTAAAAGTGTTCAGCTCATCACGTGTGTGCGGTAAGTGTTTCTGTTGTTAGTTTCAGATGATTTTCTAGGTTGTGTTATCCTCATAAAATGTTCATTTTTAGTGATGGTTCATTTGAAGTGTTGTGTTCCCGTGTGTAAGGGAAATTACCCTACAGGGCCGAAGGTGTCGATCTTCAAATTCCCGAAGGATGCAGACCTGCGAACAAAATGGGTCCGAGCCATAAAAAGGCAGGACTTTGTCCCATCAGATGAATCTGTGGTAAGTTGCTGTTCAACATTTTAAGGTTAGTTTTAAACTTTTAAGAAAGTGGCATGTAAGCAAAGCTGTACCTACACCTACATACTCCTTATGACCACTGTCTTTAAGAGATTTGCATAAGTACCTAGGTATAATTGGGTATACTGCATAATTATCTAGGAAATTATTTTACCTGATATTTTATATCTATTTTAGGGTATGTTGGGGTATTTATACATATTTACTGCAAATGGTATGTATGTATTCAAAAGTGGTGGCAGGCCCTACTGGACCTCCATGCACTGCGACCACAAATGGATCTATTGTGCCCACATACCTACATACTGAGTTTGACTAAAGTGGCATATTTTTTTTCCACCCAGTACACTGCAAATGGTAAAGTCTGACTAATAATATATATTATAATCTTTGGTCTGACTTCAAAGCAGCAGTTGAGGTTGAGTGATTTTTAGTCTCAGTTTTAACAGTGCCAATAAGATGTCCTTTAAAATGTTTTTTTATTGTGTTATTTGTTTTTACTTGCATTTTATTTAAGTGTTTTTTGTAGCAGAGATTAATTATTTGACAATTGGTCAAAACTTTGGTTTTTTTCTGAAATAAATAAACTCGTCCTCAGAGTATCAAATTTCCAAACACTGGTATATGTACTGCATTTGATTGGGGTAACGTCAATAACTGTGAATCAATACTTGGCTAATAATACAGGGGTCTTAGGTATATTGTTGACATGAAGTGTTAAGTTGAAATAATTTTTTGTTGTAGGCTGCAGTCTTTCTTGTATAAACTGTGTGGCAAAAAATATGCCACTTTAGTCAAACTCAGTAAGGTAACTGGGAACAATAGACCCATGTGTTCATGGTGCATGGGGGACCGGAAGGGCCTGCCACGTCTAACGGGGAAATAAATAGCTTATAGCATTACCCCTTGGCCACCACTTTCCTTTAACTTTTAAAATACACTTGCAAATTAATATTTGTTTCTCTGGGAATAAGAAAATTATGTTTTCAGCTGCAGTCTTCCTGAGACAAAAATGTTTTAGTTTAAGCGAGGGGCTGATCAGCAGAAAAGATTTGGTACAGTATCTTAGTGTCAAATATTAGTAAATTTAACTGTCTACCGAGGGGTGATCAGCTGTCCACAGTAGGTGTACAAATTTTTCTACAGGACTAACAGGACTGTACAGGGCTATACAGGACCCCGAGGGTACTGGCGCCTAAGGGGTGCCCTAAGCATGATTAAGGACTAAGGCCGGCAAAGGCAAATCGGCTCTCTAAGAAAAACTAGAGTTGAGATGTGATGACCTTTTTTTTTGGTCACAAATTTTTTATGGGCCTTTTCAGCCACAGGGCTATACAGGACCCCACAGGCAGGACTATACAGGACGAAAAATTTATTAAAGTCCTGTAGGATGGTGTACAAATTTGGTTCAGCTGATCACCCCTCGCTGTCTACCTATCACTGAATACAAAAAATCAATTTTTAGGTTTTACAGATTTTGTACAGGTCCTGATGGATTGATGAGTCCCTCTTGTTTAACCTTCAGAGAGGAGTCTAATCACACAACATTTTTTTTCCAAAGAGGATGTGGTACATAATTTAATATAATAATTTGTATACTATTGTTTTTCTTTTTTCATAAAGTATGTCAAAAAATTTGAAAAATTTTTTGGCATTTTAGTTGATGTAATGTCAACAAAGTTTATACACTACAAGAGGGTTCACCCTCTTTAAATTTTCTTTTTATTCTAGTGAATAGACCTTTTTCCAGGCCTCTGATCAAAATTTGGTTGCATCAGAAAGAAAGAACTTATTTGACATGTTGTTTTTCCAAAAAGCCAACTACTATCTTGCTAGAGGCAGTTTCTATTTAAATTTGCTAACTCAGTTACCACCCATATGTAAATAAAAATATATGTGCACAACTGTTTTTTATTTAGATATCATTAAAATAAAAATATAGGAAATCTTGTATTTGATTTAACCATTGAGTTGTATAACGCCCTAAAAGGGCGTTAGAGACGGAAAGACAAGGCATTTTTTATTGACCCTATCCAATTTGGTTCCTATGGTCGGGTATTTCTTTTACAATAAAAACAGAGATAGACATTATTGAACATGTGAAACGGACAAAGATAGGGTGATTTTGCATGCTAATAATACCCTAGATAATATAAGGGTACTTTTATCTCTTTCACACTGACGGCATAAGTGCGACAGAAAAGCAGCTGGCTACCTTTAATCCACCTGCCGTATTTTGAGTGATTCTACCTGTTAGTCCGTGTATACAGGGAAAACTGATAGACAATGTTGTCTAAGTACGGAAATGATTTTTTTTTAATTTTGTGCGGGAATATTACAAAAAGAAATCTTAAAACGTTTAAAAACAAGTTTAGAAGTAACTATTTGAGTTTAAACATGGTCCAAAATTGTTTTTTGTGCAAAAGAAGAAAAAAAATCCATAAAAAAACAACATTTCATGGGTAAGTCGTCTTGACAGATAGTTTTTCCGAAAACACGAGAAAGTTCAGTAGCGTCACGATAGATAGTTTTTTCTGCGACCGTGCGATTTTACCCTCACACATTTTGATTCAGAAAGTGTCACTTCCCCGCACTTTTTTTTGCATTGCATGAAAATTAACAAAAAATATTTGATTTTCTTAAAAATGATTTCTTTTTAAATTCTTACATACCGATTTTTATCCAGTTGTTTTTGTTCTTTCGAACCAAACTTTTGACATGTCACGGTCGAGTTTCATACATCTTGATGAATGTTACACACACTGATCTATGTTTTTATAAATTTCGATAAATTTAATGTTTTTTGCGGACTTTACAGTAATTTTAAGTTAAATTTTGGTCTTTCATCGCGAAAGTATATATTTATTATTATATGACCACCGCGACCGGTCTACAGGCCGGTATCATATGTTTATGTCCTTCTAATGTCATTTGACTATCATGCTGTCTTAACTTAATAAGGTCACTTAGTTTAATTAATAATTTTGTCCTACATAATATAAAAGAAGAATAGAAACCAACAAAAAATTTGTGACACTTCGATTACCCATTTTCTTTGATTGCGATGGATTAGGGTGACCAGATTATGGTTTATTAGGGTGCCCAGAGTGCGCAAAAAAAGATTTTGAAAAATTTCCCTAAAAAAATTGAAGACCAAACACTCACTCGCCACTCAATGTTTATGGTCGCATACACTAATCCTAACTCGATTTCCGACGATTATGGACAATGGTTACCCCCTGGACATAAACCTAACAACTTTTACTATATTTATTAACAATAGGTAGGTTAGGTTTGGTTAGGTTGGGTTAGGTTGGGTTAGGTTGGGCTGGGTTGGGTTAGGTTGGGTTAGGTTGGGTTGGGTTAGGTTGGGTTAGGTTGGGTTAGGTTGGGTTAGGTTGGGTTAGGTTGGGTTAGGTTGGGTTAGGTTGGGTTAGGTTGGGTTAGGTTGGGTTGGGTTAGGTTGGGTTGGGTTAGGTTGGGTTAGGTTGGGTTAGGTTGGGTTAGGTTGGGTTAGGTTGGGTTAGGTTGGGTTAGGTTGGGTTAGGTTGGGTTAGGTTGGGTTAGGTTGGGTTAGGTTGGGTTAGGTTGGGTTAGGTTGGGTTAGGTTGGGTTAGGTTGGGTTAGGTTGGGTTAGGTTGGGTTAGGTTGGTTCAGTTTGAGTATGTTCGGTTAGGTTCCGCTAGGATTGTTTAGGTTAGGTTTAGCTATATTCGGTTAGGTTCAGTTCAGTTTAAGCAAATCGAACCGAACCAAACCGAACCGTTAGATTCGGTTTGATTTGGTTCATTTCGATACGGATGGGTTCAGTTTGCTTTTGTTCAGTTAGACCTTCGATAAATTTTAAAAAAGTAAATAATTATTAATTTTTAGTGTTTTAAGGAATAAAAATTGATATAATGTTCAATTAAACTAATTTTGATTTGTAAAAATGTAGGAATCATAATTTTCTTGATTTTGTTTTGAATTTCATGATTTTTTTAAAAATTGTGCATTTTCATAAAAGGACCAAAAAAACTGACCCGATTTGGATCAGTGACCTTAGTTATTTCAAGTTTTTGTTGACAGCTGATAGACGTCAGGGACCGTTTTTTTCAGTTTGAAATGAGAAAATGCTTCTTTTGTAGCAATTTGTATGGGTTTTAATGGGGTTTTAAGAATGTTTCAATTTCAATTTTTTTAACAAAATCAACGATAGTCCGCAATTTTTTTTTTAGAAATCACTATAAAATGGTCTAAAATTATCATTTTTCAAAAAACTTCGTAGTTTTAAGAAAGGTGGTAAAACGTACCAGACCCCTGAAATGTGTTGCAGTCTAGGACAACTGGGCGCCGCCAACTCGGCGCCACCAACTGGGCGGCAGGCCAACTGGGCGCCGGACTAAAATATTTTTTCTTGATAAAATGTGCAGATGAAAAACAACCTTAAAAAAATTAAAGTGGCGGATCCAAAATGGCGGACTTTCTTATTTATGCATCGATATGTATCGAATATGGAACTTGGCGGTGTTTCAAGTCGCAGAACACTACACCTACCAAATTTCAACACTCGACTTAATAGATGTTGTAAGTTTTGTATAAATAACATATTTATTTTGTTTTTATCTGCACATTTTATCGAAAAAAAAATAGTCCGGCGCTGAGTTGGCCCGGCGCCCATTAGGCCCGGCGTGGCGCCCTGTTGGCGGCGCCGAGTTGGCCCGGCGCCCGGTTGTCCCATTTCGAATTGAAATTTTTAGTTCCGAAATTTCATCTGACTCGAGCATAACTTGTAGTCCACCCAAGAAAAGAAGAGTTGAAGAAGACCCTTGTTCAAAGAAAGAAAATATTTTACCTGGAAGGTACAACATTTGTAAAGTTCTAAGATGAAAACAATAATTTTAATACATCCACTGCACTTAGCATGCTTAGAAATTCTTTTTACTCTTTTTTTTTACTGAAGATAATTTTGTAAACACACACAAGTAAGTATTCATGAATTATTTATTATTCAAACAGAAAATTGTTGATAAAAAAATTCTAGTGGAATTCAAAATTTTTATTTTGCGCCGCCACTGCCCTTTTTTATCCAAGACAAGCAAATAGAATATTTTTGCGATGTTGCATGTTTCCGGACTCACCAAACCGAAATTCTATTTTCATCCCTATTTTGCTCATTAATTTCTTACTTGTATTTGGTCAATTGCGATAAAAGCTTGATATAATGGCAATTTTGGCCCATGCCGGGTCTACCCGTAGGGTATAGAAGTCAATGGATTTAACTAATTTTTTATAAAATAATTTAAGGTGTGTGCATTACACTTCAGAGCATATCAAATTGAAACATCCTCAAAGTTTCATACTGCGACAGGTGAAGTCATCGCGTTGCCATTAAAAGCTCCTAGACTCATTAAAGGTATATCCAACCTCTATATACTTTTACACAGGTTGCCTACAAAATTTGACCAGTCATGTGAACTTAACTGGATAAATGTGTCATCGGGTTTCCATAAAACAAATGGTTTATGGCCACCCGGTGACTTGGATTTTTTCATCTAATTACAGTTGGCCAGTCAGGTTCAATGACCTTTCAAAGTCTGGAGGTAACTTGTGTACAAGTATAAAGACCTTGAGTTATATCCAGAGTATATATTAGTTATTTATTCAAAATTATGGAATAATATAATGATATTTTAGATGCTGTCCCCAGTATTTTCCCTGGATGTCCGTCATACTTATCTCAAGCTGAGGTTCCCCCTCCCCGAGAAAGACGTGAGGAAAAAAGGATGAGATTAGAGAATGCTGCTGCAATGCATAAGGCAATATCAGAAAGCTTATCCAGTACAGAAATATATGTGGAAGAGCAGTCTCTGAAATGTATTGCAGATATCTATGCAAAATTTCAATCCAAAACTTTGCCACCATGGATTATGACTAGAAGTCCAAATTTTTTAAATTTTCTTTTAATTAAAGAGATGCCCTACCCATCGGTTTTGGGTATGATTTCTATTTCCAATGACATGATCCTCTCTGCATTTTTTAAAGGCAGTGAAATCAAATCATTAAAATCTGCAGAAGGTTTAGTCACATTACCAGTTAATATGTCTTCAGTTAATTTTTTAGAACAAATTTTAACTGATGTTTCAAACTTTATTGAAACTAAAGCTGATGATGAAAGCAGTGTGGTTAACAAATGTAATTTTGCTATTAATATTTTAAATGAGGTTGCAAAAAAAAATACCAGAAAAGTCAGAGTCAATAAAATTTTTACAAACACAAAACAAATTTTAATGCTAAGTATGAAAAAAAATTCGTTACGTTATTCATGGGAAACTGTCCTATTTTGTAGTCTGCTCCAAGCTATTTCACCCCATGCATTGCAAATTTAATAACTATACCATGCACGGTCACCTAAAAAAATTTTTGTAATAATTCCTTAATTGATCCCCGGGTTGAACAGGATGAGAAAAGTTTTTTAAAATACATGTCAGCAAAAGTTGAGCTGCTGGAACCAAAAGACAAATTAGTTACCTTAATGGTAGATGAAATTCATTTAAAACCTTATTTCGACTACAAAGGTGGCAACTTAGTAGGAGCAACATATAATACAAGTGAATGTGCTACCAGTGCTTGCGTATTCATGGTGAATAGCTTGCTTTCATCCTATAAAGATGTGGTTCATATACTTCCAATAAAAAAATTGAAAGCAGATAACCTACATAAATACACAAAAAAAGTTATTTTTGGTTTAGAGCAGGTAGGATTCGAGGTTCTTGTGGTAGTTACAGACAACCATAGTGTCAATCGAAAAGCTATGTCACAATTTGCTAACCCTCCAGCTCTCTTAAATGAATACAGCCACCCAAATGATCCCTTAAGACCATTATTTTTTGTTATTGACACAGTCCATATTTTAAAAAATATTAGAAATAATTGGATAAACCTCAAAAACCAGAAAATGACCTTCCCAGATTTTCACCAAGAAAATTATATGCGAACAGCTTCTTTTCACAGTTTAAAAGCTTTACATGAACGAGAAAAGAACCAGCTTTTAAAGTATGGACACACTTTGTCCTTAAAAGCATTGTATCCCACTTCTTTAGAAAGACAAAATGTCAAATTGGCTTTACAAGTGTTCAATACAAACACTTCTATAGCTCTTCAAGAACTAGGACCAAAAATATTTCTGGAGCATTATGATGATGCAGCCGCATATATTGACATAATTTGTAGATGGTGGGACATTGTGATTGTAAAAACGTTTTTTAAGGGAAAGCGCTTGTGTAATCCATATCAAGAACCTGTTACACTGGAAACACTACACATTCTTGATTTTTTAAACAAGTTTGGAAATTGGCTTAATAACTGGAGAGACTCTGTTTGCTCAGGAAAGCTTACTAATGAAACACACACTGCACTAAAAGACACAACAGATGGGTTTGTCAAAATATCCAATTACCTCTTGACACAAAAGAACTTTAAGTATGTTTTATTGGGTCAAATACAAAGTGACAAACTTGAAGAAAGATTTGGCAAATATAGGTAACTTTATGAAATCTACCAAAAATTCTGCATAGAATCTTGGAAAGTTTTACCTGATGGTTTTTACAATTTCTTGTCAGGTCGGATAAAAATCATGCCAAATCCCATAAAACATAAATTTTTCTTACCAGTTTTTATAAAATCTGATAAAACTCTATAAAACATTGTAAGAATACACAAACTTTTATGACATCATATGCAGGATTTTTGGTGAGGGTGTATTTCTTAATGCTACAATACTTTTTCATGGTGGTAAACAGTCAAGCACAAGTAGGAGATTTTTCTTTGTAAAATATAAATTATTCTAATGTTTAATTTAGCATATATTGAGCATACATGCATACATACAATGTGGCAACTTTAAATGAAATGTTGCCTTTAACTGGTTTATAATTATTATAAAAACAGAAACATGTCAATTGAGTTTTTATATGGGCTTTCATTCTGATGCAAGAAATCTTTGTTCAGACCCAAAGTAATTCTACACACAAACACACAACTTTTTTTTAGGGGATGACCCCACTTTGGTACCTACTTCAAAAGCTTCTGAAAAAAAGAAAAGCCATAGAATATTTTTTTTGATATATATATGTTAGTGAAACGGTCAAAAAAATTATACGTTTTTTATCAGCTTTCAAATCTGACATAGCAAGTGGGGTAATGTTGAAATAAAGTGGTATGGGTGTGGCCATAAACTTTTTGCATCAGGAAGAATGCTCTTGAAATACTCTGCCAATCTATGGGCACCTAAGCTCACACTGGGTCCTATAGTTATAGTGTATCTACGTGAAAGCTAATATAACTAAAAACTGAAGTATGTTTTATTGAACTCCAGACTCAATTACCTTTCGTTTGATACCACACAAGCCATGTTTTGACTTAAACTCTAATTTTTCAAATCTACCCCCACCCTTTTTTTTTAACTAAAATGTATTTTGTTTAACTCCAGACTCAATTACCTTTCGTTTGATATCACACACGCCATATTTCCACTTAAACACTAATTTTTGAAATTTACCCCCCCCCTTTTTTTTTTAAATAAACTAAAATGTATTTTGTTTCACTCCAGACTCAATTACCTTTCGTTTGATATCACACACGCCATATTTTTTCATAAACTCTAATTTTTGAAATCTACCCCCACCCTTTTATTTGGCTTGTGTTCGGTGGATTTTGTTCATTTTTAAATGGGCCCATCTCGACCCAAAACCTAGCCTGGGTACCAAATTTCATTAAAATCGGGCAAGCGGTTTTTGAGTTATGCGCGTTGGTCGTTACAGACAGACATACAGACACACAGACAGACAGACAGACGGCGCAACAAAAAAGTTTCAAAATCATCTGAAACGCAAAGATATGTAAAAATTTTTGAAATCGGAGCAACTTTTTTTTTCTCGAAAAAATTAGGATCACCATAGCTCACACTACTATAGTATAGTATATGTGTGAGCTAAAAACCCAGATGATGTTTTTTTTCATAAAACTAAATATTAACCAGCTAGAGGTAGTGTTCCATTTAAAGTCACCACCCTGTATGTAATGTAAGTGGGATCACTTTGTATTTGCAGACCTGCGTCAAGTAAACTTAAAAGTTTTTATTCTTTAGACTACAACTTCCTTTTTTTTTAGATAGCAAGCTGGGACACAATACCATATTTCTATACGCCAGATTTTTGAATCAGAGAATAAACTACGCTTAATGAGCATTGTTCCAATTATCTTAAGATCAAAAACCTATGGCGATATAAGTATAACAAAGGAAGACATTGCCTCTTTTGCGAGGGGTCATCAGCTTTCAACAGTACTGTACAAATTTCACAACAGTACCCGACAGTACCACGACAGGACCCAACAGTACTCGACAGTACCCAACAGTACTCGACAGTACCACGACAGGACCCAACAGTACACGACAGTACCCAACAGTACACGACAGGACCCAACAGTACCCGACAGTACCCAACAGTACTCGACAGTACACGACAGGACCCAACAGTACTGTCGACAGTACACGACAGTACCCATCAGTACACGACAGGACCCAACAGTACACGACAGTACCCAACAGTACTCGACAGTACACGACAGTACCCAACAGTACACGACAGGACCCAACAGTACTGTCGACAGTACACGACAGTACCTAACAGGACTCAACAGTACACGACAGTACTCGACAGTACCCCCCTAACCCTGCGAAAAGACAGGATGACCTTTTTTTTTTTTTTGGTCGCAAGTTTTGTGAGCGCGCGCTGTGTCCCTGTCGACCTTCCCCAAACATGATGACCTTTTTTTTTTTGGTCGCACGTTTCTGGAGCGCGCGCTTTGCGCTGTGTCCCTGTCGGGCTTCCCCAAACAAGATGACCGTTTTTTTTTTTTTTTTTTTTGCTTTTTTTTTTTTTTGCTCGCATGTTTTTTGAGGGGCGCTTTGTACCTGTCGGACCCCCCCAAGACACGACCCAACAGTACACGACAGTACTCAACAGGACCCAACAGTACTCGACTGTACACGACAGGACCCAACAGTACTCGACAATACACGACAGTACCCAACAGTACACGTCAGGACCCAAGTCCTGTTGGACGCTGTACAAAATTTTAGGGTGCCGATGACCCCTCGCTCTTTTGTAAGTGACACAATACAATGTGACTTGAAAAATTTTGAGTTGCCACAAAACTTGTTACAATCTGTTGACTGCCTAGAAGATGACGAAATTGATAACATTCCTGATAATATTTGGCCATCTCTTGTGTATGTGGCAGGTTATGCAGCATATTCTTTAATAAAAAATTTTAAATGTGATTACTGCAAAGTGTTTCTTACATAACCTAATGAAGACCAAGTAAATCCGCATTCAAACCTTATATTGGCGAATGACAGAGGAGGTTTATGTTACCCCAGTGACGATGTAATATCCTGCCCAGCATATACCTACTTAACACTACAAAAATTATTAAAAGAAGAAACCAAATATTTAAAACAGTTGCATCACAGAAAAATCTTAACAATTATGACTATTAACAATATCAATTGCTTGGATCTTATGTTGTACAATGGCCATAATTGTAATCCATTATATTTAGAACAGCGAATATTTTACTAAAAAATTATATTTAAAAAAAAAATGATGTTTCTACCACAAAATCAATGCCTCATTTAAAACGATTGAAACCGAATAATAAAGAATAATTTTTATTACACTTATCTAATTTATTTTTTTAAGTATTCTTTAACAAAGTATTGTGTTTCTTTAAGTTTTTAGCCTGTTATATAATTTGTCAATTAAAACAATAAAGCTATTTTTGTAATGATCTACAAGAGACACGATTTCAGAAATGACTATATTTAACTGTTATTAGGGACCTATTGAAATAAAGCCAGGCAATAATAGTGCCGGGCACTATTCTGACAGTTTTCCATTGAAAACTGACAGTTGATCTTTCAAAATTGACATACCAAAGTCGAATTTATACATACAGTTGTTTATTTTCCATTAATAGTGATGGCACTATTAATTCCGGCTCTTATAATACACAAAGGCCTAATTGTGAAAGAACACAGCTGTTCTTATAATGCGAAATTGTCAGAATAGTGCCTGGCACAATTGGGCCCAGTTTTGCAGAAAGTGACCAACCCACATTTGAAAAATACTTGTTTTTGGTAAGTATTCGAACCAAAAAAAGGTTTAAATGTAGCGGTTTATCAATATCTAGGCTAAAACAATTAATATATTTTCTGCAAAACACTCTTTGTGTGGGTTGAATGCTTTTTACAAAACTGGGTCCAATTTTACTATTATGTGGGTTGGTCGCTTTCTGCAAAACTGGGCCCAATTACTGTCTAGCTTTATTGCAATAAGTCCCTAGTATTATTACATAATCTTTTTAGGTCAGGTTTATTCAGCTATATAATGGATAAATTTAGTAACAATCATGCTTAAGTAATTTTTAAACCCCTGCTTTTCTGCCATAATGTACCAGGACAAAAATATATAAAAATAAGCACAAAATTTATCCATTGCACATTACCTCACAGGATAAACCCATCCTAGTTGACTACTTTTAAGTAAACCAGCAATATATGTTTGTCAAATCTAGATCTTTTACAATATTTAGTTAAAAATATTCATTTTGAAAAATCGTATCCAAATTTATAATTGAAACAGGTACCCGCTATTTCCCTATTAATATTTAACTGACTTCTCAAAAAATATAAGTATAGGGCTGTCTAACAAAACATGATCAAATCCAAGATGTCTTCCATAGGACAAACAAACCGATTTCCCATAAGCCGTAATGTTAACAAAAACGTAAATTTTACAAAAACGACAAAAGCTTTAGTCTCAAAAATTAATCAGTTTTAAGAACAGATCCTTTGTGCATATGGGAAAAATGCGTTTTTCTTAAAAATATTAAACTAAAGCAAGAAAATCTGAAATAAAAGGGACCATGTTTTCTTCAAAAAAGTAGGTTATGTTTTTGTTTTTTTAAACTTTTTTCTAGTTTTTTCACTTATTTTGAATTATTACAAGGGGGTGGGGGGGCTAGGGGCCCGGACCCCCCAAACCACATTTTTTTAGATATTTTCCATATATTTCATGAATAAACAGAAAAAATAGCATAAAGTACATCATAAGACCTCTGGGGGCCCCCCAAAGGTTTTTGAAGTTTTTTGACCAATGAATCAATGAACTATCAGCCCAAGGTAGGGGAAAGTAGTTCTATTCAAAGAGCTCACTTCAAGGCTCACTTAACAGAGACGAAATTGAAATAGACTAAACTTTTCTCATCAGATTCAGGTTTTCTATTAGGATCTTTTGTTGTACTTGACTAAACCTTTTGCTAAGTAATAGGCCTTCTATAATGTTAAACTGTGAAAAATATTTCACTATGATTTTTAGGTTTAGACAAAGTTTAATTGTTTTAACCCTCCAGTAGTGACATGAAAAAGAGGCACAACTTATAGGTAGGTCAGTCCAACAGATCAATATGCACATATGAGTTACAACCGAGGTTGGTCAAGCAAACTTCTAATAAGTACTTTACAAAATATGTTTATTTAAAAAAATATAAGTAAACATTATATAAAAAAAAAACTTGCAAAATTAAAATACAGTCATTGGCCTCACACACCGTACATCACCATATGATTTTCCATGAACTATAATACATAGGGCTTAAGTACAGTCAAACCTAAGGTTCATCAGCTCACAACAGTAAGTACTGTTCAAATTTTACAACAGTACAATATTCGCTGTTGTATTACTATACTGTTACTATTACTTTTATTCATTGAGTTGTATAACGCCCTAAAAGGGCGTTAGAGACGGAAAGACAAGGCATTTTTTATTGACCCTATCCAATTTGGTTCCTATGGTCGGGTATTTCTTTTACAATAAAAACAGAGATAGACATTATTGAACATGTGAAACGGACAAAGATAGGGTGATTTTGCATGCTAATAATACCCTAGATAATATAAGGGTACTTTTATCTCTTTCACACTGACGGCATAAGTGCGACAGAAAAGCAGCTGGCTACCTTTAATCCACCTGCCGTATTTTGAGTGATTCTACCTGTTAGTCCGTGTATACAGGGAAAACTGATAGACAATGTTGTCTAAGTACGGAAATGATTTTTTTTTAATTTTGTGCGGGAATATTACAAAAAGAAATCTTAAAACGTTTAAAAACAAGTTTAGAAGTAACTATTTGAGTTTAAACATGGTCCAAAATTGTTTTTTGTGCAAAAGAAGAAAAAAAATCCATAAAAAAACAACATTTCATGGGTAAGTCGTCTTGACAGATAGTTTTTCCGAAAACACGAGAAAGTTCAGTAGCGTCACGATAGATAGTTTTTTCTGCGACCGTGCGATTTTACCCTCACACATTTTGATTCAGAAAGTGTCACTTCCCCGCACTTTTTTTTGCATTGCATGAAAATTAACAAAAAATATTTGATTTTCTTAAAAATGATTTCTTTTTAAATTCTTACATACCGATTTTTATCCAGTTGTTTTTGTTCTTTCGAACCAAACTTTTGACATGTCACGGTCGAGTTTCATACATCTTGATGAATGTTACACACACTGATCTATGTTTTTATAAATTTCGATAAATTTAATGTTTTTTGCGGACTTTACAGTAATTTTAAGTTAAATTTTGGTCTTTCATCGCGAAAGTATATATTTATTATTATATGACCACCGCGACCGGTCTACAGGCCGGTATCATATGTTTATGTCCTTCTAATGTCATTTGACTATCATGCTGTCTTAACTTAATAAGGTCACTTAGTTTAATTAATAATTTTGTCCTACATAATATAAAAGAAGAATAGAAACCAACAAAAAATTTGTGACACTTCGATTACCCATTTTCTTTGATTGCGATGGATTAGGGTGACCAGATTATGGTTTATTAGGGTGCCCAGAGTGCGCAAAAAAAGATTTTGAAAAATTTCCCTAAAAAAATTGAAGACCAAACACTCACTCGCCACTCAATGTTTATGGTCGCATACACTAATCCTAACTCGATTTCCGACGATTATGGACAATGGTTACCCCCTGGACATAAACCTAACAACTTTTACTATATTTATTAACAATAGGTAGGTTAGGTTTGGTTAGGTTGGGTTAGGTTGGGTTAGGTTGGGCTGGGTTGGGTTAGGTTGGGTTAGGTTGGGTTGGGTTAGGTTGGGTTAGGTTGGGTTAGGTTGGGTTAGGTTGGGTTAGGTTGGGTTAGGTTGGGTTAGGTTGGGTTAGGTTGGGTTGGGTTAGGTTGGGTTAGGTTGGGTTAGGTTGGGTTAGGTTGGGTTAGGTTGGGTTAGGTTGGGTTAGGTTGGGTTAGGTTGGGTTAGGTTGGGTTAGGTTGGGTTAGGTTGGGTTAGGTTGGGTTAGGTTGGGTTAGGTTGGGTTAGGTTGGGTTAGGTTGGGTTAGGTTGGGTTAGGTTGGTTCAGTTTGAGTATGTTCGGTTAGGTTCCGCTAGGATTGTTTAGGTTAGGTTTAGCTATATTCGGTTAGGTTCAGTTCAGTTTAAGCAAATCGAACCGAACCAAACCGAACCGTTAGATTCGGTTTGATTTGGTTCATTTCGATACGGATGGGTTCAGTTTGCTTTTGTTCAGTTAGACCTTCGATAAATTTTAAAAAAGTAAATAATTATTAATTTTTAGTGTTTTAAGGAATAAAAATTGATATAATGTTCAATTAAACTAATTTTGATTTGTAAAAATGTAGGAATCATAATTTTCTTGATTTTGTTTTGAATTTCATGATTTTTTTAAAAATTGTGCATTTTCATAAAAGGACCAAAAAAACTGACCCGATTTGGATCAGTGACCTTAGTTATTTCAAGTTTTTGTTGACAGCTGATAGACGTCAGGGACCGTTTTTTTCAGTTTGAAATGAGAAAATGCTTCTTTTGTAGCAATTTGTATGGGTTTTAATGGGGTTTTAAGAATGTTTCAATTTCAATTTTTTTAACAAAATCAACGATAGTCCGCAATTTTTTTTTTAGAAATCACTATAAAATGGTCTAAAATTATCATTTTTCAAAAAACTTCGTAGTTTTAAGAAAGGTGGTAAAACGTACCAGACCCCTGAAATGTGTTGCAGTCTAGGACAACTGGGCGCCGCCAACTCGGCGCCACCAACTGGGCGGCAGGCCAACTGGGCGCCGGACTAAAATATTTTTTCTTGATAAAATGTGCAGATGAAAAACAACCTTAAAAAAATTAAAGTGGCGGATCCAAAATGGCGGACTTTCTTATTTATGCATCGATATGTATCGAATATGGAACTTGGCGGTGTTTCAAGTCGCAGAACACTACACCTACCAAATTTCAACACTCGACTTAATAGATGTTGTAAGTTTTGTATAAATAACATATTTATTTTGTTTTTATCTGCACATTTTATCGAAAAAAAAATAGTCCGGCGCTGAGTTGGCCCGGCGCCCATTAGGCCCGGCTTGGCGCCCTGTTGGCGGCGCCGAGTTGGCCCGGCGCCCGGTTGTCCCATTTCGAATTGAAATTTTTAGTTCCGAAATTTCATCTGACTCGAGCATAACTTGTAGTCCACCCAAGAAAAGAAGAGTTGAAGAAGACCCTTGTTCAAAGAAAGAAAATATTTTACCTGGAAGGTACAACATTTGTAAAGTTCTAAGATGAAAACAATAATTTTAATACATCCACTGCACTTAGCATGCTTAGAAATTCTTTTTACTCTTTTTTTTTACTGAAGATAATTTTGTAAACACACACAAGTAAGTATTCATGAATTATTTATTATTCAAACAGAAAATTGTTGATAAAAAAATTCTAGTGGAATTCAAAATTTTTATTTTGCGCCGCCACTGCCCTTTTTTATCCAAGACAAGCAAATAGAATATTTTTGCGATGTTGCATGTTTCCGGACTCACCAAACCGAAATTCTATTTTCATCCCTATTTTGCTCATTAAATTCTTACTTGTATTTGGTCAATTGCGATAAAAGCTTGATATAATGGCAATTTTGGCCCATGCCGGGTCTACCCGTAGGGTATAGAAGTCAATGCTTTTATTACTGTTTTTTTGTAACAATATTTGCTCAATTATGTATCTAAAAGTTTATGCAAATAAATATATACTCTACTCTACAATTGGGCGTAACAGCATATGACCCATTAGGAGTATTAGAACCCAAATTTTTTTGAGAGAAATTGAAAAAAATATCTGAGAGAACTTATTTTTTTTTCTTGTGGTCATCAAAGTCAACAAAGATTACTTTTTTTTCCATCTATTATTAATGATGCCAGAAAAATTTTTTTTTGGTAATAAGCTCAGAACAGTGCCGTAGAAATTTCATAACACGACTTGTAGTAGGTCCAGTCAGATACTATACAAATTTTACGGTGTACAAGTTTTAAGTGTCACAAAGCATGGAAATAAAGGAAAATTTGCACCAAAATAGTTTAAGATAAAAAGAGGTTTGAGTTAGTTTAAGGAGGTGTTTGACCCCTAAGCTCTCTAACCTTTTTGTACGTCACTAAATTTACACAAAAAAAATAAAAATAAATAAAAAACGTGCCGTTTAAAGCACTAAATTTAAAAAAATTATTATTTTCTAACTTACTTACTTTAAGTTAAAAGTTACTCCCACTCCATTACAATATTTAAAAATACATTTAAAGAATGGATTTTGTAGCTGATAAAATTCTCTACAAGATATGTTCTTAGAACTTTTACCCTAGAACAAAGTATTTCGGAGCTTATGCCGTCTAAAGTAGAAAAAATCTGAAAATTTGCCCAAGCACGTGATTTTAGTCATTTTTGGAAATACTACTGCTCGCAGAACAACCATAGTACCCCCAATTGTAGATAATTATATCCTCTAAAAATTTTTTTTTGCGATTTAGTGTACTGGAACGAAGTTACAGGCAAAAAACTACAAAAAGTGCCAATTT
Organism: Aspidapion aeneum; assembly: GCA_963576565.1. Classification (NCBI taxonomy): domain Eukaryota; kingdom Metazoa; phylum Arthropoda; class Insecta; order Coleoptera; family Brentidae; genus Aspidapion; species Aspidapion aeneum. Next base: position 8,002,105 of record OY755039.1, read on the forward strand.
TTGATGGTTTTTTCAAGATGGCGGAGGAAGCACAGGGGTGGGGGTGACGAAAACTCAGATTTTTAACTACCCTTTCGACCTTAATAACATATCCAAAATTCAGAACTACCGGACCTTTTGTAGGGTAAAACTCCTCTATTCATTGTACTAATCGTTGAAAATAGAATTTTGTTCTCCACAAAAAACTGTTTCTTGCAATTTTCGATAAAAAGGTCAGTTTTCGAAAAAATTGAATAAAACTGAAAAAAAAAACAGGAGGGTTTGGGAGATTGTCTCCGACCCCGTCAATATTTCGAGTTGGCAACCGGGATACTCGGATTCAGCGGGGTCAAATAAGGGGGAAATGGTCGGTTGTCAAAAAGTAATATGAAATGCCTCTAGACCGAAAACGGAGAGCATTTTCAGATTTTTTGCTCGGACTACTGGGCTATTAGCCCTTTTCAAGAATGAGAGAAAGGTTGAAAAAATATAACTCGCGATTTTATTCGGATTGTTGTATTACGTGGGTAGTACCTAATAAGAGAAAAAAAACTACGATAAATTTAAAATTAAGTTTGATTTATTTTTTTACAAACTACAATTTTTACATACAAAAATGAAAAATTTACAGTACTAATTATTTATTTTAAAAATTTTAAATAAATCGTTTTAATATCTTGCTTTTTGAATTTTTTTAAAAAGTGAACTTTAAGCTAAGAAATGCCACATAACTTTTTAACTATGTATATTTTAATAATTAAATAAAGGTAAAAAAGAAAAACAATCTTACCCATCTTCTCCTCAGAGTTTTGAGAAGTACCTGTAAAAATAAAATGATTCATGTCATTTCATGTACGTTAGTGTACTAAAATTATAAAACTAAAATATACCAATATAGGTACAGGGTCTTATTGAATAACATATTAATATTTAACAAACGTGAAATTTCGTACCCGTGAATTTAAAAATCAAACAAGTTTCATGGCTAATCGGGCAAAAAGGAGTTTTTTGTTTCCCTTATATTTTTCCGTGGGTAGCTTGAAAGCTTAACCTCACGGGGGTCCAAGATCTAATGGACACCTAATAAGTGTTGACAGTTAACCGTTTCGTCCTTATGGGACTCCTCAGAACACTGCTGGTCAAGTGACAAATCTTGCGAAGTTAATCAGACGGTTTTGTCTCTAATTAAATGTAATTAGTGAGCGAACTATAGCAAGAGGCGCCATCTACCGAGATACGAGAGAAACAAAAAACCAAAAGCAGGGAAAAACACTGCTATACAATATCGATCAATGAAAAGATCGAATGCAAATAAAAGAAAACAACTATAGTCCGTGACCTACGACAGCTCTTTGTCTTTTCAGGCCGGATCAACGCATTTTGCATTTTTACCCGTCATCAAGACAGTGAGCGTCAATCAACGGAATTTGTAAGCCAAATAATACTAACAAACGTGAAATTTCGTACCCGTGAATTTAAAAATCAAACAAGTTTCATGGCTAATCGGGCAAAAAGGAGTTTTTTTGTTTCCCTTATATTTTTCCGTGGGTAGCTTGAAAGCTTAACCTCACGGGGGTCCAAGATCTAATGGATACCTAATAAGTGTTGACAGTTAACCGTTTCGTCCTTATGGGACTCCTCAGAACACTGCTGGTCAATGTGACAAATCTTGCGAAGTTAATCAGACGGTTTTGTCTTTAATTAAATGTAATTAGTGAGCGAACTATAGCAAGAGGCGCCATCTACCTTCGACGTTCATGCATGTATGAAGAAAATACTACTTTAATTTGTCTTTATTAAATATGTTTAATCCCAATTTCATTTAATAGTTAAACTCAAAATCTATCAATCTGTCAATGTATCAAAATTGTTTGACATAGTTCCCTTTTTGTTATATTCAAATGAATGAATGAAACGTCTATTATTGATATAAAAAAGATATACATCAACAAGGCGAGATTTAGCTTTTTAGCTCACACTACTATACTATAGTGTGAGCTATGGTGATCCTAATTTTTTTCGAGAAAAAAAAAGTTGCTCCGATTTCAAAAAATTATATATATATATATATATATATATATATATATATATATATATATATATATATATATAATTTTTTTGCGTTTCAGAAAATGTTGAAAGTTTTTTGTTGCGCCATCTGTCTGTCTGACTGTCTGTCTGTCTGTATGTCTGTCTGTAACGACCAACGCGCATAACTCAAAAACCGCCTGCCCGATTTTAATGAAATTTGGTATCTAAGCTGGGTTTTGGGTCGAGATAATCCCATTTAAAAATGAACAAAATCCACCAAACACAAGCCAAATAAAAGGGTAGGGGTAGATTTAAAAAATTAGAGTTTAAGTAAAAATATGGCGTGTGTGATATCAAACGAAAGATAATTGAGTCTGGAGTTAAACCAAATACATTTTAGTTTATTTTTAAAAAAAGGGTGGGGGTAAATGTCAAAAATAAGTGTTTAAGTGGAAATATGGCGTGTTTGATATCAAACGAAAGGTAATTGAGTCCGGAGTTTAACAAAATACATTTTAGTTTTTTTAAGGGTGGGGGTAGATTTCAAAAATTTGAGTTTAAGTCAAAACATGGCTTGTGTGGTATCAAACAAAAGGTAATTTAGTCTGGAGTTGAATAAAATATATTTTAGTTTTTAGTTATATTAGCTCACACATACACTATAACTATAGTATCTAGTGTGAGCTTAGGGGCCCATATATTGGCAGAGTATTTTTTCAGATTATTAGTTTTGTAAAACCATGATTGAAAAAGCGAATCAGGATAAAAATTTTATTAAATTGTTTTACACACAAAAGTTTGTCTTGAATTCATGGCCGGCACAATCCTTCCGTTGTTCGTTACTGGTCACGGAAAAATAAGCATTTGCATAATGCAGAACGGACCCTGTTTCCTCAAAAATTTAATGTCTAGACTGGGATTTTGAGTGACAATATAATCTTTCGAGGGAGGAATTATTTAGCTCTGTTGGAGGACCATATCATTCCTGAGATTCGACAAGTGCCAAATGTTGATTTTAACCAAATTTTGTTTATGCAAGATGGTTGCCGAGCTCATGACAGATTGCCTTCAAGAGTGTTTTTAAATGAAACGTTTCCAAGGCGGCTAATTACAAGCAAGTAAGGTACTATCACACAATAATTTTTTTTTATGGGGCTATGCATAAAAGCAATAATTATTTGCATGGCCATTTAAGAGCTACCACCCAAGTAACATTATTACCACCCAAGGTTTTATTAGTTTGGTTCCGAGGTTATTTAGAGGGTGCTGTTATGGCTTTTAGGATCAATTTGGCTACATAAAGGTAATTTATATTGCCAATTACCTAAAGAGGTGTTATACAACCAAAAAGTGATTTATAAAGGGAGTATAATAAAACTGATATTCCTTCTGTTCCTTTTAGATACTTTCAGTTTTATTGATTTCTGATTTATAAAGATGGTCTTATAAAACCCTTTTGCCTAAAGTTTTTAAAAAGAAATAAATATAAACTTTGGTCATTTAGTTTTTTTCATTACTTTGGGTCATAACAAAAGTGTTTTATAATAGGGCTAGAAGGTTACCTTATATCATTTTGTTTTTATAGTTACCAGTAGTTTAATAGTAAATATGATTATATAGGCAGCCATATAGAACCTAGTTTCCTTAAGGTTTTTAAGAGTGGTAAATATAAACTTTAGACTTTTGGTTTTTGCCATTACTTTTAGGCATTTTAAAAAGGTTTTATAGGAAGGCTTAAAGGCCAACTTAATTCTTTTGTATTTATAGTTACCCATAGCTGCATATTAAATATTATTTAAATAGGCGGCCATATAAAACCTTGTTTCCTTAAGGGTTCTAACAGAAGTAAATAAATACTTTCGTGTTTTAGTTTATTTAGGTACTTCTGGTAAAAATAATAGATATACCTAGGTACAGATTGGTACCTACCTACTGCAAGATTGATTACTTAAAGCACAATAATTAATAATTGTTAAGCTTCCGTCCTCCTGGGTAGGGCACAGATAAGGCCGGTTTAAACGGCCAATATAAAAGGTTGCCTCCAACCTGCAGGCACAACGGATATCATTGCACTGGCCCTCTTGATTGTGTGCAAATTGCACAATAAAAACATTTAAAAGTGTTGAATTATACGCTTTTAACACTTTAAAAAACAAATACAAAAACATTAGGTGAGGTTATGTTGACTATGTTTACCTTCTCTTTTTTATTGGTTTCATAAGGGCACTCAAAAAAGTGACCACTATAAAACTATAATGGCGTATATAAAATTATTTAAAAAATATTGTAAACAGAAAATATTTATCTAGTCGTTTTAGCAGTGGTTTTAACAATAATTTTACTTTAATTTTGATTTATGTAAACCAAACAGACTTATTTAAAGGTGAATATAGTGTAAATTATTATTTTTTTATTTTAAATATTTGTTATTTTGTTATCAACAAACGATTAAAAAGCATTTTTGAGAGGGCGCGCTTGTTTTGAGAGCTTTTCAGATACGATTTTATCAGAAAAATAAGTCTGGCAGGCAATTTGATGATCAACAAAACGACAAACTTCTCATATATAGGTATATTTTTATGTGATAAAATAATTTTGGGACTCTTGACATTTTTGGCAATTTTGTGACCTAAATTATTTTATATAGCCATTGTGAATCTAAAATATCGCTAAAGCTTTTATAGGAAAAATTCTTTACTCCAAAGGTATTATGGTATTCAACAGAATCGCCAGGATACCAAGTTACCAAATCTAGTTTTATAATAGGGTAGAGGACGTTTCTGAGTTGCTTTTAGATCCTGGCATAATAGCTTTAGGCTCTAAAAGGTTCTATACTGGTGGAACCGCTAGAGGGCGAAGCTAGATTTTATTTCTTATGGTTTTATAGTGGGTTTAATATATAGGTTGCCACCACCAATTGGGGAGTCCCATTTAGGAGGTCTAAGGGGTATATAAGGGTAATGGGAACGTGCTAGCGACCAATCATTGAAACTAATGGTCATTGGCGTAGCCAGGGGGGGCCTGGCCCCCCCCTGAAGTCCCTCAGGCCCCCCTAAGATATTTTAGGCCTCCCCTACCGACTACTAGTAAAAGAACATAACGCTGAAAATACAAACTTTTCTATTATTATTCGGGAAATATTCAAATAAACTAGGTGCATTAAAATTTAAAATCATTCAGATAATGTTTACATTTCAGGAAAAAGCCCTTGTCTTGCGGAATTAGACTTTTTCTCTTTAAATTATCGGTAACTTTTCTGCACTTATGCAATTTCCCGAAAATATTTTTTAAATTTAAACATAATTATACATATTGAATATTTCATACATATTGGCGACATCTTGTAAAATATTATAGAAGTGTAAGTTAAATTTCGCATTTAATAAAGACAGCGACCTTTGCCCCTCTGTTTCCGAAATCGGGTTGTAGATGTCGTAAGGTTATAAAAGACCTTTTTAAACTGTTTTTCTAAAATAAATATAATTATCTTTTTAGTTTTTTTGAGGTTAGCGTTTAGTGTCATGAAAATTTTCCGATTTTGGTGACAATTTAATAACCATTTTCATATTAAGTTTTCCCACGTCGTTAAATGGAATAAATTCGTCGAGCAATACCGGGAAATTTTTAATATTAATACTTCTACTCTAAGAGCAGAAATGACCGTTTTAAAGAATTGTATTTTTCGGTTAAATCAAACTGTTGGTCATGATTCTATCAAACAACATATAGCAGAAAACACCAATCCAAACATCTACCAACTTTTTAAAGTTGCGAGTATTCTTCCAATTTCAAGTGCAACTTGCGAGAGGTCTTTCTCTGCCATGAGGAGAGTTTTTAATTGGCTTATAACAACTATGACTCAAGAGAGACACTCAGGTTTGTCATTGTTATTCATAGAAAAAGATGTTGAGGTCGACTTAGACAGTGTGGTAGACGCTTTCAGTCAGCGACGTCGAAAACTTTCTTTGTAGAATTGCTGAATTACATACTTCCTGTGTATACATATAAATAGGTTGGTAAATGTATTATTAAATTTGTTATATTAAAATATTAGAACATTTAATGCGCGTATTTTTTTTTATTCATTGCACACTTTGCACGACTCTTTAAAACCTATGTTTGCTTTTTGTTCAAGATAGACCGGGGCCACGGCTTCCCCTGAAAAGCAAGGCTACCGCCAATGCTAATGGTTTTAAGGAAAGGCGGTGGCAACCTTTTAGCTTCTGCTATAAATAAAGAAATGTTACTTGGGCACTTTGGATGAACTTCGGGCAAAAATAATCACCACGCTACAATCAGTGACACCTGAAATCCTAAGAAATGTCCGAACTAAATTTTGTAACAGAGTCGGATACTGTTTAGCACAGAGCGGTGGTATTTTTGAGAATTTAATTCGTTAGGTAGTTGTTAAATCAATATGAAAGAACTTGCTTTTAAAACAGACTCCTCTCTTAATTTGTTTCGCTAGGGTTGCCATAAACTTTAGTTTGTGGTAGATACGGCATTAAATATTATAAAAAAGAACAAGCTTGAAAAATACTCTGCCAATCTATGGGCACCTAAGCTCACACTAGGTACTATAGTTATAGTGTGAGCTAATATAATCAAAAACTGAAATATATTTTTTTCAACTCCAGACTCAATTACCTTTCGTTTGATACCACACAAGCCATGTTTTGACTTAAACTCAAATTTTTTCCATCTACCCCCCACCCTTTTAAAAAAAAAACTAAAATGTATTTTGTTTAACTCCAGACTCAATTACCTTTCGTTTGATATCACACACGCCATATTTTCACTTAAACTCTAATTTTTGACATCTACCCCCACCCTTTTTTTAAAAATAAACTAAAATTAATTTTTTTTAACTCCAGACTTAATTACCTTTCGTTTGATATCACACACGCCATATTTTCACATAAAATTTTTGGAATCAACCCCCACCCTTTTATTTTGCTTGCGTTCGGTGGATTTTGTTCATTTTTAAATGGGACCATCACGGCCCAAGACCCAACTTAGGTACCAAATTTCATTAAAATCGGACAAGCGGTTTTTGAGTTATGCGGGTTGGTCGTTACAGACAGACATACAGACATACAGACAGACAGACAGACAGCAAAACAAAAAAGTTTCAAAATCATCTGAAACGCAAAGATATATAAAAAATTTTGAAATCGGAGCAACTTTTTTTTTCTCGAAAAAATTACGATCACCATAGCTCACACTACTTATAGTAGTAGTGTGAGCTAAAAGGATTATACGTTACTCAGTTATTGTCTAAATTTCCGATATTTTATGTATATCGAAAGAAAAGATCGCCACGCTAGGGAAAACAATCGGTGTCATAAATTTCGTCCCTCTACTTTACCGGGGCGCACAGAGGACAGGTATTGGCTGTGGGTCTGGTTATCCTGAAATAATGGGCGTAACAACGTGTAAACTTCTATCCTTTTTTCTTACATACTACATATTTTATGCATATGCAGTTGTTCTTATCTTACATACAGTAACAATATCGCATGAATCCTATTTACGGCGAAAACTTACCTCTTTACTGCGCAGCGCTGTCTCCGTTATCGGCGTATGAATTGTTGGAGCCATTAACGGTGAAGGACGTACCCAATCCATATAAATGTCCAGAAAATTTCGTATCATCAATTGTGTCCTCAAAAAACATCTGCCAAAAAACAAGAAGCAAAGTGAGAATTAATTTTTGAAATGATTATAACATTGGAAATAAAAACAATTTTTGACTACCACAATATCATAAAACAAACTCTGCCAATATATGGGCCCCTAAGCTCACACTAGGTACTATAGTTATAGTGTACGTGTGAGCTAATATAACTAAAAACTGAAATATTATTTAACTCCAGACTAAATTACCTTTTGTTTGATACCACACAAGCCATGTTTTGACTTAAACTCAAATTTTTCAAATCTACCCCCACCCTTAAAAAAAAACAAAAAACTAAAATGTATTTTGTTAAACTCCGGACTCAATTACCTTTCGTTTGATATCACACACGCCATATTTTCACTTAAACTCTAATTTTTAAAATATACCCCCACCCTTTTTTTTTAAATAAATTAAAATGTATTTTGTTTAACTGCAGACTCAATTACCTTTCGTTTGATATCACACACGCCATATTTTCACATAAACTCTAATTTTTGAAATCTACCCCCACCCTTTTATTTGATTTCTGTTCGGTGGATTTTGTTCATTTTTAAATGGGACCATCTCGACCCAAGACCCAGCCTAGGTACCAAATTTCATTAAAATCGGCCAAGCGGTTTTTGAGTTATGCGCGTTGGTCGTTACAGACATACAGACAGACAGACATACAGACAGACAGACAGACAGACGGCGCAACAAAAAAGTTTCAAAATCATCTGAAACGCAAAGATATATAAAAAATTTTGAAATCGGAGCAACTTTTTTTTTCTCGAAAAAATTAGGATCACCATAGCTCACACTACTATAGTATAGTATATGTGTGAGCTAAAATAACTGGGGTGCTTTACGGATGACTAGGTACTTGCCTCCTTCATTTTGAAAAATGCCATTCCAGTCAAGAGCGAATCAGAACCAGCCTGATGTTGAGGACCCACCCTTTCTAACTCCAGTTGTTCCGCCACCTCTTGAAGCCCACCTTTCAGATTTTTACATGATTTCATGAGGTACTATTCAAAGAGAAAAACTGTATTAGCTAGGATTAGTCAATAAGTTACGATTATATCTGAGTTAATTCACGATATTGGGTATAATAATTTTTTTTTATTTGTCAAACACACTGTGTTTACTGTATTACAATCTAGTCAGTAAGACTAATTAGCAATTTTGTTTTAACTTGATTTACTAGAAAAGTCAGATTTAAACTTAGGGTTCACTCAACAGTTCTCCCCGCTTTGTTTAGTCTGTAACTCACAATTGTGTTGTGTTTATAGTATTATTTTGTTTTATTTAATATAATCATTTGATGGATATTCAGAGTGGTTTGGGGTAATGACGTTGTTGCACCTTACTGTAATTAGTTCATATTGTCATGTCCTAAAGGGCTGCTTTCCCAAGTAACATTTCTTTATTTATAGCAGAAGCTAAAAGGTTGCCAGCGCCTTTCCTTAAAACCATTAGTTTCAATGTTTGGTCGCTAGCACGTTCCCGTTACCCTTATATGCCCTTTAGACCTCCTAAATGGGACTCCCCAATTGGTGGTGGCAACCTATGTATAAAACTCACTATAAACCCATAAGAAATAAACTCCAGCTTCGCCCTCTAGCGGTTCCACAAGTATGAACCTTTTAGAGCCTAAAGCTATTATGCCAGGTTCTAAAAGCAACTCAGAAACGTCCTCTATCCTATTATAAAACTAGATTTGGTAATTTGGTATCCTGGCGATTCGGTTGAATACTATAATACCTTTAGATTAAAGAAGGTTTCCTATAAAAGCTATGGCGATATTTTAGATTCACAATGGCTATATAAAATAATTTAGGTCACAAAATTGCCAAAAATGTCCCAAAATTATTTTATCACATAAAAATATACCGAGTTTGTCGTTTTGTTGATGATCAAATTGCCTGCCAGATTTATTTTTCTGATAAAATCGTATCTGAAAAACTCTCAAAACAAGCGCGCCAGCTCAAGAATGCTTTTTAATAGTTTTTGATAACAAAATAACAAATATTTAAAATTAAAAAAAAAATCATTTACACTATTCACCATTAAAAAAGTCTGTTTGGTTTACATAAATCAAAATTAAAGTAAAATTATTGTTAAAAAACACTGCTAAAACAACTATATAAATATTTTCTCTTTACAATATCTTTTAAATAAATTTATATACGCCATTATGGTTTTATAGTGGTCACTTGGTTTTATTTGTTACTGTATCGCAACAAGGATTTTTGAGTGCCCTTATGAAACTAACAAAAAAGAACAAAGTAAACATAGTCAACATAACCTCACTTAAATTTTTTGTATGTGTTTTTAAAGTGTTTAAAAGCGTATAATTCAACACTTTTAAATGTTTTTATCGTGCAATTTCGCCACAATCGAGAGGGCCAGTGCAATGATATTCGTTGTGCCTGCAGGTTGGAGGGCAACCTCTTATATTGGCCCTCTAAACAGGCCTTATCTAGGCCTGGGTGTCCTACCCAGGAGGACGGAAACTCAACAATTATTAGTTATTGGGCTTTAAATAATCAATCTTGCAATAGGTAGGTACCAATCTGTACCTAGGTATAGCAATTATTTTTACAAGAAATACTTTAAAAAAATAAAATACGAAAGTATTTACTTACTTCTGTTAGAACCCTTAAGGAAACAAGGTTTTATATGGCCGCCTATTTAAATAATATTTAATATACAGCTATGGGTAACCATAAATACAAAAGAATTAAGTTTACCTTTAAGCCTTCCTACAAAACCTAAAATGCCTAAAAGTAATGGCAAAAACCAAAAGTCTAAAGTTTATATTTACCACTCTTAAAATCCTTAAGGAAACTAGGTTCTATATGGCCGCCTATCTAATCATATTTACTTTTAAACTAGTGGTGTTATAACAAAAGGATATAAGATAACCTTTTAGCTCTATTATAAAACACTTTTGTGATGACCTAAAGTAATGAAAAAAACTAAATGACCAAAGTTTATATTTATTTCTTTTTAAAAATTTTAGGTAAAATGGTTTTATAAGACCATCTTTATAAATCGGAAACCAATAAAACCAAAAGTACCTAAAAGGAACAGAAGGAATATCAGTTTTATTATACTCCCTTTATAAATCACTTTTTGGTTGTATAACACCCCTTTAGGTAATTGGCAATATAAATTACCTTAATGTAGCCAAATTGATCCTAAAACCCATAACAGCACCCTCTAAGTAACCTAGGAACCAAATTATTAAAACCTTGAGTGGTAATAATGTTACTTGGGTTATAGCCCATAGGAGATGAAAAGAGAACCATCAAGGCGTCTGCCTCCACATAACACACCTGCAGTTGTTTCAGATCTTGGTAAAAAAAAAAGAGGGGAAAAACAGTGTTGTACAAAAAAACGGCTGCAAAAATGGTATATTTTGTTTATTTGGTATAGTAGTACCTATGACCCAAAACTAAATTTTCATTCGAGGATCCCTGATTTTCCGGCTTTAGAATCCAAGCTATGCAAACAACAGGCGCTTGCCAAAGTTAATTAAAAAAAATCATGGTTTTGGGAAAAATTTAATTATGTTTTATGTGGGGACCCACTCAACTACTCTTTTTTTTTTAATTTGACACCTGTAACTTTAAAAAACAATGGTGGCTATATTTCAAAAAATTCGTTTTTTTTTTCAATGTTTTCTTTAATTTTTGTTTGATATTCATATAAAAGCTATTGACCAGCTCATTAAACTTACAAAAAAAAAATCTGGATTTTATCAAGAGTAATCCAATTTTTATAAGTACATATTTATAAAAAGTAACAATTTGACATTTGACATTCAAGATGGCGACCGAAGTGTAGAAAAAAAAGTTATTTTTGAACTCTTGTTTGACACAACTCCTGTTCTGCCGTCCTTAGTAAGACCCACCTATCTGCGTTTTCAGTTATTTCGAGAAAAGCGAGTTTAAAGTTTAAATGCTTGCCAAGGGTTCCATAAAATATATTTTTTTTTGTTGGTGAATGTTTATGGGTTCCTAAAAGCAATATCTAAGTAATAGAACAAAAAAAAAGTTACAAATTATTACGTATTTAAAGCCATTTTCGATCCTAACTCATTTTTGATTTTTTTGCAGATAGGTGGGTCTTACTTAGGACCGCAGTGTTGCTATGTAGTATATCAATTTATACTAAATAAGGGTGGCTGATTTTAAAAATTCCATAATAAATGACATATGTCTTATATAATCCAAGATGGCGGCGTTCAAAACATAAAAACGACAGCATTTTTTTGTTTTGGTAAATTTTTTTTATCAAAAAATGTAATTTTATATTACTCGAAACTAGTTTTAAATTATAAAGTACAAAGAAAATGATTACTTTTTAAAGACGGCGGCCAAAAAAATAAAGAGCATTTTTGTTTTTTTTAAGTTAATGAAAAAAACCAGAGAAAACAGGACATCTCGCTAAAAAAAACAATTTTTTAAAAATGTCAAAAAAGTTGACATGTGTCGCGTACCGGGTGATTGGCCATATTTTACTCAATAGCTAACTTCGTTAATATTGATCTGACAGAAAGTGTTTAAATTTGCAAAGATAAACGATGTTTCCTAAATCATCAGAATGTAACATATGTCAAACACTTGCCTAATTTTGGACATATTAGGAAATATCGAAAAAAAAACAATTTTTTGAAATATAGGGGGCAATTCTTTAAAATTTGAAATAATTTGAAACAATCTGAAAAAATTTGACGCCTCAAATTTTACCCCTAAATCATGGCAACATCGTAAATTTCAATTTATTGTACAGCGTCTAAAACCGAAAAATGAGGAAAAATATAATCTAAAACCTACCTTTAAACCCGATTGTTGATAATTCAATATTTTTCCGGGATTGTTGATGATGCACAGGTTCTTAAAAAATTGTATTTTTCCGGAAAAAAACAATAACAAAACCATGAGACGTTTTTCTGACTTCGTTAAAGTTGGATTCAAGAACCAAAACACAGCCTTCGTAACTACGAAGGCTGCGACCAAAGCGAATGGCTAAGTACAGCCGACCACAAAATCAAACGTATTATTATGTTAACGAAATCAAATGAATCTTAGGAAAAAAAACTATTAGGCTTGATAAGTTATGATATGAAAAAAAAAATAATACCCGGATTTATTGCAACCCGTGGCCCAAAAAATAACCTTTGAATATATAAATATCAAACTTGTTGTATTATTATTATCATATAATTAAAAATAATGTTTGTCTAATATTTCTTATCAGGTATGAGAAGAGAAAGAAAAAAAGTCTGCCAAACCCAGGTTATAAAGGTTAAGTTCAGGTCTGCTACAGGGTGACCTTAAAATTTATTATAGATTTGTTTAGAAATTCTAGTTCTCTACTTAACAATAAAAAGTTGAAAATAGCCCAAAAAGTTAAACTATGTATTAACGGATTATTTCAAATTTAGGTTCAGGGGGTGAGTTACAGGGTGATATCAAAAATAGTTGTACAATTTACATTCTTAAAAACAACTTTGTCAGGAGTTTTACTTAGCAAACAAGAGTTAGAAATACCTTAAAAAATCATATCACTAACATATTGTATTACCTTTAGAGCCAGCAAGTTAGCTACTGGGTGATATCGAAATTATTAGTGTATTTTTCTAAAAATCACATTTTTAGAAAACAATGTTGTCAAGAGCTTTCGTTATCAGAAAATGCTTAGGAACACGTTAAAAAATCATGACATTAACTGACTATTACCTTTAGGTCCTTGGAGTAAGGTACAGGGTGATATCAAAATTAGTAAAACACTTTTGTAAAAATCACAATTTCAAAAATCAACTTTATCAGGAGTCTTGGTGAGCAAAAAATAGTTAGGAATTGTAAACAAACCATACTATTCACTAACTGCGTTACATTTAGGTCCAGTAGGTAAGATACTAGTAGTAAATTTTTTTATAAATCATATTTTTAAAAATAACTTTTGGCCTCACCTTACTGTTTACAAACCAAGAACATATAAGTTAGGGTTTCTTGAGCGATCTATTAAAAGAATATTACGTTAATTACTTTTCCGCACAATTTTACTTTTTCGCATCATTTTTACTTTCCTCACGATTTTTTTCCGCACGTCCAAATTGCAAGAACTTTCCGTCCACAATCGTTTTCAAATGAAAACCCGTCCTCCTACACACAAGTTTCATTTTCAAGAAGTGCTGCTGAACCGATGCTACCAGAAGCACCGAATGAAGAATCCTGTAATGTGTTACAGCCTGTACAGACCAATATACCTTCCTCCATTCACTACAGTAGTAATTCTAAGCAGCAAACTGATCAAGGCATTTCTGTAGTGGGCCAAACACCAACCAATCAACAAACAGAAAGTTCACTTTCAATTTCAATATCTACCATCGTTAACTTTTTCGTTATTGTTAATTAAATGTTCTTTACATAAAGTTTCTTTTTAATATATCATAATAAAAAAATCCTGTTTTATTATTTTTCCGTGCATAAAAAAAATCAAGTAAAAATAAAAGTTAAAAAAACGTACGGAAAAGTAACTTTTCCGCACTAGTGCTGAAAAATTTCTTTTTCGCACGATTTTTGTTTTGTTAAAAATGAAGATATTTAGGACTCATTAAATGATTTATGTAACAATTCTATCTTACGTATCATTTTCTAGCATTATTATAAAATCTTTGCGAATTAAAACATGTTTTTTGATAAAGAAGATGGACAAAAACACTCGTAGGAAAAACATTGTACCTAATTCTTGCGGAAACTATCTTTTCCATCCTTGACGGCTTGCCCGAACTCCGCTCCGCGTCGTTTGTGCAACTGCCGTCACGTGCGGAAAAGTACCTCTTTCCGCACTTGTTAGGTAAATAACTATTGTACAAACAATTAAAAGCCTAAGCGATACAAAAAAATATTTATGTAAAAGATATTTAAAATTTAAAGGTAAAAGACCTTAAGTGGGATGAAACTACTGCTTTTGTTGATTTGGAGTTTTCAGTAAAAATAGCTAAAGAAGTAAAGAAATATATCCCTTTATCAGACAACCAAATAGCTATGTAGCGGTACATGTATTAACAGATTTTTTGAAAGAAATGCAAAATGTTGAGTCGCTTCACTTTGGAAGAAGTCTATATACAAGTAATTAAATAAAACTAAGAACGACGTACGGGACAAAAATATTTCTGTGCAGGTTGTTGTTTGTCAATGTAATTAAATGTAATATTTATTATGTGTATTTGTACATTTTTATATTGAGCAAGCTTAATAATTATAAGGGTTTGATTTGACTCGGTTTGGTTATGTTAAATAGATAACTTGGGTGTCAAATTGTTGCCTAAAAAACATGCAAATTTGTGAAATAACAACGAAGACAGTTTCTTCCTGTAAATAAATGTGCAGATTTTTATATTTATCGTGTATGTTTGTCAATGTTTGCATTAGGCAAGCCTAGTGAAGGCTTTCGTTTTGTTACATTAAATATATATTTTAGGGCCAAGATTCTAAAATATCTTGTAAATTTGTTAATCAACAAATCAAACAAATGTAAAATATTTGTAAAAAAATTTTGATTTACTATTTGTATTTGTTAATTTTTATATTGACCAACTGGTTCGGTTTGATTCTATTAATTGTATATTTTGGATGAAAAATTTTTGTCAAATAAGCATGTAAATTTGTGAATTAACAACGAAGGCAGGCAGGTTTTTCTGTAAATAATTATTGTACATTTTTATATTGACCAACCTTATTTATATGGGTTTGGTTCGGTTTGGTTATACTTGATATGTATTATAAAGCCATGATTTTTTCAAACTAACTTGTGAATTTGTAAAAGAACAACGAACCAAGATGTTGTTACGTAAATAAATGTAGGGATTTTTGGATTTCTCATGTGTATTTGTAAACTTTTATTTTGACCAAGGTTAGTTAGGGGCTTAAGTTGATTTGGTTATATTAACTAATAAGTTTTAATGTCAAAATTTTATCATATTAACTTGTAAATTTGTCAAATAAATAGTAAAAGTTTTTCACGTAAATATATGTAAATATTTTTGGATTTATTTATTCATTTCACCCTGTAGCTCACCTCCCTTGTTTTTTAAAAATGTGATTTTTCAAAATCTTTACCGCTATTTAGATATCACCCTGCAGCTTACCTACTGGAAGTAAATGAAATTTAGTAAGTGGTATGATTGCTTAACGTGTTCCTAACTATTTTTTGCTAACAAACGCTCCTGACAACGTTGATTTTTAAAAACGTGATTTTTACGAAATTTTATTACTAATTTCGATATCACCCTGTACCTCATTTCCTGGACCTAACGGTGATACAGTCAGTTAATGGTATGATTGTTTAACGTATTCCTAACTATACTTTGCTAACAAAAGCTTCGGACAACCTTGCTTTTTAAAAATGTGATTTTTAGAAAATTTACACACACTAATAATTTCTATATCACCATGTAGCTCAATTCCTGGACCTGAAGGTGATAAAATCTGATAATGGTATGATTGTGTAACGTGTTTCAAATAATTTTTTGCTAACGAAAGCTCTTGACAACATTGTTTTTTAAAAATTTGTTTTTTAGAAAATTACGCTTCTAATTTCGATATCACCCTGTAGGTCTCTCACGTCCTGGATCTAAAAATAATACAATAAGTTCATGATACATATTTTAATGTATTTCTTACTCTTATTTGCTAACTAAAACTCCTGACAGAGTTGTTTTTTAAAAATGTGATTTTAATTAAGATTTACTACTATTTTCGATATCACCCTGTAACTCACCTCCTGGACCAAAATTTGATCTAATCCGTAAATAGTAGTTTTTTAGGGCTATTTTCAACTTTTTATTGCTAAGTAGAAAATTAGAATTTTTTAACAAATCTATAATATTAGGCACACAAGAAATTTTACATAATTATACAAACATTATTTTTAATTATACGAATTTATAGAAAGTTTGAAATTTATGTTTTAAAGGTTTGTTTCTTGGGTCCCGTTCATTTTATTCATATTATGAACTTATTTTCAGGTCGGCTGTACGCAGTTCCCTGCCTATATGTGTGGCTCCCTCTAGGGAGCGTGTCGCAAACTTAAGTTTTCCTTGCACAAAGTGACCACGTGGTCGTGGCACCCCTGAAAAATTCCGCCTTCGACTTATTTTTGTCAGATGGAGACTGTGGCGACTATTCTTAGGGTCACTGCATCCTGAAAGCCTGGCATCTTCCAACGAGCGGATAGTTCACAACTTGCATTCCATTTGCTATTGGTTGACATAGTCAGGCGGGATTTTTAAAATTAAAACTCTCCTGTCCTCGTTTTGGGAGGTTGAAATCGGTGTTAAACCAAACTGAAACAAAACCTAACCGTGGTCAATTGATGGGAAACGTATCCTGACCGGGGCGTATCTGGACAGGTTAGGATACGTTGTCGAATAATTTATCAGGGTTAGGTTAACACCGATTTCGACAGGAAAACAGGATAGGGAAGCTAATTAAAAAAAAATATAATATGTTTTTAAAAAACAATAAAAAAAAACTCATCGGCATATGCATAGATTTAGTTAAATTCAATAGGTATGTACTGCACAAACCACTACTCTTTTTAGTCACTTACAACTAGTATATATTCGTATTTTACGCCGAAAGCTGTAAACATAAAGTTTGTTAAATGCTTGACTGGTGGCACCATCTCTTAATATAATATAATAATAATCTTAAACGGCAACGTTCAACATTAAAAAGTCAGCTGACTATTTCGACCAATAGCAAACGGAATGCAAGTTGTGAACTAGCCGCTCTCCCAGGGGTAGCGACACCAAACATAACCTCATTTACGAAAAACTCAAATCTGACACTGTCAGGAGCATAGCTTTTTTTATGTTTAAAAAAATTAAATGGTTTACAAATGTTACGTAAAGAACTGTCCGTCACATCCGGTATATAAATTTTACTGTCCAAATAAACAAACCTAAAAAAACTAAGTTTTTTATGATTTCAAATTTATTAGGACCCTGTGTCCAGCAGTCCACACAGCGAAGGAAACCAAAAATATAGTTTGCATGTTTTATATATATTCTAAAATATAGAAAACTATTATGTTGGGTTTTGTATTATTTAATAAATGTTTTATGCTCTCTACGGAATAAAGGTGTACGTTTAATCCCTTTTTTCATGGGCTAAGGTAGTATTTCTTGTCTCCAGTGATTGAAAGTAATTTCTTTAAAACCATAAAGGCAAAATATAGGTTTTTGGATTATTTTATTTTATCATAATACAAAAAACAAAAAGGAATATATACACGATACCGATTATTTTGTTCCAGCTTGCCGTAAGCTTACTTTACTTTGCCGATGGCTTGGTTCGTTTTGATCGTTATTGTGTCCTTAGGCATAGAATATTGCTTCCATATAAACGAAGCATTTAACTTTCTAGACTTCTCCAGGCTGTAAACCAGGAAACTGTGAAATTTTCGAAATTCTGTTTATTGCATCATTTCCATGCCCATCTCAAAGTAAGAATATGCTTTATTTTCCATCTTCGAGAAATGTAATTCGAACTTTTTCTCGAGTAAACTTAATTAGTTTGTTATGAAATAAATAATATTTTTCCACATTGTTTGTTATAAGGTCACTCATCGTCAAGCAAGCTTTACCTTGCTTGACGATGAGTGACCTTTGTTTGTTAGCATCTGACTGACTTTTGTTTAATGTAATGCCATGACAACTATCACTGCCCACTGTTTTTTTATATACTTGACATGCTAAAACTGCAGTACGGTAAGTAGTTTAATACCTATTTATTTAGTTTATGATTATTATTATTTTTAGTATATAAAAATAAACCTTGGCATTAAAGTCCCTTTTAGTCACTTAGCAAATTATAGCCCTTCTTCCGGTCGAGCATGAAAATTCCCGCCGTGGTATTAAAAGTAAACACTGCACGCTCCAGGTTTATAATATACCTACTATTATTTTTATTATTGTTCAAAAAAAAGCGGGCGGCGAAGAAAAGGTCGAAAATACAAAAAGTCGAAAATACAAAAGTTCGAAAGTACAAAAGGTCGAAAATACAAAAGATTGAAAAACAAAAGGTTCAAACAAAGATCGAAAGTAGCTACACTGTAATGATTGCAAAACAAAGTAGAATTAAGAGACACACAGGTACACACACACACACTCATAGAAAAGTTTTTAAAAAATCAACATCCAATAAAAACTCAAGGTAGCAACACGACGGGTCGTAGAACTTTGTTCGAAAACATTTTCTACGAACGGAAATTTTTATGAAAACCATTTCTTCTAATGAAAATTTGTTTGAAAACATTTTTTTTAAACGGAAATTTATTCGAACACCATTTCTTTGAACGGAAATTTGTTCGTAAGTAATAGTTGTTCAAAAACATTTTCTTCGAATAGAAATCATTTTCTTCGAAAGCAAGTTTTTCGATAAAAGACGCTCTAGACCTGGATTTCCAAACCTAACACAATTCATATAGTTTGACTACGGCAAGGTCTTTTTAACATATTTTTTCAAAAAAACCCTGACTTCTTTCCCGGGATCGTAAACATTCTGAAAATTTGTCTACTTTCCTCCTTTTGGAAGGTCGAAATCGGTATTTTCCTAAACTTTGTCAATTGATCGCAAACGTATCCGAACCGGTCCAGATACCTCCTGATATGCTCAATTAAGAAAGGTTAGAGTAACACCGATTTCAACCTTCCAAAATGAGGACCGGAAAGCTAATTTAGGGAAATCATTTTTCGACAATAGGTCTCGGTTGGTTCGGTTTGGTTTCACACCCTCTAGGATCCCGGGAAAGAAGTCAGGGAAGTTTTTATTTCCAAAAATTGTTAGAAAAAAACCCCATTAGTCGAACTATATGAGTTGTGTTAAGTTTGGCAAGCCAGGTCAAATTTTTTTTTCGAAAAATTTGTTTTCGAAAAAATGTTTTTGAACAAATTTTAATTTTAAAAAAATATTTTCGAACAAATTTCCGTTCAAAGAAAATGTTTTCGAACACATTTCTGTTCGAAGAAAATGATTTCGAAAAATTTCTGTTTGAAGAAAACGTTTTCGAACAATCTTTTGTTCGAAGAATATGTTTTAGAACAATTTTTGGTTTAAAGAAAATGATTTTCGAAGTTTATGCTTTCGAACAATAATATTAAGATATTTATATGAAATGTACTATAAAAATATAAATAATTAAGCCGAACCTTACGAAAACTCGAACTATATTTGGGCATTTTTTGTCTTTTGATAAAATGTAAAATTCGGAATAAAAAGATACTAAAAAAAACCACAATACCAAAAACACCCAAAAAAAATGGGAAAAAACCTTGGAAAATAAATTAAACAGTGCGAAAAATAGCGTATAAACATCGTGATAAAATTTTCATTTTATCCCTTGATATATTATATACTATTAATAAACTTTTAACATAGAAATGTATTTCTGTCCTGTTTGTTTATTTATTACGTATTATTTTTATACAAAAACAGAAATAATATTTAAAAGAAAATAATTTTTAACAATAATACCTACAATAAATATTCATAACCCAAAAACTCAAGGAACATATTTTTTATTTCTTAAGCTGTATAAAAACGAGTTCTTTTTAAGTTCTATTAAAACATTTGTCTTTTCTCAGACTGTATAAAAATGAGTATTTTTCACGAACGTCTATGGAATTTTGAGTACGGTTTTGACACTCGTGTCGCTACCCCTGGGAGACGCTAGACTTCCAGGATGCAGTGACCCTAGTATTTTTAATTACACTATCCAAAACCTTATGGGCGCAGCTTTCGTGTTCGTTTACGACAGAGACAATTTATTATTTTCTCTCTGGTTTACGAAGGACTCAGCCGCATGGGCCGTCACTGAAGAACAGCAGTTTCTATATGGGAGGACCCCCCAGAATAAAAAACTATATACGTGCCTAGCTTTTTTAAAAAGTAAAAAAATAATCACCACTTCAATAATTTGACAGGATCTTCACTTAGTCAGATTTTTCTGGCAGATTTTAAAGAAATAATTTGACATTCCCTTAAAATTCCGTTCAAATATAACGGTGGCAACAGCGTAGAGCTAATTTTGTAGCGACCCTTCCACGACATGCAGTTAGTCCCTCTTTGTTAATTTTACCGTGAAAAACAAAGAAAGAAAGTAAACTTAGCTGACCTCATAAAGAAAACGAATAGGACTCATAAATTTGAAAGAAATGTGACGAAATGTGACGAAATTTGACATTTCAGTTTGTGTGGTTAATAGTGAATTTATTTACAATTTTTAAATTAAAAATTTTCAACAAATTACGGGTTTTTAATTAAAAACAAATATTATATCGTGACGCTACATCTATCAAAAAGTGGGAAATGGCCTTTTAGGTAAGTTTTTAAGTTTAAAAATTGCCTTTTAAACGAGAAATCTTAAGCGCCAGATTATGTCACATTTTGTCAAATTTCGCCAGATTTTTTGAAATGTAAAGAATTGACCCCATAGCAGCTATTTTGTTTTGAACTAACAGTTGTCAAATTTTCTTACAGTTTTCAATTGAGTAGGTCCCATTTAAAGTGGGAATTCATCTTTTTTCTTAACTTTGGCAGCCGCCATCTTCGTTTCTGAAGTCGGAAAATAGGGTATCCTCGAATAGAAATTAAGGTTTGGGCGCTAGGTTCCACCAAATATACCCTTTCTGCAACTTTTTCTTAAAATACCAACTATGAGCAGGTAATTCAAATGTCTTATCAAATGTTTGACGCTTTTTTGTATTACCTAGTTTAAGAGATTTTTAAAATACTTACTTTAACATCATAAATGGTAGGAAAATACAGCTTCAACAATTCAAAAAAATCAGTTTCATCCTGCGGTAAGTTGTTATCTGTCAACAGTTTAATAAGGTAGCCAAAATCATAGCCAGAGTGAAAAGACAGCCATTTGATATCTTCAGTTAGAACGATTCCTAGTGAAAAAACAAACTCTGTTTTAATAACTGTCAAATTTTTACCAACACTAACACAAGCCCCGGAGCCAGGGCCCCAGTGAAAGAATGCATATCACCTAACCAATACGGTTTGCGCAAAGGGAAGTCTACGATAGATGCGGTAAATACGGTAATAGACATAGGAAAAGAAACAAAAATTCGAGGAGAAGGAGAAAAATGGTGTGCATTTATAATAGATGTTAAAAATGCATTTAACTCAGCCTCTTGGCAAATTATATTGGAAAGGCTTGGCGAACTGAGAGTACCCCAATAACTGAGAAACGTTGTTAGACTATCTAAACGATAGATCGATTCTATGTCGCAAAGAAACACTAAATATATCGGCGGGAATACCACATTGGTCAATCCTTGGGCCATTGCTATGGAATATGTATTATGATTCAGTTCTAAAACGTAGACTAGAAGAAGGAGTTACAACCACGGGTATGATGTAGGTGTCTTACAATTACCGCAACAAATAAAACCGACCCAACACAAAAATGCAAAACACGCACTCAAAAAAATAGATAGATGGATGAAACAAAATAAACCAGAATTGGCTCCAGAGAAAACCGAATTAGTCATAATAGTAAAGTTTAATTTAGTAGAGGTATTGGGATACGCAGATGACGTAGGAGCAATCATTAGAGACATTCCAGAGAGTGAATTCTCTGGAAAGATACAAGAAGTAATAAACACGGTAAAAGACTGGTGTGACAGGGAACAGATGTCTGTAAATCCTAGCAAAACAGTTATTATACCGTTCACCCGTAAAAGGAAGCTTGATTTCCTGACTCCTCCGGAGCTTAACGGTGAAATAATTCCATTTGCATCAGAGGGGAAATACCTAGGGGTCACTCTAGATAAAACTCTTACCTGGAATGCCCATATGGAAAAAGTAACCCGCAAAGCCACACTGTCCTTATGGACGTGCAAAAGAATTTGCGGAAAAACCTGGGGCACTAGCCCCAAACAAATGTATTGGCTGTATATAACAGTCATCAGACCAATGATTGCGTATGGCGCAATAGTCTGGTTCGAGAAGGGACATCAAAGA
This sequence comes from Aspidapion aeneum, assembly GCA_963576565.1. NCBI lineage: Eukaryota > Metazoa > Arthropoda > Insecta > Coleoptera > Brentidae > Aspidapion > Aspidapion aeneum. The sequence continues at coordinate 8,024,827 of OY755039.1, forward strand.
ACCTCAAGGGCCAAACTAACCAGCTTACAACGACAAGCCAGTCTTGCCATATGTGGTGCAATGAGCTCTAGCCCATCGACTGCGCTTGAATGCTTACTAAACTTACCTCCGCTTCACATTTTCTTAGAGGCGGAGGCACGAAGAGCAACATACAGAATAAGAGCCAACCACCAGGATGGCAGGGCAAACAAAGTTATATCAACAGCCCTAATAAGGGAACAAGAGTTGGATGCAACTCTAGGAATGATCCGACGTCATGCCCAACACGGTGTACAGCAGAAAGCTATACAACATTATCCTCCCGGAGAGGGAGGACTGGTTAAAGAACAGGACCAATTTTTCAAATAACGATAGCTTCTGGTATACCGACGGATCCAAAATGCCTTCGGGCGTTGGATCTGGAGTTGTTAGTATTCAAGAAAAAGTCGAGATTAAACATAGTCTCGGCCAATTGGCTACTATATTTCAGGCCGAACTCGTAGCCATTGAACTGTGTGCCCGGTGGATTACTGACCACGAATGGACCAACAGGACAATAAAAATCTTCTCCGACAGTCAAACAGCCTTAAGAGCGCTTGATTCCTATACGGTCTCATCGAGAACCGTGAGGAGCTGTAAAGATTCGCTGAATGCGCTTGGTAGCGCTAACAATGTATCATTAGTATGGATACCAGGGCATTCTGGGCACGAGGGAAATGAGGCCGCAGACCTAGCAGCGAGGGAAGCGGCATCTGCCGAATTTTTCGGCCCCGAGCCAGCCCTGGGGATATCATACAATGCTGCTAAATCAACCATATTAAAATGGATGGAGAATAGCTTCCAACAATACTGGATAAATATACCAGAACTGGCTCACTCTAAAGAGTTCATTAAAAGACCTTGTAGAAAGAGAGCCAGGAACATTATTGGACTTACCAGAAAGGAGATACGTATAGTGACTGGTCTTTATACGGGTCACTGTCGACTGAGAGTGCCCATGCACAGAATGGGACTAACAGAAGAGACCGAATGTAGACTCTGTATGGAGGATGACGAAACAGTCAGACATGTACTGTGCGAATGTCCGGCTATTGCACGTTTACGTCAGAATACTTTCGGTAAACCTCAGATCGGCTCAGAAGATCTGAACAGTGTCTCACCCAAACTGATAGCCGGCCATTTTTGGAGGATTAGGCATACAGTGGTGAGAAACCACTCAAAAGTGAGCCACAATAGACCCACTGGTGGTCGCAGTGGAAGGGCTGCAAGGCCCACTCACATATGAATCATCAATCATCATCAAAGTTTAATTTAAATGGAACTAAAATTGTTCCTAAAAAGGCTATAAGATATTTAGGAATAATGATTGGCGAAAACATGTCATTTGGGGAGCATGTTAAAAGAATAATACAAAAAGCATCAGAAAAACCACCAATATCAATAAATTAATGACAAATAAGAAGGGACAATCAACTGCAAAAAGAAGGCTGCTTTATGGTGTAATAAAATCCACCTTGCTATATGGTACACCCAATTGAAGAGAAATGGTGAAACGAGACAAATACAAAAATATCCTAATTAAAGTGCAAAGGAAACCGATATTAAAAGTAGGAAATTTCTACCGCACTGTATCAAATGAAGCCCTACGGGTCATAGCAGGAACACCGCCTATTAAACATGTCATAGAAGAAAGATTTCTTTTTAAAGAAACGGCAACACAGAAAAACAGAAAGATAGAGTCAAAAGGCTACACTTGAAATATGGCAAGAAAGGTGGGAAAAAGATACCAGAAAAGCTGTTTGGACAAAGAGATTAATACCAAATATAAAACGATGAATGGAATGTTACCATACATATGTCAATTATCAAATAACGCAGATTTTTAACAAATCATGGGTGATTTAAAGTATACACAAAATGCATAGGAAAAACAATAAGGGACAGATGTATGTACTGTATGGGCATAGACGACGCAGACCATACACTGATTCAATGCCTCAAATTTAGAGAGAAACGAAACAATATGCTAGAAGCCTTACATATAGACCAAGGACAATTAGGGGATATTGAAAAATCCAGATTGATGGTCAAATGATCACAGCATTCAATGGTCAGAAGCGAAAGTTTTGCATAAGGAGTCGCATTGGCGAAACCAAAAGTTTATTGAAGCTGGGTTTATAATGCAGAATAAAGACGTTTTCAGTCAAACAAGCATGGACATACCAAACATATGGACACCACTCCTTAAGGAAAACAAGCGTCTTCGGATTAAAAAGGGGGCGGGCCGTCACACCTGACTGCACACCAAGTAGTATAAGTATTGCTGTGACTGGAAAACGGTTCGGTTCGGTTCGGATACTTACTAACCGAAACTTCGTGTTTAAAACAGATAAAGATAATAATAATCTCCTAAAATTAATTAATAATAGCCAAGTTTAGAGAAATATTTCCAAACTAGTAAGAACCTTTCATTTTGAAATTTGTATTGGAGAACTTGGCTTTACTTTTATCTCAATTCTTTTTACGGAATGCCATTTTCGCGTACTTGGCCTTTTTTTACATGAAATGTTTTTGTTATGATTTCACTTCTTTTTTAAAGGAATTGGATAATACTTAATTTTTAAAATAGTAAAATATGCGGAATATTGTTCAAACTTTTGCAATGCCTTACTTAAATTTTTGAGGTTTTTAATTTTTTTTCCATGGTTTTATCGTAGTTCCTATTAGCCTTCCAAAGCTCAGCTCTCTAGTGTTTCTGAATGTACACAATGTTACTTTTACATAACTTTACATGTATAGAGGAGGAGAGTAAAAGAAAATATTGGACTTTTTAAATTTTTTCCCATGGCTTTATCATAATTTCTATTAGCATTCCAATGCTCAGCTCTCTAGCGTTTCTGGAAGTGTACAACGTTAGTTTTAAATAAATTTACATTTATAGGAGAGGGAAATAAATTAAAATTGTCGTGTTTTTAAATTTTGTCCGATAGTTTTATCAAAGTTCCTATCAGTCTTCCAATGCTCAGCTCTTTAGCGTTTCTGGAAGTGGGTAATGTTACTTTTACATAACTTTACATTTATAGGGGAGGAGAGTAAATGAAAATATTGGACTTTTTAAATTTTTTCCCATGGCTTTATCATAATTTCTATCAGCATTCCAATGCTCAGCTCTCTAGCGTTTCTGGAAGTGTGCAATGTTAGTTTTATATAAATTTACATTTATAGGAGAGGGAAGTAAATTAAAATCTTGGTGTTTTTAAATTTTTTCATATAGTTTTATCATATTGTCTTTCAGTCTTAAAAAGTTCAGCTCTCTAGCGTTTCTGGAAGTGGGCAGTGTTACTTTTACATAACTTTACATTTATAGGGGAAGGAAGTAAATTAGAATTTTGGGGTGTTTTAATTTTTTTCTATAACTTTATCATAGTTACCATCGGTCTTCCAAAGCTTAGCTCTCTAGCATGTCTGGAAGTAGGTTACTCTTACTTAACTTTACATTTATAGGGGAGGTAAGTAAATTAGAATTTTGGGGTGTTTTAATTTTTTCCTATAGTTTTATCATAGTTCCTATCAGTCTACCAAAGCTCAACTCTCTAGCATTTCTGGAAGTCGGCAATGCTACTTTAACATAATTTTAAATGTATAGGGGAGGGGAATAAATTAAAATTTTGGGGTTTTTTGATTTTTTCCTATAGTTTTATCATAGTTCCTATCAGTCTGCCAAAGCTCAACTCTCTAGCATTTCTGGAAGTGGGCGATGCTATTTTTATATAACTTTAAATGTATAGGGGAGGGGAGTAAATTAAAATTTTGGGGTTTTTTGATTTTTCCCAGGGGTTTGGTCATAATTTCTATCAGTCTGCCAAATTTCAGCTTTCTAGCATGTCTGGAAGTTCAGCAGAATATTGATGATCTATACATGAGTGAGTCAGTGAGTCAGTGAGTGAGTGAGTGGCAATTTCGTCGTTTTTTGAAATTTCGTAACTACTTTACTACTTTATGGAATTCCATGAAACTTGGAGGGGTTGTTAACTCCATGGAGATCTACGACTGTGCAAAGTTTGAGATTCGTAGCTCATTTCGAAGTAGTTTTAGGTAGGTCAAATATCGGCTGAAATGTTTCCAGAAAAGATGGTTACGGCGCGCGAACTTGGCGAGGCACTGCCGTGCCCTCAGATTTTCATCTTTGCCATTCAATTCAATTCAATTCAAAATAAGCTTTATTGTCAGAAATTTACAAAATCAATTGACAAAGCAAGAATCAACCTATCTATTTTTTTTTAACCAAGGTAAATATTTAAAAAAAAATGCTTAAAATAGTTTTAGTTAACCTTATAAATAATAAAATGATAATTAACTATGTAAATAACAATAACAAAGATAAACGATGGTAAAACCAGAAAGGAAACAAAACAAAAAATACAAAATAACAAAAATAAAATAAAAAAATTGATAAATAAAATTAAAACAATTATAAATACCCATAATAAATAAAAATCAAAATATGGTAATAAATAATAAACAACACAATAAGCGCAATAAACATTCTAGCAGGCGAAAGTCAGGTACTAAGTATCAAAAATAAAATAAAAAATAAAAAAGTAAACCGATTATGCATACCTATTTGGTATAGTCTAAAATAAAAATAAGTAATTTTAAGTAAAATAAAAATAAATATGTTCCATAATAAAAGATAGAACAAATACATAAAAATAATACAAGGAATTTATAAAATTATAAAGCGAAGGAAATAAATTAAGGAACTATTCGGAACTGTAGAACTCTTGCAGCGAATAAAATGCCTTACTAACCAGAAAATTTTGAAGATCTTTCCGAAAGTTTTTGTAAACTGCAATGTTTTTTATTTCTTCTGGAAGCTTATTAAAAATCTTAACATTAGAAGAGAAAATATGTAAACCAGGTATGATACATTTATTATTTATTTATAATTTCAATAATAATAGGTAGGTAACTAATATCTAACCAAAAATCTCATTTTTTAATTATTTGCAAAAAAAAATTCCGCCTGCGCCGCAATTTTTTATGTTTTTTGAAGTGCACTCCGAAAGCTTTTTACCACGCACCGCCACTGGCAGTACTGTGCATATTTTCATACACACCTAAACACCACCTAAAGAGACAAGTCATTATTTCTTGTGGCCTCATCCATTGAAAAAGCGAGCTGTATCGTTTCAATTGCTTTTAAAACTTCAGCGTTGGAAGGTTTTTGTCCAGGAGTTTCTTCGCTCTCATCTCTCTTGTTAGAAAAGCTTTCTACTACAAGATTCTAATAGGATGTATGTATTATATTACATGCTTAGGAAAATCCCCAGAATCCCAAAAAATCACACAATAGCGGCTAACGCTTGATATACTAGTCCATCTGCGATTGGGCGGTCAATTTCACCTTTAAACGATTTCAAAGGTTCATCTTAGAGAGATCTTTATGTTGCCGGGACTGGGAATACGGTTTGAATTATGGAGAGGTTATTTTTTGTCCAGATATAGAAATTCGAGTTAAAGAGGTTAAAATAGATATAAAACTTGCAAAATGTGCAGGGACCACTTAAAAGATTCGAGTTATAGAGAGGTTCGAGTTATAGAGGTTCGAGTTGGAGAGGTTCGACTGTATTTAGTCTAAAAATTTTGTATTTGGTGATAAAGTAATAAAAAACTCACCTGATGACATTAGCAACTCGGCAAATTCCAAAGGTTCTATGCCCTCATCTTCATGCTTTTTAAACTGGATTCCAGAGTTTGTAAGCAAGTCAATACTATCCTGAGCATACATGTCTTCTCTAAATAATAAAAAAGCATAACTAGGTATAGGGTAATCAATCATCAATACGTACCATATAGGAAAAAGCTATAATGGCCAAGGGAAAACTGCTTAGAAAACGAAAAACTAATTTATCAGGTGATTATCTACCCCAAATACGTTAGAACATAAATATGGGGCATACCCATGTATTCTCACACGCGGTGCTTGAAGCCAGGACCCCCGTTTAATTCTTAATGTTCCTTTTTTGGGTAAACAGGACTTCGGATACGTCAGTTTTGGTGGTTTTGGAACTACACTATTTGATAATTGTCAAAAATTTAGGGTTATGTCTATTATTTTTTTCTAAAAACTAGTTGATTGGGTGAACATTTATCAAATTGTGGATTAAAATTGTAGTTGTTCTAAAATTAATTGTGCAGATTTATTGTGGATACCACGAAGAGTGTTTAATGGCATCTATAAACCACTCCTAACTTTATTAGCAAATAAATTGGTAAAAAAAATTTTTTAGGTCACAAGCTTTTATAAAATGCACTAAAAATTAAAAAATAATTTTCTAAAATTCTAATATTATCATAATAATAAAAGCGATGGCCGACTTATGGAAATTTTGACGATGTTAGCACGATAAGATATCTGTATCAATTAAATATCACTATTTGCAAGAATTAATCGAGCAGAAAAATGCAGAGGTACCAAACCCACCCACCCCGACCCAAGATACCCCAGCATTTCTCTGACATAGGTATGGTAGGTAAACATATCTTTGATGACCTGCTATGTTGAATATTCTTTAAGTGTTTAGATCACAATATTAGATTAACTTATGCTTTGATTTGCGGCCATCGTTTTTATTATTATGATAATATTAGAATTTTAGAAAATTATTTTTTAATTTTTAGTGCATTTTATAAAAGCTTGTGACTTAAAATTTTTTTTTTACCAATTTATTTTCTTTTTTTTAGTCTCAGCTATCTACTCTATTAAATGAAAATATTTGTTCAATAACAGAACAGAAGTGTTTATTCTAGATTATAATGAAATCGCTGATCGTGAGTTGTTTGGAAACTCATTTTTCTATTGGGAGAAGGAGAGGGTGGGGGTAGAGGTAGAAATATATTTTTTGTTTGGGCTGTATTGCCATCGGACCTTTATGCATATACCAAATTTTATAAAAGTCATTTGAAGTGAAGTGTGTCAAAAACCCATTTTTTATGGAAGGGGGTGGAGGGTAGGGGAGGAGACATTTTTTCATTATTGTTGTATTGTCATCGGACCACTATATGTATACCAAATTTCATCCAAATCGGATAATGGGAAGTGTGTCAAAAACGCATTTTTCTATAGATGGGGGTGGGGGTAGGAGTGGTAGGATTTTTTTTTAATGTTGTATTGTCATCGGACTACTATATGTATACCAAATTTCATCCAAATCGGATAATGGGAAGGGTGTCAAAAACGCATTTTCTATGGAAGGGGGTGGGGGTAGGGGTGGGAGGATATTTTTTTTAAATGTATTGTCATCGGACCACTATGTGAATACCAAATTTCATCCAGATCGGATAATGGGAAGTGTGTCAAAAACTCATTTTTCTATGAAAGAGGGTGGGGGTAGGGGTGGGAGGATATTTTTTTCTTAATATTGTATTGTCATCGGAACACTATATGTATACCAAATTTCATCCAAATCGGATAACGGGATGTGTGTCAAAAACAAATTTTTCTATGGAAGGGGGTGGGGGTGGGGGTGGGAGGATATTTTTTCTTATTGTTGTATTATCATCGGACCACTATGTGTATACCAAATTTTATCCAAATCGGATAACGGGAAGTGTGTCAAAAACACATTTTTCTATAGAAGGGGTGGGGGTAGGGGTGGGAGGATATTTTTTTCTTAATGTTGTATTGTCATGGGACCACTATGTGTGTACCAAATTTTATCCAAATCGGATAATGGGAAGTGTGTCAAAAACGCTTCACAAGATTTGATAGATAGTTAGATAGTTAGACAGAACATCTGAAGCTAAATAAAAGCTTGTAATTAAAAAGAAAAATACAAGTTTTTAGCTATGGAATGGCACTTCTTTTCTTTTCTTCTTTGCCACAACCTGCACATGTTTTACTTGAATCATTTCCCATTTTTCACAGAAAAAAACATAATTTTACACGACAAATGTAAAACACCACAAAATTTAAACAAATAACAAATATGGCGTCAACCCTAACAGCACGGATCACCTTAACTGATCCGTGCTAACAGCAGCTGTGTGTGTTGACAAAACACACGCATGCGCACCTAAAAATTTGCCATTGTTTCCAAAGTAAGCTATGAGTGCTTCTTTTTTCGACTTTTTGAACATGTATTTATGCTGTAATGTATTTGATTTACCGCGATCTCAGCAAAACCCTGCATCTGGACAGGTATTCTAATAATAAAAAACGCATAGCGTTTTTAAGACGCTCACCGTTTTATGACGTCAAATTCGCTAAGCACCTGACCAAAAGTGCAAAAATGGTATTTACCTTAGAGTAATAATGTTATTACTCTGAGGTATTCACGTACGATTGCGCTAAGCATTTTTTTAAACGGTAACCGTGTTTAAAAACACCTACCAATTGGCATCTGCTTCTGGAAATCGCTGGGTGTTTTGAAAAAATTCAAATCTATTAGAAAGCATTATGCACACAGTTATTTATTTTTTTGGCAAATTTTGTATTTATAGGGGTTAAAGGAGGCCTTCAGCCTATACTTTAAGTACAATAAGGTACCAAAATAGCTACCTTTCTTATTCTTCAAGGTAGAAATGAAGGATTTTAAGGAGTTTGCGAATAAAGATCTCTGGAATCTATTTAAGTGGTACAGATAAATGAATAATTAAAAATTGTTTTTGGGCAGGTTTTCTACACTGCTATATGTAAAGATACCCTGTAGAGTAGGTAACCGAGCATTTGAGCCTTATTGGAAACGCCCTAGAATAAGCGAGTGTATTTAGTTGGAAAAATGAAATGGTGGTAGTCGTGCCAAAACTTTAAAAAACTTTAATTTTGAAAATTATTGAAGATTTTTAACTAAATCTTCCTTTAAAACTTTATTTTATTGGTTACAATATGATGAAAATTTATGGTTTACGTCTAACCTTTAATATTATACCCTAGGAGTGTAGGGGTAATTACAATCATGTTAAGATACCGCTAACCCAACATTTCTCATTAAAACCATTTCTAACCATCACCTTCTCTAGATTTTCAATGTTGTTTTCAATAAATATCAAAAATAACCAACTGGGGTAAAAAAAATCTATAATAAATATATACCACAAATGTCAAAAAACATGAACAAAAAGCGAGAATTTGAAGGATGCTTAGCGAGTTCCATCCCAAGGGCTCGTTTACCAACGTAAATACCAAATTCGATCGGTCAGCGCAAATGCTATTCGAGAAGGGTGCTGTGCGTTTCGCTTAGCGTTTTCAAAACGTAACGTTTTTAAACCAATTAATGAGAATACCAGTCCTGGTGTGCTAAAAGTTAAAAGCATAGGGCGAACACCGAATGAGAAATTGTAAACCAGAATTGGCGAAAGAACAAACGAATTTGCATTGTATTTTCTTTTAAATCTGCGTAGTAGACAATGCAATGAAATTCGTTCGACCCGACATGACAGGCAGCGTAAGAATCGGAAGGAAATGAAGAGAAGAATTTTCTTCTATTCGATCAACACACCTGCTAAATTGAGGAGCAGAAGTAACAAAGGGGCTAAGTGCCACTTTTCCTAAAAACGAGATTTTTACATAGAAAGATTCTATCCCAAGCAGCATTTAGACGTCATATTACGTTACGCATACGTTGCTTGCGATAAACGCGACGTCGGGTGCCGACGTCGTTTCGACCGCCTGACGACCCTCGTTTGCACCTAAATGGGGAATACAAATTCGGGTCGCTACGACGTCAGCATCTGACCTTATAGGTAATAGAGTTTACCAATTAACAACGTAATTGTAAGTTGGATTTCCGTCACTTAAATTTAGTCGCAAACAGGTAAGTTGCGTTTGGTTTCGTTTCCATTGCCTAGAATATATATAGTTTTTGCTAAAAAGAATTCCTGTCAAGTAACTAAAATTATACCTGATAAGTAAATATTTTAAAGTTATTAAACAAGTCTCATAAAAATGGGTGCATTTTACAAATGACAATTATAGTCATGCATAAAAGGCGGTATTAGAATATTAATAATTTATATTTTAAAGCAGGAATCCAACTAAAATTTTACAACGAAGGCATGTTTATTGATAAATGTGATTAAAATACTTTCAAAAAAAGCAAGCGCCCCTGAAATATGCAAGATTTACTAAAATATATATATTTTTTAAATAGATCTAATTTTTATTATTACTTTATTTTTGTTAAAAAAAATGTTTTGCTGCTTCACTAAACTCAAATTTGTTACTAATTTTGCAATTATTCCTTCATTTCTACTTAAAATTAGAAAAAGAAAAAAATAATGGCCGACAGACGCTAACCTTTTCAGAATGGCGGATTTCGGTGTCTGACTTAATGTGAACTAATATACCAATTCGGACCGGGTCTCCACTTTTGGTTGTGAAAGATAACCAAAGAATGGAAGTCCGACGTCTGGCAAACGTATTTCGTCCCATTAAATTCGGACGTTCGCCCCGCATGATTTTCCGTCGGCCCACCAACGGATTGGAACTGTAGGTTCGCAACTATAACTATCATATTAACCAAAATCTCGGTATAGAATTCAACGTCCGCTCTTTTTTGCCTACAATAGGTAAAGCCCACGGTCCCAAAGCTAACTACCGCGCTGTCAACTGTCAGGCAGTGACGAAATCATTGTTTTTTTTATATTTTTTTGTTTTTAGAAATGTTTGTTTAAATACCAAAAATCTAAGGGAAATAAAACCGATACCCCACCTGTGGGAAGAGGATAGGCTATTATGGTTTCCAAAATCCAAAAAAGATATAAAACTGCGTCATGTCCTGACATGTAGCCGTCCTGACCAAACAAATGCACTTTTTGTTAGGTTATGGGCGTCTATAAATGACAGTAGGCTGTAAATGTGACGCGTAGGCCATATGAACGGACATCGAATAGGTCAAGTAAAAGTTACGGGAAATACACCAACCAAATTAAACGCTAGTTAGGCCTGAGGTTAGGGTCTTCACCGGAGGTACCCGACGCCGACGTCTGTTGGTCGTTGGGTCTGTATTCATCTATTCTAATACATGAGGTAAATAATATGGTAGATCTGCGCATGCGAAGTCAGGGATTGAAAGTGGACTTGGTAGGGCTAGCGTCTTGTTATGGTATATCAAGAAATAGGGTTTTTTATTGTTACCGCGAATCTTAGAAACTACTTATAACCGATTTCAATGAAATTTGGCACACATGTTCTATGACCTATTCTGTCTGGTTAAGCCAATTTTTTTATGCTACAACACATGCAAGTCGGGGTATCTGGAGACAACATTCCCATGACCCGCTCCCAGGGAAAAACTGATTGCATTACGAATATAAATTAGCATGGCAATACATGTACAAGGTAGGCCAAATGCGATGTTTTTTAAGGGTTTTAGGTATTTCTAGCCGAGATACATAAAAAGCTCGATTTTCCACACTTTTTTTTTATTTAGTCGGTTTAGAACGTTTTTCTACGTTGTCCGACGCCTATTCTCCACCTCCTTCGATCCTGACAGTCATCTTCTGTCAGATTTTTTTGACTCATTGACTGTTGCCAATCTAGTTTAGGACGCCCTCTTTTTCTGCGCCCTATTGGTTGGCATTCTAGGACCTGCTTTGGTAATCTATCGTACGTAATTCATCCGTTGTACATGGCCGTACCATATCAGTTGCCTTTTAGTGATGTCATCCGTTATGCTTCCCTCGATTCCCATTCTTTCTTTTATGATCTCATTTCTTATGTGATCTGTTCTAGATATTCTCATTGATCTTCTTATTGCATCCATTTCGACACTTTCCATTTTTGTTTTGTATTTTTCTGTTACGCGACAAGTCTCTATTCCATACAACAGCGTGCTTTTCACCATTGTTTCATATATGTTTAATTTTTTTAAAAAAATTATCCCTCTGCTCCATAAAATACTGCTAAGACATCCAATAACCTTTTTTACTTTTACTATTCTTTTTTCCAGTTCTTTACAGTCTGTTCCTGTCTTATCAAATGTGACACACAAGTATACATACTTATTCCATGGCAAGAGGTTTGCTTTAAAACAGCTAATCCCACTATTTGCTGTAATGAAATAACAAAAGTAATCTTATCTGGAATGGATGCATATATCCCACATACAATAAAACGCAGAGCTAATGCAAAACCTTGGTTCAACAACCAGTGTCAAACGGCTGTACAGAAAAAACACAGAGCATATAACCTTTGGAAACGACAACAAACCGCTCAAAACCACACAGAATTTATAGAAGCCAGAAATAGTTGCAAAATTACTATTGACGCCGCCAAAGAAACATACAATCAAATAATAAAAAACAGGTTGCTGAATTGCCCCCCCAAGTAGTTCTAGGTCCTTTTGGTCTCTTGCAAAAGCCGTTGGATCAAACTTCACCAAGTCATCCATACCACCACTTACAGATAAAAATACTCACTTAGCCACAACATCAGAGGAAAAAGCCAATATGCTGGCCAAAATCTTTTCCTCCAACTCAAACCTAACAGTGCGAAATGGAAAAACTCCACCGTTCATTGAAAGGGTTACCCACAGTATGCCAGAGGTACCCTTTTGTCACAAAGAAATACGAAAATCCCTTAAAAAGTTGGATACAAACAAAGCAATGGGTCCAGATGGCATTCCCGCGATAGTACTCAAAAATTGTGCTAGCGAACTCACCACAACTTTCGCAAAATTATTCAATTTATCTTATAGGCAAGGAGTATATCCATCATCATGGAAGTCTGCCGCAGTACAACCCATTCCAAAGAAAGGAAAAAAGACAGATCCGTTAAACTATAGACCAAATGCTCTACTTCCCGTGATATCAAAAGTAATGGAAAGAGTTGTGGACAATCACCTAACCAAGTACTTGGAAAATTATCAACGACAAGCAATACGGATTTCGAAAATATAGGTCAACTGGCGATTTACTTACATACGTCACTCACTTATGGCAAAAAGCGATTGAGTTGCGAGGTGAAACAAGAACAATTGCCTTAGATATATCTAAAGCATTCGATAAAGTCTGGCATGAAAATCTGCTCAACAAGCTCAAAGCAACGGGATTGTCGCCGAGACTTTGCACTTGGTTTGAAAGTTACCTTAAGGATAGATCCATTTATGTTGCACTGGATGGCCGGAACGCCAACTCTAACCAAATAAATGCTGGTGTGCCACAGGGAGCAATCCTTTCGCCAACACTTTTTCTGATTTACATAAATGACCTCATAGATAAAACAGTAAATCCACTTTATTGCTTTGCAGATGATGGCAATGTAGTCTCCTCAGTCATACCACCCACATGTCTCTCCGCACGTGAATTCCATTACCTTAGACTAACTGAAATATCACAGATAAATAACGACTTGGAGATAATAGAGGACTGGGGCAACAAAAACCTTGTACAGTTCAACGCGCAGAAAACCCAAGCAGCCCTGTTTTCAAAAAAGACCAGCACCGGTGAGCCAAACATCATGCTATCTGGAAGTGCTGATATAGCTAAAAGGGCGTCCCAAAAGCTTGGGGTGCTATTTCGTACAAGACATCTGTATACACCAAGCCAACTGCTGACACTCTACAAAGCCCAGATTCGATCAACTATGGAGTACTGCTCACATATATGGAGTGCGGCACCCAAACATACCTTAATGCTTTTGAACACCGTGCAAAAACGAGCTATCAAGCAGATCAATGACCCCGCACTTACCCGTAGCTTGGATAGTCTCGAACATCGAAGAACTGTGGGCGATTTATCTCTCTTCTACAGGTATTGTCACGGAAAATGCTCTGAAGAGTTGGCACGTATGATCCCCTCGGGAGTAGCACCTACTAGGCGAACACGTCAAACAGACGGTAACCATCAATTTATTGTCAAAATAGAGGCACCAAGAACCTCATTATATTAGAATTCATATCTCTGGAGAACAGCATCGCTGTGGAATAAACTCCCTGCGACAGTTTTCCCTGCAGGTTACAACCTGAACCGTTTCAAAACCAACACACACCAACATTTCCGCGCACTTGCCGCTTCTCGAGCGTGATAGGGATCTCCTTGCGAGTGCGCATACCCGTAAAAAAAAAAATATTGTCCATTGTCTAGTTCTAACTCACTGGATTCGTTTCCAATACATAAGTACTGTGTCTTGTCCACGTTCACTGTTAATCTCCACTTTCGGTATTCTTCCATTAAATTCCTCATCATATACTAACTGTCTTCTTTATCATTAGCTACAATTACTTGGTCTTCAGCAAACTGTAGTGTGTATATGGTAAATCGGTCGTTAAGTTGTATTCCCATGCCGTGCACTTTACGTTTCCAGTTTTTTAGAGCTACTGAGATATATATTTTAAAAAGAGTTGGAGAGATACAACATCCCTGTCTTTTGTTACCAGGAATTCTTTTGAAAGTCGATTTCCAATTTTAATTTTAGATTTTGACCCTTCGTTTAGTTCTTTTATCGCTTTTATGTTTGTATGATTGATATTAGTCTGCTCTAACACTGTCCATAGTTTTTCTACTGGAACGGTATCATATGCTTTTTGTAGGTCCACAAAGGTAACATGAGTCTCTACATTTCTGGCGCTCCTTTTCTCAATTACTTGTTTAAGACAAAAAACATTATCACTACAAGATCTGCCTGCACAAGTTCGAGACGTCTTCAAATATTAAACCCGCTTCTTGATAGACCCCGTAGTTTTTTAGCTACAATGGGATTTGGAAAAGTCTGCATTTATGGAGGTGGCCTATAACTTTCTTTATGAAAATTTTATTTTAGTGTAAGATGCTTTTTTATAGTTTTTTTTGGAGAAGCTAATTGTCATTTTATCTGTCACTTTTAGGTTTTAAGATATTTCGAAAAGTTTAAATTTTCTTATGGAATGATCCACTTTTTGTTTTTGTTTCAAAATCTACGTCAAACTTTCTATTTAACAATGTGTTTTTCAGTTGACAGTTTGTTACGCAGTTTTCAAGATATTTAGGAATTTGCGTACTTACCACAGCTAGCTGTGGCCTAGAAAGTGATATAAGTTTTTTGAGGAGTTCATCCTTGCCAAAACAAAAACTTACTTGCCTTGCCAACAAAGTAGCAGCTTGTCATGTTACGCAGTGATTTGAAAAATTGTAAAATATTTGCGCGACAAAATGTTTCAAAACAATGAGAAATTCGACATGTTCAAATGCTATATCCAAGCACATGAAAATCGTCAATGGGCTTCAAAAGCATACCTGGATCCGTATCCAGAAAGAAGACAACCTCACCTAGCAATCTCTTATGGATCGTTCATACTCGTCTTTTGTCTAGTCTTTTGTCTTGGTTTAGTCATATGTCCTGTCATAAGAAAGTTAAAACCATTGTTTCTTATGGGAGTGTTCATACAATGCTTTTGCTTTTGTTTTTGATTAGTCTTTGTCTTAAGAGTTGCCAACTTTCAATCCTTAGGACAACGACTAAGACGAGTGACAGACATCAGCTGATGTTTGTTGTTTTTTTTTACAGGGCGTCCGAAGAGCGCAAGCGCGCGGTCGACATTTTAAATTTACCGCCATTATTCATGTTTTTAACAGAAAATCTCAACATAACCTCAAAATTTTATTTGTTTTTTTTTCTTTTTTGCTTTTGTTCTTTCGTGTCTGTGTTTCGTGCACAGATTAGGTTAAATAAGATTGTTTTGTGTACAAAATGACTTTTGAAGAGGGTCTCTTTATTGAAATTGAATTTTTTTTCAGTGGGCTATGACTAAGACTAATCAAAAACAAAAGACGAGTATGAACAGCCGATTTTGTTTAAGACAGCTAAGACTAATCAAAGGACAAAGACTAATCAAAAACAAAAGACTAAGACGAGTATGAACAATACTTTAGAGACCTAAAATAAATCTGTGGGAATACGATTCTCAAGAAGCCTAGACCAAAGACATACAGAAGCTTGATGCGACATCGAGAACTTCATGAATTAACTGTTTTGGACATCGCCCTAATATTCCAAAGACGACTATTCGAAGAATATTAAAAAAACATAAATTTAGGCTCTTTAGACTTAGCAAGGTTCGTCAGTAGTAGTAGTAGTAGTGGTGGGGAGACCCCCCAAACTGATGCACGTGCCCCTTAGGATGCAAGTTTTCTTTCTCTAAGAGGACTTAATTTTGCCTGACACCTCTTTGTCGAGGGCAGGGATCTTTATACTGCGTAGCAAGTATACACAGTCCTGCTACATGTTAGACTTGCATCTATCTAACATGGCTATCGTCCCAACAAAACTTGGTTATAGACGATAGACTTCTTTCCTTTTCAGCGCAACAGTCGTGGTTGTCGTGAGTTGACTGTAGGAGATTTATGCTGGCGCCGTCCTGGTTCCGACTATATAGCACTTATAGCAGGCTCCTGGGTTATTATCCCTGGTTCCTCGGCTGGCTGCGTGTCGTCGGCTCCTGGACTACACCTGCGTATATTCTCGATGTTCAATGTCGACTTATATTTTTTGCGTGCATCGCATCGCATGCTTATTCGATGACGGCTGTTAAACGCTGAAAAGGAAATCGGCGACAGATTTTTTTTTTGTTTTTGTATCGTTTGAGACGCGAGCCTGGTACCTTCTGCATGTGAAGCCGACGACCATACCACGGCACTACCCCTGCCAGGTTCACCAGTTACTTCAGAGAGACTTTTCACCCAGAAGAGCTTTTTGACGGTGGCTCTTGAGAAAATGCCAAGAAAATCCAAGCTTTGGAACAAATGTAATATAGTCAGATGAAGCTATTGTGAACAGTGCAGGAATTTCTACGAGATATTATTATTATTATTGGACGCAAGAAAATCCCCATAGAATAATTCAACATGCATTTCAAGGCAGAATCAGTCTAAAAGTTTGGGTCAGGTTTCATAGAGGTCGTTTTCTTGGACCCTTTATATTTAATGGGAACCTAAACACAGAAAGAGGCGCTACTACGTTATACCTCGCTCATCATAACGCACTATATAACGATTTTTATGCATGAAAATGATTCTTTGGACTATTTTTAGTCGATTTCAATACGAAAAATAAAAAAAAAGTTTGGTTTTTTAAAAATAATTTCTGCATCGTCAAATTTTGGACATAAATTTGTGAATTAGCTTAGGATTAATTATTTTACAATTTTAAATTAACCAAATAGTTTTCCGTATTTTTTGCGCTTTTTTCACATAATTTTGAAAATTAGTACAGTTGACCTTCCCGTTCCCACAGCTATTTTGACACTTTGACAGATCTTTTGTATATTTTTTTCCTGGGCCGACAGGACATATCATATTTCCCAATTCAATTTGCTTACTTACCCTCAGATGTACCGTAAGCACTTAAGCCCGATCATGGGTTTAATCACGATTAAGTCCTTGTTGCTTACATACAAAACAACAAAGAGGGAGAATGGATTAGCAAAGCCTTATTACGGTGCATCTGAGAGGACAGGCGCAGATGACAGTAAATCATTTATTTGGTAGTATTCAACAAGAATCGGCGAAGCAGTATTCAGCAAGCATTCTTGCTGAATGCATGTTGTTGAGTTTTTAGGTTAGGTCAAATTAGGTTTGGTTCGGTATGGTTCGGTTTGATTCAGTTCGGTTTGGTTCAGTTAAGTTCGGTTCGGTTTGGTCTTAGGTTAGGTTTGTTCGTGCAGCCGACTCCCGCTAAATTATTTTAAGACACAACAAACAAGTGAGGTTAGGCTGATTAGAATATTTGGCTGTGCTGAATTTAAATCATCATATGCAAACTTTTCAAAATCCCCTTGTAGCTAAAAAAATCTGAGGTCTATCCAGAAGGGGTTTTCATATTTGAAGACGTCTCGAAAATCGAGCAAACGCGTTTTTATGTATCTCAGCTAGAAATACCTAAAACCCCTAAAAACATCGAATTTATTATTTATAAGATTTATATGGCATTACTGACAATACATGTACAAATTTTGGGTCAGTCATTACCCCCTTGCCGTCCTCCCCTCACCCTAAGTTGTTGTAGAACAGAAACAGAATGGTCTTAAATAATGTAACTCACTGTAAGTTGAATTTGAAGTTAAACTGCCATGTAGTGTAACTACCCCCTGGAGTTTTGCCATTTTCATCCAAAAAAGTCAACCCAAGCTGAATGATTCTAAGCAAATCCACATTGCACCTTAGCATCTGATACTGGTAGTCAGCTGAACTTCGAAACTCTCCAATAGGTCGGGCCACTACACCTGGAAATTCTGTATCCATGGCTACATATTGGTATTTTTGTACTATCTGTAATCAAAAATACGAAGGTACTAAATGACTAAAAAACTGGAAAACAATTAACAAAACAAAAGCCTACAAAGATCTGCCACAAGTACGTTGTTAAAGTACTTGAAGTACAAGTACAAAGTACATTAAGATTTGTAAAAGTCGAGGTAAAAGGGACAGTAGGTATAAGGAATTTAAACAAGACAGAACGCATGAAAAGAGAGAATTGTACAAGAGAGAAAGAAACAATGTAGTAAAAGTTTTCCGGGAAGAAAAAATATTATGAACAGGAAATAGATGGGTGTACAAATAACAGTGTACAGATGTGGGCAACTTTAAAAAACATAATACCAAAAGTTTCTCTCCGATCAAAATGACATTCCATATAAGCTAAATACATTTTTAATTGACAGTTTAAAGGAAGCGGTAAGCCCATCTGAGTGCGTGAACGAATGCGTGCTTTTTGTGATTTTAGGTTGCTTGATAGAGAGTATTTTAAAAAATTAGTATTTTCTTTACCAAACAAAAGTAGTCCTGATATAGTAGTCCAAACATATGCATAGCCAGACAACATGGATTGTTTAATGCTGCCAGTTATTTTTCTTTATTGTTTTATTTTGAATTTTTTGGAAAACCTAACCTTAAAGTTTGTTTTGATATTTTTGGGTTCTGCAAAAACCTTCAAAAAAGAAAGTCCTGTTTGGGAAAAATTCCGATCAGGTGATAATTTCTCTCTTTGTTGAAAGTTATTTTCTTTTTGATCACCTGATCATTTTGGTAAAATCATGCGCGTTTTTTGCTCACGCTGGGAGTTTTGAAGCGCCACCCTGTGTGTGACAGGGGAATGAAGAAATCACTTCCGACAAAAAACTGAAAGAAGTCACACGTGTTTTTGGGTTGAAGACCGAAATTCCAGTCCAAGAAAGGGCCGCGGCTGCCAGTGAAATTTTGGGACAGCTACAGAATTAAAGAAGGTAAGCTTCTAGCGTGTTGCCGATTTTTTCCTTTGTTTTTTAGTTTAATAGATTCTGTTTTCCCAGGCGGGGCGAATTTAATTTTGGGGTTATTTTTTTGGGATATCTCTAGTTTTTCTCCCCTTCAGGGCTCAGATGTCTATGGATCTTATGATATTCTATGGCAATATTACCCAACAAACCTAAAGAAGCTGGTTGATCTTATAGTGGGACCCCTACTATTACAATTATCACAAAAAAACCAACAACAAGAAAGTTCACAACAAATATATCCAGAAAATGAGGAGTTTGCTAAACGTCTGGAAAGGCTACGATCCAATTATGATGGAGGGAATATGGAGAAGGGCAAAAAATCACGATCTAAAATAAAGATACTTCAAAATATTGAAATTCCAGCTACACAGATTTTGTCAAAAAAGGATTGCCACTTCAAAAAAATTAGTCCTATCAAAAATTCACTACCTCAGCCACAACCTGCAGAAAATCAAAGTTACCAACAGCCTTGAAATAAATGTAACAGCGTTTTTTGTACCACAAATCAACTCTCTGACACAGGATGGTTCCCACAATGGTCTTCTACACAGTGTAGATAAAAATAAGAAATGCAATAGTACCACTAAAAAAACCAAAATACATTAAATGCATTTCACCTAAATATACAAGGGGTACTTGGAAAATCCTTAGAACTGGAAGTTCAATTGAAGAATTTGGGCACTAAACAACACATTATATGCCTAACGGAACACTGGGTCAAAGCAGGTGAAGAGACTAACCATCAGTCTAAATAATTTTTCATTAAAAGCTTGTTTTTCAAGATCTATTATAAAACGAGGAGGTACATGTACATTATATTATAAGAATAGGTATACTTATATTTTCTTACTAATAGTAACCTATACAGTGCAGATTAAGTAGACATTAAGTTAGGTAAGCATGGCTTTGTCAATGTAATATTCTTCTACAGACAATAAAGCTACTTTTTGACTTTGACTTTGACATGTATCCTTATACATAAAGCCATTGAGGATTTTGAAGAGCTGCAGGATGTTACACACTATTGCATAGAATGACATATTGAGGTATCGGCAGTCATAAGTAAGCAAAGAAAACAAAGTGTTTTATGTCTCTATCGATCTTGCCTAGGAGACCTAAACTTATTCATTCTTGTGCTAGAAACTTTGTGTACAAAAATTAACTTTAACAACTATAGGATTATCTGGGGGAGGAAATTTCAATATAAATTGCATGCTTGAACAAAATAGTGAAGCTGATATAAGGGATAGACTGTTAGATCTTTTTCATTCTTTTAACTTTCAACAAACCATATTTGATGTTACAAGGCCAAATAAAAAGAAAATCTCTTGTATAAATAATTTTTTTGTTAATTTTTCAGATTTTTCAAATAACAAAGTTGAAAGGGTTGCCCTAAGTGATCACTATGCTCAAACAATAGCAGTGCCTAAGTTTATAAATGAGTCACCAAAGGGAACTCAAAAAATCACATCTCGCGTCTTCTCAGAGGAAAAACCCAGAGGCTATTGTCAGGAAATTCGAGATTGCGCTTGGTGTGGCATATTGGGCACTGATGATGTAAACAAAGCCTATGATATCTTTGAGTACATACTAAAACAGAAACTACACTTAATTTTTCCATCAAAAACCAGAAACAAAAAACATAATTCATCCAGTAACTGGATAACGTCTGGCATCAAAATATTTTCTCAAAACAAACGAACTCTGCTTGAAAAAGTTACATCGGGACAAGTAAGTAGAAGTTTTTACAAAAAATATTCTTCAATTTTAAAGAAAATTACAAAGGAAGCAAAAAATTAAGTAACAAAAATTTTATTATGCAATCAGAAAACAAAAAAAAGCAACTTGGTCAGTAATAAAAAATTTAACAAAATCAGAATCACAACATAGACCAACATTTGAAAACATGCCTTGCGTAAGTGAAGAAGAGTTATTGAATGACATAAATAATTTTTTCTTGACAGTATGTCCAGATGTGAATCAAGGATGTTCAGTTGACTAGCAAAGTGCCAAGGTGTGCCGAAAGCTTGGTTTTTGATCCAGCTACTGCAGAAGTATTGGAACTAATAAAATCTTTAAAAAATAAAAAATCTGTTGGCCGTGATGACTTGCCCTTTTGTCTACTAAAAGAAATCGCCGAAGAAATCAAAAGTCCACTTACACATATAATTAACTTATCTTTAAAAACAGGAGTCTTTCCGTCGGCGCTGAAGATTGCTTTGGTTAAGCCTATTCATAAAAAAGGTCCAAAAAATTAAATCAAAAACTATAGACCAATATCCTTACTACCCAAGATAAGCAAAGTTTTTGAATGCATCATTTACAAATCACTAATATTGTTCTTTGAAAAAAACAAAATATTAAATGATAGACAAAATGGTTTTACAAATAATGGAACTAAAAAAACATCTAACTATGAAACTATTAAAAAAGGCGTTCCTCAGGGCTCCATACTAGGGCCTCTTTTTTATATTCTTTATATATATAAATGAGGTAATAGATATACTAAAGGATCAAATAGTGGCTTTTGCAGATGATAATATAGGGGTTGTTAGTGAGACAGATGTTGACAGCTGTGTAAAATCTGTAAAGGACTGTATAGATACTGCTGAAGATTGGTTTAAAAGTAACAACTTAATGCTTAATGTAGAGAAAACTCAACTCATAAATTTCAAGAAACATCCCAATCAATTAGAAAATTTATCTATCAACCACAAAAATGTCAACATAAAAATTGAACAGCATGTAAACTTCTTGGGAATGTCGCTGGATCAACAGCTAAGCTGGAAGCCTCACAGCCTCACATAGCAAAACTAGCAACACAACTAGGTCAGTTTTGTTTTGCTATAAAAAAAAATTAGAAAAACTGTTAGTTTTCAAGCAGCTCTAACTACTTTTCATGCTTTTGTTGGATATGGTGTGATTTTTTGGGCAAACTTTGGCAAATCTGAAAGGATATGAAAACTTCAAAAAAGATGCATGGAATCATTGTGTGCACTTAGTAGTAAAGATAGCTGTAAGGAGCACTTTGTACAACAGGGAATCCATACAGTGTATAATCTTTATGTCTTAGAATCTGTATGTTTCATACCGAGGGGTGAACAGCTAACCCAAAATGTGTACACCGATTGTGAAAATCCACAATCTTTTGGTAAGATTGTGAGGGATTGTGGAAAGATTGTGAGGGATTGTGGCAAGATTGTGGAGGACTGTGCAGCGGCGTAGCGTACCTGCATACCTGAAGGAAGGGCCATCCCATCAAAAAAACAAAGGTTATCATGTCCATAGTTTCCTTGGGGCTGCCCTCTTAATTTACTGTTACCGGCCCTGCGACTTAATAACCGAGGGGTGACCAGCAAACCCCAAAATGTGTATGCCGATTGTGAAAATCCACAATCTTTTGCTAAGATTGTGAGGGATTGTGTAAAGATTGTGAAGGATTGTGGTAAGATTGTGAAGGATTGTGGTAAGATTGTGAAGGATTGTGAGAGATTGTGGGTGATTGGGAGGGATTGTGTAAAGATTGTGAGAGATTGTGGGTGATTGGGAGGGATTGTGTAAAGATTGTGAAGGATTGTGAACAGATTGTGAGAAATGTGTACACTGATTGTGAGAGCTGTTCACCCCTCATTTCATACTTAACAATTACTCCCTTTTTGAACATTTAGAGCCCAACACTCACATAATACTAGGCAAAAAAGCAACCTAAAGACTGAAATAGCAAAATATAATTATATCCAAAAAATGTCAAACATAGCATTCTTAAAGTCTGGAATTTTTTACCAATAAAACTAAGAGAAACAAGCTCAAAAAATATAAAAACTAAAATAATGTCATTCCTTATGAAGCATACTATAGTATACAAGAATTTTTTTCTATTCAGGGTGTAGAAAAAATCTCATAACAATGAAAGTGCCAAAGGTATAATTTTTAATTTTGTTTTGGTTATCTGTAATGTATATTTCTTTATTATGATAATGCCTTTTTATATTGGTGTTTTTATATATTTGTATTTATATGTTCGATATATATATACTTTATTTTTTATAATTAATGACGGGATCAACACCCATATCACGATCAGAATAAACCAAGAAAAAATAGAACAAGTAGAGGAATATATATATCTGGGACAAATTATTAAACTAAAAAAAGAAAACCAAACAGCTGAAATCAAGAGACAAGTAAGATGGCCTGGGCAGCATTCGGTAAATTACGCTACATATTAAAAAATATCCTCAGTACCTTAAAATGAAAGTGTATACCCAATGTATTCTTCCTGTGCTCACATATGGATCCCAGACCTGGACACTTACAAAATCAAACATGGATAAGGTAACAAAAGCTCAAAGATCAATGGAAAGACAAATGTTACATGTAAAGCTAACAGATAGAAAGGATGTCAGAGGAGAGGTAGCAAAATTAAAATGGAAATTCGCCGGTCATAACATCAGACAGAAAGACGATCATTGGAACAAATGCATTGTAGACTGGAGACCTTGGGAAAATAAAAGAAGTAGGGAAGGCCCCAAATGAGATGGGCTGACAATTTGAAGAAACATGCGGGGACTAGATGGATGAACAAGGAGACAAACAGAGAAGAGTGGAAGATATTGGGGGAGGCCTATTATGTCCAAAGATGGATTGAAGAAGGCTAAATACGAGGGGTGAACAGCTCTCACAATCGGTGTACACATTTCTCACAATCTGTTCACAATCCTTCACAATCCCTCCCAATCACCCACAATCTGTCACAATCTCTCACAATCCTTCACAATCTTACCACAATCCTTCACAATCCCTCACAATCTTACCACAATCCCTCACAATCTTTACACAATCCCTAACAATCGGCATACACATTTTGGGGTTAGCTGGTCACCCCTCGGTTATTAAGTAGCAGGGCCGGTAACGGTCTTTGATGGCCCCCCCCCCTTCAGGTATAAAGGTGTGCTATGCCGTTGCACAGTCCTCCACAATCCCTCACAATCTTGCCACAATCCCTCACAATCCCTCACAATCTTTACACAATCCCTCCCAATCACCCACAATCTGTCACAATCTCTCACAATCCTTCACAATCCCTCACAATCTTACCACAATCCCTCACAATCTTTACACAATCCCTCACAATCTTAGCAAAACATTGTAGATTTTCACAATCGGTGTACACATTTTGGGTTAGCTGTTCACCCCTCGGCTAAATAGATAAATAGATAGAGAGAAGCATGGCTTTGTCAATGTAATCTTCTTCTACAGACAATAAAGCTATTTGGGAATTCTTTCCATCAGAAAAATGGTGTCCACAGGTCAACACTCAAAGAGAAAAAAATATTTTTGGAGGGAAAGGCAGTACCGAGGGCAGTACAATAACAAAAATGTGTACACAGTTACCATATACTCTGACTTTAGTTACAATTTAAAGCTTATAGAAGTATTTTTTTTTTGGTAGAATATTCTAGGCTATCAATCACTGGGCATTTTACCTTACCTGCCGAATTGTCCTAAATTCATCTTCCAAATTATGTGCCCACACATCCCTGATACCACAGTCCTCATTGATCGGCAACTGCAGGGCCGTAGGCATGACCTCGCCTCTCTTTGTCAATTCTCTGGTATACCTTAAGTTTTAAACATTTAAAAGGCCACAAATTGTGCTTAAAGGGACTATAAATGTACACAAATGGCTCAGTTATTGGGAGGCAAATGCAAATAAATACATATACACACGTTTAACTAATTTATGGTCTAATTTTTATTAACCCAGCCGAGCCAAAATTAAAGAAAAATTGGGGTTTTTTTTTACAAACTCGAAAATTTTTAAAAATCTAACCCAAAAAAGTGGCAAGTCTCAAATTCTCAAACGTCACACAAACTGCAATGCACAGAACACCAAATGCAATCAGTGTTGCCAACTATTGGAAAGCGGAAATCCGTAGCTTGAACGCGAAAAATCTGTAGAAATCCGTAGGTTCAAAGAAGACTAAAAACAAAAAAAGGTGCTTTTTTATTACAATTAAAAAGTTTATATTGATTTGATTTTTGCACAACTTTTTTTGTTCGGAATTGCAACGGTACGGTACCTACTGCTCCGTTCCAACGGATCCAATTAAACATTTTTGCAGTGCCGCCAATTTTTTAAACGGATAAGCCGTTATAATTAGAAGAAATAAAAAGTACGTACTTTTTTAACCTTTTTTAACAAACACTAATATTTTCTAGTGCAACATACATAACGTAAAACATAGTTTAACTTTCATGGCGCGAAGCGTTGTTTGACTCCCCATCAAACAACGCGCGAAGTAATACAATTCGTTCTAAATAATGTTGCAACGACCGTCGGGTAGATGTCTAGAAAAATAAGATCTCTGATCCAAGCAAAACCTTTTTACAAAATGATTAAAATGTAGAAAAAAAAGTAAAGATAATAGGGACCTATTGCCATAGTGCCAGGCACAAATTGTGCCTGGCACTATATTAACAGTTTCGCATTGCAAACTGACAGTTGATCTTTCAAAATTGACATACCAAAGTCGAATTTATAAATCCCGTCGTTTATTTTCTATTAATAGTGGCGTCACTATTAAATCCGGCTCGTATAATACACAAAGGCCTAATTTTGATAGCTTGAAATAAAGGACACAGCTGTTCTTATAATGAGAAACTGTCAATATAGTGCCCGGCACAATTTGTGCCTGGCACTATTGCAATATGTCCCTACTGAGGACTGATAAGGAGCCGAATGAGGCGCGGCCGCCGTTGTGTTTCGATGTTTATCGCTTTTTATTAAAATTGCAAAAAATCTGTAGATTTGGATCCAAAATCGGATATCGGAGATCGAAATCCAAAATCCGTAGATCTACAGATAAATCCGTAGGGTTGGCAACACTGAATGCAATGCAAGGAATAGATTTTTCTGGTTGGTTGTACTTAATTATGCGTGAGTGGCGTCATCTCGTGACTAGAACTTGTTTTTTTTTTAAGTCAAAACCTGACGTCAAACTCTAAGAAAAAGAGTTGTATAGATTTGATTTGAATAAAATGTGAATGTTCATACATAACCAGAGAACATATAATATTTTCTCTGACACAACCAGAGAGCATATATTTTCTCCGACCGCACCAATGAGAGTTAAAATATGTTTTAACGACTTTACCTAAATGGTTGAATATGTAAAGAACTTAAAACGAATCGATATATTTATATATAAAGACAATGTTTACAATCGAGTTATATAATCAAAGGTGTCATCTACTGCCTTCAAACTCACTAATTCGACTGGAGATAGAGAGCCCCTGTTTACTTAAGACGCGTGCTAGAGACGACTGCCCACTCGCGGCTACAGACTAAAAAGTACTTTGGCTCCTTCGATTTCGAGGTTATGTTTTAATTGTTTTGTTTTGTTCAAATAGCCTGGAAGCATGGAATAAATAAATTTCTTCGATGGTGGAAGTGTTTGAATTCCTTTCGAGTTTTAAAAATTAGTATTAAAAATATTTGTCGTGTCGTTAGTTCGGTCAAATTTAGTTCAAAATAGCGCTAGTAACGAAATAGGGTGTCTTTCTAACATATTTTTTCAAAAAAAAAACTTCCCTGGCTTCTTTCGCGGGATCCTAGCGGGTGTGAAACAAAACCGAACCGAACGGAACGGAACTGAACCGAACCGGCATCCCAGAGGTTGTGAAACCAAACCGAACTAAACCGATTCGGTTAAATTCGGTTCGGTTCGGTTCGGTTTTGTTTCACACCCGCTAGGATCCCGCGAAAGAAGTCAGGGAAGTTTTTTTTTGAAAAAATATGTTAGAAAGACACCCTATTTCGTTACTAGCGCTATTTTGAACTAAATTTGACCGAACTAACGACACGACAAATATTTTTAATACTAATTTTTAAAACTCGAAAGGAATTCAAACACTTCCACCATCGAAGAAATTTATTTATTCCATGCTTCCAGGCTATTTGAACAAAACAAAACAATTAAAACATAACCTCGAAATCGAAGGAGCCAAAGTACTTTTTAGTCTGTAGCCGCGAGTCGACTGCCCGGCCTACGGCAATGACCGAGTCTAGCCGAAGAAATATTTTGATCAACGCGACTTTAGATAACGGCATTGTAGTGTTGCAAAGCAGGATAGCGGCATTTTAGTCTTGCTTTTGTGTGCAAATTGTTTCTACTATCATTTATAAAAAGCCTTTGTGGACATATATACATTGTAAATTATAAAACTAACATATGTCAAATAAAATTTTAAAAGGCGGTTAAGTATCCTTAACGTTAATGTAAGAATAGTAATTTTATTTAACGGCTTTGTAGCATTGGATCCCACTTTTATTTAAAATGAAAATGGACTAGAAAAGGTAAAGGTAGTTTAACCGCATTATAGAATACAAAAACCAGTTAGCCGCATTTTAACTAAGTAAGAAAAAAACTTTTTTAATTTTTTTATCTCGAAAACTGTAAACGCTAGAGAAAATTTGCTTATACCAGTCAATAGAGAATCTTCTGCTGATTAATATGGTATCAAAAAGTCAAAATTGCCCAAATGTTGGTTAACGGCATTATAGCTTAAGGACGGCAGCACACACAAACACACACACACACACACAGGCACCACGACGATATTGCTAACATAACTAAAAAACACCAAAGTAACACATTTTTGGCGTCATCTCAAAAAAATTTTCTTCGTCGAAACTAATACATTCTCTAGCCATTGCTTCGCGGACTAGGATGATAAATATATATATATATATATTTTTAGGTTTGTAGGTTTCTTGGGAATGTGGTTCATTAATCAATTAGCAACTTTTAATTTACATTTATTAACGTTTCGGTCTAAAGACCTTCTTCAGAACTAAAAAGAAATTGAAAACAACGTTTTAGGCTATTTATTTTTTATGCCATTATTTTTAAACGAAAAAGTAAAATAATTAAAACAACGAAAAGTACTCACCATTCATACATTCACAATTTCACCTTACATTAATTAAAATATATGGTTCAAGAAAAAGAAAATCCAAATATATATATATATATATATATATATATATATATATATATATATATGTATCATTTTTAAATCAATTTTTTGTTTCTCGGATTTTGTTATTTAGAGAAAAAGTGCCGTAAAAAATAAAGAGATTTGCCCATATAAATATATCATGCTAACAAGATCTATTTATTTGCTATCTATGCCGTCGGTGTATGGATACAGAAGGCTATTGGGATCGTTATTATATGTGTTTTTTTTCGTTCAAAATAAGTTATTTGAGCAAAAAAAAATTCGAGGTGTCTAAATACGATTTACTTAAGTGTCGAAAATTTGTAAAATTGAAATCCAAATCAGCATCTTTAAAAATGGCAAACAAATGTATCTAGTTCTTTAATCTTAGTTTATATATATTATATGGAGTTAAATAATGCAATGTCTTGCTGTTACATTGAATTTTAGTTTCAATAAATGTTTTGAAAAGCTTATATGGGGTTTTTTTTATCACAATCTGTCGAAAATGCTGAACAAAAATGCCACGTTTCCATACATTTGTCAAAAGTCCTTTTGTCATAGACCTAACTAATGGTGTTTTTATTTATCATTACATGACATTTTATATCATTTAAAAACTTGGCCCGGTACTGTACCAGAATTGTGCGGTTAGATCAACTTTGAATTGATCAGCTAATTATTGAAATACAGCTGAATAATTTATAGATAAAGCACAGGGCCAAACCTTTTCATGAAAAATGAACTGCGAAATGATACTGAATGAAAAATATCCTAAACGTTTAACGATTTGATCCGTTTGTCGCTATCTACAAAAAGGAATATGTCTAAATTAATTATACTCTTCTAAAATTGTACCAAAGTTATCGATCGCTACGGTAGATTACATCTCTATATGTACTCCAAAAGAAACAAAATAGTTATTTTTAAGAACCCACCACAAAAATAGAAATTTTCCGAGCAAAAGCAGAAAATCCTTTTTCCGCGCAGGACAGACTCGTTAAGTGTGGAAAATTATTGCAAGCGTTAGGAATAATTGTTTTTCTGAGAAAAGAGCGAAAAGAAAAACAAAAATCCAAAAGTGTGTTTTTTTATAAAAAACAAATTATAATAAAAACACGTACATGGATTGACAATACACATACAACCTATTTGAACTTATACTTAAACAGTAACAAAAATATTAAAAGATTACTAGGTAATGTGAGAATACGACAGTGCCAAAAAGTGCCATTTTCCGTACCAAACTCATCCAAAAAAATTGCCGCAAGTCAGTATTTTCCGCCCGCGAGTGTAAAAAACAATTTTTTAATTTAGTAAAACCCCTATCAAGGCCTTGGGGGGGGGGGGTCGAGGCCACTGGGGGGAGGGCGAAGCCTCATGATGTCCTATTTTATGCTATTTTATCTTTTTGCTTATGAAATATGTGGAAAATATCTAAAAATATCTTAGGTATGGGGGGACCCGGGCCCCGAGGCCCCTCCTAGGCGCGCCCATGTCACCCGTAAGAAGGAAAAATCAAAGATCTATTTCCTATAAAAAAAATTATAATAAAATTGTCGCTTTTTGACCATATTTAGGCATAATTTTATCTAATTTATGACACTTTATTTAAACTTAAAAATAATTCTGGTCCTAGACAAAAGGTCACCTTTAATAATTAAGAAAAGTTTTTGTAAAAATCTGTAGCCGTCTTGGAGAAAACCGTGTATTTCTAATCCCTTACATTTACACTAGAATATCGGCGCGACTCTGACCCTTAAAAATCTGTGCCATTATATTGATCTAAAAAAATTAAGGGCGAATGGAATTATGTATATTCAATTAATGTTAAATAAGCGGTGATTTTTAGTACGTAATTAAAGTAATTTTATGGGTATTTTGTGGCACCCCTGTACATATTCAGGAAATAGCGTCCAGTAAACAATGTTGGTCTTAGTGTTTAAAATTACACATATAAAACGCAAACACGGGTTAAGCATTATAGAAACAGCTCTTTTTCGAACATTTTGTTCGATTTCTGGCTCATTCTCTAAAATCATCGATACTTATACACTCGCAAAGGTTTATATTTTCTTCCAATCACTTACACGCAATTTGTTTGTTTATAGTACCTATGTTAAGTATAGACGAAAATGTACCACTTTCCATACCAAACAACTCAATTCAAAAACAGTGCGGAAAGTACATGCGAATGTCAAATACAATTTACCATTTTGACTTAGTAAAACCTCTATCAAGAAGTGACAGGGACTAAAAATTTTAAAGGCTGCCTTGGGCGCCAGGAAAGCTAGCTGCGGCTCTGATGGTCCGGTTTCGTAAAAAACCGAAAAGACAAGGATATTGCTATTGTTTTAAAAATAATTTTTAGCGACCAGCAGAGGGCCCCACTTCATTGATGACAAAAGCGGCAATTGTTGGTCTTGTAACCGTTTTTTAATACACCTTTTTTCTATACTATAATTCAAAAATTTTCCTGTACAAATGACACTTATTTAGCTGTCAACTGAAATTTGCCTTGTGACAGTTTGGTAATTTTGTTTTTATCAGATAATCGAATGGCAAAACTGGACACAGGTCCGTAATTAGGTTTATTTATATATATTTTTTGCTTTTGTTAGGACCTCGTTCAATGGTTAGGATTTTAAAAAAATCAATGATAACGTCTCTCTCTTATTGTGGTTTGCAAAGTTCTTGCTTAAATTGAAATAATACTTATTCTTATTGGTATTCTTTATCTTAAATCATTTATATATTCAGTGTGGGGACTTTAAGTGAAACCAATTCACTATAGCTTTAGGATAAAATACTTACATATTTTCAATTATGAGTTTTGCAAAAACTAGAAAGTAGTACGCATACAAACCTGACTTTTCACAGACTAAAATGAAATTGTGGGGCGTATTTGAAATAATTATTTTGGTTGCTTGAAAATACATATTTTTTAAACTAGTCATTTGAGGGGAAACTCGCGATTTGAACATTTTTCTCATCACATGAAAATCGCTGTGAATCCTCAGAAAATAACTGGGAAATACCTGAAAATATCTAGGAATCACTAGGCACTAGGAATCTTGGGGAAAATTGGAATGGAAATCATTTGACATTTATTGGGGTAGCAAGTTTTCCCTCGAAGTCTTTTTTGTGTGCGCGCTACGCTTTTATCTGTTAAAAGTCAGGTTTGTGTACCCTTGTTATGATCCTTTTTTTAGTAAACCCTCAAAACCTAAAGTAGTGGATACTACTTTTAAGGGAAATTTTGGTAAAAAAATAATATAGACAACCATTTTGGATGGTCTTGTCGTGTTGATTCTTTTCAGTTTTAAAAATAAAAATCAGCCACCTCAAAAAATCTTCATACAAAAATCAAACACTCCAAAGTTCCAGAATTTCATATCAATAATCGGTTTATAAATGGGAAAGTTGATCATTTTGATTTTTTAAGTTTTACAAAAAATTGTATTATGTGACCTTTTGCACTGCGATATTTTCAGTTTGGGTTTAAAAATAGGAATATCACCAATGGTTTTTAAAGTTTACATTAAACATCAGTTTCCTTAAACACTTTAAGTTCCGAATTTGGTACGTACAGGGTGGGCCAATTTCGTTGTTTTTTAAGGGTTTTAGGTATTTCTAGCCGATAAAGTTAAAAACAATGTCCTGGGCTCGATTTTCGAGACGTTTTCAATTATCAAAACCGCTTCTTGATAGACCTCGTAGTTTTTCAGCTACGAGGGCATTTTCCTATAACCTTTTATTTATGAAAATTTCATTTTGTTGTAGAATTCTGTTTCATAGTTATTTTTATAGAAAATCAAACTATCAAACTAAATTTTATCTGTCACTTTTAGTTTTTGAGATATTCATAAAATCGGTATTGTTTAATTAAATGACTTTATATTTTTTATTTTATATAATTTATTGTCTAAAATTAATAAAAACAATTGAATTCCGAAATTTTGTTTCTACTCAGTCATTGTCTACAAGTGTTAAACAAATAGGTTTAAAATATTTTAAAATAAACAAATTAAAAAAAAAAACAATAAAATAATTTAATATTGAGTGAGGCTATTTTAAAGGAATTTTAGGCTGATAAAATGAGGGTCATTCAATAAGAAATTTTTTAACTTAATGTAATATCTCAAATGCTAAAAGAGGCCGATGAAATTTACTTCTACAGATGAATCTTTATAAAAAATTCTATAAAAAAGTAAAATGAAATTTTTATAAATAAAACAGTTATATTTGAAGATGTCTCGAAAATCAAAATGTCTACTCGTTTTTATGTATCTTGGCTAGAAATACCTAAATAATAATAACCGAATTTAGCCCACCCTGTACATTCTATAAATCTGTCAAAAATCCCTTATAATATTTGATTTTTTTAAGCTTGCCTAAAAAGTTATATTGAGTAACCGTAAGCACTACGAAGTCTTAAATTTAAACTAAATTGATTTATAAATAAGGGATCGACAATGTTGTTATTTTTTTTTATATTTTGATTTAAAATCAGAATCAAGGTCCTTAAACACCTCACCCTCACAGTTCCGAATTGGATACATATCGATTTATAAATCGGAATTCAAGATTAAGGCAAGTTGGTTTATAAATAAAAATAACCGCTATTTTGATATCTTTGTAATAAAAAACATATTGTAATGTATCACCAGAACGCCATATAAACCTACCAAATTTCAAGTGTCTTGCTCAAAAGGATTTAGTTGAAATATCTATTGCCAGATTCGAAACAAAGACATAAATAAAACTTCGTTATTGAAAGCCGGCCCTGTTTAAAAAACAAGTGCGACATCTCTGGTATGCCAAACCAGTCAAATAATTGTGAAACAGTTTGTGACGTTTCTTGATTCGGGGTGAGTTTGAAACCTGTCACACTGGCAAGGGATGATGATTTTGCAGGGGTTTAGTAATGTTCACTTCAAATCTGAACTGGTCTTAGCGAACTCATTTAAAAATCTTTCGCGTTTGCCAACACTTCAATTTTAATATTTATATTTTGAATAATTTGACTTAAAAGTAACAAAAAATGTGTGCAAACTAGAATAACTTTTTATTTCCTTGAATAATACAAACGAATCAGTTAATTTTCTTAATAATTTTTAGAAATTGCTAGGGAAATTTGATTCGCCCTAACTGACATCTTCATATTTGAAAACCAACCGGCAATCCCGCAAAAAAGTAGCTACTTTTATCTGAATCCAGTATACCAGATGACCTGCAATTTTTGTTATTTTTATTTTTTATTTATTTAGAGGAATGTCCCTTGTAGGATAGAAATTCTTCCCCGATTGGATCAGATAACAATTTCCTATAAAAAAAATGATATGAAAATGATTGATTTTTTACTATAAATAAGCATAATTTCATGCTATTTTGGCTATATTTTTTTAACTAAAAAATAGTTTTAGTCCTGTACCAAAGATCACTTTAAACGATAAAAAAAAGTTTTTGTTATAACCTTTAGCCACGGATCATCGTTAGGTGATCCGTGCTTTAGCCGTCTTCGAGAAAAGCGTGTATTTCCAAATCCTTACATTAGCACGAAATGATCGGTGAGACACAGAGCCTTAAACTTATTGGTTGAATCAGTATTAGAAGGGGGTCAATAAAAACGTGACAAGTTTTGACATGGGGCAGTGGTGGAGGGGGGCTTGGTTTGTTTGTCAAAAAAACCGAAAAATGGGACATCCTTTGTACGGCCACTAATATTTTGCATGATTTTTTTTTAGTCGCGTATTCACTTGTGCACGAATCCACATGCCTTACTGCGAGGCTGAACAAATGCCTCATTCGCGATCATGCTCAAGTGAATTCGCGCAGTGAGACGATCGATCGTCTCAATGAACAAATTCGAATATGGCACAGCAAACTGGTTAAATTAAAATATAATCGCTTTTGAACAAAAAGATAAGTCAATACGAGTAACAACAAAATTCTTTAATATTTAGCAAGGAGTATACCTGAACCTTTAGATATTTAAATTCATGAGGGTCTTGCAATTCTCAGTCTATGAATGAAGCTTCTTCTATGGCTCCTAATGGATTATTGAATCTGTGCTTCGGGTCATTCCGGCTGACTCGTGGACAATGTGATTGGGCACGGAAACAGCCGATCGGGTCAATGTCTGAGCATCAGAAAATCCAGGCGAAAAAGGTGAAGTCCGTGCCCGTGAAAAAAATGAAATAATTTAATAATCGGCAAAGAGGATGAAGTGTCTGTTAATTTTTTAGTAAATTTAGGTCGTGCGTGTTACATCTCTATAAGTGTATCAGTTTTTTTTTACCGATTTTCGGGTAGAAATTGTGATTTAAATGACCGTCTGACGGACCAACACTAGGGAGGGTGTTTAGCGAGAAATGTGATATGTCTCTGGAATCCTAAGGACCTTTTCCGTGTGTGATAGCAATGAGCGGACGCCCTAGAACCACCTCCTTCGCCGAGGGCAACAAGCAGCCTCTGAATCCCCCCTTAGGAGGTTTAAAAATTAGCAGTAAGTGTGCTTATTCGCATCCTTCACCTCGACTACGAATCTGCCCATTGATTCGAAACGTAATGCTACGAATGGCGACAAATCTTCCCAACCCTCACGTTCAAGACTACGAAATTATGTATTTAATCTGCACACTCTGCTACGGTTCTGTCTACGCATCATGGCCGCTAGGCGAACTATTTTCCACTGTCAAATGGTCTTGGATCGAATTAATTTTTTTAACTTTTTTTAAAATAGATATTTGGGTTTTGCGCAATTTCCAGGGAAGCAAATCATCATTTCCAGATAACTTATATTACTTTTTGGGTTAAAAATGTTTCAGAAAATTAAGTTCAAATAGGAATAGACTCTGAAACAGATAATTTTAGTTCTTTTTAGCTCATTTTCTGCTATTCCTGGGTTTAGGTATACACTGCACCAATTTTAATATGAAACAGGAATATATTGTGTAATCTTTTATTTGGACTTTTCGGTACCATGTTATCTTGTTCCTCATAAGTCAGGTTGTCTAAAGGCTCATTAACAGTACCGAGATATGTAAGTACCTCAAATTGGTATCTTTTTAAGCCAACCACAGACTAATTGAAAAATAACTACCTACCAAATTAGGGAATTGTGCAGTATAATAAGGTTTTCTCAGGGGGTGATCCGCTAAACCAAATTTGTACACCATCCTACAGGACTTAAATAAATTCTTGGTCCTGTAGTGTATTGTAATGTCCTGTACACCTAGTATGTAAAGTTTTGTACACCTAGTATGGGCAGCTGATCACCCCTCCAGTTTTCTTTTATTTAAAAAATAATCTGGTCTATTCTGGATGGGTAGGCCACTCCAAAATTGGTACACCTATTTATAACATACTTGTTTTTTTAACTTCTTTTTATTATTTCAAAATATTTTGAAGTATTTTAAAGGATTTCAAACAATTTCAATGTATTTCAACCTATTTCAAATTAAGTATTTAAAAAAAAATTGTACACCTATTGCGGGAGTGTCCCAGCACTTGTCTTCCTATTCTCTGACCTATAAAAGAAAACCATACTTATGCCCCTGCTTTTAATACCTACTGCATAATTACTAAAAGAACTGTTCAACCAGTGCTGGAAGTTGGTTTGAGGAAGTTGCAACAGATTATTAATGCTACTACAAGTTTGTACCGAGATTTGATGAGAGTAAATGTGGATAAAAAGATTATGTGCTGGTATATATGATATATGATAAAAAGTATCAACCTATCAACTGTTTTGAATGCTCATTGCAGGACTCCAAAAACTGCAACAACATAATCTACTGAGTTTGCCCACTTTGTGACAGTCAACTGCAATGCTGTTTCACAGGAGTGCTGATTATGAAAACCAAACTAAAATGACTGATATTTCTGTCATTACTGCAGACTGCAATGTTCTTTTTTGTAGGAAAATTGTTAAAGGCCACTTGCAAGGTCAAAAGATTGCGAGCAATGATACTTGCAGGTCCATTGACATGGTGCAAGTCTATTTTAATTGCAAAGGTTAAACAGCATATTAGTTTGAGACAGTTAGTGCACCATTCTGTCTGTCTGTACAAACTTCTTCAATGGAATATGCTTAAAGTTTCTAACCTCAAATATCTTGTTTTGGTTTTACAGTTTTATTTTGATTTCTTTCTCTATGGTTTTAATTTTAAAAATGTTGTCTGTTAAATATAAACATAAAAATAAATAAAGATAATTAAAAAAACATGAAAAGAAAGAGTGGGTCCAGATTTATTACCAGAATTCCCTAGCATTGCAGGCCTTTCAGCAATAGAAATTGCCCCAGACCTATAAATTTGCAACATTTGCAAGCCTTGCACTTTATCAGCTGGGTTGAAAATGTGCATGTCCAAAATGGAGTTTCTTGCAAATTGCAATGCAATGCAAGTCAAATTGCTCCATGTCAAGTGGACTTAAGTGATACCGAGGGGTGAACAGCTAACCCAAAATGTGTACACTGATTGTGAAAATCCACAATCTTTTGCTAAGATTGTGGAAAGATTGTGAGGGATTGTGGAAAGATTGTGAGGGATTGTGGGAAGATTGTGAGGGATTGTGGAGGACTGTGCAGCGGCATTGCGTACCTGAAGGGGGGGGCTGTCCCATCAAAAATTCTGATGGCACAAAAAAAAAAAATGTTATGTCTTAATTTACTGTTACCGGCCCATCTACTTAATAACTGAGGGGTGACCAGCTAACCCCAAAATGTGTATGCCGATTGTGAAAATCCACAATCTTTTGCTAAGATTGTGAGGGATTGTGTAAAGATTGTGAGGGATTGTGGTAAGATTGTGAGGGATTGTGAAGGATTGTGGTAAGATTGTGAAGGATTGTGAGAGATTGTGACAGATTGTGGGTGATTGGGAGGGATTGTGTAAAGATTGTGAAGGATTGTAAACAGATTGTGAAAATGTGTACACCGATTGTGAGAGCTGTTCACCCCTCGGTATCACTCGAGGGGTGAACAGCTCTCACAATCGGTCTCAATCTTTACACAATCCTTCACAATCTTTACACAATCCCTCCCAATCACCCACAATCTGTCACAATCTCTCACAATCCTTCACAATTTTACCACAATCCTTCACAATCCCTCACAATCTTTCACAATCTTACCATAGTCCTAGTGGCATAGCATGGGGGGGGGCGTGGGGGGTTTGTCGCCCTCCAGCCCCAAAGGTATCAGAATCTGAAAAAGCTTTATTGTCAAAGAAAAAAAATCTTGTTGACAAAGCATCAATCTTATAACTAAAAAATATGTTGTCTAAAATTATAATTAAGTAACACCAATAAAAATAAGTTTAAATTGTCAAAGTATTAGATAATTTTTAGCAAAAAAAATAAGTAGGACTTGCAATAATACAAAAACAAGCAAATCAAAACAAATAGATACAAGCACATTCACACATATTAATTAAATCTAACACAGTAAGACATCAAAAAAGATTAAAACAAAAGCATTAAAAAAACAAAATTAACAATACAAAATATTTAAAAAGTTTAAAAATATATAAAACAAAACAATTCTTGGAAGATTCCTTTTTTTAGTTATGTATATAAAACTCTTCCAAGGTATAAAAACACTGCTCTAAAAGGTATTCCTTAATAGCAGTTCTAAAGCCATTATATACATTAATTTCTCGGAACTGCAATGGAAGTTTATTAAAAATTTTTCTACTTTCGTAGATAATGGATTTCTTTATCATTGTTGAACTAGGGATTGGAAGATGGACTACTTGTATTTGCCTAGTGTTGTGATTATGATGGTAGTTATAATCTTCCCTGTGTTTATTTTTAAAGATTAAGCAAACTGATTCTAGAATGTACAAGGAAATTAGGGTAAGTATTCTACAATTTTGAAAATGCGGTCTACAAGAATCAGTTTGCTTTAATTGCAACATAGCCCTGATAGCTCTCTTCTGATAACGAAAAACAGACTCAAATAGTGTGTTACTACATGAACCCCAGAATGCAATTCCATAGCGTAAATGAGATTCAACTAAAGCAAAGTATACATTTCTCGCCAATTCCACCCCAAGCACCTTCGGACCACTATTACAGCAAAACACCCTGATGTGATCTTCTTTCTCAATGGAATTATATGTGCCTCAAAATTCAGCTTTTCGTCAATGAAAACGCCTAGGATTTTAGTGTTTTTTTCCTGTTGTAAAGGATTGTTTGCTAGTATTAGTCCTTCCATTGAACATTTAAATCCCATAATTTTGCTCTTATCAATATTAAGCGCAAGTTTATTGGCATCAAACCAACACTTAATTTGTACCAATCCCAAAGAAACTACTCCCCATACTGGCACCATGGCGCCCCATTGGTGCCCGAAGCACCCTAATCGTTAATAAGTAGCAGTGCCGATAACGGTCAATGAAGAGGGCGGCAAAGGAAACTATAGACATGATGACCTTTTTTTTTTTTTTTGTTTTTTTTTTTTCATTGTAAGAATTTTTGATGGGCTGTCGGCCCCCCCGCGCCTTCAGGCACGCTACGCCGCTGCACAGTCCTCCACAATCCCTTTCAATCTTTCACAATCTTACCACAATCCCTCACAATCTTTACACAATTTTAGCAAAAGATTGTGGATTTTCACAATCAGTGTACACATTTTGGGTTAACTGTTCACCCCTCGAGTGATCCATATTATATCTCTTAGAAGGTTTCAGGTAAGATCAAGTAAAATTAGCATTTCTGATTTCTTGTTCCTAATTTTAATGTTGTAGCATTTACTTCTCTTTCAGTTTCTCCAAGATTTTGTTTTAGATTACAGGCAACAAATTATATACAAAGTATTTAGTACATATATAGAGATCATTGAATACATAGGGAGGGCACTTATTATTAAATCATAAAAAGTTATAAAACTTTCATGCCAATCAGTGGTGTCAGTGTCATAAAAAGTTTAAAAAATTTTTAAAAAAAAGTTTTAGTCATAAAATTATCTATCTGAAAAAGAAGAAAAGAAAACAGAAAAACCTATTTATTTACTTTTTTTGTAACTTGATGAGTTGGGTCCCATCCTTAAATTATGTAACACAAGAATAACTACTTGTGTCATTGAAAGTAACATAAGGCTCTTGCTTAGTGTGTTACATAATTTAAGAAAAAATACAGTAATAGGTACAATTGAAGGGCTTATTGTAATAACATGATATGCCACAGGTAAAAAGAAATGAGTTATTGAACTTTAAAGATTTGGAAAAATATGTAAAATTTACTACTTATAAACTTAAATCTGAAATATTTTTATTGTTAATTAGGTAGGTATCTTTCTAACTAATGTGTTTGAAAAAAAAACAACTGGCTTGTCAAAAAAAAAATTATATGAATTTCTGTATTTATGTGGCTTATCATGTTATTACAATAAGCCCTTCAATTATTCTATTGAGATTGAGGTTAAAATATTTTTTGTAGAGCTTATGTCATAAAAAGTCATAAAATTTAATTTAAAAAGAGCATAAAATTCAAAAAATTGATAATAAAATTTCACTGAAAAATGAGCTTCAGTCAGTGGTTGCTCTGATACAGTGCTAGCTTTATATAAAGCTAGCAAGCCCATACAGAAATAATAAATATTTTTATAATATTTAGGTATATGCGAAAATTAAGTGCTTTTTATGTGCTTCTGTTTCCTGAAAAGAAAATTCCATTTACCAAGTGGTTAAGCTTTGTTTTTTAAAATGTGTGGGCTGCTATAAAGAAAATTTCATTTACCAAGTTTTTAAGTGTTTTTTTTTAATGTGTGGGCTTGCTAGGTTTATATAAACTCAGGAAGCCCACCTCAATAAAAATAAATAAAATGCATTCCGGAATTATGTGCACTTTATGTGCTAATTTCGTCAACTTTTTAAAATTTTTGTTCTTTGGTTTTCATAAAAATAAAAATAATTGGCGTGCTAGCTTTATATAAAGCTAGCAAGCCCATAGAGAAATAATAAATATTTTTATAACATTTATATGCGAAAATTAAGTGCTTTTTATGTGCTTCTGTTTGCTGAAAAAAAAATTCCATTTACCAAGTTTTTAAGCTTTTTTTTTCAAGACAATTTGTGGGCTGGCTAGGTTTCTATAAACCTAGCAAGCCCACCTCAATAAAAATAAATAAAATACATTCCAAAATTATGTGCTCTTTTTGTGTGCTAATTTCGTTCACTTTTTAAAATGTTTGTGCTCCTTTGGTTTCCACGGAAATTAAAAAAATGATTGGCATGCTAGCTTTATATAAAGCTAACAAACCTATATAGAACTAACAAATATATTTATATTATTTATAAGCGAAAATTAAGTGCTTTTATGTGCTCCCATTTGCTAAAAAAAATTTAATGTTTAGGCTTTAAAAAAAAACAGCTTAAGAACTTGGTAAAGGGATTTTTCTCTTCAGCAAACGGGAGCACATAAAAAGCACTTAATTTTCGCATATAAATATTATAAAAATATTTATTATTTTCCAATGGGCTTGCTAGCTTTATATAAAGCTAGAATGCGAATCATTTTTTAAAATTTCTGTGGAAACCAAAGGAGCACAAGAATTTTAAAAAGTGGACGAAATTAGCACATAATTCTGGAATGTATTTTATTTATTTTTATTGAGGTGGGCTTGCTAGGTTTATATATATAAACCTAGCCAGCCCCACACATTAAAAAAAAAGCTTAAAAACTTGGTAATTGAAATAATTGAAATTTCCTTTTTAGCAGACTGGAGCACATAAAAAGCACTTAATTTTCACATATAAATAATTTAAAAATATTTATCATTCCTGTATGGGCTTGCTAGCTTTATATAAAGCTAGCACGCCAATAACTTTTTTAAATTTCCATGGAAACCAAAGGAGCACAAAAATTTTAAAAAGTGGACGAAATTAGAACATAAAAAGCACATAATTCTGGAATACATTTTTTAAATTTTTATTGAGGTGGGCTAGCTAGGTTTATGGAGGTTATGAGGTTTGATGAGGGGTTTTTGCCAGGGCAGCTACACAGATCCAGAGCCTTATTCAGAGTATTTCTTCAGGTTAATCCAGAATAACATTGTCCTTGTATGACCAGAATTTTTTACACTAAACTCCACCCATAAAGTTCCCTCCTTTATTTGCTAAAATAAGTCTTGAAATAAGTATTATATTACACAATCAAGTAGGTACACAAATACATACAGATAATAGAAAATTGAGTAGGAAATTGATGTTTTTTAAGTCAATATTAGCTCTCACATATACCTACTATAACTATAGTAGTGTGAGTTATGGTAATCGTGTCAAAAATTTGAAAAGAAGTTGCTCTAATTGCAAATTTTTTGTTTCAGATGATTTTAAAACTTTTATTGCACTGTCTGTCTGTCTGTAACGACCAACACATATAACTTGATAAAATCATCATCAAACAAGGTGTGTTTATGCTTGAGTATTTAACCAGTTTTTGGTCAGTTGACCAACAAAAATAAAAACTGATTATGAAATTAAAATAAAATACAATTTTATTTTATAATAAAAGATAGTAGGGCAAGTCTTTAGGTATATTCAAGCATTAGGCCAAGATTTATACAAAATTTATAGTAATGAATGATAAATCTTTTTGAGGACAATACAAAATGGAAAAAAAAAATCAAAATCTATCCATTGAGATTGGCATATCGTTGCATCAAAGTGGGAAAAATTGCACTTATTCTGATTCTGCTTTGATAATTTTTTCATATATAACCAAGACTTTTTCTTCAAACAAATTAAATTCCTAATGACACACAGTGCATTGAGCTGTGTACAAAAATAGATAAGGCAAGTGGGCTTAAGATGACATTTTGTCATTGAAATGTCAAAACAGATAAATAAAAGTTACTTTTATTTGTCAAAAATTATTTGTTGTTCAATTACAACAAAGCATAAAGTTGACAACTATGAATGTACACAAGACAAACAACTAAATTTAAGTAAAATTATAAGCGGTTTTATTTAATTCTTGTTTAAGTACTATTTATTATTTTCTCGTTTATATATTTCTGTTTTCAATATCATAGGACTTGTTTCTCACATTTTGAAGTTATCAAGGGAAAATACGAGGGGTGAACAGCTCTCACAATCGGTGTACACATTTCTCACAATCTGTTCACAATCCTTCACAATCTTTACACAATCCCTCCCAATCACCCACAATCTCTCACAATCCTTCACAATCTTACCACAATCTTACCACAATCCTTCACAATCCCTCACAATCTGTCACAATCTTTACACATTCCCTCACAATCTTAGCAAAAGATTGTGGAAAAGATTGTGGATTTTCGCAATCGGCGTACACATTTTGGGGTTCCCTCACAATCTTAGCAAAAGATGGTGGATTTTCGCAATCGGCGCACACATTTTGGGATCAGCTGGTCACCCACCCCTCGGTTATTAAGCAGCAGGTCCGGGAACGGTAAATTAAGAGGGCGGCAAAGGAAACTATAGACATGATGACTTTTTTTTTTGTTTTTTTTTTTTTTTTGGTTGCAAGAATTTTTGATGGGACGATGCCCACCCCGCCCCTTCAGGCGCGCTACGCCGCTGCACAGTCCTCCACCATCTGTCACATTCTCTCACAATCTTACCACAATCCTTCACAATCCCTCACCTCACAATCTTTCACAATCCCTCACAACAATCTTGCCACAATCCCTCACAATCTTTCACAATCCCTCACAATCTTGCCACAATCCCTCACAATCTTTCACAATCTTAGCAAAAGATTTTTGGATTTTCACAATCGGTGTACACATTTTGGGTTAGCTGTTCACCCCTCGGGAAAATATTACATTAAAATTTCGATCATTGTTTATGCAGATTTTTCTTAAATACATTAAAAATCATA
The DNA here is from genome assembly GCA_963576565.1 of Aspidapion aeneum. Classification (NCBI taxonomy): domain Eukaryota; kingdom Metazoa; phylum Arthropoda; class Insecta; order Coleoptera; family Brentidae; genus Aspidapion; species Aspidapion aeneum. The sequence goes on from OY755039.1 coordinate 8,067,912, forward strand.
TCTGAGGTTTTTAGACTAAATTAAAGCTCTAATATTAAACTAACTGCTTTCACATTTACTTTTTGCCTACATCTGTCCACTGAACAATTTATTAATTTTTATAAATTTGTTTTCCATTACGAATGGAGATCTTTTTGAAACATGGGTGTCAGTTAACAAACAAAAGAACAAAACAATTGCAACTAAAATTATAGTGAATTTAGCTGGCCATACACACAGAGGTTGATCCGTCGGTTTGGAACGGCACAGATAAGTCTGACCGTTTTGTCCGTAACGGTTTAAAACTGCTGCAGTCCACTAACACAAAAAAAAATCTTTCGAATCGATCCTTCATATCGGTCTGCGGCAGACATAACCGCGCGTTAGTGGGCTAAAACTCAAGATTTATCTGCCGGTTTAACCAAAACTGTGGAATTTCGTCAAGTCGAAAGTTTTATGCGGCACGGTATTTTAAGCATAGTGTATGTAAAATGTTTCGTGCTAAAAAGAAGCAGGCTCTGTGTATGGGATTGATTATTAATATGGAAATAATGCATAGTGTTGTAAAAAAGAGACGTTCTAAGTGGGTTAAAAGTTATTTGCTTACGAGGAAACTATTTAGCCATGACCTTCTATTAAAAAAAGTTAAGAGAAAATGATCCAGACGATTTTAAAAATTGTTTAAGAATGGATATTAACACGTATGACCTTTTATTAAATTTGGTAAGAGAGGATCTTACGAAACAAGATACCCAAATGAGCGAAGCCATTGGACCAGAACAGCGATTAAATGCTGCCCTTCGTTTCCTTGTCACGGGAAGATCATATGAAGAACCGAAATTTTCAGTGGGAATTTCTGCACAGGCACTTGGTTATATAATTCCGGAAACATGTGCCATAATATTCAATAAATTAAAGAGAGACTATATGAACGGTCTCTTATCCCTGACACAGTGTAAACCGACAGACAAGTCTGCGCCGGTTAAAATATCGAGCGCGGAACCCACAAGTTTCGCCCGCCGGCGCCGGTCTGAACTTACAGATAAATCTATACCGGCTATAAGTGGCGCGTGGAATGTCCACTAATTGAAAGACAAATCCGCCAGTTAGAACCGGCGGATCAACCTCTGTTTGTGTATGGCCAGCTAATATCGGTTATAACGGATGGCTTAATTTTGGGCGTTATAACCGAGCTTCGTTATAGAAAAAAGATAACAAAATTGTTTATATATAGAACTCGGTCGAGACCTTAATATTTCGTCGCTATAACCGATATGTCGTAATATCCGTTATCGTATAAGCGATATTCACTACTTTTAATCAGACCTATCCAAATAAAAAAAATTAAAACAGAGGCAAAATAAAATCTATATACCTACAGGGTGTTTTTTTTTAAAGGAAACAGACTCTTTTTTGGGTGTGTTTTATGTTTTTAGAAAAACCTTCGAACGCGTCGTTTTTTTTGTTGTAAAGGAGACACTAAATGGTTCGAGGGGTGGGACACTCCTTAAATAGGTGTACAAATTTGGTAAAAGTATTTAATAAATACATTTAAATAGCTTTTAAATACTTCTAAATACAATTAAATACTTTTAGATACATTTAAATACCTTTAAATACTTTTAAATACTTTTAAATACTTGTAAATACTTTTAAATACTTTTAAATACATTTAAATAGGTGCTATTTGCCCTTATAACTCTCTCTTAAACCTGCTTTTTTACATTTTCTTTCCTGATTTTCAGGATATAAGTAAACACACGTCCCCGATTAACCAGTGTAAAGTTAAGTGTGTATTTATACCCAAAAGTGTGTATTGTAATTACAAAATAAGGTTAGTAGATTAGTTAGTTTTTATTAAATTATAATTTTATCTTCTTTAACAACGTTTTTAAAGTTTAAAAAAATATACCATCCAAATGTTGCTAGTTTTTAAACTCCTGCGAAGACATTTCATTCAAAAACTATCAGTAAGTTTAAAGCACTATCTTTAACTAGATTATGTATTTAAAAAATATAAACATCTCACCTAGGTCATAAAGCATATTAAAACGAACGCCTCACAAATATGGAGGCGATAGATTCTAGTCACCCGCTTGCACTATCGAACTCTATGAAAAAGATATACACTTTCTCTGTCACACGCGACTCGACCCGGGTAAGAATCCTTCTATCGCATTTTAGCTCACACTACTACTATACTATAGTAGTGTGAGCTATGGTGATCCTAATTTTTTCGAGAAAAAAAAAGTTGCTCCGATTTCAAAATTTTTTATATATCTTTGCGTTTCAGATGATTTTGAAACTTTTTTGTCTTGCCGTCTGTCTGTCTATCTGTATGTCTGTCTGTCTGTATGTCTGTCTGTAACGACCAACCCGCATAACTCAAAAACTGCTTGTCCGATTTAAATAAAATTTGGTACCTGGGCTGGGTCTTGGGACGTGGTGGTCCCATTTCAAAATGAACGAAATCCACCGAACGCAAGCCAAATAAAAGGGTGGGGGTAGATTTCAAAAATGAGAGTTTATGTGAAAATATGGCGTGTGTGATATCAAACGAAAGGTAATTAAGTCTGGAGTTAAACAAAATGAATTTTAATTTATTTAAAAAAAAGGGTGGGGGTAAATGTCAAAAGTTAGAGTTTAAGTAAAAATATGGCGTGTGTGATATCAAACCAAAGGTAAATGAGTCTAGAGTTAAACAAAATACATTTTAGTTTTTGAAAAAAGGGTGGGGGTAGATTTTAAAAATTATAGTTTAAGTCAAAACATGGCTTGTGTGGTATCAAACGAAAGGTAATTGAGTCTGGAGTTGAATAAAATATATTTCAGTTTTTAGTTATATTAGCTCACACGTACATTATAACTATAGTACCTAGTGTGAGCTTAGGTGCCCATAGATTGGCAGAGTATTTCTTTTTGGTTTCTCATTCAGTGTAAAGTGTAAGTAGGAGGTGAGAACTATATGTTATAATATTAGTACACGGAAATTAGCAAAAATAGAAGAAAAATTTATAATAAGCTGATTTTTTTCTGAGTTGGCAGTTACTGGGGGTAGCAATACAGGATCGAAAAGTACCCGGTTTCCACCAATGCATGCCCACCCCGATTCAAAAAAGGCATCACGTGATGGCCCATGGATTTGCACCGGTTTTAAATGCAGCGTCACCTGATGCGTTTTTTGAATCAGGGTGGGCATGCATTGGTGGAAACAGGGTATAACTGGTAAGCTTCACCCCTATTGTGACCGCGTCGGTTTTTCTATAATATCTTGAAATGATATTCTACGGCAAAAACAAAGGTATGGAATAATGTTCAGAATTAAATTTTCTATAAAACATGTCCTCTAGGTCGTTTGCAGAATACTAAGAGTTTTTAGGTTAACCGGCCGCAAAGGTAGGGGTAGGTACCAAAAACGCTTTTGGTAGGCAACACAATATTTCTCCGGCCTTACTAATATTCTGTTTTGTAGTATTCGGCTTAAGCAACTTCTTATATTGATATAGAGTTTCATAAGTACCAAAAATACTCATTGTATTTCGATGCGTAAGGCATTCTTTATTAGCTACCTGTAATTTGAAATATTATCGGGTTGCGTTGTATTTAGTCAGGAAGATAATTGGCCTAATAGGGCCTAACCTGGACTTGAGGTATATAGAAAATTTTATTAATGATTTTGGTAGTCAAAGGACTCTAGTTGAAAAATCCGGTTGATGCCACTCTGGCACCCTTGAGCATTTTGAAATATTCAAGATGGCGGCGAAAGGCGGATAAAAAAATTAAAAAATTAAAAGTTTTCAAAAACATAAAATAGGAGCAAACGATAGCTATTGGGTTTCCATTACACATAGTAAAATTCCCGATCCCTCTCCATTAAGGAACAGTGTCAAAATCGTGGTAAGGAATATTGAACCCCATTAAAAGACCTATCAAACGAGATATATCCGAAATACGTAAGTACTACCCTTGCAAAAATACGCACCCTTAAGCATCCACAATATGCTGATTTCTAGCACGCCTAATTTAAAATAAATTTTTAAGTTAAACCAATTTTCTCTAAAGAAAGCTTTTTTTTTCAAAAAAAAAGTGTGGTTTACTTTTATGTAACAAATAAAATTGCCATTTAAACCATATAATATTCAGCGCAATATGTATTATGGGTCAAGCTCCAGTGGCGTCCGCAAACTGGGAATCTTTTAAAAAATCATTTCTATTAAATGTTTGTTGCAATTTTCGTAAAAACTGAGCATTTTAGGAGAAAAAATTATTAGAAATATTGTTAAGATAAAAATTTTTCTGAAACGATGTATAATATAGTAGGGTTAAACTTACAGCAAACGATACAGTGACCCTTAAATTGAGGTTATTTCAAAAATCTAGTTAAATTATAAGTTTTTATTTATTAAGTTGTACAGCGTTAAAAAGACAATTTTATTGCCTATTACCTAGCATAAACCGCTTTTGCACAAAGTACTTTATGTTAAAGAAAATTGATTAAGAACTTATGAATAAAACAGATTATTAACGATTTCTGTAAATAACCCCTATTTATGGACGGCACTGTAGCGTTAGAAGTAAACTAAATTTTACCACTTTATACATCGTTGGAAAATAAATTTTATTCTCTTAAAAAACTGTTGTGTAAGTTTTTTATATAGATCTTAAGTTTTTAGAAAATTTTAAAAAAAACCTATAATTAAAAATATTTCTTTGTAATTATTAAAAGGTACTTTTGTTTACAAAACCTTCTGAAATATTATGATGACATAAGGTTGTTATACATCATTTACATTTAAAAGAAAATTTTATTTTCTATAAAATAGCCTAAATTGTTTTTTCTCAAGAAGCTTTATTTTTTTTTAAATGTATTAAAACTTTTCATTAAAATAGATTTTTGTTGACCTATAACCTAACCCCCATTTAAGGACGTCACTGTGTCGTTAGTAATAAATTTAATCCTACTAAGTCATACATCGTTGAAATTTAGTCGTCTTAATAAAGTATTTTAAAAGTAATTTCCTAGAAGGCATAGTTTTTGCTAAAATTGCAAAAAACAAATACAAAACCAGTTTTTTTGTGATTTTTGAAACTGATCCCTGTTAAGGGACAGCATTTAAATGTTAGCCATTATCTTTAGCAAATTTTGTTATACATCATCGGAAAGAAAATTTTATTGTATAATTAAAGCGTGTAAAACTGTTTTGTTTTTAAACAAATTGGATAAAAACCTAAAAATTCAGTAGATTTTCGACGATATCTGTAAATCACACATCTATGGATGCCACTGGGCCGCTAGGAATATAAGTTATACATTGGTGAAAAGGAAATTTTATCCTCTTAATAAAGTCTTTGATACATTATTTTTTTAAACGCTTAGTTTCTACAAAAATTGCAAAAAACTTATAATATTTGTTGTGATTTTTAAAAATGTTCCCAGTTTACAGAGGCTACTGAAGTGCTATTTACAATCTGAACTGCACTGAGTGATACATAGTTAAAATGGAAATTTCATTTGCCTAGAAAAAAGTATACCATCCTTTTTTTGGTTGTTTAAAGGGGGTGGTGTGCATATTTAAAATAAAACGCGGCAAGATTTGAATTTGGCGGTAACACTTAGAATACTCTGCCAATATATGGGCCCCTAAGCTCACACTAGGTACTATAGTTATAGTTTACGTGTGAGCTAATATAACTAAAAACTGAAATATATTTTATTAAACTCCAGACTAAATTACCTTTTGTTTGATACCACACAAGCCATGTTTTGATTTAAACTCAAATTTTTAAAATCTACCCCCACCCTTAAAAAAAGCAAAAAATAAAATGTTATTTGTTAAACTCCTTTACTCCTCCAATTACCTTTCGTTTGATATCACACACGCCATATTTTCACTTAAACTCTAATTTTTGAAATATACCCCCACCCTTTTTTTAAAATAAATTAAAATGTATTTTGTTTAACTCCAAACTCAATTACCTTTCGTTTGATATCACACACGCCATATTTTCACATAAACTCTAATTTTTGAAATCTACCCCTTTTATTTGGTTTGTGTTCGGTGGATTTTGTTCATTTTTAAATGGGACCATCTCGACCCAAGACCCAGCCTAGGTGCCAAATTTCATTAAAATCGGCCAAGCGGTTTTTGAGTTATGCGCGTTGGTCGTTACAGACATACAGACAGACAGACAGACAGACAGACAGACGGCGCAACAAAAAAGTTTCAAAATCATCTGAAACGCAAAGATATATAAAAAATTTTGAAATCGGAGCAACTTTTTTTTTCTCGAAAAAATTAGGATCACCATAGCTCACACTACTATAGTATAGTATATGTGTGAGCTAAAAGTATACCATCCTTTTTTTGGTTGTTTAAAGGGGGTGGTGTGCATATTTAAAATAAAACGCGGCAAGATTTGAATTTGGCGGTAACACTTAAAAAATATTTGATTTAATTAATTGTTAAAAAACTGATTTTGTTTAGTCTTAATTTAAGGGATTCTAAACTTGTTTGTGTATAATAAGTGAAGATTTGTAATACTTTGAGACACAGTTCAAGTTACCTGCAATATATTTTTAAGTTAAATACTACTTTGATGTACATTTTTCAAAAGATTTAAATACTTTGAAATACATTTAAATACATTTAAATACTTTTAAATAATTTTAAATACTTTTAAATAGTTTTAAATACTTTTAAATACTAAAATACATTTAAATACATTTAAATACTATTAAATACACTTAAATACAATTAAATACCTTTAAATCCCAAATAAATACAGTATTTAACTTAAATACTTAAATAGGTGTACAAATTTTTATGAGTGTCCCACCCCTCGGGATAATGATAAGTGTGCAATACTATAGTGCTGGTTTTTTTACCCTAGTAATCCTTGAACAATGTAGGTAATATCTATTTGATGACTCCCTGTGTAGTTTTTAGGTGTCAAAATTTTGATATTTGTGTGACATGACTTTTTCAGAATTGTCTTGAAAGTTTGAATTTTTAGATTTTTAACTTGCAATTGGTTTTTCTTAAATTTGTATGGCAACTCGACTTACTAAAGAAAAAAATAAAAAAAGGGAAATTTCGGACAATGATACAGTTGATAAAAACATGATTTCTCAACTGAAGACCAAGACAGGTAGTTAATAGTGAATTTTTATTTTTATTTCAGTATGATAAAGCTTGATTTATGTTTTGTTTTTAAATGTTATTTTATTACCTTAAAACTTAACTTTACCTCTATAATTTTTTTAATGAGACTTTTATAAATTTTACAACTTTTTTTTGAATGTCTCTTTGAAAAAAAAATTAGTTTTAGCTCACACATATACTATACTATAGTAGTGTGAGCTATGGTGATCCTAATTTTTTCGAGAAAAAAAAAGTTGCTCCGATTTCAAAAATTTTTATATATCTTTGCGTGTCAGATGATTTTGAAACTTTTTTGTTGCGCCGTCTGTCTGTCTGTATGTCTGTCTGTCTGTCTGTCTGTCTGTCTGTCTGTCTGTCTGTCTGTGTGTCTGTGTCTGTCTGTAACGACCAACGCGCATAACTCAAAAACCGCTTGGCCGATTTTAATGAAATTTGGTACCTGGGCTGGGTCTTGGGTCGAGATGGTCCCATTTAAAAATGAACAAAATCCACCGAACACAAACCAAATAAAAGGGGGGGATAGATTTCAAAAATTAGAGTTTATGTGAAAATATGGCGTGTGTGATATCAAACGAAAGGTAATTGAGTCTGGAGTTAAACAAAATACATTTTAATTTATTTAAAAAAAAAGGGTGGGGGTATATTTCAAAAATTAGAGTTTAAGTGAAAATATGGCGTGTGTGATATCAAACGAAAGGTAATTAAGTCCGGAGTTCAACAAAATACATTTTAGTTTTTGTTTTTTTTAAGGGTGGGGGTGGATTTCAAAAATTTGAGTTTAAGTCAAAACATGGCTTGTGTGGTATCAAACAAAAGGTAATTTAGTGTGGAGTTGAATAAAATATATTTCAGTTTTTAGTTATATTAGCTCACATAACTATAGTACCTGGTGTGAGCTTAGGGGCCCATATATTGGCAGAGTATTTTTTATCATCATCATCATCACAAATAATAAACTCATAAAAAGGCAGTCTCAAGACCAAACATTATTACTTAAGTATACATAGTTAATATTTGCATGTATTGAGGTTTGCATGTTATAACTTTCAGAGTAAATAAAATTTCTCCTTATTCATTCAAGCAGGAAAAATATGCTGTTCTTCATAAAATATTTAGGACTTTTGGGAAAACAGCAGAAAGCAAGTTGACTCTGAATCGAAATTTAAGTATCCCCTTGACACACTGATCCGAACGAAGTATATGACCTTTTCTAAAAATGCCAATTTTCCTGCTTATAGCGTTCAAAATATAAAAAAATCATAAAAAATTACAATAATAAATATAGAATGTCAAAAATGATTAAATAACAAATTTAAAACTCAGAGGCCATCTTTTTGTATATTATTCATAAAATGGAGTCAAATGTAGAGCTTTATTTCCGGAACTTGCGCTCGTGGTTGCGAAATAGTTTTCTTAATGAGAATTAGGAAAACAACATTTTTTTAATAATTTTTGGCATCTCTCATTTGGCATAATTTTTTTTTGTTTACGTTTGCATCAAAGTTTCACGAAGTGTAATCATCTTTTTATAACCGTTTCAACCAGATGTCTGGTGAAATATACACAGTTAAGTTTTCAAAAATGTTTTTCCAAAATTTGTTGTATGTTCACCCTGAAAAAATCAGCTGTTCTCTGGGGGCTGATTTTTACATTGGGTCTTATGGGAGGTCAGACGTTTTTTATGATATTTTCTAAATGGCACTACAGATTTCGGCGAAATTCCAGTGAAATATTCTCAGACATCATCCTCATATTTCACCAAATTTTTGTAAGGATGCAAGATGATTAAAAGGTTAAAATCTTCAAGATTTAGCATTACTTATTTTGAATTCAAATTACCCGCCATGTACCACATGCCAACTGTTATATTTGACATGTATTTGACTTTGTCATCTGTGTTTGTCACATTCGCTTCTGTTTTAAATTTAATTTTAGTGTGAGCTAATGAAGCGGCTCTGACAAATTAAGAATTACTATACATTAAAAAAAATTGTTCTGCAAGAATATAGTAACAATAATCTCAAAACCGGCCTTTTTTTTTAAATCAAATATTCACGAACCGTCATTCCAACTTCAATATTTTAAAGGCAACAGCTGCGTCGTGACGCAACCATCAAAAAAAATCAGCCCCCGGTTTGACGTCAACAAAGTGGAGGATCGTGGCCCGTCCTTTTTGATAGCCCTGGTGTAATTTATATACAGGGTGTCCTGAAAAGGTCTTTACATACTCCTACCGCCGATTCCTTAGGCCCAATTAAGAACTTACTTTTGTCCGAAATTACTCCGTTTCCGACATAAGTAACAGGGTCTTAAAGCTAAAAGATTAAAATCTTTTTTTTTTAAATATAAACATTTTTTAACGTATTACCTTCAAAATTGATATCCGGAGGTTTTTTGGAATGCAAAATCCGAATATGGATACTTTTGCACTGCGGCGGTTAGAGGGCGCTTCACACTACACTTGTTATGGTTTAATAACTTTTTTCTTGGTGTAGTCTTACTTTTTTTACTCTAAAGCCGGGTACTCATTAACGAACCGCGAGCATCGATCAACGAACGTGATCCATTCGCTAATGTGGACGGCATTGTTCGGGGTTCGCAGCGCGATATCGAAACCTTAAATTAAAAGAAAGTACCCAATAAATTTGAGACATAAATACACATCTCTTGAAAAAGTTTACCTACATAAATACATTTTTTAAATAAAAAAAAACATTAAAAAAAAATTGCAAAATCTCTTTGTAATAGTTTACTTGTAAGAAAGTAAGCTGTCAGTCTTACTTTTTTACTTAAATTGCGAATATCTCAAAAACTAATCTATTCATTTTTGAAATAATATCAATGCTGTAACGAAATAGAAAAAACTCTTTTAAACCAGGTATCACTTGACCCACTTTCCCTCTCTAAAGTCAAGAGGTCAAAGCTACCCCAACTAGGAGTCGATAGTTATAAATATTTTAAGAAAATAAAAATAATGTGTCCAAGGATTTTTTCAAAAATTTACTTTAAATACTCATAATGGCATCCCGTATACGTTTTCTGTGAGCATATTACTTTAAATTAAAATTGATAATGATGATGATGATGATAACGAAAATGATTATACGTATGTTTTATCGCTCCGCTTGTTTTGTAAAGAGTTTTTGCTTTTTTCTTTCTGGGTAATAAATTTTGTCGTATAAAATAAAAAATAAATATATTTTGTTTACCTCACTTTACTGATAACGGTAATTACCACTTATGATTGGACAAGCTAACCTATGCACGTATTAATGCTAAAAACTTCATAGAACAGATGTGGCTTTACTCAGGCGTTGCGATCTGTATTGAGAGTTGTTGAAGGAATAAGAATTCGCGCGCGCTCGCTTAAAGCGCCTCTAGCGGTATATATTTAGGAATTACAAATTGATAACGGTAATGACGCTCTTCCAGGGCATGCGTTTAAAATGTTATACTGATAACGGTAATGACGCTCTTCCAGAGTACACAGTTAAAATGCTATACCGATAACGGTAATGACGCTCTTCCACGGCTCACGTTTAAAAATGTTATACTAATAACGGTAATGACGTTCTTCCAGGGTACGCGTTTAAAATGTTATTTTATTTAAAAAAAATATGATATATTAGGTTTTTTTATTTTAGTGATTGCAAACCTCTATCTGGTTATGATAACGGAGTATGACGTTTGGGCCAGTCTTACGCAAATGTTAACAACAAATAGCAACTTCAGCATCAAACTAAATGTAGTGCTTTAGAGTAATATTGGAAGCAATTTGATTTGTCTGGTTCAGGCAATTTTTTTTACGCTGCTGCTTGTGCGAGTCGGGCTCAGTGGCGAATCAAGGGGGGGGGCAGAGGGGCCTGGCCCTCCCCCCACCTTGACATAAAACTTATAATTTTTAATTCCAGAAGAAAAATAACCAATGCATAAGCCGCACTTTTTTTTATTAAATTTAACTGATTTTACTCAAATTTTCGCCTGCGGCACATTTTATTTGCACATAGTGGTAAACTTTAAAGCTAATTCTTATTAAATCCCGCAAAAAAAATATTTTGTGTTTTTTTCCCTCGTTGCAAAATTTTGCGCAAAAATTTTGTTATTTGCTTTTATGGTCATTTTAAACCATCAGAAGTGCAGCGTAAAGCGCCCTCTAACGGCCAGTGTGAAAAAGTATACCAATTTTGAAAGTAATACCTTAAAAAATGTTCATACTTTTTAAACTAAATGGATTTATGACGGATCCGATACCTTCCTAGCTAGCCTATTAGGACACTTCAAGTGAAGCCATGATAATATATCGGCCTTAAAAACAGTTTCTTGTAAATATCTCAGAAACTGAAGCTCCTACAAAGTTTTTGGTTGTAACACTAATTATTGAGCAAAATGTAATCTACTATTCCGAAAACCGCACATTGATACGAGGCTCTCTTAAAAATTAGCATTTAAAAAAAAATTTAATTGTCAAAAAACTGTTATTAGCAATAATGGATTTTGACCAAAATCTAATCAGCTCCGTAGAGTGTCGAACACTATTTTTACCTGCAAATTTTATGTTAATCGGTTAAGCGGTTTGGGAGCTATTGTGTAACAGACAGATATACACACGTACACAGACAGACATCACGACGATACTGCTAAGATAGGTCAAAATAACACATTTTCGGCGTTATCTCAAAAAAAAATTCTATCAATAATAATACCTTCTCTAGCCATTGCTGTGCAGGCTAGGAAGGTAAAAATCGGTTAGTAACTCCTGTATCTTGGTAATTTCGGACTAAAGTAAGTTGACTTAAATCGACTTATTTTGGTTTAAGGCATTGTCTACTAAGAGTGTGTAAAGTCATTTTGCGGACACTCTGTATAATAAATAAAACTATGCCTCTAATCATTGTCATTATCACTATGACATTTTAATTAGTCATACATCATAATTGAATTAGGAACTCAACATTATTATCAACTTTAATCAAAGTTGTGTATGTAGTTTATAATTTTCCTAAATATTTAATATAAAGTTTCTAACAAAATTATTTAAATGAAAATATATTTAAAAAGCAAGTAAAATATTAAATTAAAGAACCTTTTAACGGATTTTCGTTAGATCGTCTAGTTCGTAAGAATCCCACTGCCCTAGGTAACATCAGGCTTTAGGTCAAGTCGAGGGGTGAACAGCTAACCCAAAATGTGTACACCGATTGTGAAAATCCACAATCTTTTGCTAAGATTGTGAGGGATTGTGGCAAGATTGTGAAAGATTGTGAGGGATTGTGGCAGGATTGTGAAATATTGTGAGGGATTGTGGTAAGATTGTGAAGGATTGTGGTATGATTGTGAAGGATTGTGAGAGATTGTGAGAGAATGTGACAGATGGTGGAGGACTGTGCAGCGGCGTAGCGCGCCTGAAGGGGCGGGGTGGGCACTGTCCCATCAAAAATTCTTGCGACCAAAAAAAAAAAAAAAGGTCATCATGTCTATAGTTTCCTTTGCCGCCCTCTTCATTTACCGTTCCCGGACCTGCTGCTTAATAACCGAGGGGTGACCAGCTGATCCCAAAATGTGTGCGCCGATTGCGAAAATCCACCATCTTTTGCTAAGATTGTGAGGGAACCCCAAAATGTGTACGCCGATTGCGAAAATCCACAATCTTTTGCTAAGATTGTGAGGGAATGTGTAAAGATTGTGAGGGATTGTGAAGGATTGTGGTAAGATTGTGAAGGATTGTGGTAAGATTGTGAAGGATTGTGAGAGATTGTGAAGGATTGTGAGAGATTGTGGGTGATTGGGAGGGATTGTGTAAAGATTGTGAGGGATTGTGAACAGATTGTGAGAAATGTGTACACCGATTGTGAGAGCTGTTCACCCCTCGGGTCAAGTATTTGTTAGGGTCAGTCCAGATAATAATAAGACACCCAGTGACGAACTTTTTCATTCTTTCAAGTCTACGGCCTAAATTAAAAATCGAAAAAATATAATGATCCATAACAGATCTAATACCTTCCTAGCTAGCCTATTAGCACACTTTAAGTGAAGCCATGATATAATCATCCATAAAAACAGTTTTTTGTGAAATAACACAAATTATTGAGCCTATTGATGCAATGCTCCGTTAAAAAGTTGGCATTTTTAGCTCACACTACTACTATACTATATTAGTGTGAGCTATGGTGATCCTAATTTTTTCGAGAAAAAAAAAGTTGCTCCGATTTCAAATTTTTTTATATATCTTTGCGTTTCAGATGATTTTGAAACTTTTTTGTCTTGCCGTCTGTCTGTCTGTCTGTCTGTCTGTCTGTCTGTCTGTCTGTCTGTCTGTCTGTCTGTCTGTCTGTCTGTCTGTCTGTCTGTCTGTCTGTCTGTATGTCTGTCTGTAACGACCAACCCGCATAACTCAAAAATCGCTTGTCCGATTTAAATGAAATTTGGTACCTAGACTGGGTCTTGGGCCGTGGTGGTCCCATTTAAAAATAAACGAAATTCACCGAACGCAAGCCAAATAAAAGGGTGGGGGTAGATATCAAAAGTGAGAGTTTAGGTGAAAATATGGCGTGTGTGATATCAAACGAAAGGTAATTAAGTCTGGAGTTAAACAAAATAAATTTTAAGTTATTTTTAAAAAAAGGGTGGGGGTAAATGTCAAAAATTAGAGTTTAAGTGAAAATATGGCGTGTGCGATATCAAACGAAAGGAGTTAAACAAAATACATTTTAGTTTTTAAAAAAAAGGTGGGGGTAGATTTTAAAAATTAGAGTTTAAGTCAAAACATGGCTTGTGTGGTATCAAACGAAAGGTAATTGAGTCTGGAGTTGAATAAACTATATTTCAGTTTTTAGTTATATTAGCTCACACGTACACTATAACTATAGTACCTAGTGTGAGCTTAGGTGCCCATAGATTGGCAGAGTATTTATATTCTCTAATTGTCATTAGCATTAATGGAGGTAGACCAAAATCTAATCAGCTCGTTACAGTGTCGAACACTGTTTTACTGGTTCAGCAGTTTAGGAGCTATCGTGTTAGGGACAGACACACACACACAGACATATATCACGAGGATATTGCTAAGATAGGCCAAATATCACCCAAATAACACATTTTCGGCATTATCTAAAAAAGAAATTTTCGTCGAAAATAATACCTTTTCTAGCCATTGCTGCGCGGGCTTGGAAGGGAAAAATGTATAATTTTTATGATTTTACTTTTTGTAAACAAAAAATTCTGTCTCTATTTTGCCTTCATGAGAATTTAAAAATGAGTTAGCATAAAGGCAAATATAAGTCATGCCGATATTCTAGTTATTATAAGCTTTAGCGGTGAGGAGAGGTAAGATATAGCATCCAAAAATATAGACAGTTTTAGATATCTATTTTTACCTTCTTAGCCCGCGCAGCAATGGCTAGAGAAGGTATTATTTCATACGATTTTTTTTAGATAATGCCGAAAATGTGTTTGACTAATCTTAGCAATATTGTCGTGATGTCTGTCTGTCTGTCTGTCCGTAACACGATAGCTCCTAAACCGCTGATCCGATTTTCATAAAATTTTCAGGTAAAATAGTGTTCGACACTCTGACAAGCTGATTAGATTTTGGTCAAAATCCATTAATGCTAATGACAGTTTTTTGTTAATTAAATTTTTTTAAAATTTTTTATTTCTTAACGGAGTATCGCATCAATATGTGGTTTTCGGAATATAGTAGATTACATTTTGGTGCATAATTTGAGTTATAATCAAAAACTTTGTAGGAGGTTCAGTTTCCAAGATATTTATAAAAAACTGTTTTTAAGGCTGATATATCATGGCTTCACTTGAAGTGCTAGCTAGGAAGGTATCAATCCGTCATGGATCCATTTATTTTAAATCTTAACTCAGATAAGCGTGAAAAATAGACTAAATTGCTAATATGTACCTATTTTGTTTATTTTTCATGTTTTTCTGAGTTATTTAAAAAAATACTCTGCCAATATATGGGCCCCTAAGCTCACACTAGGTACTATAGTTATAGTGTACGTGTGAGCTAATATAACTAAAAACTGAGATATATTTTATTCAACTCCAGACTAAATTACCTTTTGTTTGATACCACACAAGCCATGTTTTGACTTAAACTCAAATTTTTTAAATCTACCCCCACCCTTACAAAAAAAACAAAAACTAAAATGTATTTTGTTAAACTCCGGACTCAATTACCTTTCGTTTGATATCACACACGCCATATTTTCACTTAAACTCTAATTTTTAAAATATACCCCCACCCTTTTTTTTAAATAAATTAAAATGTATTTTGTTTAACTGCCGACTCAATTACCTTTCGTGTAATATCACACACGCCATATTTTCACATAAACTCTAATTTTTGAAATCTACCCCCACCCTTTTATTTGGTTTGTGTTCGCTGGATTTTGT
This sequence comes from Aspidapion aeneum, assembly GCA_963576565.1. Classification (NCBI taxonomy): domain Eukaryota; kingdom Metazoa; phylum Arthropoda; class Insecta; order Coleoptera; family Brentidae; genus Aspidapion; species Aspidapion aeneum. Next base: position 8,083,460 of record OY755039.1, read on the forward strand.
TCATTTTTAAATGGGACCATCTCGACCCAAGACCCAGCCTAGGTACCAAATTTCATTAAAATCGACCAAGCGGTTTTTGAGTTATGCGCGTTGGTCGTTACAGACAGACATACAGACACACAGACAGACAGACATACAGACAGACAGACAGACAGACAGACGGCGCAACAAAAAAGTTTCAAAATCATCTGAAACGCAAAGATATATAAAAAATTTTGAAATCGGAGCAACTTTTTTTTTCTCGAAAAAATTAGGATCACCATAGCTCACACTACTATAGTATAGTATATGTGTGAGCTAATATTGTATTTGCAAAATCCTCCAAAAAGTATTTTTTAATAGTTAACTGAAAACAGGTTCTTGGCAAAAATGGTTCATGTCTATCAAAATTTATATTTTTTTGGTTTTTTTTTAACAGTAAATAACTTAACAAAATGTTGTTAAAGAATTGTTTTGTTTGTGTCTGCTGTACAGTTATAAAGCAGTTTATCATCATGCGACTAAAGAACAACAATACGAACAAAATCCAATGCTTAAATCAACTTTAAACGCATATCCGAAAGATGGAGGTATAAAAGTATAACACAAAAAAAATAGAACATTTTTCAGCTTTTTTATAGAAGATGTCAAATAACTATTTATTTGAAAGCTAAGGGCGCAAGCAGTTAAAAATTCTGAAATGACAATGTTAACGAATCATACTATAGTTAAATATTTCTTGAAAATACAAAAAAACCGATTTTATATCGACCAATACATAGTTGAAAACGGGAATTTTGGTTCTTCACAAAAAAGTTTTTTGCAATTTTTGCTAAAAAGGTTGGTTTCGAGATAATTGAATAAAATCTCAAAAATCCAAGTTTTGGGGGTTTAGAGTTGGTTTCCTCAGTACCTGCGGACATTTCGAAGGGGGGGGGGAGCGCAATCAAGATATTGGGATTCAGCGGGGTCGTAATAGGGGGAAATCACCATTGGTCTAAAAGTTATATGAAATGCTTCTAGACCGAAAACGAGGAGTCTCATGTTTTTTCTTAAGAATCCAGGTTTTGAGGGTTTAGAGGGGGTTTCCTCAGTATCTGCCGACATTTCGAAGGGGGGGGGGGGTCAACCGAGATATTCGGGTTCAGCATGCTCGGAATGACCGTTTGCCCAGTAATATGAAATTATTCTAGATCGAAATCAAAGTCTTCATATTTTTCATAATCATCTGAGAAAAGTCTCAGGTCATCAGGAATTTTTTTTGAATGACCCTATTTTCAGTTTCAATTCATTAACCTTGAAACATTTTTGAAAACTGCATCTGGTGTCGGATCTTAAAATAAAAATACGACTTAATCATCAAGTTGACACTTAACTTTTTGAATGGAAGTGGCAATTAAATAAATACATACACTAAATAGCTATAAATTGGTAAAAAAAAATTTTTAAGTCACAAGCTTTTATAAAATGCATTAAAAATTAAAAAATAATTTTCTAACATTCTAATATTATCATAATAATAAAAGCGATGGCCTACTGATAGAAATTTTGACGATGTTAGCACGATAAGATATCCGTATCAATTAAATATCACTATTTGCAAGAATCACTCTAGCAGAAAAATGCAGAGGTACCAAACCCACCCAACCCGACCCAAGATACCCCAGCATTTCTCTGACATAGGTATGGAAATGGCATAACATTACGGCACATCAAACATATCTTTGATGACCTGCTATGTTGAATATTCTTTAAGTGTTTAGATCACAAATTTAGATTAACTTATGCTTTGATTTGCGGCCATCGCTTTTATTATTATGATAATATTAGAATGTTAGAAAATTATTTTTTAATTTTTAGTGCATTTTATAAAAGCTTGTGCCTTAAAAAAAATTTTTACCAATTTATTTTCTACTTTTTAGTCTCAGCTATCTACTCTATTAAATGAAAATATTTGTTCAATAACAGAACAGAAGAGTTTATTCTAGATTATAATGAAATCGCTGATCGTGAGTTGTTTGGAAACTCATTTTTCTATTGTATTCTAATATAACTAAAAACTGAAATATATTTTATTCAACTCCAGACTAAATTACCTTTTGTTTGATACCACACAAGCCATGTTTTGACTTAAACTCAAATTTTTGAAATCTACCCCCACCCTTAAAAAAAACAAAAACAAAAACTAAAATGTATTTTGCTAAACTCCGGACTCAATTACCTTTCGTTTGATATCACACACGCCATATTTTCACATAAACTCTAATTTTTGAAATCTACCTCCACCCTTTTATTTGGTTTGTGTTTGGTGGATTTTCTTCATTTTTAAACGGGACCATCTCGACCCAAGGCCCAGCCTAGGTACCAAATTTCATTAAAATCGGCCAAGCGGTTTTTGAGTTATGCGCGTTGGTCGTTACAGACAGACATACAGACAGACAGACAAAAAAGTTTCAAAATCATCTGAAACGCAAAGATATATAAAAATTTTTGAAATCGGAGCTGGACCATAGCTCACACTACTATAGTATAGTATATGTGTGAGCTAAAAGTTAAAAAATGCTAACTTTTTAATGAAGCGTCGTATCATTATGCGGTTTTGCTCAATAATTTGTTTTATAACCAAAAACTTCTTAAGAGCTTTAGTTTCTGAGATATTTACAAAAAACTTGTTTCAACGCTGATATATCATGGCTTCATTTGAAGTGTGCTAATAGGCGTGCTAAGAAGGTATCAGATCCGCCATGGAACCATTTATTTTTTTACATTTTTGGAATAATAATGAGTAATAGGATTTTTATTATTACACACAAACTATTCCAAAAATACAGGTCATGGTTGGTACTCTTGTCGTATTTCTATTAAGATAATTGCAATATTTTGTATTATGACTTTGAGTAGGTTTGCAACCAACCAAACTAACTGTATTCTTCACCTACGGGTGGTTACACAGGCAAGGACGGGAGCAAGGTGACCACGGTGGTAGCGACGCCCGGGCAGGGACCGGACCGACCACAAGAGGTCTCCTATACAGACACCAAAGTAATCGGCAATGGCAGCTTCGGCGTTGTCTATCAGGCCAAGTTGTGCGAGACCAACGAGTTGGTCGCCATCAAGAAGGTTCTGCAGGATAAAAGATTTAAGGTATGTACTTACCCTCAGATGCACCGTAACAAGGCTTGGCTAATCCATTTTCTCTCTTTGTGGGTTTGTATATGAGCAACAAGGACTTGGTCGCGATTAAACCCATAATCGCTCCTAAATTACCTAACGCTGAAATTCCGAAGTTGACCCTAACCCCATAGTAACGCATCTGTAACAGATCCTGTAACCCCCCTACAGAATTACTTAAAGTTTGCTACTACCCCCTCTATTTATATATGGATGATTCTACAAAAATGGTGCTGTGGAGTGGGAATGCATATTTTTCAAACACAGACTGCAAATGAAGCATAGTTTTAGTTATAAGATTTAAAACGAAATGTTTTCTTTATGGAGCATTTGAGTTTAATGTATTAAAAAAATTGCAAGTTTATAATTTTTTTTATTACAAAGCAAATACCTCATTCCTCTGGTGTAGTCCCAAACCAAATATTAAAAACTCAGATTGAAAAAAATATCCTAATAAATAATATTTAACCAAGTCTTAACTATTTATCAATGAATTGATATAACTTAAGTTTGCAGTCATATTTTTGAAAATATTTTTGAAAATCCAAATTTACTTAAACGTGCTCCATTTTTAATAACACAATATTTTTGAATACCACCGGTTAATTTCTAGAGAAAGAGACGGCCCTGGATATCTAATTTACTTGTGAGGGTGACAAGTTGTGACAGATAATGTCAACTTTAGTTTGGTTTAAGTTATAGATCTTTTTATTTTCGGCAGAAAATTAGTTTTTTTTCGGAGAAATCAAAAGGGAACGCTTCAATTATCATTCCTCTGGTAAGTAAATATTTGACTGATATCAATAGTATAATTTTTTTGTTGATTGTTTTAAAAATATAAGTATAGGAACTTTGTTTATATAGATTTTGATTTAAATTGGAAAACCATTAAAAACCTCATTCCTCTGGTACTCATCCCTCTGGAATTTTTATACAATAATTCCTAAAATTCGGGAAAATAAATGTTTCTTAGCTTGCACCTAATTAGTTACATAAGTTTAAAAAAACAAAATTATTTACTGTGCTGTACTGTTATTTAAAGGCAATGACCAAAAATGATATCCATATAGCCCACTTTTGGTAGAATCATCCATATACATATATTTTTTAAAGACAAAATATTTTTTTAACTCTCTCTCTCTCTCTCTCTCTCTCTCTCTCTATCTTCTTCGATCCATCTTTGGACATAGGCCTTCCCCAATATCTTACACTCTTCCCTGCCTGTCGCCGTATGCATCCATCAGTTACCGCATGTTTCTTCAAATCCTCCGACCATCACATTTAGAGTCCTCCAGTTTACTTCCCAATATGTTTTAAAAAGCATCTGCTAGGGCCTGGTTAAATAGTTTAGGGGATATTGTGTCACTCTGGCTGACACCTCTTCTTATGCGGATTGGCTTGATCCTTTTAATGTTGCTTCGATATATATTGGCCATTAAATCTGTGTATCTGTGATCTATTCGGCTATTAATTAAAGATGCTCAGTGCTCACTGCTGTCAAAAGCTTTTGCAAAGTCTTTAAACGCAATATATAGTGGAATGTTGTATTCGTTGGCTCGTCCTATTAGGATTTTTATGGTTAATAGGCGGTCAACTGTACTGAAACCTTTTCTGAAGCCTGCCTGTTCTTTTGATTGATATCCATCAAATTTTGTTGTTAGTCTATCTGTTAACATTTTCATGAAAAGCTTACAGATTACATTGAGGTGTGTTATAGGTCGCTAGTTTTTTAGGTCTGCTCTATCGCCTTTTTTTTGTAGAGTAATGGTTATGGATGCTTTCCAGTTGTTTGGGATTATTTTTGCTTTTAGTATTTTATTCAGGAGAATATGGAGGGTATTAACTACAGTTTTACCACCGTACTTGAGCATTTCTGCCGGTACTCCGTCTTTTCCAGGTGATTTGTTTTTTTTCATTTTCTCTAATGCTCTCTTTATTTCCGCATTGCTTATTTCAGGTTGTAGCTCTAAGTTTATGTTCTTTATGTTTGTTTGGAGTTTCTTCATGGTTTCTCGTGATGGTTCCCTTTTTGTTTGGTATAATTCTGTATAAATAGTTGTGTGATATTTATAATATCCTTATTTTAATTATTTCATATCTACCAAAGAAATTCAATTTTGATATCTACCTATTTTATTTTCTATAACTCTCAACTTTCATTTCTTGTATCTTTCTTTCATTTCCCTTTATGATTCCTCTTATAGTTTTATTTATTTATGTGTATTCTATCGGTCGTCTTTTTCCTTCTTTCTCCAGGTTCCGCCTTTTTCCATTAGTTTCTTTATTTCTTACAATACAATTTTCTCCCTTTTTATCTTTTTTTGCGAGATCATTTTCTACTTTGGTCATAGCTCTTGTCAGTGTATCATTTATTTCATCTATACTTTCATTTTTGCATCTTAAGTTTTGGGTTAACTGTCAACCTTTCTTTGTATACACCTTTTTTTTTGTGTAAGTTTATTCATATCAAATTGTTCATTCTTATTATTAATTTTTCTTTTTATTTCGAAATTGCTATCAATACAGATTTTTATTCTGACCATCCTGTGATCACTGCCTGTTGTAAAGCTGTTTGGGACTGTTATATCTCTAACGATGTTTTTCTCAGTAGTCAGTATGTAATCAATTTCGTTTTTCGTTATTCCATTAGGACTGAGCCATGTCCACTTTCATTGCGGTTTCTTTCTATGGAACGAATTCATTGCATAAAGGTGTTTTTCCTCTAGATAATTCATTAATGTTGTGCCCCTGTCATTCCTTTCGCCATTTTTGTCAATAATGTTTATTATTTTTTACGTAATCTATGTAAATGGCAGCTGCAATAATAAGGGTAAAAATGCTATGCTTATTGACTTATTGAGATACATAAAGTCCATACCATTATTTTTGGGATAACTTTTTACGATTTTTTTTCGCTGGCCTATGGTATTTGTTATGGTATCAGCTGATTACTATCAAAAAGTTATCTCAAAAATTGTGGAATGAACTATAAAGCTATTGGCGACAAACCGTTGGCATTTAAATAAGACCTAGTCTATATTTTTTGCTTCAGCACCCTACTAGGCTCATTTTTGTTTGGGTACTGGAACCTTTGGAAGAGTTAATTAAAATCGACAATTCGAAAATAACATGCCCAAAAAAAATTGGTTTTAATCAGCTTAAATGGTAAATTTAAGGAAACGTTACATTTCTTGTGCTTTCAGAGTAGTAGTATCTCAAAAACTAATAAAACCATTTTTAAAAATAACTCATTGTAAGGTGCCGACCTATGTTTCCCATCTAAATAAAAGGGGTTAAATTACCCTGGGGGGTGGGCCCCAACAGGACACCAAAGCCCTGGGGGGTGGGCCCCAACAGGACACCAAAGTTATCAAAATATGTCCCCTTTGCAAAAAATCAACGCATCCGAGAATTTTTCGAAAAAAAAACAATCTGTCTGATCTAACCCACGTGACTATTTCAGTGTATAAAAAGTGTTGGTATTTATCAACATCAACAGATTTTTTTCCTATTAAGGCCACTATTTATCCACCACAAAATTTTGTATTCAAGGAAAAAATTTAAAAAATTTCAAAAAAATTAAAGGTGGTGATTTTCAGAAATTTAAAAATATAATGAGGTCATGCTGGAACACGCTACCGGCTATCACCATTGCCACTTGTTTAGCGTAGAGAAACGAAAATCAGAAATTCTTGTTCCTCGCACAGTAAACCGAACATTAAAGAAATGGAGACCGATGCCAGTTCACCTTGAAAAATTTATATCTTCCGTTACAAATGAAACCTACTGGTCAAAACAAAAGACAAGGAAGTAAGGGCCGACATTACATTGTTGTCAAGTTGAGTTAAATTTGTATCCCTAAATATTTCCGTTTCCACATGATTCATGAATCTGAATGTTTGAAATATGGAAGGGATGAGTCCAAATTGAATTGAAATTTAAATCAAAGACATATCCTAGTTTTACATTTTTTAAAAACATATTGCTTAGCTCTCTCTCTTTGTTTGTATTCAAGGCTTCTAGGCATAGAAGCTTTTACCAAACATAATATTTGGCGCTATCTTACTGTGACGTTAAACTAACAGTTAAGATAAAAAGATTAAAAGCGGATGAGGTCTATTATTAACTACATTCGCACTGTGGGAATATAATACATTAAGCACTAGAAAAACATATATGTTCCAATCATTTTTATATCAAATTTAAAGTAATCTTAATATGTATCCATAAATAAGTGGCAATCAAAAACTGAATTTTGATTTTTTAGCAAGGTCAATGTCGTCCAATATTTTTATATAAGTCAGGTTTGAAATGGTTATCACTGTTATCAGCCCCTATCAATATTTCGAGTTGGCAACAGGGATATTCGGATTCAGCGGGGTCAAAATAGGGGGAATTGCCCTTTTGCCAAAAAGTAATATAAAATGCTTCTAGAAAGTGGATTTTCCCGATTCTTGCCTGAACTATATAGCCATAGGAATATTTCTGTGTGACTCATCGTTTCTTAATTTTAAATAAATAGACTATAGGCTGCCAGTACCCAAGTAACATTTCTTTATTTATAGCAGAAGCTAAAAGGTTGCCAGCGCCTTTCCTTAAAACCATTAGTTTCAATGTTTGGTCGCTAGCACGTTCTCATTACGCTTATATACCCCTTAGACCTCCTAAATGGGACTCCCCAATTGGTGGTGGCAACCTATGTATTAAACTCATTATAAAACCATAAGAAATAAACGCTAGCTTCGCCCTCTAGCGGTTCCACCAGTATAGAACCTTTTAGAGCCTAAAGCTATTATGCCAGGTTCTAAAAGCAACTCAGAAACGTCCTCTATCCTGTTATAAAACTAGATTTGGTAATTTGGTATCCTGGCAATTCTGTTGAATACCATAATACCTTTAGAGTAAATAATTTTTCCTATAAAAGCTTTAGCGATATTTTAGATTCACAATGGCTATATAAAATAATTTAGGTCATAAAATTGCCAAAAATGTCAGAGTCCCAAAATTATTGTATCACATAAAAATATACCTATATATGAGGAGTTTGTCGTTTTGTGGATCATCAAATTGCCTGCCAGACTTATTTTTCTGATAAAATCGTATCTGAAAAGCTCTCAAAACAAGCGCGCCAGCTCACAAATGCTTTTTAATAGTTTTCTGATAACTAAATAACAAATATTTAAAATAAATAAAAAATAATTTACACTATTCACCATTAAAAAAGCTGTTTGGTTTACATAAATCAAAATTAAAGTAAAATTATTGTTAAAAAACACTGCTAAAACGACTAGATAAATATTTTCTGTTTACAATATTTTTAAAATAATTCTATATACGCCATTATCGTTTTATAGTGGTCACTTGGTTTTATTTGTTATTTTATCGCAACAAGGATTTTTGAGTGCGCTTATGAAACCAATAAAAAAGAGAAGGTAAACATAGTGAACATAACCTCACTTAAATTTTTTGTATTTGTTTTTTAAAGTATTTTGTTAAATTTAAATGTTTTTTATCGTGCAATTTGCACACAATCAGGAGGGCCAATGCAATGATATCCGTTGTGCCTGCAGGTTGGAGGGAAACCTCTTATATTGGCCGTTTAAACAGGCCTTATCTAGGCTTGGGTGCCCTACCCAGGAGGATAATAAATAATCAATCTTGCAATAGGTAGGTACCAATCTGTACTAGTACTAGTAAAAACTAAAATACGAAAGTATTTATTTACTTCTGTTAGAACCCCTAAGGAAACAAAGTTTTATATGACCTCCCATTTAAATAATATTTAATATGCAGCTATGGGTAACCATAAATACAAAAGAATTAAGTTTACCTTTAAGCCTTCCAATAAAACCGGTTTAAAATGCCTAAAAGTAATGGCAAAAACCAAAAGTCTAAAGTTTATATTTACCACTCTTAAAAACCTTAAGGAAACTAGGTTCTATATGGCCGCCTATATAATCATATTTACTATTAAACTACTGGTAACTACAAAAACAAAAGGATATAAGGTAACCTTTTAGCTCTATTATAAAACACTTTTGTTATGACCTAAAGTAATGAAAAAAACTAAAAGACTAAACTTTATATTTATTATCATTTTTACGTTAAAGATGTCACTACCCAAATAACATTATTACCACTCAAGGTTTTATTAATTTGGTTCCAAGGTTATTTAGAGGGTGCTGTTATGGCTTTTAGGATCAATTTGGCTACAAAAAGGTCATTTATATTGCCAATTACCTAAAGAGGTGTTATACAACCAAAAAGTGTTCTTCTGTTCCTTTTAGATACTTTTTGTTTTATTGATTTCTGATTTATAAAGATGGTCTTATAAACCATTTTACCTAAAGTTTTTAAAAAGAAATAAATATAAACTTATCACAAAAGTGTTTTATAATAGAGCTAAAAGGTTATCTTATATCCTTTTGTTTTTATAGTTACCAGTAGTTTAAAAGTAAATATGATTAGATAGGCGGCCATATAGAACCTAGTTTCCTTAAAGTTTTTAAGAGTGGTAAATATAAACTTTAGACTTTTGGTTTTTGCCATTATTTTTAGGCATTTTAAAAAGGTTTTAAAGGTAAACTTAATTCTTTTGTATTTATAGTTACCCATAGCTGTATATTAAATATTATTTAAATAGGCGTCCATATAAAACCTTGTTTCCTTAAGGGTTCTAACAGAAGTAAGTAAATACTTTCGTGTTTTATTTTTTTAGGTATTTCTTGTAAAAATAATAGATATACCTAGGTACAGATTGGTACCTACCTATTGCAAGATTGGTTATTTAAAGCCAAATAATTAATAATTGTTGAGTTTCCGTCCTCCTGGGTAGGACACCCAGGCCTAGATAAGGCCTATTTAGACGACCAATATAAGAGGTTGCCCTCCAACCTGCAGGCACAACGAATATCATTGCACTGGCCCTCTCGATTGTGTCGAAATTGCACGAAAAAAACATTTAAAAGTGTTGAATTATACGCTTTTAATCACTTTATAAACAAATACAAAAAATTTAAGTGAGGTTATGTTGACTATGTTTACATTCTTCTTTTTTGTTGGTTTCATAAGGGCACTCAAAAATCCTTGTTGCGATACAGTAACAAATAAAACCAAGTGACCACTATAAAACCATAATGGCGTGTATAAATTTATTTAAAAAATATTGTAAAGAGAAAATATTTATCTAGTCGTTTTAGTAGTGTTTTTTAACAATAATTTTACTTTAATTTTGATTTATGTAAACCAAACAGACTTTTTTAATGGTGAATAGTGTAAATGATTTTTTTTATATTTTAAGTATTTGTTATTTTGTTATCAAAAAACTATTAAAAAGCATTCTTGAGCTGGCGCGCTTGTTTTGAGAGCTTTTTAGATACGATTTTATCAGAAAAATAAATCTGGCAGGCAATTTGATCATCAACAAAACGACAAACTCGGTATATTTTTATGTGATAAAATAATCTTGGGACTCTGACATTTTTGGCAATTTTGTGACCTGAATTATTTTATATAGCCATTGTGAATCTAAAATATTGCCATAGCTTTTATAGAAAAACTTCTTTACTCTAAAGGTATTATGGTATTCAACAGAATCGCCAGGATACCAAGTTACCACATCTAGTTTTATAATAGGATAGAGGACGTTTCTGAGTTGCTTTTAGAACCTGGCATAATAGCTTTAGGCTCTAAAAGGTTCTATACTGGTGGAACCGCTAGAGGGCGACGCTAGAGTTTATTTCTTATGGTTTTATAGTGAGTTTAATACATAGGTTGCCACCACCAATTGGGGAGTCCCATTTAGGAGGTCTAAGGGGTATATAAGGGTAATGGGAACGTGCTAGCGACCAAACTTTGAAACTAATGGTTTTAAGGAACGGCGCTGGCAACCTTTTAGTTTCTGCTATAAATAAACAAATGTTACTTGGGTATAGTCCATTTATTTAAAATTAAGAAACGATGAGTCATACAGAAATATTATTTTACAGAATTTTTCTTAAAAGGACTACACGTAGACAAATCCTTTTGTTCTGCTGATTTAGTGGACAACAATTTTAGGAAAATAATGCACCTAGCTATTAAAAATTTGACCACCATAAAATATAAAACAATGCGCCCGACAAAAATAAAACAACTCTTTCAAGCTTTCCGTGTTGGCTGCCTACTTTATAACCAGATGTGGTGTAGTTTAATAAACCGAAGTAATTCGTGTCAATGTATTCCAGTTCCATCTTTATTTTAGATTAAAAAAATGATTGTTAAGATTATTCTTTTAATTTTTTTATAACTAAAAATTTAAGTATTTGTCCATTTGCAATCTTGTAGCAGGCAAAAATGTACACGATTACCCTTAAGAATAGAAAAACCAAAAAGGCGTTCTTAATCATAAACTACATATTTTCTTGTGTTTTTTTTTAGAATCGAGAACTTCAGATCATGAGGAAGCTAGAACATTGTAATATAGTCAAACTTAAATATTTTTTCTACTCCAGTGGAGATAAGGTAAGTTGCTACAATATATAATAAGGTACTGGAATTCTAATTTGTAAAAAAAATTATCTTAATTTAAAATTTAAATTATTGTTAGAGTTCAAATACTAACTAAAGAGGCCTGGGGGGGGGGGTGGACTGCGCAAAAGACCATATTTATTTAGAGACCGACCTCAAGCACGCGATTGTTTGGTTTATTGATATGGTTCGTCAACAAAACGCTGTGCATCGCCTCGGCTTATCGTGGCTTCTTTCCTTAGTATTCTACCTCTAACTAGATAAATATTCATATTTTTTGCCAATAAGTCTAGATTTTGTTGTATTTTTTAGTATTTCCAAAATTTTAAGAAATCAATCGATTATTAGTTTTCCAAAATACAATTGTGGGGTAAAAATATTTTACATGGATCAAAATTTATGTCTTTAAAAAATAAATTTAGTTTGTTTATAAAAGAAATCGTTTTTAAAAAACATATACAGTGAAACCTCCCATAAGCGGACACTCACGGTTCCGTCGATTTTGTCCGCTTATTGGAGGTGTCCGCTTAAAAGAGGGAACTGCAAAATTTTTATATATATTTATTTACAATTTCCGCTGCTTGAGATTTTCCGATATTAAATTTCTCGGCGATCTTTGGTTCTGATAGATGTTCCTTCTCCGAAACGTTAACAACTTCCATTTTTCCACATAAACTAAAAGTTTTTTATTAGGCGCCATTTCAAAGAGATCTATTGAGTGCGTTCGAGTAGGCATCCCGGGCGCCCCGAGGTTCATTTTTCCGTTCGAGTTGACGCTCGGAGCACGCCCTTTTGCGTTCGAGATGACACCCAGCGAAACCTCGGGGCACGCTCGATATGACCCGAGCTTGAGGATGGAGAAAAGCGGGCGTATTACATAACCCTACTTTTTTAGACTTTTAAAATTTTTGTTTACATTTTTTACGACTGTTTTCTTACTGTTTTTTTGTCAAATAAAATACATGGACGCAGTTCAGTTTGCTGTAGAATTATGTTTCCAAGATTCTGAGGAGAAAGAAGAAGAAAGACTACCAGGGTGCTCCAAATTTGCCGCGATGCGGAGCGCTAAGAATTATCCGTGATTGCCCAGTGAGGCTTTAACCATCGGCCCTCTAACCAAATTCTGGTGGGTAATGGCAAAGCGGCGACTATAAATAAGGGTACAGGAAAAAATCGCCTAGGAAAAAAGCGCACAGAAAATATCCACACAGGAAAAGAGCACACACATAAAAAACCACACACACTAAAAGAGCGCACAGGAAAATTATACCTAAAGTGAGAAGCTTTGGCTAATAAAAAAATCATGAATTAAAATAAAATAAAATAATAAATTGTCTCAACTTTGCCCATAAACAAAAGGGAATATATTGACTTTTTCCTTTAAAAAAATATTGACCAATAAAATCAATGTGACTGGCAGATTTGGACGAAAAGGGAACGAATTACAGCGATAATTTGCACTAGAGCAAATTATCGGTAATTTGCACTAAAACAAATTATCGGTAATTTGCACCAGAGCAAATTATCACTGTATTCTTCCATAAAAAGCCCATTTTATTTAAACTCATTTTTTAAACTTTTACCGCTTTTTTTCATTTATGTACAGAGTGATCCAAATTCGACACTTTTGATAGGAAACGCCTATTTCCAGAGGAGCTAGAAAAAACTAACATATGTTGCGAGCCAGAATTTTGTAAAAAATTAATGCCGAAAACCGCACATCGATATCTTGAACTATTTACAAGATATAGGGTAAAAATAAAAGATAATAAAGAAATAATCTGAAAATTATTTTATTTTTATCTGTATAATCCCAGCATAAAACCGCCATAAAAAAAGAAAAACTTAGAAGAGTACAAATGTGCGAAAAATACCGTATAAATAAACCGCGTGATCAAAGTGTCTTTTTATTCTTCAACAAATTGTAGCCTTGCTACACTCATGTATAAACTTAAAGGCGATTTTAATCTAGGGTTTTTATTTACAAACAGTTTTAAATTGCAAAAATAAAGAAAAATTTTCTGCCGAAAATTTTGGGTTAGAATTTTGTAACCGGTGAATGCCTTTTCCGTTCGAGTTGAACCACGAAAACCAGGGCGTTCTGTCCGTGACGTCACTACGCCCCGCTCGCTCGACGGGTTTTCTACTCGAACGCACTCATTATTACCCAACTGAACAATAAACACATCATTCCCGCCGAATAAAATAATGTTGTAAATACGACAGAAGTATTTAGTCTCCACATTAAAATGGAAAGAGGTAATTCCCCGACTGTAGAGTGCATTGTTGCCAACTTACTACATAATATTCATTCCCATGTCGTGCAGCGCTCCGTCCCGGTGTCAGAGGTTCGCGTCCGGTTAAGGGAGGTTTCAGAATTGTTTACCCAAAAAAAATTGTCCGCGTCCGGTTATTAGAGTGTCCGTTTATAGGAGGGAATTTTACATGTAAAGACATAGGCAAAAGCTTGGTTCCAACAAATTTGTCCGCCTAAAGGGAGTGTCCGCTTAATAGAGGTGTCCGCAAGGAGAGGTTTCACTGTAGTTGTATGACACTAATAGAAAATAAGAGCAAAAACGTTAGTAGTTAGTAGAAAAAATGGTGGAATTCTTCTATCCTGCAAACCCCTGTTTAACAAAGGTTGCAAAAATAAGACTTTTTATAAAAAGAAAATCTGTATAATGGAAAAATTTATAGGGAATAAGGTAAACACCACAAATGACCAAAAGGTATATAAAATTCTAGAAAATAGTTATTTTCCTAACAAGTGTGGAAAGTGATACTTTCCCGCACGCGACTGCAGTTGACCCGAACGACGCGGAGCGGAGTTCGGGCAAGCAGTCGAGGGTGGGAAAGACACTTTCCGCATGAGTTAGGAACATTATTTTTTCTTCGACCGATGTTACAATACCACAAATTTACTTTTGAAAAAATATTTTATTTGAACATAAATAAAATACTAATTATTATTATTGGTAATAGTGATATTGAAAACACAATTTGTTGCAGTTTGAAGATTATTTAGAATTGCCGGTGTAGTGGAGTTCGATGGTGGTAATTCTCGCATCTGGTGGCCGCTTGTAGAATTGAAAGTGCGCAAAGATGGCGTCTGGGTCTGCAGGACTCTTCCAGTGGACGTTGACGGCAGCAGTTGCAGGTCACTTACAGTTGACGATGACGGTGCTGGCAACGATTGCAGGTCATAGGTAGATGAAAGAATCTTACTCGAGATGTTCTCTTTCTGTTTCTCGGAATCTTCCAAATACCCCTCAGCGACAGCAGTGGACTTCCACCCACCAAGGCGTTTTATGTTTGTTATGCCTTCACCTGAATCTGCTAGGAATGTTGCTGAAGAACGTCTGAAGCTATGGCCGGTATAACGTTCTGGGTTAGGTAGGCGCAAATATGCAGCGATCTCTGATGGCATCTTTCCAAAAGTGTTCACTCCTACACACTGATTGGAACATTTTCCTTTTTTATAATAAATGAAAAACCGGCGGTACGGAGTAGTAGGAGGTCTCAAATTTGCGTACTTTCTATACAGCATCAAAAAAGATCCATTCTTTATTTCTTCGGATAAAACGAAGGATCTTGAGGAATGATTTTTAGTGTCGGAGATCTTAACAACGATCAGACTTCCTTTATCCTGTATGTCATCCAGAGTGATATTTAAAAGCTCCGCCCTGCGGAGAGCACCAGCCAAAGCAAAAATGGTACTCACTTTAATCATCAAATAAATCTCATCAGGAGCTAACATAAACCGCGATATATCATCTTTGGTGAAAACTTGCGCCTTCTGTGCTCGAAAACCAACATTTTTTTGTTTAAGAAACGATGTTAGCTTGTGGAATCTGCTTATGTCCAGATTTTGCTTAATTTTAACCAAGCTTTTCACCATGGAATAGCGTGACCATAAGGTATTCGATTTCAAGACCTTGCTCAGGTCTAGGAAGTATGCCAAGAAGACTTCTTCTTTGTAGATTCTCACCCCTTTCTCCTTACACCATGTCACGAAATGATTGTACTGTTTTTCGTACCTTTGTCTCGATTTGGCAGGTAGCAGCTCACCATTCACATCTTCAGCAGCCTGCAAAATGCACTCCGGAAGTTCATCTTCGGAACAGTCCATTGAAAAATCCATTTTATTCAAAATAAAAGGCAGTTCTGTCACTTCAGAGGCGCTCTTTGACTAGCTTTGACGTTTGAGTAACAATAACAGAGACGCTCTTTGACTAGCTTTGACGTTTGAGTAACAATAACATAACTTGGTTGCCATAGCAAACTGGACCAAGCACCTGTCACAGCTTGGCTTGATAGTTGTTGTATGACATGACTATACGGGGGGTATGCAGAAATATTTAAAAAAATCCATTATTCTGTTTTTTTTTTAAATTGAATAAAAAACTTGAAATGAGCTATAATTCATCAGATTGCCTATCTGCTAAATTCCCTACACTGTACCAAGTCGATAGTTACGACTTTTGAGGTATAAACCTATAGAATAACTCCAAAATTGGCATAGTTTTACTTTCCCGCACTAGTGGTGGAAAGTGATTTTCCCGCACTAGGGCGGGAAAGTGATGCTTTCAAAACTAAAATGCGTGCGGGAAAGTGGGTATATATGCACGGTCGTAGAAAAATAATGTTTTAATCCTAATAGGCATTTTCAGGTATCGTAACGTAAAGTAATATTTTTGTTCGGATTCAGTTAGTCAGCCATAACAGGGAATTATTAAAATAAAGCCAGGCAGTAATAGTGCCGCAGGCAGTATTTTGACAGTTTTACATTATAGGCTAACAGTTGGTCTCTCGATATTAACATAACAGTCGATTTTAAAAATAAGGCAGTATTTATTCCGGTTCTTATAGTAAATAAAAGACTAATATTGAAAGACCAGCTGTCACCTGACAATGTAAAACTGTCAAGATACTGCCCTTCACCAGTACTGCCTGGCTTTATTTCAATAATTCCCTAATATAAGGTATGCCTGGCTAATTAAATTCGAACAAAAATATTAAAATTAACGTTACGATACGTGAAAATGCCTGGAGGAAAGTTTACTTTTTTTCCAAACTGTGATGACTAAATACTTTTTTTTTATTTGAAAGTAAAAACCAACCTTTGCACTAAATATATTTTGCAAGAATTTTTTTTTAAATTAGTTTTTGCACTTTTTATTAAATTAGGTTTTTTCAGGAAAAATACGTGGAATAAGTAGGCAATGTAATATCTTAACTTCAGACCTTTTTCCGAGGGGTGAACAGCTAACCCAAAATGTGTACACCGATTGTGAAAATCCACAATCTTTTGCTAAGATTGTGAGGGATTGTGGTAAGATTGTGAAAGATTGCGAGGGATTGTGGAGGACTGTGCAGCGGTGTAGCGTGCCTGAAGGGGCTGGGGGGCGACAGCCCATCAAAAATTCTTGTGACCAAAAAAAAAAAAGGTTATCATATCATGTGTATTGTGTATAGTCCTTTACGAGGGATTGTCAAGGCCTGTGGTAGGATTGTGAAAGATTGTGAGGGATTGTGGAGGACTGTGCAGCGGTGTAGCGTGCCTGAAGGGGCTGGGGGGCGACAGCCCATCAAAAATTCTTGTGACCAAAAAAAAAAAAAGGTTATCATATCATGTGTATAGTCCTTTACGAGGGATTGTCAAGGACTGTGGTAAGATTGTGAGGGATTGCGAGGGATTGCGGTTGACTGTGCAGCGGTGTAGCGTGCCTGAAGGGGCTGGGGGGCGACAGCCCATCAAAAATTCTTGCGAACAAAAAAAAAAAAGGTTATCATGTGTATAGTCCTTTACGAGGGATTGTCAAGGACTGTGGTAAGATTGTGAAAGATTGTGAGGGGTTGTGGTAAGATTGTGACAGATTGTGAGTGATTGGGACAGACTGTGTAAAGATTGTGGGATGAAGGATTGTGAAAGATTGTCAGTGATTGGGATGGATTGTGTAAAGATTGTGAGGGATTGTGAAGGATTGTGGTAAGATTGTGAAGGATTGTGGTAAGATTGTGAGTGATTGAGAGGGATTGTGTAAAGATTGTGAGGAATGTGTACACCGATTGTGAGAGCTGTTCACCCCTCGCCTTTTTCCTTCATATTAGCTCACACATATACTATACTATAGTAGTGTGAGCTATGGTGATCCTAATTTTTTCGAGAAAAAAAAAGTTGCTCCGATTTCAAAAATTTTTATATATCTTTGCGTTTCAGATGATTTTGAAACTTTTTTGTTGCGCCGTCTGTCTGTCTGTCTGTATGTCTGTCTGTCTGTAACGACCAACGCGCATAACTCAAAAACCGCTTGGCCGATTTTAATGAAGTTTGGTGCCTAGGCTGGGTTTTGGGCCGAGATGGTCCCATTTAAAAATGAACAAAATCCACCCAACACAAACCAAATAAAAGGGTGGGGGTAGATTTCAAAAATTAGAGTTTATGGGGAAATATGGCGTGTGTGATATCAAACGAAAGGTAATTGAGTCTGGAGTTAAAAAAAATATACTTCAGTTTTTAGTTATATTAGCTTTCAAGTAGATACACTAAAACTATAGTACCCAGTGTGAGCTTATGTGCCCATAGATTGGCAGAGTATTTTTTTTGTTTCTTATAAAATAAGTTATTAAACCCCACTAACAAAATATTTTAGTTCACAATTTTATTTATCAGGCGATTTCCAAAATTTAGCATTGGCTCGTTCTACAGTGCGTCGCGTCGATTCAATAAACAAAGCCTATTTTTTAAAGAGAGCAGCACTTTACTAACCAGATTAACGATTGTATTTTTTTAAATTAAATTTATATTAATAGTAATATTAAATACATTCTATTTTATTCAATTTTCGTAACAGAGTTTAATAACTGGTAACTTTCCATCAATTAATAGTTTGGTTTTCCAAGAAATAGCTTTTTATGGTTATCATATTATATCAAATGCTAGAAAAAAATCACACAAAAAATATTAATTACGCTACATAATGTCTAGCCGCTTTTCGACTACGCGTGGCAAACCATAAAACATTGGCTCGCGACGCTGCCACACTTATTGAAGACTGGTTTGCCGCGCGGGGCACACTAAACATTGCCGCGGCCGAGCACGCTGCGGTGCAAGCCAATAACGGCGTTCACACGTAGACTCTAATTACGCAGTTTTAAAGCGAGTTCTAGAGAGACGAGTGGAGCGAGTCGCGTAAAGATCGTTGTTGCAAAAATCAAATCGGTTTTATCCTTCTCTTTCATGCTTTGTAAAACTAAATGGTTTAATCTGTGAACAACAAAAGTGTCTTGGTCCTCGCGTGATTCGCATATATAGGTAGATTTAGCGTTTAGCTTTTCAGGCAAGCTGGAATTTTTTGTCGCGCACGCAGCCCACGAGAAAGACCGGCCCGGGCGCGGAAATATCACGTGACCGTAGGAGGCTCACAAAAAAACGCCTCACGGCTTGCTGTCATTATAAAACATGTGTGTTTTCAGTTTTGGTATGTTTGTTTACGTCGATTTTTTTTTAACTCGGGCACGAATTTTATGTCAATTTTATCAAAGTTATTAAAATAACGCAGCCCATGAAAAAGATTGTAGTGGGCTGCGTTAAAATAATTAATGGCTAATGAGTAAATTATAAAGAAAATACCTATAAGATAAACAATGCCGCGAACGTGTTGTTCCTTGTCGGTCCAACTATAAAACTGAAACCTAATATGTTGCAAACGGGAAAGAAGTGGTAAAATATAAGATCTTGGATAAGATTGATCAAGTAATAGACATCCCTAGTGACATTTTCGATAGTGAGAGTGAAAAATGTGTTCAGTTTTCATTTCTTATTGAACAATTAGGTCTCTTGAAATGGTAACCTGAGAATCTTCTTCTGCTTCATCTTTGTTTATCCAGTCATCCAGTGCATACACGTTAATTTACTATTCGAAGGTAATATGTCTTCCGCACCCTCGCAATATTAAAAAACTGATTTGTAAAATATTGTTAACAGATAGTAATCTCTCTGGTAGTGTCAAATATTTAAAAAGTAAGATACAGCTTTTAAAAGAACATGAGTTAGTAGTTAACTTACACTTTAATGAAATATATATTATACTTGCTGGGTAATTTTTCCAAAAATTATTGACGACCACTACATTCAGTTCATTGAATGTGAAAACCATCTCACTTATTCACAAAATCACTTGTTTGTCTTTAATAAATTATTGTGAAATGTTTTATAATGAAAAAAATTCTTCAGATAACTCTAGCGAGTGTTTTTGTGGAGAACAACTATTGTCAAAGCTTGAAAAAATTAGTTTAAGGGCATGTAAAGTTCTTTAAAATAATTTTATTAAAAAGCACAATGATTTAGTGTCTGCTAATAAATCTTTGAATAAGAACTCAGACAAAGATGATGACACTCAAAGAAAAATTAAAAAACTAAAAGCTTAGGTTTGATATGTCGAATTTTGAAAGACTTGTATAGATTTGAAGTTACTAACGATATTATGTACCTAATATATGTACCTGAAGATATTAGAGTGCAAATTTTGTATAATTTTTTATTTTATAGATTCAGTTCTTTTATTTATAATAAACACATATATCAGAAAAATATTTTTTTCAATTATTGCCTATAAAAGAACAAAAATTTTTTGTTAATTTATTTAAATTGTGTAAAAACATATAATATATTAAGCAATACAATAAGAATCCTGGGACTCCCAAGATCACGTGACCGCC
This sequence comes from Aspidapion aeneum, assembly GCA_963576565.1. NCBI lineage: Eukaryota > Metazoa > Arthropoda > Insecta > Coleoptera > Brentidae > Aspidapion > Aspidapion aeneum. The sequence continues at coordinate 8,103,839 of OY755039.1, forward strand.
GACTTGCTTATAACGCGCCATGGCCGGTCTTTATCGTTGGCTGCGTATCGCGCAGTACAAGCTTGTTTGACATACAATTTTAGACTAGCTCGACCAGCGCACCACACGTTCTAAACATTGCGTCTCTTAAGCATTCACACACGCGCTTAGGTACCTACTCGCGATTGGACCGTATGCTCTAAAACTACATGACTTGAGCCTACGTGTCAACGTCGCTATTTCAATTGGTTGGGGCCGCGGCAAAGCGATTTTAGTCAATAGCGGCAGCCGCGGAGTACAAAAGCTCCTCCATAAATTTGCCTGGCGTGGCAATTGAACGGTCTTACTGCGGTCGAGCTTGACTCGCGAGGCACCCGCGCGTAAACTGTACACACCTTTTCCGTATCGACTTCTGGGTGAATAATATTTTTCGAATAAGATATATATTTTGGTCCAAGTAAATATAAAATTTACCCTACTAAACAAGGGTTTTCTTTTTTCTCCATAGCGAGCTGAAATACCCTGTGAGATGTCAATATTGTTGGCCTCAACATCGCAGGTATGAGCCTGCCAAAAACAGACTTCCTATCCTTTTTTTTGTTTTTTTTTTGTAATCGTTTTTTCGTAGGTGTAGGCTAAACTGGTTCATTGCCATTTTACAAAATATCACTCAACTTTGTGAATTCCCGTGGTGTAATTTAATGGCCCCTAGTGCCCAGAGACATGGGAGGGGAGCAGATACCCTTTTTACGTCAATTTGTACGTTTAGAGACGTTACTTCTGGCAGCCTATAGTGCCTTTATTTAACTCTAAAAAATGATTAATCACTGAAATGTTCTTTTGCTGAATTTTTCTTAAAAGGACTGAAGGTATTGGCAGCACTTTGTTGACGTCGCATCGGCGGATGATTTTTTTTTGATGGTCACGTTACGACACAGCTGATTGTCTTTAAAATATTGAAGTTTGAAGCCGGTTTTGAGATTGTTTTTACTATATTCTTGCAGAAATTCTTTTTTAATGTATAGTAATCCTTAATTTTTCAGAGCCGCTTCATTAGCTCACACAAAAATTAAATTTAAAGCAGAAGCGAATGTGCTCGTTTCTGCGTGGAAAGTAATCAGATTACTTGCACCTATATGTTTATATTCGACACTCGACAGCCTTTTAAAACTTATGGATCGTTCATACTCGTCTTTTGTCTTGGTTTAGTCATATGTCTTGTCATAAGAAAGTTAAAACCACTGTTTCTTATGGGAGTGTTCATACAATGTTTTTGCTTTTGTTTTTGATTAGTCTTTGTCTTAAGAGTTGCCAACGTTCAATCCTTAGGACAACGACTAAGACGAGTGACAGACATCAGCTGATATTTGTTGTTTTTTTTTACAGTGCGTCCGAAGAGCGCCAGCGCGCGGCCGAAATTTTGAATTTACCATCATTAATCATGTTTTTAACAAAAAATCTCAACCTAACCTCAAAATTTTATTTGTTTTTATTTTCTTTTTCGCTTTTGTTCTTTCGTGTCGGTGTTTCGTGCACAGATTAGGTTAAATAAGAATGTTTTGTGTAGAAAATGACTTTTGAAAAGGGGCCTTTTTATTGAAATTGAATTTTTTTTTCAGTGGGTTATGACTAAGACTAATCAAAAACAAAAGACGAGTATGAACAGCCGATTTTGTTTAAAGTATTGTTCATACTCGTCTTAGTCTTTTGTTTTTGATTAGTCTTTGTCCTTTGATTAGTCTTAGCTGTCTTAAACAAAATCGGCTGTTCATACTCGTCTTTTGTTTTTGATTAGTCTTAGTCATAACCCACTGAAAAAAAAATTCAATTTCAATAAAAAGGGCCTTTTCAAAAGTCATTTTCTACACAAAACAATCTTATTTAACCTAATCTGTGCACGAAACACAGACACGAAAGAACAAAAGCGAAAAAGAAAATAAAAACAAATAAAATTTTGAGGTTAGGTTGAGATTTTCTGTTAAAAACATGATTAATGGCGGTAAATTCAAAATTTCGCCCGCGCGCTTGCGCTCTTCGGACGCCCTGTAAAAAAAAACAACAAATATCAGCTGATGTCTGTCACTCGTCTTAGTCGTTGTCCTACGGATTGAAAGTTGGCAACTCTTAAGACAAAGACTAATCAAAAACAAAAGCAAAAACATTGTATGAACACGCCCATAAGAAACAGTGGTTTTAACTTTCTTATGACAAGACAAATGACTAAACCAAGACAAAAGACTAGACAAAAGACGAGTATGAACGATCCATAAGACAGCTAAGACTAATCAAAGGACAAAGACTAATCAAAAACAAAAGACTAAGACGAGTATGAACAATACTTTAATATAATTATTTACATGTGTTTAAAAAAATTAAAACATCAAAAATGATTTTTTTGTAATTTTGTTTAAAAAAAATGAACGCTGGTATTTTTGGATTCTAAATTAACTTTATTGTAAAAAGTCGTTAAAAAATCGAAAAAAGTTTTAAAATAGAAACAAGTAAACAAATGCCATTACAAACACAGATACAAAATAAGGAATTCTAAATCTTGAAGATTTTAACCTTTTAATCATGTTGCATTATTATAAAACAATGAATTAGCAATGCATAAAAGGCAACTTCATAGGGGTATAGTGAACCACGGACACCGGTGTTTCGGAAAAAGGCATTTCCTTGCTCAGCGTGGCTTGCCTGACACCAGGTAGAACAAACTGACTACAAGATACAAGGTAAATCAAAATGAATCAGAATCAAAAATAGGTGAAACCAATCACCGTCTCCACGGTACCGGTTCGGAACCGAAAATAATGAGTTAACAATGTATAAAAGGCAACTTCAAAGGGGTATAGTCAACCACGGACACCGGTGTGTCAGGCAAGCCAAGCTGAGGAAGGAAATGCCTTTTTCCGAAACACCGGTGTCACCCCTATGAAGTTGCCTGTTATACATTGTTAACTCATTGTTTTCGGTTCCGAGCCGATACCGTGGATACGGTGATAGCATGGTCTGGTTTAACTGTGACGAAATGTATTTTAGCTCACACATATACTATACTATAGTAGTGTGAGCTATAGTGATCCTAATTTTTTCGAGAAAAAAAAAGTTGCTCCGATTTCAAAATTTTTTATATATCTTTGCGTTTCAGATGATTTTGAAACTTTTTTGTTGCGCCGTCTGTCTGTCTGTCTGTTTGTATGTCTGTCTGTCTGTCTGTATGTCTGTCTGTAACGACCAACGCGCATAACTCAAAAACCGCTAGGCCGATTTTAATTAAATTTGGTACTTAGGCTGGGTCTTGGGTCGAGATGGTCCCATTTAAAAATGAACAAAATCCACCGAACACAAGCCAAATAAAAGGGTGGGGGAAGATTTCAAAAATTAGAGTTTATGTGAAAATATCGCGTGTGTGATATCAAACGAAAGGTAATTGAGTATGGAGTTAAACAAAATACATTTTAGTTTTTTTTTTCTTCAAAAAGGGTGGGGGTAGATTTCAAAAATTAGAGTTTACGTGAAAATAAGGCGTGTGTGATATCAAACGAAAGGTAATTAAGTCCGGAGTTAAACAAAATACATTTTAGTTTTTGTTTTTTTAAGGGTGGGGGTAGCTTTCAAAAATTTGAGTTTAAGTCAAAACATGGCTTGTGTGGTATCAAACAAAAGGTAATTTAGTCTGGAGTTAAATAAGATATATTGCAGGTTTTAGTTTTATTAGCTCGCACGTACACTATAACTATAGTACCTAGTGTGAGCTTAGGGGCCCATATATTGGCAGAGTATTTTCTTTTTTATTGTCTAGTCTCTTATATCATGGTGTCCCCATGAAATCGTCGTAAATCTATTTATTCCCCTCCCTTGTCTCTGGTTTAATGGCGCCCAGTGCCACGCGGTCCGTCTGGGTTGAATTCTCGACCTTGTCACTGGGTGTTTTATAATTTTCTTACTTACTATCATGTTTGAAGTGAATTGTAGGTTCACTGGACATTTATCCAATAAAATAAAAAATCCCAGTATAAAAACATATTTTTTTATATGTTTAATTTTTTTTGTATTAATATTATCACTCCCTCCTTTCTTTTAAATTAATGTGATTTTTAAGCTATTAACTTACAAAATATTAACATATCATCATATTTTTGGTGGGTGTGCTTTCGGGCTATTCGGCCGTCGTCGTTGGAAATTTGTTCTCGACGTTTCGCCATCTCGAGTGGATGGCATCTTCAGGAGATGTTGACTGTTTGTCGGCTTCTCGAAGACTGGTGAGAAGCCGACAAACAGTCAATATCTCCTGAAGATGCCATCCACTCGAGATGGCGAAATGTCGAGAACAAATTTCCAACGGCGACGGCCGAACAGCCCGAAAGCACACCGACCATTGGACGATGGCCGCGAAAGCCTTTTACAATTTGTATCATATTTTTTGTTTTTATTTTATTTTTTAATTGACCAACTTTTTATTTTTTTTATAACGACTTGTTGAAAATGGCTAGATTTATCTCAGAATGTCCCAACTTAACGTAAAAAAATCGTTAATTTTAATGACGTGGCGTATATTAATGGAAAATGGCGTCACTTGTAAAAAAACGTTTTCCTCGACAAAGAGGTTTGATAAAATTTAATCTTGCTCAAGAAAGAAAAACGCCTCTCAGATTAAATACTTTTTAAAACATTCAAGGGCAAATTAACAAAGAAACTTTTTTTGTAAAGTTTTGTTCTTATCTTATTAACAAATTGGAGAAATATTTTTTTTGATACAGAGTGACACATTTATTTTGTTCATGTGCGTGGGGATGAATTTTTAGGGTTATGATAAATTTTGTGTATCTTATTTTATAATGGGTCGTCATAAAAAGTTATTTTAATCATTTTTTTTTTAATCAAACGATTTTTTTATTTTAGGGCGAACTTTCTGATTTTGATGGTCTGTTTACTTAATTTTTGACGATGAAGATCAATTTTGTTATTTTATCTGTTAAGTCGTTAAAAAGCTTAAAATTCATGGTACTAATTCAAACAAAATATCAATTTAAGTGGTGTTTAGTAAACTTGGCAATATTCGTTTCAAATCATCATATCGCATTTGTGCTTTTGTGGAATAATATCTCATTTTCTTTTTAATTTTTAAATAAAAAACAACCTTTATGTGGTAAAAATATATATTTTTTTACAAAAAAAAGCAGCAAATTAGTTTTAAAAAAAATTTGTCATCATATAATGTTTTAAAGTTCCAGTTAGAGGTTGGATTTTCTTTTAATTTGCAATGAAAATCTTGCATAGTGTCAAGCATTTTTTATTATCTTGTGAAGCAGATCAAATTATGTCACCATCGCGCAGGTTCCTAACAACAAAGTTGTGGGATTTTGTATGCTTGTTTGACACTGGTTCCATGTCCTAACAATAGTTAAACTAGAAATTCTCCGGGTTTAATGTTAAAATTGATCTTGTACAATTTTTTGTTTAAAATTTAATTTGCTTGCTTTAAAAAGGGAATAAGAAGAACAAACTAATTTGCTCTGTACATGAAATATTTATTTTTTACTGTATAAATGCTATACATAATATATAACTATAAACTCACTCTTAAGTATAAACTTATTTTTTACTTAAGTCCTCAAAGTAAACGACTGTCACGTGACTTGCCATAAAATGTAAATGTTGATCTTATATGATATCCCCAAGTTTAATTTTTCGACCAACCCTTGTAATAGAATGAAGCTTTTTGTAGATTTAAAAAAAATATATTTCTCTTGTTTCATACATTTTGTCATACGTCATACCCTGTGCGATTTTGTAGGCTAAAGATATTTCTATCTCCGTAGAAAAATAACCTTATTTACTCTCTATATTTACATTTTATAAATGTGTCGCTCTAATTAAAACATTGGAGAGTATTTGTGGCATAGAGGGTGCTCTCTATGCATATACCTAATAACCTAAATGCCTGGCCAAAGGAAATAGATCATAGCTTGCTCTGAAACAACAAAAAAATCCTTTCAAAGTGAGCATGCGCGTGCAAATCAAACAGCTGTGCGGACGCCATTTAATTTTTTTCTTTTGGTTTTCTCCTGTTTTGGCACGGTCATTGCATTTCTATTTACAGTTCTTCATCCAAAACAAGTTTATTATATGTACATAGGTACGAGGGTTGTCTAATATATTTCTGACTTGATACAACCAACGACCTTTGGCTTCTCGAAACCCCGAGCAGCACGCCTACCCACTTTATGTGGCTGCGGAATATTAGTGTTTACGCATTTTTGCTAATGTCGATAATAGAGTATTGAATTGTCATAAAATTTCTTTACAAGAAAGGAAATGCACCTGCGGCGATCAAAAAGCGGTTAGATGGAGTATATATATATATATATATATATATATATATATATATATATATATATATATATATTTTTTACGGTTAAGCGCACTCGCAAGGAGATCCCTATCACGTTCGAGAAGCGGCCAGTGCGCGGAAATGTTGGTGTGTGTTGGTTTTGAAACGGTTCAGGTTGTAACCTGCAGGGAAAACTGTCGCAGGGAGTTTATTCCTCAGCGATGCTGTTCTCCAGAGATATGAATTCTGATCTAATGAGGTTCTTAGTTCCTCTATTTTCACAGTAAATTGAAGGTTACCGTCTGTTTGACGTGTTCGCCTAGTAGGTGCTACTCCCGGGGGGATCATACGTGCCAACTCTTCAGAGCATTTTCCGTGATAATACCTGTAGAAGAGAGATAGATTGCCCACAGTTCTTCGATGTTCGAGACTATCCAAGCTACGGGTAAGTGCGGGGTCATTGATCAGCTTGATAGCTCGTTTTTGCACGGTGTTCAAAAGCATTAAGGTATGTTTGGGTGCCGCACTCCATATATGTGAGCAGTACTGCTATATCTGCCACGTGACTGTGCCAAGACATGTTGGTCTCTGCAGTGACTCCTAAGATGTTCAACTGGCTCTGCAATGTGAAAGCACTTCCAGATAGCATGATGTTTGGCTCACCGGTGCTGGTCTTTTTTGAAAACAGGGCTGCTTGGGTTTTCTGCGCGTTGAACTGTACAAGGTTTTTTGTTGCCCCAGTCCTCTATTATCTCCAGGTCTTTATTTATCTGCGATATATGAGTTAGTCTAAGATGATGGAATTCACGTGCGGATAGACACTGAGTGGGTGGTATGACTGAGGAGACTACATTGCCATCATCTGCAAAGTAATAAAGTGGATTTACTGTTTTATCTATGAGGTCATTTATGTAAATCAGAAAAAGTGTTGGCGAAAGGATTGCTCCCTGTGGCACACCAGCATTTATTTGGTAAGAGTTGGAGTTCCGGCCATCCAGTGCAACATAAATGGATCTATCCTTAAGGTAACTTTCAAACCAAGTGCAAAGTTTCAGCGACAATCCCATATGGTGACGCCTCCCATTCCCATAGTAAAAAATTGGGTAAAAGAGTCCCGATTTTGTATAGAATCCGTTAAAGATGAAGTTTGTAAAGCTAGAAACAATTTCTCCCGTTGAGATGGAAGTCTTGCAGGACCGGCAGCTAAAAGTGAGAGAAATTGCAGCCAGATTACGCCTTTCAAAAACCACTGTTCACCGTATTCTACAGGACCATCTTCATATGAGTAAGGTCAGTGCAAAGTGGGTCCTAAAACTTTTGTCGGCGGTTCAAAAACAAGAAAGTGAGAGATGCACATCAGAATTTTTGGAAATTATTGTGTGGTGAGAACCCCAAGCCAATCCTTCACCGGATTGGTACAGGAGATGAAACTATGATCCTTTAAAGGCAAAAGTGCAACAATCATCCCAGAAGATCATGTGCACAATTTTTTGGGTTTTGGGGGATTGGTCGCTTTCAAGGAACGTAATATCACAATAAATGGAGCCCATTTTGCTTCTCTTTTGCATAAACTGAGAGAAAATATTAGAGAAACGCGTCGTAGGTGTTTTGCTGTTGCACGATAATGCCCCTGTCCACACAGCGGCTCTTGCCAAGGCTGCCATTCATGACTGGGGCTTCACTGAACTTGACGATCCTCCTTACAGTCCGAACCTGGCCCCAAGTGGTCTTTTGACTGTGTCCTCGCAAAATCCCTTTTAATTTATTTAGAGAATTATTAGAAAAATCGAAAAGGATGAATAAAAAAAAATTGTGTGTGCTTACGACGGTAGAAGTGTAAACTTCAACAAGGCAAAATTAATAATACTGGCCTTCATCTGCATCATCATATCGCTCTCTGAATGTTCCTCTCACAGTTAGTCGACTCGAGCCGAATGAGCGTTACATAGCCGAGCCTGACGGCTCAGTTCAATTCTCTACCCACAAAAACGCGCCTAAAGAAGTTTACACTTCAAAAAGAGGTCGACAAATATAGGAAAATGAAAAATAGGAATGACATTAGGAAAAATTCTTTAGGCAATTTTATTCTATTGGTTTTTTGTTTGAAACTTTAAGTCAAAAATTGTGTGAAAAAATGGCCCGCATTTCAAAAACTATTAGGTATATGCCTCAGCTATTCTGGCCACAAACTCTTCATAGTTTTATTTACGTTTTGTTTACTCTTCGCCTTTTAAACAAGTATTTCGCATTACCCATTTGCCTTTCCAGTTTTGCAGTCTGTTTTTTTATATGTGATAAAATTAACTAACATTTATTATTATTTTGCTTCTGTACGATTTAGGCATTTTACAATATAAATGGCTACACATTAACAGAGTTGCTTTGTAGGATGGCAACATTTTGTTTTAAAAATAATCTAAATTACATAAGACATACGGTATATTACCCATTACTGCCCCATACATACACATCCATTAACGGGTTATATCGTGACATCTCTAAAAACTAGTGGAAATTTGGTACGTACCTTCCTGTGGAGTGTGACGTCACGATAAATGTCACAGTTATTAAATGTATAGTCTTATTTCGGTTATCTTTAAAAGCGGTTTCTTTTACAAATTGTGAAAGGCTTTCGCGGCCATCGTCCAATGGTGGGTGTGCTTTCGGGCTGTTCGTGCCGTCGTCGTTGGAAATTCGTTCTCGACGTTTCGCCATCTCGAGTGGATGGCATCTTCAGGAGATGTTGACTGTTTGTCGGCTTCTCGAAGACTGGTGGTTAGCCTGTCGCGGGCGCAGGTTATATACGCTATGGTGGGCGGGGCGTATATCAGAGCTGGTCGGTGATTGGTCACTTTCCCCAGATTCAGTTTTGTTGCTATAAGCGAGCCGTTTAGTGTTTTTAAGAACCGGTACCCATGTTCTGTTAATTTTAAGAGTTTCTTCAGATCTGTTGAAGTTCTGCTGGTGTTTATGAATTTCGATTGCTTCTCTATCGAGTCTTGGATAGTATGAAGAGGAGGCGCAGAGAACTTGTGTGTCTTCGAATTTTATTCGGTGGTCTTCATTGTTTAGTGTGTGGTCTGCAACTGCGGATTGTTCCGTATGTCCGAGTCGACAGTTGGCTTTGTGTTCTTTGATCTTGTGTTTACGGACCGTTTGGTTGTTCCGATGTAGACACTTCCACAGGCACAGGGAATGCGGTATACCCCCGAAGAACTTAGTGGGTTCCTTATATCCTTCGCAGATCTGAAGAAACTCTTAAAATTAATAGAACATGGGTACCGGTTCTTAAAAACACTAAACGGCTCGCTTATAGCAACAAAACTGAATCTGGGGAAAGTGACCAATCACCGACCAGCTCCGATATACGCCCCGCCCACCATAGCGTATATAACCTGCGCCCGCGACAGACTAACCACCAGTCTTCGAGAAGCCGACAAACAGTCAACATCTCCTGAAGATGCCATCCACTCGAGATGGCGAAACGCCGAGAACGAATTTCCAAGGACGACGGCCGAACAGCCCGAAAGCACACCCACGCGGTTTGTTTTGTTTAAATCTATCTTTTATTAACATCAATTTTGGTTTGTTTACCATACTTTTTATATTGAATATCAACTATATTGATAATTTTAAAACACCTATCTAAAACATAGGCCACTATAAATCATGTGCTAAATCATTTGGATACTCAGATATTTTTATGGGACATCAAATACCAAATTGCAAATAATGCAAGGACCTAAAACCATAAACAACAAGTAAAATTAAAGATAGAAAAATTATAAAAAAGTTTCTCTTCGGCCGGGACTCGAACCCGGAATCTCTTACTTTGTACGCAAACGCTCTTTCATTAATCCACCAAAGATCATACATGGGTAGATATCTGGAAAGTGACAGATTTGGACCAAAAATTGTAGACATACATGAAACTTTATATACAAATAAAAAAATCAATGAAAATATGACCAAACTACCAAATAACATGTTGCCATGGAAAAACGTTCAAATTTTAAAATATTTTCTGTTTTTTTGGCCATTTTTTAATGTCGTTTTACTCTTGTCTTTTTATGTTTGATGGAATTAACTAACAATTATTATTATGTGCTTCTGAACAATTTAGGCATTCTACATTATGCTTTTACATGGCTACACAGTAACACAGACTTTTCTTCTAGGATGGTAACATTTTATTTGAAAAATTATCTAAATGAGACAAGTGACATTTTCCGTTGCCGCTATAGAAGATGTCCACGGAGTTTGTGAAAGTCAGTTTTCCCCTGTGTTTTAATATTAACACAGCCTTCCGGGATAGCAACAGTTTATTTGAAAAAAATATCTAAATAAGACAAGTTACATTACTCCTGGCCTCAAAAGAAAATGTCCATAAACTTTGTGAAAGTCAGTTTCCCCTTGTGTTTTTATGTTTGATAGATTTAACTAACATTTATTATTTTGCTTCTGATCGATTTAGGCATTCTACATTATGCTTATACATGGTTACACAGTAACAAAGATTTGTCTTCTAGGATGACAAAATTTTATTTGAAAAATTATCTAAATGAAATAAGTAACATTTTCCATTGCCTCTAGAAAATTTACACGGAGTTTGTGAAAGTGAGTTTCCCCTTGTTTTTTTGTCTTTGATAGAGTTAACTAACATTTACTTATTTTGCTTTGAACAATTTAGGAATTTTACATTATACATGGCTACACATTACCACAGAGTTACTAATACAGTGAATATCGCTTATGATATCGGATATTAGCTTGGCTAACGAACTGTCACGATCAGCTGTTTTTCGATCCAAGATAGTCGCCATAGGACAAACAAAGCGTTTTCCCATAAGCCGCAATGTTAACAAAAACGTAATTTTAAAAAAAAGTGAAACGATTTAATTTACAACAAAGATGCTGTTTTAAGTATTGAACCTTTGTACACATGGGAAAAATGCGTTTTTCTTAAAAAAAATCAATTGAAGCCAGTAAATCTCAAATAAATGGGACCATGTTTTGTTCAAAAGTCAGGTTATGTTTTTATTTACTTTTGTTTTTTTTTTACTTTTTTTCCAGTTTTTTACTCAGTTTGAATCATTATTATTAGTTTCTGTGCTGTTATGAATTGTGGCAGCTGGGGAGAGCTTGATAATGTTAGTTTTGATGGAATGCCAAGTATTTTGAGCTTAAAAAATCATCTTGATTTAAATGAACTAGGTATCAGGTCAAAGAAGGGAAAAGAAAGTGGATAAGTGCTCTATTACCTGACTTAACAGAGGATAAATTGAAATATTCGAAAGTTTTTTGTCAGATTTGTTTTGGATAAATGTGTAACTGCCATTTTGGCAACATTTTCTATTGGGATCTTTTTTTGTGCTTGAGTGGACCTCTTGCAGAAGTGTAACATAGAATTGTGTTAAACTGTAAGAAATATTTCACTATGATTTTTTTACTATTCTAGGCAAGTAACTTTCAAAACTAGAATACAGTAATGATCATGACTGGGTCTCTCCTGAATGGATTATTATTTCAAAACGGTTGAAAAATTTTTAAAATGATGGTTGAAAAAAGGGTCTAGAGAAGAAAGAAAAGGAAAACAATATGAGGTTAAAGTGTGAATAATGAGCTGAACCAAATTTGTACACCATCCTACAGAACTCTTAAATAAACTTTTGGTAGTGTAGCATCTTGTATAGTGTCGAGTGAAGTCCTGTATCATCAAAGTTTCTTTTTCTTTAATAAATATTTATTTTACAGACCTCAAAACAGTTTAGAATAAACTGGTGAATTTGACAATCTCCCTAACTCAAACCTCTTTTTATCTTAAACTATTTTGGTGCAAATTTTCCTTTATTTCCATGCTTTTTGACACCTAAAACTTGTACACCGTAAAATTTGTATAGTATCTGACTGGACCTACTACAAGTCCTGTTGTGGAATTTCTATGGTACTGTTCTGAGCTTATTACCAAAAAAAAATTTTTATGGCATCATTAATAATAGATGGAAAAAAAGTAATCTTTGTTGACTTTGATGATCACAAGAAAAACAAATAAGTTCTCTCAGATATTTTTTTCAATTTCTCTCAAAAAAACTTGGGTTCTAATACTCCTAATGGGTCATATGCTGTTACGCCCAATTGTAGAGTAGAGTATATATTTATTTGCATAAACTTTTAGATACATAATTGAGCAAATATTGTTACAAAAAAACAGAAATAAAAGTAATAGTAACAGTAGTAATACAACAGCGAATATTGTACTGTTGTAAAATTTGAACAGTACTTACTGTTGTGAGCTGATGAACCTTAGGTTTGACCGTACTTAAGCCCTATGTATTATAGTTCATGGAAAATCATATGGTGATGTACGGTGTGTGAGGCCAATGACAAGGAAAAACTGTATTTTAATTTTGCAAGTTCTTTTTTTTATATAATGTTTACTTATATTTTTTTAAATAAACATATTTTGTAAAGTACTTATTAAGGCCGCTTGACATGGTGCATGACACGCTGCAAATATTTGCAAGCCAAAAATTTCGGTCAAATTGTTGCCTGCAAAAAATCTTCTTTTCGTTTGACATTGATTCCCCAGAATCTAGGTAAAAATTCCCCAGTTTGCATGCAAGTACAGTTTGCATGCAAAAAATGGCACCAGACCGATAAAAATGGATTGCCTGCAACAATCAGCTGGATTTGTACTGCACATGCACCTGGGCAAAATTTTATATATTTGCCTGCAAATTTTATTGTCATGCACCATGTCAAGCGGCCTTTAGAAGTTTGCTTGACCAACCTCGGTTGGAACTTATATGTGCATATTGATCTGTTGGACTGACCTACCTATAAGTTGTGCCTCTTTTTCATGTCACTACTGGAGGGTTAAACAATTAAACTTTGTCTAAACCTAAAAATCATAGTGAAATATTTTTCACAGTTTAACGCTATAGAGGGCCTATTACTTAGCAAAAGGTTTATTCAAGTACAACAAAAGATCCTAATAGAAAACCTGAATCTGATGAGAAAAGTTTAGTCTATTTCAATTTCGTCTCTGTTAACTGAGCCTTGAAGTGAGCTCTTTGAATAGAACTACTTTCCTCTACCTTGGGCTGATAGTTCATTGATTCATTGGTCAAAAAACTTCAAAAACCTTTGGGGGCCCGATACCTTTGGGGGGCCCCCAGAGGTCTCATGATGTACTTTATGCTATTTTTTTTGTTTATTCATGAAATATATGGAAAATATCTACAAAAATTAGTGGTTTGGGGGGGCCCGGGCCCCTAGCCCCCCGCCCCCTTGGTGCGCTCATGTAATAATTCAAAATAAGTGAAAAAACTAGAAAAAAAGTTAAAGAAAAACAAAATAAACAAAAACATAACCTACTTTTTTGAAGAAAACATGGTCCCTTTTATTTCAGATTTTCTGGCTTTAGTTTAATATTTTTAAGAAAAACGCATTTTTCCCATATGCACAAAGGATCTGTTCTTAAAACTGATTAATTTTTTAGACTAAAGCTCTTGTCGTTTTTGTAAAATTTACGTTTTTGTTAACATTACGGCTTATGGGAAATCGGTTTGTTTGTCCTATGGAAGACATCTTGGATTTGATCATATGTTTTGTTAGACAGCCCTATTACGATATATCGGTTATAGCGACGACATATTAAGGCCTGACAGAGTTCTATATATCATTTTGTTACCTTTTTAAGCGGTCCGTTCAATGACGTTATAACCGATATTCACTGTATCTCAATAAGACTAAGTTAGGCATAGCCATTTCCTCAATAGAAAATTTCCATGGGGTTTGTCAAAGTCAGTTTCGCCTTGTGTTTTCATGTTTGAAAGAACTAACTAACATTTATTATTATTTTGCTTCTTAACGATTAAGCCACTTAATACATTGCTACACATTAACACAGTTGCCTCCTAGGATAGCAACAATTTATTTGAAAAATTATCTAATAATGACTAAATACTTTGTGAATGTCAGTTTACCCTTGTGTTATTATGTTTGATAAAATTAACTAAAATTTATTATTATTTTGCTTCTAAACGATTTTAGGCATTCTACATTATACTTATACATAGCTACACAGTAACACCGACTTGCCTTCTGGGATGGCAAAATTTTATTTGAAAAATTCTCTAAATGAGACAAGTGACATTTTGCAAGTCAGTTTCTTCTTGTGTTTTTATGTTTGATAGAATTAACTAACATTTATCATTATTTTGCTTCTGAACGATTTAGGCATCTACATTAAACATAGCTACATAGTAACCGCAGCCCACGAGAAAGACCGGCCCGGGCGCGGAAATATCACGTGACCGTAGGAGTCCCACAAAAAGACGCCTCACGGCCCGCTGTCATTATAAAACATGTGTGTGTTCAGTTTTGGTATGTTTGTTTACGTCGATTTTTTTTAAATTCGGGCACGAATTTTATGTGAATTTTATCAAAGTTATTAAAATAACGCAGCCCACGAAAAAGACTGTAGTGGGCTGCGTTAAAATAATTATTGGCTAATGAGTAAATTATAAAGAAAATACCTATAAGATAAACAATGCCGCGAACGTGTAATTAGTGTTGTTCCTTGTCGGTCCAACTATAAAACTGAAACCTAATATTTTGCAAACGGGAAAGAAGTGGTAAAAGATAAGATCTTGGATAAGATTGATCAAGTAATAGACATCCTTAGTGACATTTTCGATAGTAAGAGTGAAAAATGTGTTCAGTTGTCATTTCTTATTGAACAATTACGTCTCTTGAAAAGGTAACCTGAGAATCGAAGATATGGTGGATACACTTTAATGTTGGCTTCATCTTTGTTTATTCAGTTATCCAGTGCATACAGTCAATTTACAATTCTAAGGTAATATGTCTTCCGCACCCTCGCAATATTAAAAAACTGATTTGTAAAATATTGTTAACAGATAGTAATCTCTGTGGTGTGTGAAATATTTAAAAAGTAAGATACAGCTTTTAAAAGAACATGAGTTGGTAGTTAACTTACACTTTATAGAAATAGATATTAAACTTTGTGCTGGGTAATTTTTCAAAAAAATTATTGACGACCACTACATTCAGTTCATTGAATGGGAAAACCATCTCACTTATTCACAAAATCACTTGTTTCTTTTTAATAAATTATTGTGAAATGTTTTATATTGAAAATTTTTCTTCAGATAACTCTAGCGCGTGTTTTTGTGGAGAAAAACTATTGTCAAAGCTTGAAAAAATTAGTTTAAGGGCATGTAAAGTTTTTTTAAATAATTTTATTAAAAAGCACAATGATTTAGTGTCTGCTAATAAATCTTTGAATAAGAACTCAGACAAAGATGATGACACTCAAAGAAAAAATTTTGAAAGACTTGTATAGATTTGAAGTTACTAACGATATTATGTACCTAATATATGTACCTGAAGATATTAGAGTGCAAATTTTGTATAATTTTTTATTTTATAAATTCAGTTCTTTTATCCATAATAAACACATATATCAGCAAAATATTTTTTTCAATTTTTGCCTATAAAAGAACAAAAATTTTTTGTTAATTTATTTAAATTGTGTAAAAACATATAATATATTAAGCAATACAATAAGAATCCTGGGACTCCTAAGATCACGTGACCGCCCACTTGCTTATAACGCGCCATGGCCGGTCTTTATCGTTGGCTGCGATAGTAACACAATTAGCTTTTGGGATGGCAACATTTTACTTGAAAAGTAATTTTAATAACTTTTACCGATTGCCTCAATAGGAAATTTTCCCATATTTTATGAAAGTCAGTTTTCACCTGTTTTTACATTTATTATTTAGCATCTAAACTAATTAGCCATTTTACATTATACATGGCTGCATAAAATGTTTACATACTTAGTGAATATCAATTTTCCCTTGTTTTCTATGTTTGATATATTTAACTAACATTTATTATTATTTTGCTTCTAAATAACGATAACCAAGATTGCAGTGAAAAATGTGTGTATTAAGAATTCACTGGCCGAGTTGCACTTTGGCACGCAAGTCGCTAGCATTTACAACTAAATTTTGTGCTGACCTCCGAGCTAAATAGTTGCAAGCTGTACTCGCTTTTGTGCGAACTATGGGATATGCGCAGTTATTTTGACATTTTTATTTTTAGTGATTTTTTGTTTATGCGAGATTTTATTTGTGTTCTTTCTTTAAAAAAAATAAAAAAGAGATTTCTTTAAAAAAATTAATGTCGCTCAACAATGTTTATTTTTCTATTAAAAAAAAATTATTTTCATATTTTTTTATATTATTTACTTAAAAATAAACAAAGAAAACAAATTTTAACCTCAACAAACTAAACACTCAAAATATCACGTCGCATCAGAAACCTGAAGTCATTGTGAATGGTAAAACTGTCAAACTGCCGCGCGGCCCGAGAATTGAATACGAATGCAGCTTTATAATGGATCGAGAATGTCTTCCAGCAATACTGGAGAAACTTGCCAGAGCTACCTTATTAAAAGATCCTGCATAAGAAAGGAAATTCATAAAACTTACTGGACAGAAAATTCGCATAATAATGGGACAATGCTAACTAAGAGTACTATTGCAAAGAATGAGTTAAACGGAAGAGACTCTTCAATGCAGATAGAAGTGGTCAGGCACGTACTGGGTGAGTGCCCGACAAGAGCCCGTTTACGTCTGAACGCATGTGGCAGACCTTAAGTCGACTCAGAAGATCTGAACAATACTTCACCCAAAATTAGCTCCAGTCTGTTTAAGGGTAGGGAGAGCATACTCTATAGTAAGCCACAATAGATCCGTTAGTGGTCTCGCTGGAACTGCTCGGTAGCCAACTCACATATGAACCATCATCATTAATAGTGGGTTTACACATGTATGAATTTAGTGGCGCCAGTGTTCGCGCCAGTTCTATTTGCACGCCAGTAAAGGTTTACACTATTGTGCGAAAAGTAAAAAGACTGGCAAGCCAGTTTCATTTTTAAAGTGTACACGATACGCGATATGTCGGCTGAACTCTCGGAAGCCTGCAAAATAGTCGCTAAACTTTTATTGAAAAAAAAAATAAAAGAGATTCAGAAAAAGGAACAACGAAAAGGCCGTATCTGGGTTAAAGCATGGATTGCTCGTCGATCTACTTTGGGTGCTTCCGAAAAACTTTTAGTAGAACTTGCAGCAGAAGATCCTGCGAGCTATAAAAACCATCTTTGAATGACAAAGCAACATTTTGATATGAGTGTGTGACGCCACGAATTATAAAAATGGATACCCACATGAGAGATGCGTTAACCCCAAAATTGAAATGGGAAGTGACATTAAGATATCTTGCAACAGGAGATTCTTTTGCATCATTGCAATTTCTTTATTGTGTACCAAAATGTACAATTCCAAAATTTATCCCTGAAGTTAGCCAGGCCAAACATTCATAGCTTTCAAGAAACTGTATGGACCACTTTTTTTTAGCCATAATAAGCTATAAAAACAACAATAAGCAAAATTTCGAAGCTCAAACACAATGAAAATTAAAAATAATGTAAAATAATGAACTTAAAACTGGCGAGCCGACGTGCAAGCACTTGTTTACAGATGAAAATTTTCTTTTTCTGCGCGCATGCGTCACCACTTGCGCCAGCAAATTCAGTCAGCTGCAGACTTTTTTGATACATGCATGCAAAAAAATAACTTGTGTGCAAGTCGGTGTTTACACTTGCAAATTTAACTTACTGGCGCGCCAGTTTTTATTGGCGCCAGCAAATCCATGCATGTGTAAACTCTCCTTAAGATATAAAATACTTGATTGGACTCAAATACGTTAGAGCATAAATATGAAGCATACCCATTCATTCTCACACGCGATACTTGAGGCCAGGACCCCTATTTAATTCTTAATTTCCTTTTTCGGGTAGACAGGATTTCGGTTACTGCGCATGCGTCAGTTTTGGTGGTTTTGGTACATACTCCGATACGTCACTAGATTATTTGACGGTTCTTGTCGACTTTAGAGACACAAAAACTAAACATTTTTCTATCGCGATTTCACTTGCAAACACTAATTTAAATATTTTTAAGCATATTTAGATGCGGATAACATCAAAAAACACAATTTTTTTATTAGGTTTTGGTAAAATCTAAACTATACGGAAAATCGTGTGCAAAAACTTGTATTTAATTTTGTTTAAATTACAGGTGACATTACCCTGGAATAAATTTTTGGTTGGAAAAAAGAAAAACAAAAATTGTGCGCCATTGCCAAATTTGCGTATATGTTTCCCGCCTTTTTTGTTTTTCATTTGACGGGGGAATCCCAGTTTAATTTTCTTTATTTTTTGCTTCTTGTGGTGAAAAGATATTAATTTCGATTCAGTTGGGTTTGGAATTGTTGGATTAGCTCGGGTTTGGTTAGGTTAGGTTTCATTACAATAAATTATGTTTGATCCAGTTAGGTTAGGTTTCATTACAATAAATTATGTTTGATCCGGTTAGGTTAGGTTTCATTACATAAATAATGTTTGATCCAGTTAGGTTAGGTTTCATTACAATAAATTATGTTTGATCCGGTTAGGTTAGGTTAGGTTTCATTACAATTATGTTTGATAAGGTTAGGTTAAGTTTGAGTTAGGTTAGGTTTGATTTATTCGAGTTCTAGTTCAAATATGTTTTTTTGCTTAGGTTAGGTTTAGTTAAAAAGTGTTTAAGTTTTTATGCAGTTTTGATGTTGGAGAATGTTTTTAAAGTAAGTTTTTTAAATAAATCTTATCCACACAGTAAAAGTCTATTTTTTCCCTAATTTTGACGACTTTTGTTGCGATCTGGCAACAGTGCCTTTTTGAAACATATTTCAGGTGCATTTTGGTTGGCAGCCATGCTGTCTGAAGTTAGTTGTTATTGAATGTTATTGAAAAAAGTGAGGTTAAACGGCTCATTTTATAGGACTTTTTTTCAATTTTTTTCAAAAAATACCGCATCATCCTCAAAAATTTTTTTTTTTGTAAATGTTCTTAAAAAGGCTCTTTTTAAGCTCAAAAAAATGTTCACAAAATTCGTGTGTCCGTTAAGTCGACAGGCCCCTATTTGACAATTGTCAAAAGTTTAGGGTTAAGTCTATTATTTTTCTCTAAAAACTAGGGTGAATTTGGGTGAAAATTTATCAAATTGTGGAATAAAATTGTAGTTTTTCTAAAAATAATTGTGCAGATTTATCGTGGACACCATAAAGGATGTTTAATGGCATTTATAAACCACTCTTAACTTTATTAACAAGTTATGAAGAAAAATGGAAGTAGTTATGGATGGATGGAACCTTACTTCTCCCGGACATTTTTCCACAAACCGCATATGTTTGTCGTAAATTATTTCCCATTTTTCACAGAAAAAAACATAATTTTACACGACAAACGGAAAACACCACAAAATGTAAATCAGCAAGAAAGATGGCCTCCACCGATAGAGCAGCTGTGTCTACATGACAAGAAACACGCCTGCGCACTTGAAAATTTGCTATTGTTTCCAAAGCCAGCTATGAGGGCTTCACTTTTCGATTCTTTGAACATGTATTTATGCTAAAACGTATTTGATTGGACTATATGCTATGACGTATTAGGGTAGGCACGCACGTGCGATTTTCTGTCTCAGCGATT
This sequence comes from Aspidapion aeneum, assembly GCA_963576565.1. NCBI lineage: Eukaryota > Metazoa > Arthropoda > Insecta > Coleoptera > Brentidae > Aspidapion > Aspidapion aeneum. Next base: position 8,123,779 of record OY755039.1, read on the forward strand.
GGAAAATTGTAATCGCGAGAAAAACTAAGCGGGCGCACAATTCCGTCAAAATACCTTTTTACCAGAGATTATAGAATAGGTAGAGATTAAATTACACAACCAACCAAAATAAAAAAAAACACACATGCGTTTGACATTACCTATGAACATTTGGCTGAAATAGAAGGGCACTCGTAGGCAACCTGTTAGGCAGCCTTGTCAAAATGGCGGAGACTGTTAGTTGTTCTTTTTTTGTTGTGTTTTCGTTGATAAAGAAATAAATACTTGGACTTTTCTTACTTAATGGAAAAGGTTAATGTTTTAAGACTAAACAGTTTTGAACAGTTTGAAATTTAATAAAAAAATTGACAAAAACTACTACTACTACTATGTCGGTTCAGAACCTTTTTCTACGTTGTCCGTTGTCCGACGCATCGACTCCTTCGATCCTGACAATTATCTTCTGTTAGGTTTTTTTGACTCATTGATCTTTGGATTGACTGTTGCCATTCCAGTTAGGACGCCCTCTTTTTCTGCGCCCTATTGGTTGCCATTCTAGCACCTTCTTTGGTAAGTAATTGGTTAACTTTCTCATCATGTACTCCATGTCTTCTTTATCATTAGCTATAATTACTTGGTTGTCAGCAAACTGTAGTGCGTAAATCGGTCGTTAAGTTGTAGTCCCATGCCGTGTACTTTACGTTTCTAGTTTTTTAGAGCTACTGCGATATATATTTTAAATAGAGTTCGAGAGATACAACATCCCTGTCTTTCGTTACCAGGAATTCTTTATCGCTTTTATGTATGTATGATTTATATTAATTTGATCTAACACTGTCCATAACTTTTCTTCTGGAACGGTATCATATGCTTTTTGTAGGTCCACAAAGGTAACATGAGTATCTATATTTCTGGCACTCCTTTTCTCAATTACTTGCTTAAGACAAAAAACATTAGCACTACAAGATCTGCCTGCAGGAGGTCCACTTTGCTATTCTTCTTGTTTATGAAAATTGAAAATCATTCTCTATTGGCTCTCTAAAAATCCTACCGTACAATCTACTGAAACTACTGGTTACTGAAATTTTTCTGTAATTGTTGCAATCACTCGCGGCTACAGACTAAAATGCACTCTGGCTCCTTCGATTTAGAGGTTATGTTTTAATTGTTTTGTTTTTGTTCAAATAGCCTGGGACTGTTTAAAGTTTGAAGCACGGATCACCTAAGGTGATCCGTGGTTTGAAGTCCCTTCCAGTTTTAAAAATTAGTCCGTGTTTTATATTTGTCGTGTAGTTAGTTCGGTCAAATTTATTTTGTGTTATTGTTTCAATTCATATAAAAATACATCGACCTAAAAATATGGAATGTACCGAGTGCACTCAAGAGATCAGTTTTTCTTCCAAGTCAAATTTAAGAGCTCATTTAAAAAAATTTCATCCAGGTAAATTTTTGACCCTGATGCTTTTTATTATTTATTATTATCACACATATACCATACTATAGTAGTGTGAGCTATGGTGATCCTAATTTTTTCGAGAAAAAAAAGTTGCTCCGATGTCAAAATTTTTTATATATCTTTGCGTTTCAGATGATTTTGAAACTTTTTTGTTGCGCCGGGTGTCTGTCCGTCTGTCTGTCTGTAAGGACCAACGGGCATAACTCAAAAACTGCTTGCCCGATTTCAATGAAATTTTGTACCTAGGCTGGGTCTTGGGTCGAGATGGTCCCATTTCAAAATGAACAAAATCCACCAAACACAAGTCAAATAAAAGGGTGGGGGTAGACTTCAAAAATTAGAGTTTTAAGTGAAAATATGGCATGTGTGATATCAAACGAAAGGTAATTAAGTCTGGAGTTAAACAAAATAAATTTTAGGTAAAAAAAAGGGTGGGGTAGATTTAAAAAAATAGAGTTTAATTTAAAACATGGCTTGTGTGGTATCAAACGAAAGGTAATTTAGTCTGGAGTTGAGCCTAAGCCAGAAGAGACAATTGTAATAGCAAATCAATTGTTACACTCTTGATTCCTAAAAATAATAAAAACCTAATAGAGTAAATACCTGGAAGAATAATTTATTTTTGCATCTGCCCACTTGTTATTTTTGTGTTTCCCAAAATCTTTTTTTGAGTTCAGCTAATAGCTTAAACATTTCACATTTTGTTTATTTTTGTTTTATATCGAATCTTCATTATAAACGTGATTTAATTATATAGTACCAAATTTTCCATAAATCCTCAAAAAGATTTAGCCTGGATTTCTATAGTTCGGAGCCTAAGCCACTTTTGTCTGCATTTTTGGGTACCGTAATGATACTTGGTACGAATATAGTACAACACTGTAGTATTATTTTATTGGCTGAACTGAATACCGGGTGTCATTTAAAAAAATGTGGTTTTTTTAACATAACTCACCTACTCGTCATTTGATTCTCTTTTCGTTCATCACCATCGTAATCAGAGAAAAAAAATACCACAACTTTGTCTATTTAACCGACCCTGTAGCTCTAATATTAACGAAGTAAGTAATAGTGGCGACTTAACTCTTAACACCCTGTACATTATAATTCAAAAATTCCAGAAACTTCATTTTTACTTAATTTATCAAATTTTATTAAGTTAGGTTTGATTAGGTGTTTTTAATATTCTCTCACGTAGATCTCAGAACAGGTACATTTCAGGTGTCAGTTTTTGATATCATGTGAACAGTTTGACGTTTTGACTTAATTTATATCTGTTCCTTTTGCTCCCTCCCCTGAAAAAAAACCGTTTTCAAAACTTTACTTTTTGTAAATTTTTTGGATTTACAAGCTATAAGGTGAAACAAACAAAAAACTGTACGCGAAATGAGTTTCATATTTAATTTATAAATTTTTTCTTGTCTACCTCAAGTACGCCCCTATATCTGGGCCCTGCACTGGGTTCCATCGGAGCACCTCTTCTAAAATAGCATCTCTAGGTGTCTACTACCTCTGTGCCAAATTTTATTATGGTACGAAAAAATGCAGACAAACCCCAAAATTTCCCTCTTAGGCCCCGAACTACTACGAATTTTAAAAATATACGTTCAAATTAACCCGCGAAATCGAAGGAGCCAGAGTGCATTTTAGTCTGTAGCCGCGAGTGTTACAATCCAGCTTGTTTCCTTTTTTATGTATTGACTGACAAAAACACAAATAAATAAAAACACCGGTTGACAATTATTCTAAACCAGAGAACAAAATTTCAAATTAAAAGAATGACCGGCGGCACCCATTTAGTTTGGTTTTTTGGTGTTTCTTAAAAAACTGTTATTATGTTATGTTAGTTTTTGAGATATAAATCTAATTTCTTCCCTATATTAATTGATGTTCTCTCGCAAACAAAAAACGTATTAACAGTTTTTTCGTAAAACTATTTTAGCAAAAGTTCTAAACCAAAGTTTGTGCGGAAACATGAAAAAACTCAGAAATTTTTTAATCGAAAGCGCCTTTTTCTGATTTTAAAAATCTGTAACATGTTGACATTTAGTATGGCCGTTTTCGAGTTATTTGCCTTTTGATGACCACAAAGTATTTGTTTTCTGACCGACCGAGCCCAGGTGGATAGACGGCACCTGATTGGCAGATTTTTTTGAGATCCGCTTTTAATTGCTTTCGGGTGTGTCTTTCGGGACCTCTTTAGTCGGCAGTATGCAGAGTTAGGAAATAAATCAGTGTCGTTTCTGTAGGTGTAGGAATATACGCAATAATTAAATGAAATAATTTTCATTAGTATATCTACCGCCGCCCATGTCACTTTCAATAAAGGATATGCCGATGGTCGGCTCTTTTCTTTGTTCAACTGACTTTGCAAAAACTATAAATCAAAAGGCAAATATCTCGAAAACGGCCAAACCAAATGTCAACGTTATAGATTTTTGCAATTTTGAATTTTGTAAAACTGTGTTTGACAAATCTCATTTTTTACATCAGATTCTAATGTTTTCTGATTTAAACATAACTGTCAGATCAATATTAACGGAGATAGCTATTGTCGCTGCAAAAATAGGATAAGTTTCATGTTTTTATCCGCGCAGCCCCGTTGTAAATTTTGCGTTAAATTTTTTCGTGCAACGGAAAACCGCAAGTGCGCGCCGAGCCATCTACTGTTAACCATTAATAAACGCAGAAAGTATTGAGCTAAGAGAAGAACTACTTACCTAGTGTTACTTTCGTGTCCAGGAAAAAAAATTTGGTCATTTCGTTTACGAGGGTCTTTAAGGTCCAGGCACATGATTCAGTTACGTCTCGGTTTGATCTCTTAAGCGATCGCGACCGAGAGTGTTACGTCGCACAGAGGGGCCGGGACCCATAAAAGTTACCAAAAATATCAAACTCAGGATACGAAATTTAAGTGAAAAAAACGCTTGAAAATTATCCTTCTTGCATCTCTTTCTTTATTTAAGGCATCCATGAAAAAGTGCTTACAACAAAACAATTGATAGCGCTTGTCAAAGGTAACGTCATTTTAATTTAAAGTAAAATATTTGGTACTTTCAAAGGTCATTTTCTCTGTGACAGAATTTCTTAGAACTGAAAAGTTAATGGCTGGCACTAACTACGGTAAGTATAAATTTGTTTAGAATAAATTTATTTTGTTTATTTTTTAATGTTATTTAGATAATTAAATTCTAATCAAGACGTAACAGAAATTGATTTTTGTTTTAAAACTGTAGTTTCAGCTGGCTCAAAAGTTAAGAATCCATTCGAATCCATCACAAACTTTTATTACTTCCTTTTCTACAAAACGTCATCTTTAATGTGGTATAAGCATTTTTTGCGGTATTTTGCGGTTTAACACAAGAAAACGATTCCCAGAGTTTCAAGCATTTGCATATTGTGTGATATTTTAACAAACCACAATTCCGTCTAAATGTCCCACACACTATTTTAAATTTAATAAAAAAATATCACTCTGTTTTGGTTTACTAACAACTTTGCCTAGTTAAAAAGGGACTAAACACATTTTAGAATCATATTCTGCCAACTCTTGGGCATTTAAGCTTAAAAGATTAAAATCAGAATTAAAATAAAAAATAAGTACTTATTTTCTCCGCAACTATTTATTAATTTCCTAAAAAAATTGAATAAATATTTTTTGAGTTATAGGCTTTGGTTACAGTTATATAAACATAAAGGCATACATACAGATAAAAAGGCAAAATCAAATTATTTGTCACAAAAGCAAAAATATATAATTTTGGTAAAATCATCGCATTTTTTGTTCTTGTAGCTTTCAGTAGGATCACTATAGATAATAATTAATTATAGTTTGGTATATTGTGCGCTAAAAATGACAGGTGAAAATAAGTTTGTTATATTTTAATTTTAACAGAATTTAGAAATATTAGGGTCAAAATTTTTTTATTTAAATAAAAAAAAATTATATGTGGGTTGAAATAAAATTTCGGACTTCCATTGTCTTTATTTATTTTAAAACACGACGTTTCGGTTAGTAAGTATCTCTAACCGTTATCAAGTGTAAACTGTTTACACTTGATAACGGTTAGAGATACTTACTAACCGAAACGTCGTGTTTTAAAATAAATAAAGACAATGGAAGTCCGAAATTTTATTTCTACACAATCATTGTCTACGTGTTTCAAACAAAAAATATGTGGGTTATTTTGAAATCAGCCGTCATGATATTTCGATAAAAGTTTAAATTCAGAGCAAAAGTGTCAAAATGTCAAGGACCTGGCTGGTTTCATTAAAATTGGTGGTCGGGAATCCGCAATCAAAAGACCCCCAAAAAATTATTTGTTCATCTCCATCGTCTCCCCGCTACTTCAGATTGTGATAATTATAGCGTAGTTTAGTTTTTTTTAGGTCTTTAAATATAATTTTTTTAAATAGATCATTTTTAAATTTATTCATTTTATTAACATAGGTTGGGCTATCAAATTAAAGGTTATTTTACCGAGATAATGAAATTACAATCAGGGAACATAAGGGTTGTTGTTTTTTTTTTAATTACTGTAAGTTTTAATAATACATTTTGTTACTATATGTAAGTACTGCGTTAGCGTACCGCACACCTCGGCTAACTGCTCGTGCGACAATAATTTTTCATTAAATGATTAATTTTAAGAATAAAAATGCGTGTATAGACAATTTCAATAAACATTATATGCATATAGAATTTTCGGTAACTTTTATGTGTCCCGGCCCCACTGTGCGTCGCGTAATTTAGAACTCATCACATAGAGGAGAGGTAGACATTTTGAAATAAAAAATTAATCCTATTTTAGGGATCATAAATTACTACATATTTCCGCACACTGGCAATTAAAAGTTCGTCGGACATCAGAGGCAATAATAAAATTTGTATGTGCGTAGAGTAAACGACCGCTGTCTTTCTGTGCCAACATCTTCAGCCACGTATTCATTTAAGGCAGAATTCGCATGCCTCGTTGCGTAGCCGAATAAATGCATCGTCTGCATGCCTCGCTGCGAGGCCGAACGATTGCCTCGTTCGCATGTGTGCTCAAGTGATTACGTGCATTGAGACAATAGTACAATGAATAGAGGAATTTTACCCTACAAAAGGTCCGGTAGTTTTGGATATGTTATTAAGGTCGAAAGGGTAGTTAAAAATCTGAGTTTTCGTCACCCCCACCCCTGTGCTTCCTCCGCCATCTTGAAAAAACCATCAAAAATTGGCACTTTTTGTAGTTTTTTGCCTGTAACTTCGTTCCAGTACACTAAATCGCAAAAAGAGTTATATCTACAATTGGGTGGTACTACGGTTGTTCTGCGAGCAGTAGTAACGGAGCTAGGTAATTTCCAAAAATGACTAAAATCACGTGCTTGGGCAAATTTTCAGGTTTTTTCTACTTTTGGACGTCATAAGCTCCTAAATACTTTGTTCCAGGGTAAAAGTTCTAAGAACATATCTTGTAGAGAATTTTATCCGCTACAAAATCCATTCTTTAAATGTATTTTTAAATATTGTAATGGAGTGGGAGTCACTTTTAACTTAAAGTAAGTAAGTTAGAAAATAATAATTTTTTTAAATTTAGTGCTTTAAACGGCACGTTTTTTATTTATTTTTATTTTTTTGTGTAAATTTAGTGACGTACAAAAAGGTAAGAGAGCTTAGGGGTCAAACACCTCCTTAAACTAACCACCTCTTCAAAAACCCGTCCAGACCCCCCCAAAATCTAACATTTAGGTTTTCTCAAATTTTCTCAAAAAATACGCTTCTAAGAGAAAAATGTCTAATAGACTTTATTGTAGACAATGAAATTTTCTTTTGAAAAAGGTACAACTCGATGGGGGTCAACTATTTATAAAGTCTTCAGCGGCGTCCGTTAATTGAAGTAATTTAAAAAAGTCAAAAAATATTCATGTTTTTCCATGATTTATTCGATTTTTTTTAAACCAAGTTTTATAGAACAAGATGTGTTATACATTATTGTAGCAAATAAAATTTCATTTAAAATGCTGTACAAGAAAGTCGGATTGGTTTCATGGTTATAAATTCAGAGGCGCCCGTAAATTTAACCAATTTTAAAAAATCACAAATTGAAATATTTTTGTTACAAGTTTTTTCTAATTTTTTCAAAAACTAAGCCTAATTTGAAAAATGCTATAATGCACTTTATTGACAGTAAAATTCTCTTTTCAACGGTGTGTACCTCGATCGGGTTTGACTTACAACGGACCCGCCAGCGACGTCCGTAAATGGGGGCCATTTAATTAATTTTTAAAAAAATTATGTTTTGCACAGGTTTTATTTGATTTTCTGAAAAAATTGTTTTTTACTTCATTGTAGATAATAAAATTTCCTTTTAAACGTTGTGTCACATGGTAAAAAATATTTCATATTTACCGCTCCAGTGACGGACGTCGCTGGCGGGTTCGTTGTAAGTCAAACCCCATCGAGTTATACACCGTTGAAAAGAGAATTTTACTGTCAATAAAGTGCACCATATCATTTTTTTAAATTAGGCTTAGTTTTTGAAAAAATTAGATAAAACTTGTAACAAAAATATTTTAATTTGTGATTTTTTAAAATTGGTTAAATTTACGGGCGCTTCTGAATTTATAACCATGAAACCAATCCGACTTTCTTGTACAGCATTTTAAAGGAAATTTTATTTGCTACAATAATGTATAACACATTTTGTTCTATAAACCTTGGTTTAAAAAAAAAATCGAATAAATCATGGAAAAAACATGAATATTTTTTTACTTTTTTAAATTACTTCAATTAACGGACGCCGCTGAAGAGTTTATACATAGTTGACCCCCATCGAGTTGTACCTTTTTCAAAAGGAAATTTCATTGTCTACAATAAAGTATATTACACATTTTTTTCTTAGAAGCGTATTTTTGAGAAAATTTGAGAAAACCTAAATATGTTAGATTTTGGGGGGTCTGGGGGTTTTTTGAAGAGGTGGTTAGTTTAAGGAGGTGTTTGACCCCTAAGCTCTCTTACCTTTTTGTACTTCACTAGATTTACACCAAAAAATAAAAATAAATAAAAAACGTGCCGTTTAAAGCACTAAATTTAAAAAAAATTATTATTTTCTAACTTACTTTAAGTTAAAAGTTACTCCCACTCCATTACAATATTTAAAAATACATTTAAAGAATGGATTTTGTAGCTGATAAAATTCTCTACAAGATATGTTCTGAGAACTTTTACCCTAGAACAAAGTATTTCGGAGCCTATGCCGTCTAAATTAGAAAAAAATCTGAAAATTTGCCCAACTACGTGATTTTAGACATTTTTGGAAATTACCTAGCTCCGTTACTACTGCTCGCAGAACAACCAAAGTACCACCCAATTGTAGATAATTATATCCTCTAAAAAATTTCATATAACTCTTTTTGCGATTTAGTGTACTGGAACGAAATAAAAGGCAAAAAACTAAAAAAAGTGCCAATTTTTGATGGTTTTTTCAAGATGGCGGAGGGAACACAGGGGTGGGGGTGACGAAAACTCAGATTTTTAACTACCCTCCTGAGCTTAATAACATATTCAAAATTCAAAACTACCGGACCTTTTGTAGGGTAACTCCCCTATTTTGGCTTCTATTCATTGAACTACAAACCATATGAATGTTCGTTTGAAGTATCAAGTCCGATCGGATGGTGTGGCATGTCGCGGGTCCATGCTTTTTATAACCGAGGCGTACCTGAATCAGTGCGTGTAGATATTGTTCTAATAATTTTTTAGTTGTAATAAATAGTAAACATGTTATGTTTTTGAAAAAATATTTTATTTGCTTGTTACAGAAAGATGAAGTGTACCTGAATCTGGTTTTGGAGTTCATACCCGAAACCGTTTATAAGGTAGCGCGACACTATAGCAAATCCAAACAAACCATACCTATCAGCTTTATCAAGGTTAGTATGCAAAGTTTATGATGATATTTAGGCTGATTCGCCTGACCTGACCAAACCCTTTTGACAAAAATTGTTGTCTGCGAACTTTTGACATGTTAGATTTAAAATATGACAATTGATATTTGACAAAGGTAACAGTTAACATTGTACAGCCTACGCATGAGATTTAGGGCCCATCGCACCGACTTTTAAAATTCCCTTTCTTAACTATGGATTGCTTTAATTTTAAGCATGCCTTATTTTTAAATTTGTTGCACCGAGAAAAAATCTCCTCTTCTTTGTTAAGATGCGGCCACCTTGTAACCCAATCAGGCAACGCCGCTGTTTCAACCAACATAATTTTTAAACTATGAAAAAACAACAACAACACCCAGTACGTCCCAAAATAGTTTTGTCAAAACCCATCAATTTCCTGTGTCAAGTCGCCTTTAAAAATTTATTTACAAAAATGAAAGTTCTTGAATTTTTGGAAGAATATTTGGAAGATGATGAAATTGAGATGGTGCTATTTTTTGGAATTTGGGTGTCCTTGTCGCCTTGTTGGTACAGTCGCGTATTTTTTCCCGGGCTGGTTTACGGTTCCCCATCCAGCCCAGAACAAAATCCCCGCCCGGCCGAAAAATGTACTGCTTCTAAGGCACTGGCCAATAAGGCACCTGCCCATAAGACTCCTGTCCATATGGCAGCGGCCCATACACCCCTGGATATAACCAAAGGATTAAAAATTATAATGAAATTAGGGTAAAATGTAAAGGCAGAAAGGAAAATCGTCTTGTTACTTCATGCACTGCAGTTTCATTTTCATGCAAGGGTTTTCTTACACTAGTCAGTCCTGTTCTACCCTTACCGCTGTACCCACCAGGCTGTGAACAACAGTTAACCCAAAAATCGGACGAAAATACTGTAACAAAAATTAGATTTAACTTTATTTATATTATTTTTCTTCCTTACAAATCTTTTTGTAATCGATACATAGGTATTTTTTTCATAAAAACATTGTGCCAAAAGAACCAAAATCTAGCCGTTATCTTGTGCATTAAAGTTTCTCAAAATCATTTTTATTTATTTAAAAAAAAAACATGTTTTTTACTTTATTTACTTAAAAAAGACAAAATTCACTTTAATCAAAACACTGCTCATTTGTAGGTAAGGTATTGTCAGTTGCTATGGCTATGCCAGACGGGTAACATTATGTGACCAGCATCTTATCTTTAAGCATCTCTTAAGGAACTGTAAAGTCACGAAAAAAGCTGACTTAATTTTAACAACACTAAGGAAGGAATAAGTCTGCCTTTAAGTTCGGTGCAACGAAATTTTACGAAATAAGGTATTCTTTAGGCTAAGAAACGGAAAAAAAAGTCGCTGCGATGGGCCCTAGTGACTTTATCACATCTAATAATTGTAATTCTTTACGAAATTAAAAATGCCTAAGATAAGGTATAGATCTAAGTATGCGTGAAAGAAAGGAACAACCATCTGGTTTTAAAGATTACTAATTATCCTGCGTGTTAACAGACCCAAGTTCCTCAATCATAAAGTAAAGGTTATGGTGTCAACATATTTTTTCTAATTCTTAATCTAGAGTAAAGTTTGGCCCTCATTTCGGCCTTTAAGTACTGATTCTGCAGCTGCCAATAAAATTAGTTTCTAAATTAATGGTACATTCGAAAATAGGCGATTCTTTGATTTATTTCATAGCTAAAATGTTATATAAACATGGGACCGAAAAAGTTTCGTTTCTGAGATACAGGGTGTTAAATGGGCCTGTGTTTCCAGGAATGTATATTAAAATAATTTTTATTTTTTAATCGAAAACGGTGCACCGTACAAAAATAAGTCAAGTCGCTTTGCTCCAAATTACACGAGGATTTCAAAAATAATTTTTATTTAAACAAAGAGCAGTGGCGCAAAAATAATAAATCCGAGCCCCACACGGTCGCCACTGCTAAAATTGTTGTAAACTATTTTACGCCAAAAAATGCCGCTTTTTCGGTCCCATGTTTATGTAACATTTTAGTTATGAAATAAGCCAAAGAATCCCCCTACTTTCGGATGTACCATTAATTTAGGGACACCCTGTATCGCCGGCATATACAAGGGGGGGTACTGGGGGTAATTCCCCCCCCCTAAGATTGGTAAAACGTAAGGATTTTTCCACAAAAATTCAAAAGTTTTTGCCTGCAGCGAATGTGGACCACCCTTAGTGATATTTGTTTAAAATTAACTAAATTTAGCAAGTATGTGTTGTTTATTGACTAAATTACCCTTCAAAGATCAGGGTCTGGATACGCCACTGCCCTGTATATACAGGGTTACTGGTAATTCAATATATTCTTTTGGGAATGTATAATGCAAAAGCTAATATTTTTTAAAATATTTAACTTTTTATGTTTTTCTCCAAAAGGTGGACCTTAAGCCCGAAAATGTTCTGTATATATTTTTAAGCTTTTAACCAATATATACATGCCAAAGACTATGATCTATGTTTGAAAAAAAAATTCTGGAAATAACTTAAATCGTAAAAAAAGTATATAAAAATCGTATTTTTTTCAAATAGTATTACACTTTCTAGTGGTAATTTTTGCCAAGAATCTTGAACCTACATTTGTCATAATTTTGTTGAAACTTCCTTAATACCCTAGCTGGCTAACAGAACACATATGCTCACGGCCAAATTTTGACTGTATGGCCAAAGAAGATATATCAACAAGTAGCGAAATACTGTCACTCAAAGCATTGTTCATATGGGAAACAAATATGTGACGTCACGCTTGGACCAAATGACACTAATGCAGTTATATAACACTGAGAAAAATTTTGTGTAACTGTGGTTTGTGGTGCATTTTTATTGCACGAAGAAAAAATCAAATTAAAAGGGACATTACACCTATATAATCATATAACCGTGGTTATAGAAAATCGACCCTTTTTAACTTTTTATTTGATTGTTTGCAAAAACAGTTATATTTTTTTATCGATAAAAATCGGTTACGGAATTAATAATAACTAAAAAATAAACAAAAATTATTGTAATATTTATAAAAATCTAAGTAATATTATATTGTTTGTTTTCTTTCCGGCCATTTTAAATTTAAAAATATCTATGTTCGAAAAAAAAAATCTGGAAATAACTTAAATCGTAAAAAAAGTATATAAAAATCGTATTTTTTTCAAATAGTATTACACTTTCAAGCGGTAATTTTTCCCAAGAATCTTGAACCTACATTTGTCATAATTTTGTTGAAACTTCCTTAATACCCTAGCTGGCTAACAGAACACAAATGCTCACGGCCAAATTTTGACTGTATGGCCAAAGAAGATATATCAACAAGAAGCGAAATACTGTCACTCAAAGCATTGTTCATATGGGAAACAAATATGTGACGTCACGCTTGGACCAAATGACACTAATACAGTTATATTACACTGAGAAAAATTTTGTGTAACTGTGGTTTGTGGTGCATTTTTATTACACGAAGAAAAAAATCAAATTAAAAGGGACATTACACCTATATAATCATATAACCGTGGTTATAGAAAATCGACCCTTTTTAACTTTTTATTTGATTGTTTGCAAAAACAGTTATATTTTTTTATCGATAAAAATCGGTTACGGAATTAATAATAACTAAAAAATAAACAAAAATTATTGTAATATTTATAAAAATCTAAGTAATATTATATTGTTTGTTTTCTTTCCGGCCATTTTAAATTTAAAAATATCTATGTTCGAAAAAAAAAATCTGGAAATAACTTAAATCGTAAAAAAAGTATATAAAAATCGTATTTTTTTCAAATAGTATTACACTTTCAAGCGGTAATTTTTCCCAAGAATCTTGAACCTACATTTGTCATAATTTTGTTGAAACTTCCTTAATACCCTAGCTGGCTAACAGAACACAAATGCTCACGGCCAAATTTTGACTGTATGGCCAAAGAAGATATATCAACAAGAAGCGAAATACTGTCACTCAAAGCATTGTTCATATGGGAAACAAATATGTAACGTCACGCTTGGACCAAATGACACTAATACAGTTATATTACACTGAGAAAAATTTTGTGTAACTGTGGTTTGTGGTGCATTTTTATTACACGAAGAAAAAAATCAAATTAAAAGGGACATTACACCTATATAATCATATAACCGTGGTTATAGAAAATCGACCCTTTTTAACTTTTTATTTGATTGTTTGCAAAAACAGTTATATTTTTTTATCGATAAAAATCGGTTACGGAATTAATAATAACTAAAAAATACAAAAATTATTGTAATATTTATAAAAATCTAAGTAATATTATATTGTTTGTTTTCTTTCCGGCCATTTTAAATTTAAAAATATCTATGTTCGAAAAAAAATCTGGAAATAACTTAAATCGTAAAAAAAGTATATAAAAATCGTATTTTTTTCAAAGAATTTTGAACCTACATTTGTCATAATTTTGTTGAAACTTCCTTAATACCCTAGCTGGCTAACAGAACACAAATGCTCACGGCCAAATTTTGACTGTATGACCAAAGAAGATATATCAACAAGTACCGAAATACTGTCACTCAAAGCATTGTTCATATGGGAAACAAATATGTGACGTCACGCTTGGACCAAATGACACTAATGCAGTTATATTACACTGAGAAAAATTTTGTGTAACTGTGGTTTGTGGTGCATTTTTATTACACGAAGAAAAAAATCTAATTAAAAGGGACATTACACCTATATAATCATATAACCGTGGTTATAGAAAATCGACCCTTTTTAACTTTTTATTTGATTGTTTGCAAAAACAGTTATATTTTTTTATCGATAAAAATCGGTTACGGAATTAATAATAACTAAAAAATAAACAAAAATTATTGTAATATTTATAAAAATCTAAGTAATATTATATTGTTTGTTTTCTTTCCGGCCATTTTAAATTTAAAAATTATGAGAAAAAGGAAAAAAAGTGGATTGACAATAAAACAAATTTTGTTAAAGTAAAGATTTTTATAAAACGTTTTGAATCTCCGTTATATGTTTTTATTGTTTTAGAAACAGGAACAAACCCAACCACAATTGGGAGAAAATACAATTAATAGCTATTTACGTTACTAGACCTGTAAAGATGGTTTCCGGTCGTGTATCGAAATATTTTTTTAAACCGGTATAAAACAGCACAAACACAACCAACATAATAATAATAATTTTTTTTAAACTAGATGAAACACTACAAACATGGTACTCTACATGTAGATATTAAAGTACTTACTCAAAAGTTATTATATTTATGAGTATAAAAAAATCCATAGGTTGCATTTATATTTCAATTATTTCATGCTTAATTTTAGATTTTACTCTATAGTTTAGATCATTTTTAAAAAAAGGACCGTAAAAAAAAGATTTTCCGGTCTTTTTGTTCATTTTCCGTGCCTTTTGAAAACGGAAAATTTTCCAAAAAGAAAAAAATAGACGCAAAGTACTTGTTTTCCAGTCGATTAAAAAAAATTCATTACTGCTAAAATATGTAAAAAAATTGTGTTTATAAAACAAATTCTAACTAATATAGAAATAAATTAAGTGGTCTCAGGCGTAATTTTTTTTCCAGAGAACTTCAAAAATAAGATGCACATTCTGGTGTATTACACACCTACATGCAATTCATTTATGTCAACATAAAGAAAATTTCCACTAGACACTAGAGAAATGGATTAGTCGTACATTATAAAAACCGGTACAAACCTTAATCTCTTTTAAAACTCGTTACATCCTAGAACTCATAGAACATGCTAGACCCGTTGAAAGGGATAACAAATATATTTATAGGCCAAAGTAAAACATGCATCCCTGTATACAGGACGTTGTTCTATTATACAAATAAACAAATAAGGTTACCATTCAAACAAAGTAAAGTACAGGGATTCCTGACAATATTTTTGCTAGTAAAGTTTTGAATTTGTTTTTTTTTCGTGTAAAACAAAAATTGCACAATTTTTTCTTTGAGTGTAATAGTACTGGTTTTGGTTTTGTCGCTTCTTGTTGATATATTTTCTTTGGTATGGCCTTCTACTATAAGTAAGGACACTTATCGTAAAGGCAAGCTTTATGGGAAACGAAGCCTGACATTGATTTTCTATTTTTTGATTATTATTTTTGACATGTTTTCCTCGGTTTTGCATTACAGTCTGAAGGTACTTAAAAATACTACGTTATAGTGCAACAAAATATCTTGAAACCCTATTATTATTAAATAGATCTTTAGACTGTGTTAAAAACAAATTTTTAAAATAAGAACGAGCCGCCGCGCCATTGCGACACCGAGGAAAACATGTCAAGAACTATAACCCAAAAATAGAAAATCAAAGTCAGGCTTCGATACCTGTAAAGCTTGCTTTACGATGAGTGACCTTAACTATAAGGCTGTTAAAACATGATTCAATCAATCTTGTCACAGTGCGCTGGAAAGCACATGTTAAGAAAAAAAAAGAAGAACTTGAGATAAGGTATAGAAAAATGAACTGGCTAATTGGAAGGAAGTCCAATTTAACAATTCATAATAAGTTACTGCTTTATAGACAAATACTGAAACCAGTATGGACATATGGTATTCAACTATGGGGTTGTGCTAAAGAGAGTAACATTCTAGTTGTACAGAGATTTCAAAATAAAGTATTAAGAAACATTGTGAATGCACCTTGGTACGTTCGAAATAGTGACCTTCATCGAGATCTAAAAATCGAAACTGTAGCAGAGACTATAAAAAAGTACGCAAAAAGCCATGAAGATAGACTCCATCGGCATGTGAATGTGGAAGCAATTCAGCTTCTATACAATACTATGCTAGTTCGACGACTAAAAAGAGTGAAGCCGTTTGAGCTAGTAAACTAAGTGAATTACACATAAAACAAAATAATGCTATAAACACAACACAATTGTGAGTTACAGACTAAACAAAGCGGGGAGAACTGTTGAGGGAACCCTAAGTTTAAATCTGACTTTTCTAGTAAATTAAGTTAAAACAAAATTGCTAATTAGTCTTACTGACTAGATTGTAATAAAAAAAACACAGTGTGTTTGACAAATAAAAAAAATAAAAAAATCTTGTCACAGTAGAACAAACTGTTTTCACATAAGCAGCAGTCTAACATAACGAGAATTTGCCAAAAACAACAAATACTATATACATAGTGACTGGGGAAAAATATGCTTTTTCCTAAACAAAGAAATTATCTAAGATAAGAAGGGTCATGTTGTTTATTTTTTTATCTTAACTAAAATTTAAACAGTGCAATTAGGTAATGATTTCTCCACAATTTTTGTTTTAAGAATAAACAAAAATAACACTACTTTTCTAGGAAACATTACAGACCTGTTTTATTTATTTTTTTCAAACCAATGCAGATAAAAATGAAAAACATTGAAAAAAAATTCTGTGCGCTTGAGATCACACGGCAGAAGTGTAAACTTCAACAAGGCGAAAAAATTAATAATGCTGGCCTTCATCTGCATCATCATATCGCTCGCTGAATGTTCCTCTCACAGTTAGTCGACTCGAGCCGACTTCACCCGAATGAGCGTTACATAGCCGCGCCTCAAGAAGTTTACACTTCAATAATAACAGCATGAAAATTATTGGAAATAGAAGAAAATGTATAGTGCGGAGCGGAGCGTCAAAAATTGGCCTTTGTGGGCTTTTTGATAAAAATTTTATGACGCCTGTTTTAATCGATTACTACTGTTGCCACCAATAATGCCTGACCTGTTAACAGACTCAAAAAGTAAGTTCAGGTGTCACAATATTTTTACCTTCCTAGCCCGCATAGCAATGGCTAGAGAAGGTATTATTCTTGACAAATTTTAGCTCACACATATACTATACTATAGTAGTGTGAGCTATGGTGATCCTAATTTTTTCGAGAAAAAAAAAGTTGCTCCGATTTCAAAATTTTTTATATATCTTTGCGTTTCAGATGATTTTGAAACTTTTTTATTGCGCCGTCTGTATGTCTGTCTGTCTGTCTGTAACGACCAACGCGCATAACTCAAAAACCGCTTGGCCGATTTTAATGAAATTTGGTACCTAGGCTGGGTCTTGGCTCGAGATGGTCCCATTTAAAAATGAACAAAATCCACCGAACACAAACCAAATAAAAGGGTGGGGGTAGATTTCAAAAATTAGAGTTTATGTGAAAATATGGCGTGTGTGATATCAAACGAAAGGTAATTGAGTCTGCTGTTGAACAAAATACATTTTAATTTATTTAAAAAAAGGGTGGGGGTATATTTCACAATTAGAGTTTAAGTGAAAATATGGCGTGTGTGATATCAAACGAAAGGTAATTGAGTCCGGAGTTTAACAAAATACATTTTAGTTTTTGTTTTTTTAAGGGTGGGGGTAGATTTCAAAAATTTGAGTTTAAGTCAAAACATGGCTTGTGTGGTATCAAACAAAAGGTAATTTAGTCCGGAGTTGAATAAAATATATTTCGGTTTTTAGTTATATTAGCTCACACGTACACTATAACTATAGTACCTAGTGTGAGCTTAGGGGCCCATATATTGGCAGAGTATTTTTTTTGAGATAACGCCAAAAATGTGTTATTTGGATGTAATTTGACCTATCCTAGCAATATCGTCGTGATGTCTGTCTGTGTGTGTGTATATTATTTCTGTCCGTAACACGATAGCTCCTAAACCGCTGAACCGATTTTCATAAAAAAATTTAGGTAAAATAGTGTTCGGCACTCTTACGAGCTGATTAGATTTTGGTTAAAATCCATTAATGCTAATGACAAATAAAACTTTAAAAAATTAAATTAAAATTAAAAACTTTAAAAAATGCTAACTTTGTAACGGAGCATCGTATCAATACACTGTTTTCCGAATATAGTAGACTATGTTTTGCTTAATAATTCGTGTTATAACCAAAAACTTTGTAGGAACTTTAGTTTCTGAGATATTTACAAAAAACAGTTTTCAAGGCTAATATATTACACTACACTTGAAGTGTGATAATACGCTAGCTAGGATGGTGTCAGATCAGATTTATTTTAATTTTGAACGGTTCAAGCTGGAGGCATGAAACTTGCATACATATTGGCCTCCATTCCTCAACTGTCAAAAAATGTTAAATATATTGCCCTTAGGGGGATAGCGTTTTTAGATTATTCGTTTTAATATCTTCTACACTAGTACAGCTGCAAAACTGCATTTCATACAATTAATTATTTTGTCATATACAGGGTGTCCCAAATTGGGCACTTTTAGGGGGTTTAAGGTACTTCTAGGGGAGATAGAGAAAAACTGACCACGCATTGCGAGGCTCAAATTTCAAGAGAAGGCTTATAGTGAAAACCGTATTTTGAAATATCGTCTTGTCTTTGAGCTACGGGGGCTTTTTGAAAAGTCTGCATTTTGGAAGGAAAATTAATTAAAATATAGGCCATTCCATAAGAAAAAATGCAACTTTATGTCATATCTCAAAAACTAAAAGTGACAGTTAAAATTTAATTTAGCGGGTGGATTCCCCGTGACAAAGTCTATAAAATTGCAATTTACTCTAAATCAAAATTTCCACTAATAACGAAGTTATAGACCCCCTTCCAAAATGCAGACTTTTCAAAAAGCCCCCGTAGCTCAAAGACGAGACGATATTTTAAAATACGGTTTTCACTATAAGCCTTCTCTTGAAATTTGAGCCTCGCAATGCGTGGTCAGTTTTTCTCTGTCTCCCCTAGAAGTACCTTAAACCCCCTAAAAGTGCCCAATTTGGGACACCCTGTACAGTATTTTTTTTAAAAACTTTTATACTCCACCATTTCTTAATTTCATTAAACTGCTCAAAAATTAAAGTGAACCCATTTTTTTTTTAATTTTTAAATTAAATTTATTCCTAAACGAAACGGTACAATTTTCTATGTGGTATAGCGTCGATTCTCCTCTTTTAATGTTTAGTTTCCTTGTTGTCCTGCGCTTGGCAGGTAGATTTACAGGGTGGCTACAACGCAAGTATACAAAAGTGCGAAAGTTTGCACTGCTCCCATTTCCCGTGCGATAAAAAAAAATATATGACACAAAATGACAGTCAGCTAAAGCCAAAAAAAGTAAATTTTCAGTTTCCCCTATATATTAGCTGGCCATACACACAGAGGTTGATCCGTCGCGTCGGTTTGAAACGGCACAGATAAGTCTGACCGTTTTGTCCGCAACGGTTTAAAACTGCTGCAGTCCACTAACACAAAAAAAATCTTTCGAATCGATCCTTCATATTGGTCTGTGGCAGACATAACCGCGCGTTAGTGGGCGAAAACTCAAGATTTATCTGCCGGTTAAACCAAAACTGTGGAATTTCGTCAAGTCGAAAGTTTTATACGGCACGGTATCTTATAAGCATAGTGTATGTAAAATGTTTCGTGCTAAAAAGAAGCAGGCTCTGTGTATGGGAATGATTAAGAATGTGGAAATAATGCATATTGGTGTAAAAAAGAGACGTTCCAAGTAAGTTAAAAGTTATTTGCTTAAGAGGCAGTGGCGGATCCAGGGGGGGGGCACTAGGGGCACTTGCCCCCCCGAGAATTTTTTGAATATACAAAAAATGAGTAAAAAGTAATGTTTTTGCTAATAAAAATGCAAAATTTTTGCGGCGCATAAATGTATGTATTATTATTATCATCGAAATTACAACCACTGACAAATTCAATAAAATGCTGCTTAAAAAAATATATACCGTTTTTTACCAACAGAAAATGTCACCTAAAGTGCCCCCCCCCCCCAGAAAGGCCCTCTGGATCCGCCCTTGTTAAGAGGAAACTATTTAGCCATGACCTTCTATTAAAAGAGTTAAGAGAAAATGATCCAGACGATTTTAAAAATTATTTAAGAATGGATATTAACACGTATGACCTTTTATTAAATTTGGTAAGAGAGGATCTTACGAAACAAGATACCCAAATGAGAAAAGCCATTGGACGAGAACAGCGATTAAATGCTGCCCTTCGTTTCCTTGCCACGGGAAGATCACATGAAGATCTGAAATTTTCAGTGGAAATTTCTGCACAGGCACTTGGTTATATCATTCCGGAAACATGAGCCATAATATTTAATAAATTAAAGAGAGACTATATGAACGGTCTGTTATCCCTGGCACAGTGTAAACCGACAGACAAGTCTGCGCCGGTTAAAATATCGACCGCGGAACCCACAAGTTTCGCCGGCCGGTCTGAACTCACAGATAAATCTGTACCGGCTATAACTGGCGCGTGAAATGTCCACTAATTGAAAGACAAATCCGCCAGTTTGAACCGCGCCGTTCCAAACCGGCGGGTCAACCTCTGTGTGTATGGCCAGCTAATGGCTGCACCTAAAGGTTAAAAATTTTGAATGAGTAATTTTCTGATTATTAAGTTTAGTGGGGTCAAAATAAGATGTTGGGCTGGGGGTATAAACTATATAAAATTAAGAAGTGGTCTACCGCGTTCTTCTGGTGCCATTTCGCATTTCGCCTTTAGTAGGTTTTGTGGGTAGTGAATTAAACTGAGCCGTCAGGCTCGGCTATGTAACGCTCATTCGGGTGAAGTCGGCTCAAGTCGACTAACTTTGAGAGGAACATTCAGCAAGAGATATGATGATGCTGATGAAGGCCAGTATTATTAATTTCGCCTTGTTGAAGTTTACACTTCTGCCGTGTGGTCTTAAGCACACACAATTTTTTTTTTACAAAAAATCTAGGGGGCCTTGTTAACTATAAAGCAGACCTGTGGGCTAATCTAAAAACACATTTTGCCCCCTTGCACCCCCTTTTGATAGTTGAAGAATCAATCCTTGGAGGCCGATTGTGTGCCAAGTTTAATTACTCTAGCTTAAATCGTTCAGAAATGAAAAACTATTTTGACACGTCAACCTTACTTTTTACCTGGGGCATTTTTAATCGATTATCAGAGGTATCATAAAATCTTCATTATAGTTAGTTATTTAAAAAAAAAAATAAATACAATTGTTATAGGTAATAAAAAAAGTTAATAACTTTGGTATACAGCATGTCCCATTTTCGATGGGATTAAATGGGAAACTCGGTTATTATTAAAGATATCGATTTTCTGATTGCACCTTACCGTGCTCTTTTTTGGAGCCCTTAAAAATGATGTAATCAGATTACTCCGTGGTTTCGCTAATACAGGGAATTTTTGAAAAAATTGCATTTTAATTAATTCCTTGTATCTCGCTTATTTTGCAGGATATTTTTATTCTGTAAAAACCTTTCTATCGCAACGTTTTTAGAGCAAAATAATGACGTTGTCAATTTTTTAAAATATTGTTTAGTTTTTGAGATATGGTATTTATCAGAAAAAAGTTAAATACGGACCTGGATTTTTTTATTACTATTTTGATTGGTTCCATGCTATTATTACCTTAAAATAATAAAACTAATATTTTTTTGATTTAAGGTTAAAAAAACTATTTAATATTTGAAAAAAAAATATAGTCCGAACCTGGAAATTTCCAACGTAATTATAAATTAAAAATTGCAAGACACACTAGTTGAACGATTTTTAGTTTATCTGTTTTGAAATGATAATTAAAAGATTTATAGTAAAAAACGTTAAAAAGTTACAAAAATAATATCATACTAATTATTTGATGGTAGCACAGCAGGTCGTGAAATTTACAAAACAAAAGCGTGGAATTGACATTGTCATTTTAGTTGTCATTTTTGTGAATGGCTTACATTTATATTAAACTGGCTAGAAATCGACCATATCCAGATTTTGAAAAATGTGATAGGTTTGACTGCTTCATTCAAGCAACAAAATCCCAATATTTAAATGGCAGAAATATTTTTATGCAAAATGCGTAAGAAAAATTACTGAAAAATGCCAACAATGTCTTACACATAATGGTAATCAGAAAAATTAGTTATTTTTTGTCATTTGTTTTTTTTTGTATTTTTCGTAGACTTTGTTTCAAATAAATCTATAAATTAACGTAAAACCATTTTAATATGCTAAGTATCAAAACAGTTAAACTAAAAGTTGTTTAACTAGCAATTTTTTATTTATATTTATGTTGGAAATATCCAGGTTCGAACTAATTTTTTTTTAATATAAATATTTTTTTTTACCTTAAAACAAATATTTTTAAAATTTTTATTATTTTATGATAATACTAGCATGAAACCAATTAAAATTGTAATAAAAAAATCCAGGTCCGTATTTAATTTTTTTATGATAAATACCATATCTCAAAAACTAAACAATATTTTAAAAAGTTGACAACGTCATTATTTTCTCCTAAAAAAGTTGCCATGAAAAGGTTTTTACAGAATAAAAATATCTCGCAAAATAAGTGAGATACAAAGGATTATTAAAATTACATTTTTTTCAAAAACTCCCTGTATTAGCGAAACTACGGGGTATAGCAAAAATCTGCGCCATTTTTAAGGGCTCAAAAAAAGAGCACGGTAAGGTGCAATCAGAAAATCAATATCTTTAATAATAACCGAGTTGCCCATTTAATCCCATCGAAAATGGACACGCTGTACATCATTTTTCTACTTCACCTAAAATTTTCCGATAAAAGTCGAAAAAACCGGTTTTTTGTTCTTAATTTTCATATCCTACGATTTTTTTTGTTTTTTGCGAGATTTGCCGAAAACACGTGATTTTATTTTAAATGTTTTTTTGCAACATCTAAAATTAGACGTTTTGGTCTCGTTTTAGTTTTAAAATAACCCGTAAAAGTTCACCTTAATAACTCTAAATCTAATCCATTTTTCCTTTTGGTTGCGATATATTTTTTTAAATTTTTAATAGTTTTCACTCTGCTATTAATTTTCTTTCTTCCAAAAGACATTTTCACTCTCCTAACAATAATAATAATTTAACTCCTAATTTTTTTTTATTTTAGTTATACATGTACCAGCTGTTTAGATCGCTGGCGTACATTCACTCGCTGGGCATCTGCCATCGGGACATCAAGCCGCAAAATCTCCTGCTGGATCCTGAGAGTGGCGTCCTCAAACTCTGCGATTTTGGTAGCGCTAAGCATCTGGTCAGGGGGGAACCCAACGTCTCATATATCTGTAGTCGATATTATAGGTACGCAATCATTTATACATCCCTAACCCTATCGATTCATCTAAAATAATCTGTAGCTCCTCGCTTGGAGGCTTTAATCACAACTACTGGCTAAAAAAATAACATTTGTTGATGAAACAACACAAATTATACCATATTCGTATTCCGTGCAAAATTTTTGAGTTTTTGTCCAAATTTTTGTTATTTGTCGTAATAGTTTTACTTTTATTTTTACGGCACTTTTAATAAAAATAATGGTATACCACTGTTTTTAGCTCACACTACTACTATACCATAGTAGTGTGAGCTATGGTGATCCTAAAAAAGTTGCTCCGATTTGAATGAACCGAACCGAAACGGCTTGCCCGATTTTAATGAAATTGGGTACTCAGGCTGGGTTTTGGGTTGAGATGGTCCCATTTAAAAATGAACAAAATCCACCGAACACAAGCCAAATAAAAGGGTGGGGGTAGATTTCAAAAATTAGAGTTTATGTAAAAATATGGCGTGTGTGATATCAAACGAAAGGTAATTGAGTCTGGAGTTAAACAAAATACATTTTAGTTTATTTAAAAAAAAGGGTGGGGGTAAATTTCAAAAATAAGTGTTTAAGTGGAAATATGGCGTGTGTGATATCAAACGAACGGTAATTGAGTCTGGAGTTAAACAAAATACATTTTACTTTTTAAAAAAGGGTGGGGCTAGATTTGAAAAATTAGAATTTAAGTCAAAACATGGCTTGTGTGGTATCAAACAAAGGGTAATTGAGTCTGGAGTTCAATAAAATATACTTCAATTTTTAGTTATATTGGCTTTCACGTAGATACACTATAACTATAGTACCCAGTGTGAGCTTAGGTGCCCATAGATTGGCAGAGTATTTACCTTGAGATAAAAGAATGTATTGGTTTGAGAAAACGTCGAAAATGTGTTATTTGGGTTATTTTGACCTATCTTAGCAATATCGTCGTGAAGTCTACCTGTGCGTGTGTATATCTGTCCATTATACGATAGCTCCTAAACCGCTGAACCGATTTTATGACATTTTTACAAAAGATAGTGTTCGACAATGTAACGAGCTGATTTGGTCAAAATCCAGAAAGAAATGCTAATCACATTTTTTTGACAATTAAAACATTTAAAACAATGCTAACTTTTTAACGGATCATCAATCAAGAAAATTATAGTCCGAACCTGAAAATTTCCAACGTTATTATAAAATAAAAATTGCAAGACACACTAGTTGAACGATTTTTAGTTTATCTGTTTTGAAATGATAATTAAAAGATTTATAAATAAAGTAAAAAACGTTAAAAAGTTAATAAAATAATATCATACTAATTATTTGATGGTAGCACAGCAGGTCGTGAAATTTACAAAACAAAAGCTTGGAATTGACATTGTCATTTTACTTGTCATTTTTGTGAATGGCTTACAATTATTTTAAACTGGCTAGAAATCGACCTTATCCAGATTTTGAAAAATGTGATATGTTTCACTGCTTCATTCAAGCAACAAAATCCCAATATTTAAATGGCAGAAATATTTTTATGCAAAATGCGTTAAGAAAAATTACTCAAAAATGCCAACAATGTCTTACACATAATGGTAGTCAGAAAAATTAGTTATTTTTTATAATTTTTTTATTTTTATTTTTCGTAGACTTTGTTTCAAATAAATCTGTAAATTAACGTAAAACCATTTTAATATGCTAAGTATCAAAACAGTTAAACTAAAAATTGTTTATCTAGTAATTTTTAATTTATATTTATGTTGGAAATATCCAGGTTTGGACTAATGTTTTTTTTTAAATATTAAATATTTTTTTTTACCTTAAAACAAAAATTTTTAAAATTTTTATTATTTTATGATAATACTAGCATGAAACCAATCAAAATAGTAATAAAAAAAATCCAGGTCTGTATTTAATTTTTTTATGATAAATACTATATCTCAAAAACTAAACAATATTTTAAAAAGTTGACAACGTCATTATTTTCTTCTAAAAAAGTTGCCATGAAAAGGTTTTTACAGAATAAAAATATCTCGCAAAATAAGCGAGATACAAGGGATTATTAAAAATACAATTTTTTCAAAAACTCCCTGTATTAGCGAAACTACGGGGTATAGCAAAAATCTGATTACGCCATTTTTAAGGGCTCAAAAAAAGAGCACGGTAAGGTGCAATCAGAGAATCAATATCTTTAATAATAACCGAGTTTCCCATTTAATCCCATCGAAAATGGGACACGCTGTACACTAAAGTATATTTATTATTTATACTACCCTTAGGTATAAACAGATGTGAGCTTTTGTTTATAGGTATACAAATAAACGGAATTCTTGTTGCCAAGTTTATGTTTATTAATAACAACACAATTTCAAGTCCAATATCTCTTTATATAATACCTGCAACTCGTTTAAGAATATTGTTAAATTGGCATCGTGGCATTTTAAAATTTGGCGACAAACAACCTGCCTTTGCTTTTTTGGTATTAAGCTTCCTCTATTAATTCAATGCTCTAAGTTATAATTATCGATTTAAGCTTTTTTATTTGCTTCCAGGGCTCCGGAATTGATATTCGGCGCCATAGACTACACAACCAAAATAGATGTGTGGAGTGCAGGCTGTGTCTTGGCAGAACTGTTACTAGGCCAACCCATTTTTCCAGGTGATTCTGGTGTCGATCAATTGGTGGAAATTATTAAGGTGCTAGGCACGCCCACCAAAGAACAGATCAAAGAAATGAACCCAAATTATACCGAATTCAAGTTTCCACAGATTAAGTCGCATCCGTGGCAACAGGTAGGTCTTAACACTACCTAATCTTTTTGATCTCTTAAAATCTAACATAAGTTACAAAGAAAATGTGTTAAAAAAATCTTCGTATAGTTGATATTGTATTAAAGTGGCACCGCGTCATCAAAACCGTGATGGGCGGGAAGGGGGTAGAGGGGTACATACAGTGGCACGCACTTCCTTTAATTTTTTTATTTATATTGATTCCCAAGACGAGGCACTGCACTAATTAGTCATTAGCTTACTATTTTACTTGCTTCTTATTTTTGTCTTCTTCTATACAATTTCGTTAGAAAGGAACATATATATACTCTTTTCTGGTTGTTACGAACATATTGATTTAGCCGGGCTTTGACGTTTTCTATTCGTTGTTGTTTTGATTGTTTTATGTCAAACAATTACGACCAAGCTTTTAAAAAAACAAATTACCATTTTTGCAACTAAATCAATATTTGCGCACATTTTAATATAATTTTGGATTCTCTTTTATGTTTTGGATCTTTATTTATTAGGTAAGTACCTTGTAGCACTCCGATGGCTCAGATTGGGTTTTGGTAGATACAGTGGACTATAATTAACATTGGCGCAAAAAATTCATTTAACTAGAGAAAGTAACTAATTTAAAAATTGTAGGTTAAATTTGAAAGAGAAATAAAATTGTGATATAGCCTCATGGAGAGGGACTTACCGCTGTTTTGAAGTTCCAAAGTGCAAGGTGTACACAAGACGCTAGCGCTACCAAGTCCACTTTCAATCCCTGACTTCGCATGCGCAGATCTGCCAATATTATTTACCTCATGTATTAGAATAGATGAATACAGGGTGATTTTCACTTGAATGATTCTAACCACATGAAAATAGAAAGTTTCAAAAACCTAACCTAACAAAACGTAATCAAATCTAACCAAACCGAACCAAAGGAAACTGAACCAATAATTTTTTTCAAAAAAAAAACTTTCCTGACTTCCTGCCCGGGATCCTAGAGGATGTGAATCCGAACCGAACCAAACCGAACCTAACTATACTGAACCAAACCTAACCTAACCAAACTAAACTACAACACGTACTGCTAATTAGGTTTAGTTGGGTAGGGTTAGGTTTGGATAGGTTCGGTTCGGTACGGTCCGGTTCGGATTCACATCCTCTAGGATCCCGGGTAGGAAGTGAGGAAAGTTTTTTTTTTGAACAAAAATATTGGTTTAATTTGCTTTGGTTCGGTTCGGTTAGATCTGATTAGGTTTCGTTAGGTTAGGTTTTTGAAATTTTCTATTTTCATGTGGTTAGAATCATTCAAGTGAAAATCACCCTGTACATCTATTCTAATACATGAGGTTAATAATATTGGTAGGTCTACGCATGCGAAGTCAGGGATTGGAAGTGGACTTGGTAGGGCTAGCGTCTTGTCAAGGTTCCATAAGAGCTATGTGACTTGAAGTTCCAACAGGATGATGGCACGATAATTTTAATTATTTGCGGTATTTTAAAGTGAATTTTCACTATTTTTTAAATTTAAATTTTAAGGTTGTCGTTTTCTAGACATGGCGACGCGCAGCACACTTTGTCTGTCTCTGAATCCTGCGCTTGCAGTTTTTTCGCACATGCGCACAGCACTTCACCCTCTATAGGAAACCATATCACTATATTTTAAATTTTATTGATATGTGAAAAACACGATAGAGGACGCTTGTAGTGCCAAAGTATATAAAAATAAAGAAATAAGAAATAAAATGATAATTCTTAAATTTAGAATAGAAATTACATTTTTTGCGTTTAATTCTCGCATTTTAATGCAATTTTGCTTTAGGTAAATTTTATAATAACTAATAGTTGACCCATTTACTTAGGATTAATATAAATTTAAGACTAATAATTTTATGTTCAAGACAAAATTTTACTCCATGAAAAATAGGAAAAAATAAAAGTAAAATTCAAAAATAAAAGAAAAATAAAGAGGTTTTTTATTGAAACCGAACATACCTATTTTATCTCTCCTTTAAAGGGTCTCAGTGTTTTATCATACAAATATAAAGCAGCACACTGCATCTACAAAGTGAAACACAAATTTTTTAAGGCTTCTTTACTTAGATTTTCCCGCAAAATTTGGTTTACTATAGTTATGACGCGGTGCCACTTATATACATCCTCAACTATACGTCTTTTTATGAATAGTTCCTTGGTGTAGACATGATATTTTGTATAATATAACCTAGAAGCGTGCGCATACTTTCCTAACAACTGTCAAAGAGAGTGCAAAGCAACTGTCAGAATGTATCAAGGGCCACTAGCCTAACCTGACGATCATTGATAAAACTGCTTGCTTAAAGACGAAAAAAGTTAACTACTAAAAACCGAACATTTTTTTTTTCATTATAACCTATGAACTATACCATAGATTTTAAATTTCGGTTTAGTAATAACGAATTTATAAGGAAATAAATGCAGACACGATTGGCAATGCAATCGTAGAATCAGTAAAACAATGGTTAACACAAAAATAGTTTCATGGCTAATCGGGCAAAAAGGAGTTTTTTGTTTTCCTTATATTTTTCCGTGGGTAGCTTGAAAGCTTAACCTCACGGGGGTCCAAGATCTAATGGACACCTAATAAGTGTTGACAGTTAACCGTTTCGTTCTTATGGGACTCCTCAGAACACTGCTGGTCAAGTGACAAATCTTGCGAAGTTAATCAGACGGTTTTGTCTCTAATTAAATGTAATTAGTGAGCGAACTATAGCAAGAGGCGCCATCTACCGAGATACGAGAGAAACAAAAAACCAAAAGCAGGGAAAACACTGCTATACAATATCGATCAATGAAAAGATCGAATGCAAATAAAAGAAAACAACAACTTGTTTGATTTTTAAATTCACGGGTATGGAATTTCACGTTTGTTAGTATTATTTGGCTTAAAAATTCCGTTGATTGACGCTCACTGTCTTGATGACGGGTAAAAATGCAAAATGCGTTGATCCGGCCTGAAAAGACAAAGAGCTGTCGTAGGTCACGGACTATAGTTGTTTTCTTTTATTTGCATTCGATCTTTTCATTGATCGATATTGTATAGCAGTGTTTTCCCTGCTTTTGGTTTTTTGTTTCTCTCGTATCTCGGTAGATGGCGCCTCTTGCTATAGTTCGCTCACTAATTACATTTAATTAGAGACAAAACCGTCTGATTAACTTCGCAAGATTTGTCACTTGACCAGCAGTGTTCTGAGGAGTCCCATAAGGACGAAACTGTCAACACTTATTAGGTGTCCATTAGATCTTGGACCCCCGTGAGGTTAAGCTTTCAAGCTACCCACGGAAAAATATAAGGGAAACAAAAAACTCCTTTTTGCCCGATTAGCCATGAAACTTGTTTGATTTTTAAATTCACGGGTACGAAATTTCACGTTTGTTTCAAAAATAGATTTTTTGAAAACCACGACACTAATTTGTACGTCGTTGTGTGAGGGAAAAGTAGTGATTTTCTACAAATTAAAAACAAACTAAAACATTTTCGGAAAATAAGAATAAACGCGCCATTTTGAACAAATAAGTATTCTGTCCGGCATTTCGAATTTTAAGACGGCGATAAATTTTGGTTATGATCTAAAAAGCAATCAATTCTCACCAGGATGTTTTTTATTTCATCAAAATCGGTTGGGTAGTAATGAAGTTTTAAGAAAATAAATGCAGACATAGAATATGCAAAACAATGGTTGAAACAAAAATATGTTTTTTTAGAACCACTGAACCGATTTTGCTAGTTCATACCTTGGTGTACATGGGGTCGCGGTTCGTTTGTCGAAAACACGTTTATCGAAAACATCTTTATCGAAGACATTTTGATCGAAAATCTTAATTTCGAATGACATTTTGATCGAAAATCTTAATTTCGAATGACATTTTGATCGAAAATCTTAATTTCGAATGGCACTTTTATCGAAAATCTTTTATTCGGTTCGGTTACACCCCCTCAAGGATCCCGAGAAAGAAATCAGGAAAGTTTTTTTTTGGAAAAAATATGATGCCTTTATCGAATTATATATATATATATATATATATATATATATATATATATATATATATATATATATATATATATATAACTTCATTCTCAGATTTTGTTTTCGATTAAAAAGCGATTCGCCAAAAATGTTTTCGATTAAAAAGTCATTCGAAAAAGTTGTATTCGATAAAAAAGTTTTCGATTAAAGCATTATTCGATCAAAATGTCATTCGAAATTAAGATTTTCGATCAAAATGTCTTCGATAAAGATGTTTTCGATAAACGTGTTTTCGACAAACGAACCGCGACCCGTGTACATGGCAAGAATGCAGCTTTTTCACTAATTTAGAAAAATAATTAAAACATGTTCGCAACACAAGAATAAACGAGCATCTTTGAAGGGTACATTTTAATATCGTCCGCCATCTTGGATTTTGAGATGGCAAGCAAAAAAATATATTTAGTCAAAATTCTGATTAATTCTCTATCAATTGCAGCTTGTCCCATTAAAATCGATTGTATATTTCAAAAGCTATAATGAAAAAAAATTGACCGGTTTTTTTTGGCCCATCTGGTACTTTCTTTTGCGAAAAGTTTGAGAGAAATGCCAGCTTTATGTGGGGTTTTGAGATGGCTTCAAAACTAATCTTTACTAGGCGGTATTCAGTATTAGCCTATGGGAATGTTTCTGTCGCATTAATTCTAACGTATCTCTTTCACTCTTTGTAGCATTGTTCTTGAAATTCAAACAAATCTAGGAAAAAAGGAGAAATGATCATCATATACGTACACTTATAGCGCTATTCTTGAATTCCGAGGAAATATGATTTCTCTCTCTTGAACAAACGCCTCTGATTGGTCCAGGTAGCTAATTTTTCTCGGTTTTGACGCGGATGACATCCTTTTCGGTGGAATTTGTTTTATTGTTGGTTTGGAAGAGAAACGAAAACAAACAATTCCATTAGAAATGATGTCATTAGTGTCGAAAGTGAGAGAAATTGCATGCTTAGAGAAATAGAATTTCCCCGATAATTAAGAATCGCTACTGATTAGGTCAATGCAGTTAATTCTTCTCCATATATGACTCCAAATTTCATAAAAAATTATTTCATTATTATCGAAAGGGAGTGGCATAATATGCAGAGGATTTTATTTGTGAAAGATTTCTTCTTTTTCTCTAAATTTGTGGGAATTTTAAGAATAATGAAAAAATATTCTTTACCCTATATTATTTAATATATCGTTTTCTATCGTGCCTGTAATGGCCTATGTTTCCATCTTTGTTGCTGGTTCAAAGAACATACGTTACATCCCAAGTAACATTTCTTTATTTGTAGCAGAAGCTAAAAGGTTGCAAGCGCCTTTTCTTAAAACCATTAGTTTCAATGTTTGGTCGCTAGCACGTTCCCATTACCCTTATATACCCCTTAGACCTCCTAAATGGGACTCCCCAATTGGTGGTGGCAACCTATGTATTAAACTCACTATAAAACCATAAGAAATAAACTCCAGCTTCGCCCTCCAGCGGTTCCACCAGTATAGAACCTTTTAGAGCCTAAAGCTATTATGCCAGGTTCTAAAAGCAACTCAGAAACGTCCTCTATCCTATTATAAAACTAGATTTGGTAATTTGGTATCCTGGCGATTCTGTTGAATACCATAATACCTTTAGAGTAAAGAAGTTTTCCTATAAAAGCTATATGGCGATATTTAAGATTCACAATGGCTATATAAAATAATTTAGGTCACAAAATTGCCAAAAATTGCCCAGTCCCAAAGTTATTTTATCACATAAAAATATACCGAGTTTGCCGTTTTGTTGATGATCAAATTGCCTGCCAGATTTATTTTTCTGATAAAATCGTATCTGAAAAGCTCTCAAAACAAGCCTGGCGCGCGCTCAAGAATGCTTTTTAATAGTTTTTTGATAACAAAATAGCAAACATTTAAAATAAAAAAAAAATCATTTACACTATTCATCATTAAAAAAGTCTGTTTGGTTTACATAAATCAAAATTAAAGTAAAATTATTGTTAAAAAACACTGCTAAAACGACTAAATAAATATTTTCTCTTTACAATAATTTTTAAATAAATTTATATACGCCATTATGGTTTTATAGTGGTCATTTGGTTTTATTTGTTACTGTATCGCAACAAGGATTTTTGAGTGTAGTAAAGTAAACATAGTTAACATAACCCCACTTAAATTTTTTGTATTTGTTTTTAAAGTGTTTAAAAGCGTATAATTCAGCACTTTTAAATGTTTTTTATCGTGCAATTTCGACACAATCGAGAGGGCCAGTGCAATGATATTCGTTGTGCCTGCAGGTTGGAGGGCAACCTCTTATATTGGCCGTCTAAACAGGCCTTATCTAGGCCTGGGTGTCCTACCCAGGAGGACGGAAACTCAACAATTATTAATTATTGGGCTTTAAATAATCAATCTTGCAATAGGTAGGTACCAATCTGTACATAGGTATATCAATTATTTTCACAAGAAATACCGAAAAAAATAAAACACGAAAGTATTTACTTACTTCTGTTAGAACCCTTAAGGAAACAAGGTTTTATATGGCCGCCTATTTAAATAATATTTAATATACAGCTATATGTAACTATAAATACAAAAGAATTAAGTTTACCTTTAAGCCTTCCTATAAAACCTTTTTAAAATGCCTAAAAGTAATGGCAAAAACTAAAAGTCTAAAGTTTATATTTACCACTCTTAAAAACCTTAAGGAAACTAGGTTCTGTATGGCCGCCTATCTAATCATATTTACTTTTAAACTACTGGTAACTATAAAAACAAAAGGATATAGATAACCTTTTAGCTCTATTATAAAACACTTATGTGATGACCTAAAGTAATGAAAAAAACTAAATGACAAAAGTTTATTTATATTTATTTATTTTTAAAAACTTTAGGTAAAATGGTTTTATAAGACCATCTTTATAAATCAGAAATCAATAAAACCAAAAGTATCTAAAAGGAACAGAAGGAATATCAGTTTTATTATACTCCCTTTATAAATCACTTTTTGGTTGTATAACACCCCTTTAGGTAATTGGCAATATAAATTACCTTTATGTAGCCAAATTGATCCTAAAACCCATAACAGCACCCTTTAAATAACCTAGAAACCAAATTAATAAAACCTTGAGTGGTAATAATGTTACTTGGGATAACACAAAAGATTAGATTGTATCTCAGCTTCTTCTCTTTTATTCCCTGTCTAGCCTCTGTCTGTCTAGAATCTAAATCTAAACAAATTTCCTGAGAGAAAAAGCACGGGATTGTTTTGTAGTGTGGTTTGTAGATAGAACATTAAAACTATATGCCTGGATAAAGTTGGTTTAAAAGATATTTTAATGATTCATAAAATGACACAGTAAGGCTGTGTCAAATTAAGTATCCATCATTGCTAGGTTTGTTACTATTCATATACAGGGCGATTCCACAGAAACTGGTCCTAAGCGGATATGTTTTAAACATTTTTTAGGTTATCAAAATTAGTTTTAAATTAGAACCAACACTTCTTAGCTTATGATCTTGAGTAAGGATTTCATATAGTTTTTCTATTTTCCCAAAAAATCCAAAGAAAAAAGCATTGAAATAATTTATATAAAAATATCCATTATTTTAGCTTAAAGATAAACATCTCAAAAAACGGTTTTTCCTTAAGCTTTTGATATTAAACAATAAATTAACCATACCGTAGTACCATATACAACAAATGTACCAATTTTCTTGCCAAAGTTCGCTTGTTTGTACTTGGTTTAGCCTAAAAATACATGGCATGATAAACTGTTGTCACACACGTAACGAAAACAGAAAAAAATGTATAACTCGGAAAATAGGCATTAATTAAATTAAATTTTTCTTGTCAAAGGCCAACACATTTATGAGATACCAGAAACAAAATTTTAAAAAATTGCATGTTAAAAGTTTTTTTTATCAACAGAAATAAATCTGTCACACACGTAACGAATATTTTAACTTTTGCAATAAAATGCAATATTTTCTAAGTAATAATTTTGTTTATTCAGTTTTCTCCTTAAATGTCTATTCTTTGAGTAATTCTAAAAGGAATAGTTTGTATAGTCATTGGCGTAAATAAAAAACAAAATAATTATATTATTCGTTGTGTTCATCTGCGGAATGCCACTAGACCTAATAATGTTATTCCAGTTAAACCTAAATTGGCCCTTACTTCTACAAATAACACTGTCGAATTTCAACAAAGTTGTGTAAAATTTACTTAGTACATGGTAACATTTTTATGAAAAAATTATATTTACAAAAAGGTTTGACGTTTCTTGAAATCTATACATTTTTAGACCTATGTTTATAAGAACCTCTCTTATAAGAGAAAACTTTTTGATATGCTCGGACACAAAAGAAAATACTAAAAATACCATATTTGTATTTGTTAATCAGTTGTTTGAGATAATTTTTACAAAAGGTCAAAAGGAAGATGTGATAATTTTTAGTGATGGACCATCATCGGAATTCAAAAATAAATACTTCCATTTTTAAAAGACAAATTTTATATAAAGATGAAAAATTGGTAGTCCAAAATTTGCTCGACTTTTATAAAGCTGCATCAAGTGTTTAAAATCAACTTCTTTATGAAGACAATAACAGCAGATTACCATTTATAAAACTAAATAGGCCTAACCCAAAAAATTCGAGTAAGAAGTTATTTGGTCAAGTAATTATGAAGTTTTTAAAAAAATATCCTTTTTAGTTGTCTAGTTATAGTTCTTTTTAAAAATAAAATACTATTAGCTGTTACTTTCTGTATTTTTTTATTAGTCACACACGTAACACGTTGTTGTCACACACGTAACTCACTTTTAAGTTTATAAATAAAATAATAAAATGCATAAAGGGGCATTTAAATATAAATCTTATTGTACAAAATATTACCAAGTATTAATTAAAAAATAAAAGTTGAATTAAGTATTTGGCAGTTCGCAGAGAACTTGAAAAATAACCAAAAATACATTATTCTGTTAAGAAATAAATGTCACACACGTAACGAATTTTTATAATCTTATAAGTAAATTAATATTTTTCAATTAGTGATTTTTTGGCGTTAACGTAAACAAAACTAACAGCTTAACCCAGCAAAATTATATTTAATAATTACGATGTGTTTTTGTTGGGTTTAAAAGCAACAATTCTAAAAAAAATAAGTCTGAATGTCACACACGTAACGGTGGAATCACCCTACAACATATTTTAAATTCGCAAACTAGTCGCATTTTTAACACCCTTGCATATGAAATAAAAAAGTTATTTAGTTTAAAATTGAAAGACTTATGAGGCATAAGTTTGAAACACTCGAGTGCGCAATTCTCGATTGTCTTTGTTCTACCATTACAAATACTTTATTTAATTAAATAATTCACGGAAAAGATGTGCAGTTTGTGGAAAAATGTCCGGGAGAAGTAAGGGCGCGCCATTCCATAGGTAAGTACTTATATTTCACTTTAGATTTTGTAGTCCATTTAAAATCAAGGTAAAAGGTCCTGCAATTGCGAAACGGATGAGACCACTTGTCCCCTACGTATTTTGGGCCGCTGATCACGAAAATGAGGGTTAAAGCTACCGCCCGTGGTTGGAACACCCTTAAAAATGCAAAAAACACCCCTAAATAGGGGTTTTTTTCGAATATTTTCGTTTTTTTGCCAATTAAGACATCTTATATGTTTTTTGGGGCGCTGATTACGAAAATGATGGTTAAAACTTGCCCCAATGCTCGAATCACCCCCAAAATCGCACAAAACACCCCTAACAAGGGGTGTTTTTTGGGGCGCTGATTACGAAAATGGTGGTCAAAACTTGCAGCAATGGTCGAACCACCCTCAAAATTGCTCAAAACACCCCTGTCAACCGTTGGATTTTGGTAAAAAATGAAATACAAAATACAAAAACTACAAATGGAATTTTTAGTATTTTAATTAATTTTAATTTTTAGTAAAAAACACCCCTTGTTAGGGGTGTTTTGTGCAATTTTGGGGGTGGTTCGACCATTACTGCAAGTTTTGACCACCATTTTTGTAATCAGCGCCCCAAAAAACCTATAAGATGTCTTAATTGGCAAAAAAACACTTTTAGTCGAAAAACACCCCTTGTTAGGGGTGTTTTGTGCGATTTTGGGGGTGGTTCGAGCATTGGGGCAAGTTGTAACCATCATTTTCGTAATCAGCGCCCCAAAAAACATATTAGATGTCTTAACTGGAAAAAAAACACTTTTAGTCGAAAAACACCCCCATTTCGGGGTGTTTTTCCCCAATTTTAGGGGTGTTTCCACCCTGTAATGCAAGTTTTCACCCTCATTTTCGTAATCACCGCCCCCAAAAACATATAGGATGACTAAATTTGCAAAATAACGAAAATATTCGAAAAACACCCCTATTTAGGGGTGTTTTTTGCATTTTTAAGGGTGTTCCAACCACTGGCGGTAGCTTTAACCCTCATTTTCGTGATCAGCGGCCCAAAATACGTAGGAGACAAGTGGTCTCATCCGTTTCGCAATTTCAGGACCTTTTACCTTGATTTTAAATGGACTATTGTTAATAAAGTTAAGTCTACAAGAAATCTGCACAATTAATTTTTTCTACCCGAAAAGGGAACATTAAGAGTTAAAGGGGGTCCTGGCTTCACGCATGGCGTGTAAGAATGCATGAGTACGCCCTGTGTTTAAGCTCTAAAATATTTGTAACACCACAAAGGGTTTCAAAAATGAGACTAGCTTGCAATTTAAGCTATTGTGTATCTTGAATAATAGCAGAGTTAGCAATGGTGGACACTTAATTTGGAACAGCCTGTAAAGAGGGTGTGCCATTAACAATAGCAGCCGCATTTATCTCAGAAATTACTATCACTAAGACTTCGGAAAAAAAAACTTTCATGACAAAATCCGGCCTTGTTCTATTGAATTCTGTAGCTTCCTGCTAGAGGCCAGTACTCACATCTCCCGACTCGAAAAAATTGGAGTTTTTGCCGAAACACTATTATTAAAAAATGTAAATTATGGCTCTGCTACAGAATAGCGCCTTACAAAATAGCGCTGCTTCAAAATGGCGCTGCCACAAAATAGCGCTGCTGCAAAATAGCGCTGCTTCAAAATAGCGCCAACAAAATAGCGCTGCTACAAAATAGCGCGCATCAAAATAGCGCTGCTACAAAATAGCGCCTTACAAAATAGCGCTGCTACAAAATCGCGTGCATCAAAATGGCGCTGCCTAAAATGGCGCTGCTACAAAATAGCGCGCATCAAAATAGCGCGTTTCAAAATAGCGCGCATCAAAATTGCGCTGCTTCAAAATAGCGTCTTATAACTTACCACTCCCGGTAACCTCATTCTAACATATATTTAAAAAAAAACTTCCCTGACTTTTTCCCGGGATCCTAGAGGGTGTGAAACCAAACCGAACCGAACCGCCATCCTAGAGATTGTGAAACCAAACTGAACTAAACCGATACTTCGATTCGGTTCAGTTCGGTTTCGGTTCAGTTTTGTTTCACACCCGCTAGGATCCCGCGAAAGAAGCCAGGGAAGTTTTTTTTTCAAAAAATATGTTAGAAAGAGATTCTTTAGTCAAACAGTTGCTGTTTTTAATGATGCTTTTTGAGCGCGTTTTTGATGCGCGCTATTCTCCCGGTAACCTCATTCTAACATATATTTTCAAAAAAAAACTTCCCTGACTTTTTCCTGGGATCCTAGAGGGTGTGAAACCAAACCGAACCGAACCGGCATCCTAGAGGTTGTGAAACCAAACCGAACTAAACCGATACTTCGATTCGGTTCAGTTCGATTCCGTTCAGTTTTGTTTCACACCCGCTAGGATCCCGCGAAAGAAGACCGGGAAGTTTTTTTTTTTGAAAAAATATGTTAGAAAGAGATCCCTTAGTCAAACAATTGCTGTTTTTAATAATGCTTTTTGAGCGCGTTTTTGATGCGGTGCTATTTTGTAGCTGCGCTATTTTGATGCGCGCTATTTTGTAGCAGCGCTATTTTGATGCACGCTATTTTGCATCAGCGCTATTTTGTAGCAGCGCTATTTTGTGGCAGCGCCATTTTGTAGCAGCGCTATTTTGTAAGGCGCTATTCTGTAGCAGCGCTATTTTGTAAGGCGCTCTTTTGATGCACGCTATTTTGTAAGCGCCATTTTGTAGCAGCGCTATTTTGTAGCAGCGCTATTTTGTTGCAGCGCTATTTTGAAGCAGCGCTATTTTGTAGGGCGCTATTCTGTAGCAGAGCCGTAAATTATACCCCATTTATATTTCTTGAAAAATTGTACTTATTTTGGACCCCTAAGGTATACCTTTATGTCACTTCCCCAGAAGAGGAGAATGAAACTTTTTATTAAAAAAAATATTATTCCTATGTGGTGCCCAAATATGTTCTTATTATTTAAAATTCATGCTTTTTAATTTTTGCTCCATGCTTGCATTGAAAATTAATAAGCATGGAAAACAAAATAACAAGTTTGTAACATCACATCCACAAATCCAGTTGCTTTTTTGGTAAATATCTTTTCTAAAGTATCTTTTAAAATTCCCACCTTGTTTTCTTTTCGAGCAAGTTTGCGATAATTCTAGTTCTGGAGTCGGCCTTCCTAATCTTTTAATTTCAATTTTTTGATGTAAATTAAAGGAGGAAAAGCTGGCTATAATGTTTTGTACACAATTAAGTCTTGAATTACTTCCAGGATTACCCGAACCCGAACTTATAACTGCCTCAGACATATTCGACACTAGTAGATAATAATTAACCCAAAAATTACAAACAAGAAGCCGAAAACAGCATAAAATTCACTTAAAACTGCGTAAATAAATTTTAATTACGCCCAATACACGCATACTAACGATAATATAAACAGTAATCAGCTGAGAACTATAAAAAACGATGCAAGTGTGTATTGATTTAGCGCACCACCCCGCCCTTTTCTCGGCCGATAGCCCGAGCATTTCCGATCCAATTGCGTGGCAAAAATTGGATTAAAGAGGAACGCCGAATCCACGCGCACCTCCAGATTCAAGCCCGCCCTCTCATATCTCTAGATTCAAGCGAGGCGAGGCGAAGCGATCGAAGGCCACCGTATGCGGCAGCAAGCGTCAAGTCGAAAAGATATTAATTACTTCCGTTAATGGCCGATAGATGCCACTAGCGGGATCGGGATCATTAAAAAATAAATAAAAAACAACAGTAATTATTTAATAATAGTTTGTATTTATTTATTTTTTTTGCTAGGGGTGCGCGCGCACCAGCGCTCCTATGGACGAGCCGCTCCCGGGTTTGGTACTTTTTATA
Organism: Aspidapion aeneum; assembly: GCA_963576565.1. Lineage (NCBI taxonomy): Eukaryota > Metazoa > Arthropoda > Insecta > Coleoptera > Brentidae > Aspidapion > Aspidapion aeneum. Next base: position 8,163,300 of record OY755039.1, read on the forward strand.
AATTTCTTCTTTGGAAAAAAAAACGCAAATTTGGACTCAAGATCATTAGGTCTAATAAGTCGTATATTTAATTATTTAATATTTATATTTTTTTAATTAAAAACTGACATTGTCATTCCCTCTCTGTGAGTAAGTGACATAGAGGTACACGTGGGGAGCCTAAATTATGTAGAATTTTTCAAGGAACAAAAATGAGATATAGATTGTAGATGTTAATCATAGCGTTTCTTCAAAAAATACAATTTTTGTATCTGGGAAATGTGATTACTGCCCGCTAGCGGGGAGCTACTGAAACAAAAATATTTTAGGTGAATTCCTAAAGCCCGATTTTCGCATGAACGTTTTTGTTTCTGAAGTCTTAGCAATAGTAGTTTCTGAGATAAGTTCGGCTGCCATCCTTAATGGCACACCCTATATGTAAGTAAGTAAAAGGATCAATAAACTGGCACAGTGATTTGCTTGCAGTTGATGCTGACGCAATTGTCGATGCCAAAGTGTAGCACAGAACACCAAAGAATCCGAGTAAGTCATCTGCTCTCATGTCGTAACATCTCGTTTGTTACTAATTTTGGCCATTTAGCTGCAGAGCGCAATAACATCAAGAAAACATTCAAAAAGTGTTCTATATCAAAATGACAAGTTGGCTTTAACCGACGACGAAGATAGTTGACTTGCTGGTTTAAATTTTTATCTTTTGTACGTCAATCACGACTTCTAACCTTAAAATGCGGTTGACGTTGTGTATCCTATTTACCATACCACATTTACACACTTCCTTAAAATTAAGTGAGAAATTGTTGAACTTTCGTCTAAGGCTGGTACAATTTGGCACACATACAAACAAAACTTTGGGTATAATCCGTAAAAATAAAAAGGCCGGCTATCACACTGGTCAGATCTTCTGAGTCAATCTGAGGTTTACTGAAAGTGTTGTGACGTAAACGTGCAATAGCCGTACATTCGCACAGTACAGCGGGTCCCATTTTCGATGGGATTAAATGGGAAACTCGTTTATTATTAAAGATATCGATTTTCTGATTGCATTGTTTTTTTGAGCCCTTGAAAATTGTGTAATCAGATTTTTGCTATATTCCGTAGTTTCACTAATACAGGGAGTTTTTAAAAAATTGCATTTTTTAATAATATTTTATATCTCGCTCAGTTTGCAAGATATTTTTATTCTGTAAAAATCTTTTTATGGCAACTTTTTTAGAAGAAAATTGTGACGTTGTCAGTTTTTTAAAATATTGTTTAGTTTTTGAGATATGGTATTTATCATAAAAAAATTAAATACGGACCTGGATTTTTGTTACTAGTATTTCGATTGGTTGTATGCTATTATTATCATAAAATAATAAAAATTTGATATTTTTTGTTTTAAAAAAGAATATTTAATATTAAAAAAAAAATTAGTCCGAACCTGGAAATAACATAAATATAAATTAAATTTGCTAGTTAAACGATTTTCAGTTTAACTGTTTTGATACTTGGTAGATTAGAATGGCTTTACGTTAATTTAAAGATTTGTTTGAAACAAAGTCTACGACAAACACAAAAAAAATAACGATTTACAAAAATTAATAACCAATTTTTCTTTAATGATATAAATGTTCAAACTGATTGCCATTATGTGTAAGACATTGTTGGTATTTTTAGGTAATTTTTCTTAACGCATTTTGCATAAAAATATTTCTGCCGTTTAAATATTTTTCAAAATATGGATATGGTCAATTTCTAGCCATTTAAGAATAATTTTGAGTAAGCCATTTACAAAAATGACAAGTAAAATGACAATGTTAATTCCCCGCTATTGTTTCTTCATGTTGAAGTAAATTTTATGAGGTGCTGTGCTACCATCAAATAATTACTATGATATTATTTTAGTAACTTTTTAACGTTTTTTACTTTATAAATCTTTTATTTAACGTTTCAAAGCAAAATACTCTGCCAATCTATGGGCACATAAGCTCACACTGGGTACTACAGTTTTAGTGTATCTACTTGAAAGCTAATATAACTAAAAACTGAAGTATATTTTATTGAACTCCAGACTCAATTACCTTTCGTTTGATACCACACAAGCCATGTTTTGACTTAAACTCTAATTTTTGAAATATACCCCCACCCTTTTTTTAAATAAATTAAAATGTATTTTGTTTAACTCCAGACTCAATTACCTTTCGTTTGATATCACACACGCCATATTTCCCCATAAACTCTAATTTTTGAAATCTACCCCCACCCTTTTATTTGGTTTGTGTTCGGTGGATTTTGTTCATTTTTAAATGGGACCATCTCGGCCCAAAACCCAGCCTAGGTACCAAATTTCATTAAAATCGGCCAAGCGGTTTTTGAGTTATGCGCGTTGGTCGTTACAGACAGACAGACGGTGCAACAAAAAAGTTTCAAAATCATCTGAAACGCAAAGATATATAAAAATTTTTGAAATCGGAGCAACTTTTTTTTTCTCGAAAAAATTAGGATCACCATAGCTCACACTACTATAGTATAGTATATGTGTGAGCTAAAAACTAAAAATCATTTAACTAGTCTTGCAGTTTTCAAATTATATTTACGTTGGTAATTATTTCCAGGTTAGGACTAATTTTTTTTTTTTAATAATAAATATTAGTTTTTTAAATTTTAAATCAAAAAATATGAAAGTTTTATCATTTTGTGGTAACAATAGCATGAAACCAATTAAAATGTTAATAAAAAAATCCAGGTCCGTATTTAATTTTTTTATGATTGATACCATATCTCAAAAACTAAACAATATTTAAAAAATTGACAACGTCATTATTTTGTTCTAAAAAACTTACCACAAAAATGTTTTTACAGAATAAAAATATCTTGCAAAATAAGCAAGATACAAGGAATTATTAAAAATGCAATTTTTTCAAAAACTCCCTGTATTAGCGAAACCACGGGGTATAGCAAAAATCTGATAATACTATTAAGGGCTCAAAAAAAGAGCACGGTAAGGTGCAATCAGAAAATCGATATATTTAATAACAACCGAGTTTCCCATATAATCCCATCGAAAATGGGACACGCTGTACATGTATGACTGTTTCGTCATCCTCCATACAGTCTACATTCGGTCTCTTCTGTTAGTCACATTCTGTGCATGGGTACTCTCAGTTGACAGTGACCCGTAAAAAGAACAGTCACTATACATATCTCCTGTCTGGTAAGTCCAATAATAATTATATTTTTATATATAATATATAAATAATTTCTGGTATATTTATCAAGTATTGTTGGAAGCTATTCTCCATCCATTTTAATATAGTTGATTTAGCAGCATTTTATGATATCCCCAGGGCTGGCTCCGGGCCGAAAAAAAATTTGAAAAACGAAAACTTGAACTTTAGAAAATTCGAGAACGATCAGCTGATTCACACAGAACACCGCGGAGCTAAGCGGTAGTTTAGTGTGGAAAAACGAGAGTCTAAGGTGGCGCCGCGGTGATCAAACTTTAAAAGCTCGCGTATCCAAACTGTAAACCCTAGTAGGTCAAACTTGTCAAGAAACCACGAGCCTGCCTCTATTTCAGTGATGCAAAGATCGCAAACCCAAAAAAAAAACAATGCTGCCAACATAAGTGGGGCCAAAACGTCAAACACATGCTGCAGTGAGTTTTAGGGTTTTTAGCAATGATGTCAGCAATCCATTTTGGGGTTAAGAAAAAAAAAGTTAAATGTTTCGTTGTTTTATATCTTATCAGTCATATCTTTTGGTTCTTTTTTTTATACCCTTTTCGATTTACGATCAAAAACCGCTCCCAGGCTATCCAAGATCAATCCGAAAATCTTTTATTTGTTCGATTTAAAACAGAGATGCTAGAACTAGAAGAGATTGGATTTCCAACCAAACAAATTTAAAAAAGAGTGGGTACACTATATATTTGAGATTACCATTGAAAAAGAGCTAAAATCAAAGAAACTTACGTAAACTAGCTGGAATAGACACAGGAGTAGAAGAGCACTTGTAGACATTCCGTCAGGTAGCCCAACCAAACTCGCTATTCTTTGATTTGATCGTGACCTTGTCAAAATGGCGTAGAGTGTTGGTTGCTGTATTTTTGTTGGAAAGGAAAGAAAATCTCGAACTTTTTACATACTAATAAAACCAGAATGTTTTAGGACCCTGAACGACAGTTAGATTATATCTCTATATTTAAAAAACTGACAAAAACAGAAATAAACAAAAACAGTGGTTGTGAAGTACTTGCCATTTCCAAACCAGATCGCAAAATGTCAAACTAAATCAAAAACGCGACGACGGCCGTTTTGGATTTGCCACTTTAACTTCTATAATCCGTGATTTAAAGTGAAGCGTTGCGTGTCGTCCTACTGAGATTTGTTTGTTCGATATGGCAAAACAGTTTTCTCTAATTTCGCGCGGATCGATATCTGTTGCTCTTTGTCCTGAGACGGATGCAGGGATTTAGATTAAAATTCAAAACAATAAAAGGGATCCCACAGCAAGTCTTCCGTTTCGGATTTGGTGCAGCAAGAAGTAAAAATAATACAAAAAACACTAAGGACATACGGTGGTAACGACCCCAACTAAAAAAGAACTAGAGGTACATTTAAAAACCTTAAACTGTTTCTCAGTTCACTAGTTTAGGGCATTTTTTTTTCGCATCTATTAAAGCCAACCTGTCATTTTTGAGTTCTGTCATCAAGCCTCGTTTAAAAGCAAGCTTTTATGCTTATTAAACTTCTTCTTTGGTGTGTTCTGTCTACATTTCTTAACACTTCAGTCTGGACAAGTTTAATGCTAACTCACCAGCGCGGCGTTTATGGATGATGGTGTATTTTTAAAGTGGACTGAATCCTGATTTAAAATAAGCCTAAATGGTGTTTTTAAATTAACGATAAAGAAGATTTGCTACAACAAAAAATACATTTTCAATCTTGGTACAGACACTATAAAAACACAACTGTTGTTGCCATGAAATAATCCCCCACCGCTTACGATTCACAGCATATTGCTTGCATTGATTTGACGAATCCCTATCCATCGTCATAAATTACAAAAACAAAATCGTCCAAGATCATAAATGAAAATGGTATAACTGTCCAATGGCGAAAACGGAATTATTAATAACCGGACATTATACAAAAACGTCATTCATCAATCGGACAAAATCATAAAAAGGGGCCGGGCCTAGCACGAGCAACCTTCTTTCTTTTCATGTATACTGATTTCGTCTATCTTCCTATCTTCTAAATCGATGTCATGGAAATTTGGCGGCAAATTTTAATCGAGAACAAATAATATTGTTGTTTTTGAACCTACAAATTCATAAAAAAATTAAAATGTCTGTTATATGAACCAGAATGTTTTAAGACCCTGAACGACAGTTAGATTATATCTCTATATTTAAAAAACTGACAAAAACAGAAATAAACAAAAACAGCGGTTGTGAAGTACTTGCCATTTCCAAACCAGATCACAAAATGTCAAACTAAATCAAAAACGCGACGGCGGCCGTTTTGGATTTGCCACTTTAACTTCTATAATCCGTGATTTAAAGTGAAGCGTTGCGTGTCGTCCTACTGAGATTTGTTTGTTCGATATGGCAAAACAGTTTTTTCTAATTTCGCGCGGATCGATATCTGTTGCTCTTTGTCCTGAGACGGATGCAGGGATTTAGATTAAAATTCAAAACAATAAAAGAGATCCCACAGGCAGTCTTCCGTTTCGGATTTGGTGCAGCAAAAAGTAAAAATAATACAAAAAACACTGAGGACATACGGTGGTAATGATCCCAACTAAAAAAGAACTAGAGGTACATTTAAAAACTTTAAACTGTTTCTCAGTTCACTAGTTTAGGGCATTTTTTTTCGCATCTATTAAAGCCAACCTGTCATTTTTGAGTTCTGTCATCAAGCCTCGTTTAAAAGCAAGCTTTTATGCTTATAATACTTCTTCTTTGGTTTGTTCTGTCTACATTTCTTAACACTTCAGTCTGGACAAGTTTAATGCTAACTCACCGACGCGGCGTTTATGGATGATGGTGTATTTTTAAAGTGGACTGAATCCTGATTTAAAATAAGCCTAAATGGTGTTTTTAAATTAACGATAAAGAAGATTTGCTACAACAAAAAATACATTTTGAATCTTGGTACAGACACTATAAAAACAACAACTGTTGTTGCCATGAAATAATCCCCCACCGCTTACGATTCACAGCATATTGCTTGCATTGATTTGACGAATCCCTATCCATCGTCATAAATTACAAAAACAAAATCGTCCAAGATCATCAATGAAAATGGTATAACTGTCCAATGGCGAAAACGGAATTATTAATAACCGGACATTATACAAAAACGTCATTCATCAATCGGACAAAATCATAAAAAGGGGCCGGACCTAGCACGAGCAACCTTCTTTCTTTTTATGTATACTGATTTCGTCTATCTTCCTATCTTCCAAATCGGTGTCATGGAAATTTGGCGGCAAATTTTAATCGAGAACAAATAATATTGTTGTTTTTGAACCTAAAAATTCATAAAAAAATAAAAATGTCTGTTATATGAACCAGAATGTTTTAAGACCCTGAACGACAGTTAGATTATATCTTTATATTTAAAAAACTGACAAAAACAGAAATAAACAAAAACAGCGGTTGTGAAGTACTTGCCATTTCCAAACCAGATCACAAAATGTCAAACTAAATCAAAAACGCGACGGCGGCCGTTTTGGATTTGCCACCTTAACTTCTATAATCCGTGATTTAAAGTGAAGCGTTGCGTGTCGTCCTACTGAGATTTGTTTGTTCGATATGGCAAAACAGTTTTTTCTAATTTCGCGCGGATCGATATCTGTTGCTCTTTGTCCTGAGACGGATGCAGGGATTTAGATTAAAATTCAAAATAATAAAAGGGATCCCACAGCAAGTCTTCCGTTTCGGATTTGGTGCAGCAAGAAGTAAAAATAATACAAAAAACACAGGACATACGGTGGTAATGATCCCAACTAAAAAAGAACTAGAGGTACATTTAAAAACTTTAAACTGTTTCTCAGTTCACTAGTTTAGGGCATTTTTTTTCGCATCTATTAAAGCCAACCTGTCATTTTTGAGTTCTGTCATCAAGCCTCGTTTAAAAGCAAGCTTTTATGCTTATAATACTTCTTCTTTGGTGTGTTCTGTCTACATTTCTTAATACTTCGGTCTGGACAAGTTTAATGCTAACTCACCGGCGCGGCGTTTATGGAAGATAATGTAGTTTTAAAGTGGACTGAATCCTGATTTAAAATAAGCCTAAATGGTGTTTTTAAATTAACGATAAAGAAGATTTGCTACAACAAAAAATACATTTTGAATCTTGGTACAGACACTATAAAAACAACAACTGTTGTTGCCATGAAATAATCCCCCACCGCTTACGATTCACAGCATATTGCTTGCATTGATTTGACGAATCCCTATCCATCGTCATAAATTACAAAAACAAAATCATCCAAGATCATAAATGAAAATGGTATAACTGTCCAATGGCGAAAACGGAATTATTAATAACCGGACATTATACAAAAACGTCATTCATCAATCGGACAAAATCATAAAAAGGGGCCGGGCCTAGCACGAGCAACCTTCTTTCTTTTTATGTATACTGATTTCGTCTATCTTCCTATCTTCCAAATCGGTGTCATGGAAATTTGGCGGCAAATTTTAATCGAGAACAAATAATATTGTTGTTTTTGAACCTAAAAATTCATAAAATAAATAAAAATGTTTTTTCTTTTAATTAGCTCTCCTGTCCTTCTTTTGAGAGGTCGAAATCCGTGTTAACGGAACCGAACCGAACCTCTTGGTCAATTAATTGCAAATGAATCCTAACCTAGGGCCCAACACCTGACCTTTTCTAAGGAAAAATACTAAAAATACCGTATGTGTTATAGCAAACCCTATGAAAATACGGCATTTTCATTAGGCATGGCAGTAAAAAAATTGCAGTAAAGGACGCTTCAACTTTATAGCAATATTAGAACCTCTGTTCTTTAGGTGAACGTCAGAAGCTAGGCCCTTTTTATGATTTTGTCCTTTTTGATTTTGTGCGGTTTTGATAAGAGACGTTATACAGAACTTAAATTTTGCTCTTGTCTTGTTTTGAAGAATGATGATGATTTAAGACGATTTTTTATTTGTCATTTATGATAAACTACCAAAACAAATGGTGCGAGGAAGGCTAAAACTTAGTCCAGACTATACTTCTCCTGTGTTAGGTTGATTTTCATTCATTGGCATTGACGCAGTTACCATAGTTTGTCAACATGTGTTCTTAAGTTTTTTCGTCTTAACAAAAACGTTTTTTTTTTATTTTACTAAAAGACTGGTGGACGTAGTTGACTATACGGACACAACTACAGAGGAAACATCATTCAATTATGATTTCACTTACAAATACCAATTTGGACATTTTTACACTTATTTGGGTGTGGACAATACAAAAATAGGCAATGGTTTAGCCATAACAAATCTTTACCGAAAATCGCGTGTAAAACCATAAGCGGATTAGGCCGCCAGTTTAGGCTTTTCTTTTGTTTACATATTTTGACAACGTATGACTGATGTCGAATTTATGAGCCTTTTTCCTTTGTTTATTTAGGTAGCTAGGTATGGTTAGGTTTATCTTTAAATCCTAGGTTAGTTTTTATGTTTTGGATTTTTGCTAAGTATGAGCAGGTTAATTTTAATTTTAATAGTTTTTCTATGTCAATTTAGTTAGATGCCTTAAGGATTTAAGTCAGATTAGGTTAGTTTTTTAAGTTTTTTCTGCTTAAGTTAGGTAGGTTGATGTTAGGGTTCGGTTTGCTGGTTAGACTTTTTCACCAGTATTTACTAAGACCTTAAGACTTAGCATTGTAGACCGGGTTTAAGTATCAAGTCTATAGACTTGATACCGACCGGTTTAAGTGTATTTTTTTAATACTCACAGGTCAAATAACTGCAAAGATTTGGTCCACCCTAATGTGCAATATGATAGTAAGCATTTCTCAGTGAGTTTCATCTCATATAAATTCAAATTAACTTTAGAAATAAAGAAAAACCACAGAAAAATTTTGTAACCAAATGTCATTTTTTGGAAACTTAGTCCGTGCAGTCGTAGGATTCCCGTTAAAAATAGTCTCAAATTGTAGTACCACCCCTGAGGGGTGGTTTAAAGTTTGAAAAACAATAGAAATAGTCCATGATTGACAAAAAAACATACAAAAATATTAAAAGCTAAATAATACATAAATAACTTAAAACTATATCTGTAGATGCATTACCGTGTTAAATACGTATCAATATTTAACTACTGTAAAAAGCACAAGATATATTAGAATCCCTTTTCAATTACTCATTCACTAAAACAATCGACCATCGGTTTAATCGTCGCTAACTTGTCTAAAAAATTAACATGTAAAATATAGCGGACAGCTGACTTACACCGTTTTTATTCGACATTTCCTAGTGACATTTGGAGGTTTAAATATGGCTACCATTTTCATCAACCAAAATGTAGACTTTTAAACCTAGGATTGTAGTACTTAGCACTGTAGAGGCTTTAGTAAATACTGGTGTTTTTGTTTATGATTAGCTCCTAAAATTTTTAGGTAAAATAGTGTACAATACTCTAAAAAGCTGATTAGATTTTGACAGTTTAAAAATGCGGAATATAGTAGAAACTAGAACACGTCTCTAATTTATGTTATTACTAAAAACTTCGTAGGAGCTTCTGTTTCTGGGATATTTGCAAAAACTTTTATTAAGGCTGATAGAGCGTGGAGTTCACTTGGAGTTTGCCAACACGGGTGCTAATGGGCTAGGAAGGTATTAGATCCATCATGGATCCATTTATTTTTTCTTGACTTTTGTTTGTTTTTCTCTTGAGGATATGGCAACAATGCTAATTTTAAAATTGCATAGATGTGTAAACATCAATTTGGTTAGTTGCAATAATTGCCATGAAGTTAAGCAATTGTTTGAAAAGTAAGGTGAAACCGCTGATTTTAACGTGATTACATGTTGTTTTTCTATTTTATTTTTTGACCACTGGATAACACAGAAAAGAAAAACATAAGAAAGAAGTTATTTTTTAAAAATTGTGTGTTCCGATAGTCAACTGGACCCAAAGACTGATATGTGTTTTAATTTTTTTGTCTTCAGTTGTGAAAAAAGCAAACCCCAATTTTTATCAAGTAATGGTAAAAAATAAAAATACTCTGCCAATATATGGGCCTCTAAGCTCACACTAAGTACTATAGTTATAGTGTACGTGTGAGCTAATATAACTAAAAACTGAAATAAATTTTATTCAACTCCACACTAAATTACCTTTTGTTTGATAACACACAAGCCATGTTTTGACCTAAACTCAAATTTTTGAAATCCACCCCCACCCTTAAAAAAAACAAAAACTAAAATGTATTTTGTTGAACTCCGGACTTAATTACCTTTCGTTTGATATCACACACGCCATATTTTCACTTAAACTCTAATTTTTGAAACATACCCCCACCGTTTTTTTTAAATAAATTAAAATGTATTTTGTTTAACTCCAGACTCAATTACCTCTCGTTTGATATTACACACGCCATATTTTCACATAAACTCTAATGTTTGAAATCTGTCCCCACCCTTTTATTTGGTTTGTGTTTGGTGGATTTTGTTCATTTTTAAATGGGACCATCTCGACCCAACACCCAGCCTAGGTACCAAATTTCATTGAAATCGGTCAAGCGGTTTTTGAGTTATGCGCGTTGGTCGTTACAGACAGACATACAGACAGACAGACATACAAACAGACAGACAGACAGACGGCGCAACAAAAAAGTTTCAAAATCATCTGAAACGCAAAGATATATAAAAATTTTGAAATCGGAGCAACTTTTTTTTTCTCGAAAAAATTAGGATCACCATAGCTCACACTACTATAGTATAGTATATGTGTGAGCTAATAGCAGGGTATATTAGGTCCTTTGTTTAGCTTAAAGCCTTTTAGAATTTAAAATTTTCATGCCTGCCGGTACATACGGAAAATCATCATCCGTGTGAATACATATACAGGATGTCCTGTAAGCACCGGTACCCGGAAATATCTCGAAAAATACAAATAATTATTATTTGATTAGGACATTTTGGACAAACCTCATACACGACTAAAAAAATTTGATATCTAATGATTCTGGTTTAGTTTTATGAAAATGCAGAACTTTTTATAAAGAATAACTTTCTTTTCTAAAATTAACAATAAAAAGGTTTTCCATTCACTTAGCCAGAAATACTATAATAATATGTAGGCAAAGCTGATATAAATAAAAGTCCTTAGATGGCGGTGCACGTTGCTGCACCGGAACGTGTTGCCTACCTTATGGGTGATTAGCGAGCAAGCCGGGCCCGCTTAAAGCCTTCACACACACAATTTACGTAATCCGTAGCATGGCGCATAGCGGGCTTTCAACCAATCAGCGATCGAATAGCAGCGGCCATATTGGATTTACGTAAGAAAAGTCCATAAGGTTGAACTTCTTACGCGTTATGTTTTTTTGTGTGTGATCGGCTTTAGTCGTCGCGGGGTATTGAAGGTAGAAAGTCCGATATCCGGCCTTCAAGTATAGAAACTTAAAGCTGACTATCTATAAGTAACAGTTGCTCGCAGTTTTAACTTAATTATAGTGAGCACGATCAAACGAATTTTTTATTTTGCTTGTGCTTGCGTAGTGTAGAAGGCCTCCGATAAAATTTTAGCTCGAGTCTATAAACTAGCAAATCATCATAGAAAATTCGCGTTCAGTGTGAACAATTGAAAAACAGACTAAGGGTCTAATTTTTAATCGTATTACTTTGTTTTCTATACAATTAAAGAGACATCTATAATCGCGCGCGATTTAACGATATTCGTTTTAGTGTAAACACAAGGACGAAAAGTCTGCAAGGACATGCGGACGAATTTGTGCGATCCTGCTGATTATAATACAACGATACATTAATAAGGAACTGCTTTTGCGGTATTTTTAAAACCAAATTTCCAAAAAGGTTTTTATTTATTTAATTTTCAGGTGTTTAGGGCGCGGACTCCTCCGGAAGCTATTGAACTAGTAGCCCGTCTTCTGGAATACACCCCTTCTTCGCGGATCACACCTTTGCAAGCTTGTGCACACCCGTTTTTCAACGAGCTACGGGAACCCAACACGCGGTTACCCAATGGAAACGAACTGCCGCCATTGTTTAATTTTACAGAACAAGGTAAGTGCATAAAATAAAATTTGTTTATTTTCTTTCAAGTGTGCATATTTGACAGTCACTGAGCATCGAAAGAGTGACATAAAAATGATTACCCGAATTTGAATTTTCTTAAAAACTATTTCCTCATGTTAAAAAACCAGTGCTGAGTTTACAGAGTTTCAAAATAAAATAAAATAAACTAACTAAAATAGTTACGGAAAACCCTATTCTTGTAGACAGGGTTATTAAAGACAGTCAGACAGAAAACTAAATGAGAAAAAAAGAGACGGCCATATGCCGATGTTGCCACTATAGTTTAAAAGTAGTGAGATTAGGTATAGGCCTTGCCATACGCAGTTACACTTTTGTGACTTTGACATGAAATAAACATATTTCCTAACCAGAAATATATTAAAAAGTAAATATGGTTTCTGAATAAAAAGATGCTGACTGTAGGTTGACAAAAAAAAGCATGCCAATTTTCAGATTTTTTTTGTTGCTCTCAGTATGCATATGATAAATAAGGAGGTTGGAAATGTCACAAAAGTGTAACTGCCTATGGCAAGGACTATAACATAGTCGAAATTAACTTTTCTGATTTTGTATTTGGACATGTTTTAGGTTGGGATAAAAAATTTTTTTTTTTAATTAATCTTTAAAATTGATAAAAACCCTTTTAAAAACGTATTTTTTTCTTACCAATTTCCATCCACTTTTATTAATTTTTCACCTCTGAGTAGGTTTTCCACAAAACTGCGGTCCAAATGACAACCGCAGTAAGTGATTTTTTTTTTACTTTCAGATTTTTTGATAATGTGTTATTTATTTAATGTATGCATGTTTTTTTTAAAATTTTTTCTTTTAAAAAAACTGTTTTTACAGAAGCTGAATTTAATTTTACACCCAAATATCAAAAAATCTCAAAATGTGAAAATTTGACAGTTGTTACCGTTATTGTTACTAAGAATAACGGCAACATTTCAGGGCAAAAAAGATAGACTTTGGAACACTAAAGATAACATAACACAAACTTTAATTTAGTAGTTTTTAGACTCCCTCATCATTTTGTTTATTTATGTTTGTTTTTTTTAATTTTTATTAGATTAATGGGTATTTACAAACCAAACTACCGAATTTTATAAAAACTTTGACTGCATTAGAAAAACCGTACAAAACTAATCTTAAAAAATAACGGTAACATTAAAGGACGGCCACCGTAGGTACCGGGCGGCCGCTGTTTAGCGTACATAACCAAAAAAAGGAGCTGCTAATGCGCAGACTCGGTAATAAAAATAACGGTAACAAAGTGTAAAATATTGAATTGACTGCTTTATGGTTGATTGGTTAGTTATTGGATTTTTAGTTCAAAGCTATTTGCAAAGATAGCGCTAGAAGTAAAAATTGGCGCCAGTTGGCACCTACAGCTATCCATAAGACCCAGTCGTTCTGGTGTTAAGGTAGCTTTATTTTTATCGAAAATGAAAATTTCAATCAATTTGGGAAAACTACGTTAGTCAAATTGCTGTGGTTTTTGAGTTATACTAATTAGTCCCAGATAAAAGTAACTCCATATAGTCTTCTGGGAATTTCGGAAACTGTAAGACAAAAATTTTGATTAAATGAGAAGAAAGTAGCGCTATTCCGAGCCCAATCAAATGCTGTGTCGAAATTCAAAATATCTACTAGAAAATTCAAAATATCGAGCTAAAATTAACTTTTTTAGAGTAAGTGCATTATTTTTAATTAAATTAGCAGCAAAGAACTGCATTGTGCAATATATCTGTTTTTCTTTGACCCACACAAATTGTATATAGCATTTCTGTTTAACTTATGGATGATTCTACAAAAATGGTGCTGTGGAGTGGGAATGCATATTTTTCAAACACAGACTGCAAATGAAGCATAGTTTTAGTTATAAGATTTAAAACGAAATGTTTTCTTTATGAAGCATTTGAGTTTAATGTATAAAAAAAATTGCAAGTTTATAATATTTTTTATTACAAAGCAAATACCTCATTCCTGTGGTGTAGTCCCAAACCAAATATTAAAAATTGAAAAAAATATCCTAATAAATAATATTTAACCAAGTCTTAACTATTTATCAAAAAATTGATAAAACTTAACTAATTTTACAATTTTAAACGTGCTCCATTTTTAATAACACAATATTTGTGAAAACCACCGGTTAATTTCTAGAGAAAGAGACGCCCCTGGATATCTAATTTACTTGTGAGGATTTACTTGTGAGGGTGACAAGTTGTGACAGATAATGTTAACTTTAGTTTGGTTTAAGTTATAGATCTTTTTATTTTCGGCAGAAAATTAGTTTTTTGTCAGAGAAATTCAAAAGGAACGCTTCAATTATCATTCCTCTGGTAAATATTCGACTGATATCAATAGTATAATTTTTTTGTTGATTGTTTTAAAATTATAAGTATAGGAACTTTGTTTATATAAAACTTAAGTTAAGTAGTCTAAATAGATTTTGATTTAAACTGAAAAACCATTAAAAAACTCATTCCTCTGGTACTCATCCCTCTGGAATTTTTATGCAATAATTCCTAAAATTCGGGAAAATAAATGTTTCTTAGCTTACACCTAATTAGTTACATAAATTAAAAAAAACAACATTATTTACTGTGCTGTACTGTTATTTAAAGGCAATGACCAAAAATGATATCCATATAGCCCACTTTTGGTAGAATCATCCTTATGAATATCAGATTCCTAGATCCCACTTTTAAAACCCTGTATATAGAAACCATAAAAATTAGAGTTTCAATTTTAACGATTTTAATTTAATTGCGTTTTTGCTTATATTTACCACTCCAGTTGCGTCCAGTTGAAGTAATTTTTAAAAATCAGTAAACAAACTTTTCAGGTTTTTATAAAAAATATTGTGAATTTTTTTTATTACAGTCGTACTTCGATAACTTGAACAACCATGTGTGTTACATAAAAAAATCGACTTATCAATTAATAAACAAAAATTTTTACGGCGTTTTCGTATGTTCTGTGAATCAAAATTTACATGGTTTTTTTAAGCAAAAATACTTGCAATAATTCTAATACGACCTATATTAAAAACGTTCTCCTCTAATACATGTGAATACATCATTTTTGTTATTATTTTTGTTCTTATACATATGTATGGAGGTACAGGGTGTCCCAAATTGGGCACTTTTAGGGGGTTTAAGGTACTTCTAGGGGAGACAGAGAAAAGTCTGCATTTTGGAAGGGGGTCTATAACTTCGTTATTAGTGGAAATTTTGATTTAGAGTAAATTGCAATTATATAGACTTTGTCACGAGAAATTCACCCGCTAAATTAAATTTTAACTGTCACTTTTAGTTTTTGAGATATGACATAAAGTTGCATTTTTTCTTATGGAATGGCCTATATTTTATTTAATTATCGAATTCGTCATTGAATTCTTTTCAAAATAATGTATCATATGTCATTGTTTGATTAGGCGGTTTAGGAGATATTCAGCTTTTTCACTTATTTCTAGTGCGCTATGATTTCCTGCTGAGGCAGGTCAAGGCACTCCAGTATTTTTATTATTTTACACAGTAACATTTTAACATGTCATACTTTTCATCGTTTTGATACATATTTCAAAATAAAATTAAAAACGTTTTTGTGCAAAATAATTTCACATCAAAGCGTAATGTCAAATTGTTTAAACAATTAAAAACAATGACAAAACGCCAAGACGCAAGGCCAACTTGATTTGCATAGTATAAGACAACAAAACTATAGGATCATTGAAGTAGGATTTGACCGCAAGGCTTTCATGTCAATGGCGCATGACGTCATTCAACGCACACACATAAAAATAAAAAACTTTAATTATCTCCGAAACCGCTTAATCAAACCATGACATATGTTACATCATTTTGAAAAGATTCAACGACGCATTCGAAAATTAATTAAAATATAGGCCATTCCATAAGAAAAAATGCAACCTTATGTCATATCTCAAAATCTAAAAGTGACAGTTAAAATTTAATTTTGCGGGTGAATTCATCGTGACAAAGTCTATAAAATTGCAATTTACTCTAAATCAAAATTTCCACTAATAACGAAATTATAGACCCCCTTCCAAAATGCAGACTTTTCAAAAAGCCCCCGTAGCTCAAAGACGAGACGATTTTTCAAAATGCGGTTTTCACTTTAAGTCTTCCCTTGAAATTTGAGCCTCGCAATGCTTGGTCAGTTTTTCTCTGTCGCCCCTAGAAGTACCTTAAACCCCCTAAAAGTGCCCAATTTGGGACACCCTGTACATATTTATTTTAACGGCAACTACATGTTTATTCTACCGAAAAACGTCGTTTTTTGGGACATAGTAACGTACACACACCCCTAAACGTATAGCACATCAAATACAAGTTACACTGGATAGCGTCTTGACCACTTTCCAATGCAAACAAACAAGTTAGAACGATTTGTAATTAGGTGATTTCCCCAGAAAATTCGACTTATCGAAGTTGGCGCCACATACAATGTTCGAGTTATCAAGATATTCGACTAATCGAAGTTTAAGTTATTAAGACCAAATTACATATATTTCTTACCCTTGACGCCATTGCAAACAGTTTGGTTCGACAATTTTGAGTTATCGAAGTTCGACTGTATGTTTTTTGTAGATGATAAGATGTTATTTTCGGCAATGTATAGTTTGAATTCATTAAATATACTGTGAATATACCATAGCCGTCCGTAAGTTGAGGGTTATTTTCTAAATTGGCTAAAATTTCCTGACGACAAAGCATTTAAGTTGACATCCGACGTCGAGGCAGAATAAGCATGCCTCGCTGCGAGCACATCGCATTTATGCTCAAGTGAATACTCGCGTTGAATCGAACAATATTCAACGAATGTTCGTTTGAAGTATCCATGCATTGCATTTGGCCACGCCTTCAAGGCACGTAGACATACGTATGTTTGTTCGGCCTCGTAGCGAGGCGTGCGAATTCTGCCAAAATGAAGACGCGCCTTATTATATCATCCAAATGCTGCCTGGGACTGTATAAATTATTAGCCCATTTTCTTTCTAATCTTATAAATGGCATGTTTAAGCTTGTAACAACCGAAATCCAATGGTGGGTGTGCTTTCGGGCTGTTCGGCCGTCGTCGTTGGAAATTCGTTCTCGACGTTTCGCCATCTCGAGTGGATGGCATCTTCAGGAGATGTTGACTGTTTGTCGGCTTCTCGAAGACTGCAAATCCTTATTTAAAAATAACTATATTTTTCGCTTGCTTCGTATATTTTTTTATATTGACACAATATCTTCTTTGTTGCAGAATTAAGTATCCAGCCGTCACTGAATAGCGTTCTGCTGCCGCGCAGCGTGCAGGAGCCTGGCACCCAAGACGGCGGCGCCGGCGCTCAGGGCGGCGGCGTGGAAGGCGCGTCGGGTGCCGGCGGTGGCGTGAACGCTAACGACAATTCTTCCTCCCCCCTCCAGGCGGCCGCAGCAGCGTCGTCCGGTATAGCTTAGTTTAAGTTTAGTAAAAAGTAAACCTAACAAAAAAAATGAACACGTTTAGCGGCCATTTTGCATCACATCAAGTGGGGACTTTGTCACCAGCTAAAGTACCAAAAGCCCAAAAAAGTTTTTAACATTTGACAGAAGAAATCCCCAAAAAATAATTTAATTGTTTTATTTTTCGGGTAAATAAGACAAATATGTGTCTAAGGATAACGTAATGTTTTTTCTGTTACACTGATATTCATGCTTTGTCATTACTTACCCTACGAGTTCATAAATTAATTTTTATAACTCTAAAACTTGATCTAGTTGAATGAAAAACAAATATTAGACTTTCTGTCTTTTGGCTAGCGATAAAGTAGTTACCACAAGATTTTTTTTGCGATTTGGACCTTAAGAAATGAACACATGCATGTGGAATGGGTTCCATCATTTGCGACGAGGCTTTGTTTTGTTGGTAGATTCAGGGACCCTATATTTGAGATAAGCTTTTGACACTCCAGGTAACTAAGCATAACCTAAAATTGTTTAGAAAGATTTTATTAGCAAATAATTGTTAATTATGATAAGTTGTTTATATAATTTGATAACAGGTATCAAAGCGGTATTTTTTCTAAACATGCGCAAAGAAATATAGCTTTTATAGTAGCTTTACGTAGTTGCCATTAGAAGCTTACGGTGTTTTCAAGAGGATCCTGATCAGGACGAAATGGTTAACTGTTAACACCTGGCTGTCTAATCTGGATCTTGTAGAATGTTTTAGATAATTTTGAGAGAACAGAAGAGCCACGACCAATAGCAAATTTTCAACCTGTCACGTGTCATGCGAAGAGACGCTGGCCACGCCTGTTTTCCTTGTCTGTGCCCGCTGCAATCGGTTATTAATACGATTCGAGGGCAGTGGCGTATTAAGACCCGGGGACATATATAATTTCATAAATAGAAATATAAAACAGCATTAAAATACGGCACCTTGGGGTCTGGAGCCCCCACAAAACATTTTTTTAAACACGCCTATGAGCTAGCACATCCCACGACTACGAGAGTAGAGCCTGTTAGCTCGCGGTTAGAAAAACGATAACTGCAATGGACTGTAAATATTTTAATTAAATGAAGCGCGAACAAACATAAATATAATGATATGAAATTACGAAATAATCAAACGTCCATAGGTTAATTGTTGTGCCACACAACGGCAATCAGAAACAAAGGCACTCACCAGCTAACAGAGCCCCTGGTGGTTTCGTTATATCTTGGAAGTTAAACTTTATGAAATGACACCACTGTAATTGGCCTCCCAAAAGGACGACAGGGAAGCAATGATTTTTTAAGTTATTTTTCCTCAACACAACACAAACCAGAACCAAAAAAATTCACGTGGAAAACATAGAAAGACTTACCCTAGTTTTGCATATAAAATTTTCGAAGCAAATAATTATCTATTTGTGTGCGCGCGCAGCCCCTTGGCTCGCCTCGACGAAGCTCTGTTGCCATTTGTTGTGAGTAGTAATAGTCTTTTACAAACACAAGACGCTAGCGCTACCAAGTCCACTTTCAATCCCTGGCTTCGCAAGCGCAGATCTACCAATATTATTTACCTCATGTCTTAGAATAGATGCATACAGGGTGATTTTCACTTGAATGATTCTAACCACATGAAAATAGAAAGTTTCAAAAACCTAACCTAACAAAACCTAATCAAATCTAACCGAACCGAAGGAAACTGAACCAATAATTTTTTTCAAAAAAAAACTTTCCTGACTTCCTGCCCGGGAT
Source organism: Aspidapion aeneum (assembly GCA_963576565.1). NCBI lineage: Eukaryota > Metazoa > Arthropoda > Insecta > Coleoptera > Brentidae > Aspidapion > Aspidapion aeneum. Next base: position 8,182,803 of record OY755039.1, read on the forward strand.
CCTAGAGGATGTAAATCCGAACCGAACCAAACCGAACCTAATTAAACTGAACCAAACCTCACCTAACCAAACTAAACTACAACACGTACTGCTAATTAGGTTTAGTTGGGTAGGGTTAGGTTTGGATAGGTTCGGTTCGGTACGGTCCGGTTCGGATTCACATCCTCTAGCATCCCAGGTAGGAAGTCAGGAAAGTTTTTTTTTTGAAAAAAAATATTGGTTTAGTTTGCTTTGGTTCGGTTCGGTTAGATCTGATTAGGTTTTGTTAGGTTAGGTTTTTGAAACTTTCTATTTTCATGTGGTTAGAATCATTCAAGTGAAAATCACCCTGTACATCGATTCTAATACATGAGGTAAATAATATTGGTAGATCTACGCATGCGAAGCCAGGGATTGGAAGTGGACTTGGTAGCGCTAGCGTCTTGTTTTACAAACGGCTTGTGTTAAAACTGTATTTTGCAATCTCCTAAAATCCAATTTAATAATTTAATACCTACATAAAATGAAACAGAAATTTTGTTAGGAAAAAATACTAGAGGACAAATTTATTATTTAAGATACTAATTAACAGTTAATCATTATTTCGTAGGGTTTTTAAAAATCTTCGTGTTTTTTCGGTAGCACATTTAAATTTTTTGTTGGTAACCTAAATCACCGAACCGAAACGTCGTTTTTAAAATAAAGACAATGGAAGTCCAAAATTTTAAAGAGGCCCAAATAATATTTAAATAAAAAAATATATTTTTTAAGTCGCGCTTATATATTTTAAAATTTAAACTTTTATGTGTTATCATTTTGTATAAATATTCAATTTTTAGCTAGCAATTATGCATTTTTTAAATTTATCTTTGGCAAAAATGGTTAAGTGTGAACCCAAACCCTGTATGTACGACATATGTTTACAAAAGAGAGACGCGAGATACCCATCAAAGTCACTGAAACTAACATTTTTTGGTTATATCATTTTCTTGCCAAATCAAATCAAAATTAGCTTTATTAGTCAGAATACAATAGTATACATTGACAAAGCCTTGCTTATCTAAAGTACAAATATCCAACTAAAAGCTTTAAAACTATGGAGATACATTAATCCCTATCAAAATAACAATAATAGAAAAACTAAATAAAGTTTAAAAATAAATTTAACTAACATTTGATGTACCTATTTTTAATTGCTAACGCCATAATTTTATTTAAGTTCAAATACAAAAATTGGCTTTATTAGTCAGTTTACCAAAGTAGACATTGACAAAAGCCTCATTTATCCAATTATAGTCTATTGAACACTAAATAATTATTAATGATTTAAAATTATTTAAATGAAAAAAAAGTCAAACAGTCAAACTTAAAACTATATAAAAATCGGTTAAAATAAGAAAAATCTAAAATTTGATTAAAACATAACGACGCCAAAATTTAAATTCAATGAAAATTATTGATTAATTATAATTATTTAAATAATAAAAGTAAGTCAAACTTAAAACTATAGATAAAAATTGGTAAAAACAATAAAAAGCTAAAACTTGATTAAAACAAAACGACGTCAAAATTTACATTCAATAAAATCAAAACCCCACGATCTGTGTCAGATTTTGTCAGATAAACCTAAATATAAAAATAAATAGTTTCAGTCAGCAAAGTATTCTTCCAAAGTATAGTAAGCTTTGCTCGCTAAAAAATCTTTTGTTTTTCTTCTAAATTTCCCTAGATTTTTTATTTCTCGAAACTCAACTGGCAAATGATTAAAAAGCTTTTTTCCATTGTAAATAAATGAGTTTTTCACCAAAGTTGAGCGAGGTATAGGAAGATTAAGAGTAAAACTATTACGAGTGTTATACTGTCTAGGTAATAATAATTCATGACGATACTTTTTAAACATTAAACATACAGTTTCTAAAATAAAAATACAACACAAAGTTAAAATTCTATACCTCAAAAAAAGAGGCCTGCAAGAAACGCGCTTTTTGAATCCACACAAATTCCTTATTGCCCTTTTTTGGAGGACAAAAACTGAATTTATTAAAAACTGCGAACAGGATCCCCAAAAGCAAATGTCATATCGAAGATGCGATTCTACCAAGTTCAGTTATGCAACATATAAACAAACACGTTTTCCCGCACTCCCTGTATAGGTTTTGTTAAAATTCATTTATTTTTATTGTTCGACGCTTATGAGTTAACAAGGACAAAATAATATCGCTAGAGTATAGAGGATCGATATTTTCATCCTTTGATTTGATTTGATTGACCTAAATAAATTTGACTTTGAAGATTTTGTCGCGTCTCTATTTCTTTAAAATATGTCATACATACATGGTCTCTAGATGGGGCTAAGCTACAACGCAAGACAAAATAACAGCTAGATATTTCAAAGTTGAATAGAATTTTAATGTGAAATGTATCATATGTGAAATCTTGGGTTCATTTAACAAGGCTTTCTTGTTGCTGTCAACATTAGCAAGTAAGTGATGGAACCCCTGCCTAGACATACATTTAGACAAACAAACGGTTACTTGTCACCACCACCATAAAAAAACACGGTAGTATTTAGACCTGGCTGGTTATTATCTTGTCAAAATTATATCTATAATAATAAGTAATTTCAAAAACCGCGAGCTAAGTAACGTTTTTGATACATAATAGAGTCAAAAAACACCTCAAGGTACAACCCCGCAACCACTCTCTTTATAGGCGAATTTTTTGTAGTATTCGTGAATATTTTCTTTACTTATAAATTCATCGCGTTAAATCGCAAATCTTTAACAAAAGAAGAATATTAACAAAAAGTAAAAATCCTTCTAGTCTTTATGTGGGGGCTCTATGCTAGTAAGAACTGATCTTTTCTTTTTTACGCCAGAAATGTTAGCAGGTTTATTTTTTAATTTAATTTTATCTAGAGCTAGATTAGTTATTATTTTATTCGATTGAGTACCGTGCTAGTTCATAAAAATCTATTGTTTAGTTATATTATTACCTATATTGTAATCCTTCAAAACTTTTTTGGTTTTGGAAGTTTTTATCCATTTTAACGAATTTGAAGTGAGCTTTTAATCAAAATAATAGTTTTTGCTTGTAATTTTTAAAATTATCGACATTCTGCAACTAGTCCAAAAGCCACTTGTGATTTTTTTGTAAATAACTTGCCCGACCTATTTTAAACTAAATTTAATTTTTCATAAATACTAAAGCTCAATTATTTTTGCATCACAAGTTCCTGGAAATCAAGGAATATAGATTGACTCATTGACTGGATTCACCTGAGCCCCAAAATGAACGGAGTGGGGATAGCCACGATTTGAACACTTGACGGTGGAGATTTGGTTGGCCGCCACTAAACAGTAATTTATTTGTGACATCATTAGATTCAGCTTATAACTAAAATCACCTAAACCGCTTTCAAATAATTGGTAGCACCGGTTATTTGCTTAGAAACTGTTTATATTTTACATTTGAGACCTGAACATTTTTTTGAAAAAACATGGTGCAATATTTCCGTACCTATTCCATGAATATTCGATAAAATAACCAGCTGATCGTCTTTTTTAAACACTCACAGGCTATTTTATAATGTAGTTATTTTTCGGTGACTTGTTGAGGCTAGGAACACTAAAATTTGATATTAGGATTAATTTAGTGACTCTAACCGAGGTTGTCTAAGCAGTGCAAAGAAGTAGTAGAGTTTTTAGTAATTTAAAGTATGTACGCGTGACAAAAAAATGGTTCCAAAAAGAGAGACGTGTCAAGAACGCCTGAATTTTTAGTGTGGGTTTTCATTTATAGTCGTAAAATCTCAACCCCTAATTTTGCTGGTCAAAAAGTGAATTTTATTCATATTTAATAAAGATCACAGAACAGCAAAAGTACAAGCTCTCAGGTGTTTCTTCAAACTCTGGATGTAAACCTTTTAAAAATATATTAAATATTTTGCGAGTAAACAAAAACTATTTAAAAAAAACGGCTATAAATAGGGCTCCAAATATAAAGGGTGTATTGTGCTTTGAATCGCATGTATTATACCATTTGCGAAGTTGACAAGACGCTAGCGCTACCAAGCCCACTTTCAATCCCTGGCTTCGCAAGCGCAGATCTACCAATATTATTTACCTCATGTCTTAGAATAGATGCATACAGGGTGATTTTCACTTGAATGATTCTAACCACATGAAAATAGAAAGTTTCAAAAACCTAACCTAACAAAACCTAATCAAATCTAACCGAACCGAAGGAAACTGAACCAATAATTTTTTTCAAAAAAAAAACTTTCCTCACTTCCTGCCCGGGATCCTAGAGGTGTGAATCCGAACCGAACCAAACCGAACCTAACTAAACTGAACCAAACCTAACCTAACCAAACTAAACTACAACACGTACTGCTAATTAGGTTTAGTTGGGTAGGGTTAGGTTTGGATAGGTTCGGTTCGGTACGGTCCGGTTCGGATTCACATCCTCTAGCATCCCAGGTAGGAAGTCAGGAAAGTTTTTTTTTTTGAAAAAAAATATTGGTTTAGTTTGCTTTGGTTCGGTTCGGTTAGATCTGATTAGGTTTCGTTAGGTTAGGTTTTTGAAACTTTCTATTTTCATGTGGTTAGAATCATTCAAGTGAAAATCACCCTGTACATCGATTCTAATACATGAGGTAAATAATATTGGTAGATCTACGCATGCGAAGCCAGGGATTGGAAGTGGACTTGGTAGCGCTAGCGTCTTGTGCGAAGTTGTCGTGTATAATTAATTATCATGCCCCTCTTATGGGAATAATATTCTGGCAACGTTGCAATTAATATTATCTACAAAAAACCTAATAGAGAGAGAATTCATAGCATTTTTGAAATAATTTGGTTTTAATTGCTATTACCATTATAAACTCTCGACGGTGGTGGTATGGTTTAAAAAAGGAACATTTTTGCTAGATAATTATCTATATTAAATGCTATTCTAAGCATCGATTTCCCCTATTCAGAAACTTACTTTCTAATTCAACATTGAAAATGAATGATTAATTTAACCGATATATAATGCCGAGATCTTATGATAATTTTTCTTAAGTAGGGAAATAATCCAAATTATCAATGCCTTTGCTCTAAAATATCGGGTCCACTCTTGCTCTTGTAACACGTTTAAACAGCAGTTAAAATTTTATTGTAATTGTAATGTAATAACTATAAATTATTTATTTATTTGGAAACCAATACAAAGCTTGTCAGTCGTCGTCAAAGGTTGGAATAGACAGTAAGTTAACTTTTTTATGACGCAACTCTTTGTGCATACTTGCGACTTTTAGTTTTAATAACTAGGTATAGTTATTAGTAATTAATACAAAAACTAGGTAATACCAAACCACACCAATGATATACTTGGCAGGTATGTTATATTTTAGCGAAAGTACATGTCACTTTTTGCCGCTTTTTTATACTTAAATACACTTTTTATCCTACAATCATACACAGATTCACCTGCTAAAATATTGACATTCATTTATGCAACACCCTGTAGAGTGATCCAATCCCAAGTAACATTTCTTTATTTATAGCAGAAGCTAAAAGGTTGCCAGCGCCTTTCCTTAAAACCATTAGTTTCAATGTTTGGTCGCTAGCACGTTCCTATTACGCTTATATACCCCTTAGACCTCCTAAATGGGACTCCCCAATTGGTGGTGGCCTATGTATTAAACTCATTATAAAACCATAAGAAATAAACGCTAGCTTCGCCCTCTAGCGGTTCCACCAGTATAGAACCTTTTAGAGCCTAAAGCTATTATGCCAGGTTCTAAAAGCAACTCAGAAACGTCCTGTATCCTGTTATAAAACTAGATTTGGTATCCTGGCAATTCTGTTGAATACCATAATACCTTTAGAGTAAAGAATTTTTCCTATAAAAGCTTTAGCGATATTTTAGATTCACAATGGCTATATAAATAAATTTAGATCATAAAATTGCCAAAAATGTTAGAGTCCCAAAATTATTGTATCACATAAAAATATACCTATATATGAGGAGTTTGTCGTTTTGTGGATCATCAAATTGCCTGCCAGACTTATTTTTCTGATAAAATCGTATCTGAAAAGCTCTCAAAACAAGCGCGCCAGCTCACAAATGCTTTTTAATAGTTTTTTGATAACTAAATAACAAATATTTAAAATAAAAAAAAATAATTTACACTATTCACCATTAAAAAAGTCTGTTTGGTTTACATAAATCAAAATTAAAGTAAAATTATTGTTAAAAAACACTGCTAAAACGACTAGATAAATATTTTCTCTTTACAATATTTTTAAAATAATTCTATATACGCCATTATCGTTTTATAGTGGTCACTTGGTTTTATTTGTTACTCTATCGCAACAAGGATTTTTGAGTGCGCTTATGAAACCAATAAAAAAGAGAAGGTAAACATACTGAACATAACCTCACTTAAATTTTTTGTATTTGTTTTTTAAACTGTTGTGTTAAATTTAAATGTTTTTTTTTATCGTGCAATTTGCACACAATCAGGAGGGCCTGCAGGTTGGAGGGAAACCTCTTATATTGGCCGTTTAAACAGGCCTTATCTAGGCTTGGGTGCCCTACCCAGGAGGATAATAAATAATCAATCTTGCAATAGGTAGGTACCAATCTGTACTAGTACTAGTAAAAACTAAAATACGAAAGTATTTATTTACTTCTGTTAGAACCCTTAAGGAAACAAAGTTTTTATATGACCGCCTATTTAGATAATATTTAATATGCAGCTATGGGTAACCATAAATACAAAAGAATTAAGTTTACCTTTAAGCCTTCCATTTAAAACCTGTTTAAAATGCCTAAAAGTAATGGCAAAAACCAAAAGTCTAAAGTTTATATTTACCACTCTTAAAAACCTTAAGGAAACTAGGTTCTATATGGCCGCCTATATAATCATATTTACTATTAAACTACTGGTAACTACAAAAACAATAGGATATAAGGTAACCTTTTAGCTCTATTATAAAACACTTTTGTTATGACCTAAAGTAATGAAAAAAACTAAAAGACCAAAGTTTTTATTTATTTCTTTTTAAAAACTTTAGGTAGAAGGGTTTTATAAGACCATCTTTATAAATCAGAAATCAATAAAACCAAAAGTATCTAAAAGGAACAGAAGAACACTTTTTGGTTGTATAACACCTCTTTAGGTAATTGGCAATATAAATTACCTTTTTGTAGCCAAATTGATCCTAAAAGCCATAACAGCACCCTCTAAATAACCTTGGAACCAAATTAATAAAACCTTGAGTGGAAATAATGTTACTTGGGATTTCCATGCAAAAGAAAATCAAGTTCTTTAGTTCTCTTAGGGATGTTTGTTTTAAATATATTATTAAAACGATTTGTCATTTTAATTAGTTATAAAATTTCTATTATGAAAAAACGGTAGAAAGCGACTTGTGAAATTAAAAAAAAAATGATGTGTATGTGTATGATCTGCAACGCTGTACTATAGAATTATTATTGATTATTATATATGTGCGATGTACAGAATACGACAAACTGAATTTGTTTGGGATAATTTTACTGTAACGGGTCTTACGGGTTTTACATTGCGTTTTTAAATTTATTTTCAACTTTTTCAAGTTATTGTTTCAGAATATGGTGTGATGTTGTTATTCGATAAACTTTTCTATAAAAGAGCTTATGTTGTGCCACTGTTTTAGTTACTAATTTAGAAGAAATCTAAAGGTTATGGTATGATGTAAAAAGCGTAATGGCCGTTACAGGGAACTACCTTTTGTAGCTATATTATATGGCGGTTTTTTATATATTGAAACGCCCCTTTGCCCCAGTTTTAGCCCCATCTTTCTTGTTTTTAATTACTAAACTGTATATTTTGTTTTATTTATCAGCGAAAATTTTAGCCAGCATGTAGTTTTTGTTCTGAATTCAATTTAATATTTCCTCTTTGACAACAAGATTTGTTGATTCCAGAATATAAAGTCCAGGATATTGGCTTCTCTAGTTGTCAAATTTTTAAATGTTGACAATAAAATGATTGTATAGTCCTTGCCATACGCAGTTACACTTTTGTGAATGACATGAAATAAACATTTCCTAACCATAAATTTATTAAAAACTAAATATGTCATGTTGGGACAGGGCTATCAAAACGGACGGGCCACGATCCTCCACTTTGTTGACGTCACATCCGGGGCTGATTTTTTTTTGATGGCCACGTTACGACACAGCTGATTGTCATTAAAATATTGAAGTTGGAATGACGGTTCATGAATATTTGATTTTTTTTTTAATAAAGCCGGTTTTGAGATTGTTTTTACTATATTCTTTTAGAACAATTTTTTTTAAATCTGTAGTAATCCTTAATTTTTCAGAGCCGCTTTATTAGCTCACACAAAAATTAAGTTTAAAGCAGAAGGGAATGTGACAATCACAGATGACAAAGTCAAATACATGTCAAATATAACTGTTGGCATGTGGTACATGGCGGGTAATTTGAATTCAAAATAAGGAATGCTAAATCTTGAAGATTTTAACCTTTTAATCATGTTGCTTCCTTACAAAACTTTGGTGGAATATCGGGATGGTGTCTGAGAATATTTCACTGAAATTTTGCGGAAATCTGTAGTGCCATTTTGAAAATATCATAAAAAAACGTCTGACCTCCCATAAGACCCAATGTAAAATTCAGCCCCGGGAGAACAGCTGATTTTTTAAGGGTCGTGGCCTCTATTTTTGTGTTGGCCTTGGTTGGGATAAAGTTAAAGGCAAAACTGTCACTGCCTCAAACAACTCATAGACATGCCGTTTTCAGATTTTTTTCTTGCTGTCATCACGCATATAATAAATAAAGAGGTTGGAAACGTCACAAAAGTGTAATTGCCTATGGCAAGGACTATATAGAAATTCATATTTTGTTCTGCTTTTCTTAAGAGAAATCCGTTATTGATGCCTAAGCATGCGCGATTTAGCGATTTTTATTAAGGGCACTTAAGCAAAATGCAAGTTACTCATTCGGCGCACATTTTTGCATGTTCTCGATTTTATTCAAGTTCCTTTAATAAAAATTGCAAAAACGCGTATGCTTAATTTTTAAAATAAGGATTTTTCCTAATAAAAGCTGGCAAAAACGTGCGCCCGATAAGTCTCCATTAATACGTTAATAAGTCATTAAAGTTTTAACTTAAAACGGTAATGGCGTTAGCTTAACGTGGTTAGTTACTAAACTAACACTCCCAATGCTATTCAAAAGCCAATGTGTTGGATTTTAAGACCCATCATGGTAAAACTTTTAAGATCTGTCAACTTTAAAGTGACCAATCTTTAAACTTTCCATCTTGGGCGAAAGCAAACACTATAATTTTATCTACACGCCAAAAAATAAGTGTCAGAACAATCCATGTGTACTAGAATGCCCAACAAATTTTTTCGACTAGATGTCTGTAGGCTAACAACAGATTATGCGTTGTTGCCGCTGTGTCCTATTGTCGAAAAACTTGGGTGTAGTGTATATATCTAATATATTGAAAAATCTGGTAGCCTCTAAATATTGCCTAGAGTAGTAAGAGTATGTCAGAAGACAGCTTTCGTCAGACGCACTAAGTCGCAAAAGGGTTTGACAGTTTTCTCATTTATATTTATAATAATTTATATATTGTGATTTTTTCTTGGTCATTGTAGGTCAGAGGTTATACGACTTGACTTTTGAAGGTATACGGCGTGTCCTAAGTGACCCCTTTTAGTACGAAACCCAACCGGAAAATTGCACAGCTGTCCTCTAGTGTTGCACCCAAGTAACATTTCTTGATTTATAGCAGAAGCTAAAAGGTTGCCAGCGCCTTTCCTTAAAACCATTAGTTTCAATGTTTGGTCGCTAGCACGTTCCCATTACGCTTATATACCCCTTAGACCTCCTAAATGGGACTCCCCAATTGGTGGTGGCAACCTATGTATTAAACTCACTATAAAACCATAAGAAGTAAACGCTAGCTTCGCCCTCTAGCGGTTCCACCAGTATAGAACCTTTTAGAGCCTAAAGCTATTATGCCAGGTTCTAAAAGCAACTCAGAAACGTCCTCTATCCTGTTATAAAACTAGATTTGGTAATTTGGTATCCTGGCAATTCTGTTGAATACCATAATACCTTTAGAGTAAAGAATTTTTCCTATAAAAGCTTTAGCAATATTTTAGATTCACAATGGCTATATAAAATAATTTAGGTCATAAAATTTCCAAAAATGTCAGAGTCCCAAAATTATTGTATCACATAAAAATATACCTATATATGAGGAGTTTGTCGTTTTGTGGATCATCAAATTGCCTGCCAGAGTTATTTTTCTGATAAAATCGTATCTCAAAAGCTCTCAAAACAAGCGCGCCAGCTCACAAATGCTTTTTAATAATTTTTTGATAACTAAATAACAAATATTTAAAATAAAATAAAAAATTATTTACACTATTCACCATTAATAAAGTCTTTTTGGTTTACATAAATTAAAATTAAAGTAAAATTATTGTTAAAAAACACTGCTAAAACGACTAGATAAATATTTTCTGTTTACAATATTTTTAAAATAATTCTATATACGCCATTATCGTTTTATAGTGGTCACTTGGTTTTATTTGTTACTCTATCGCAACAAGAATTTTTGAAACCAATAAAAAAGAGAAGGTAAACATAGTCAACATAACCTCACTTAAATTTTTTGTATTTGTTTTTTAAAGTGTTGTGTTAAATTTAAATGTTTTTTATCGTGCAATTTGCTCACAATCAGGAGGGCCAGTGCAATGATATCCGTTGTGCCTGCAGGTTGGAGGGAAACCTTTTATATTGGCCGTTTAAACAGGCCTTATCTAGGCTTGGGTGCCCTACCCAGCAGGATAATAAATAATCAATCTTGCAATAGGTAGGTACCAATCGGTACTAGTCCTAGTAAAAACTAAAATACGAAAGTATTTATTTACTTCTGTTAGAACCCTTAAGGAAACAAAGTTTTATATGACCGTCTATTTAAATAATATTTAATATGCAGCTATGGGTAACCATAAATACAAAAGAATTAAGTTTACCTTTAAGCCTTCCAAAAAAAACCTGTTTAAAATGCCTTAAAGTAATGGCAAAAACCAAAAGTCTAAAGTTTATATTTACCACTCTTAGAAATCTTAAGGAAACTAGGTTCTATATGGCCGCCTATATAATCATATTTACTATTAAACTACTTGTAACTACAAAAACAAAAGGATATAAGGTAACCTTTTAGCTCTATTATAAAACACTTTTGTTATGACCTAAAGTAATGAAAAAAACTAAAAGACCAAAGTTTATATTTATTTATTTTTAAAAACTTTAGGTAAAAGGATTTTATAAGACCATCTTTATAAATCAGAAATCAATAAAACCAAAAGTATCTAAAAGGAACAGAAGAACACTTTTTGGTTGTATAACACCTCTTTAGGTAATTGGCAATATAAATTACCATTTTGTAGCCAAATTGATTCTAAAAGCCATAACAGCACCCTCTAAATAACCTTGGAACCAAATTAATAAAACCTTGAGTGGTAATAATGTTACTTGGGCATACGTTGCTGATTTTTATCTGATCTGACTCAAAGATGGCGATAATTATGTTTTAAAGAAATATCATTCCCTGTGACACTTTAGTATTTTAAAGTAAGTTTGGTAATCTTGAAAAGAAAATAAATTAAAGTTGAATAAGAAACTAACAAAAAGGATTGAACCGTTGGGAAATAAGAACAACATTGAAATATTGGTAATGAAATTGCACCTGTGCGTGGCTGCTGATTTTATGGAATTTTAGCGGGGTTGCCTATTTTTATGAATATTAACTAGAATTTGTATTCCATAACTCTCGTATACTAAAACGGATCAACTAGAACACACTGTATATACTTAAATCGTGGTTGAACTTTGACTCAAAGTATAGTTCTGTAAATATAAGTAATTTTTGTTTAACCCCTGGTACAATGAAATTTATTATTTTTGCGATTAAGTGTGTGCCAGTTAATAGGGTCACCGGTAACGCGTGCTAGGAGTACGCATTAGCAGTGATCCTACTACTTACAATTTTCTGTGTACATATTACTATATTTTTTTCTAAAATTATTTAGTTTATTATTAATTTTTTGTATATTTTAGGTGTCGTGTTGTTGCAATACATTTTAATGGTGAAATGTACTTTTATTTTAACCTTGTACGTGTAAAAATTTCAATTTTATTTTTGAGCCCTTTTTGTTGTCAATAAAGATTGGTTCACTCTTAGAGTTTGATTGCAAAAACGTAATTCTACAAATTAAGCTGTCACCTAATTACTTTTATTTGTAGTCGGTTCGTTTTGGATCTCAATCGCTCTGGCTTATATTAATTACGTGGCTTGTAATGCATTTTCGGTTAACATGCTTAACGGCGTTCGGAGCAAAGTGACAGAACTATCGTGTGCCGTATAAACATTACCAAACCTAACCTGACCTACTAACAAACGGAATACTTTTTATAACGTTTCGACTGATGTAATAGGGATCTTTTGCATGCCCCCCTTTAGCTAACTTTATCCTTTATAAATGCGACATTAAATGACAGATGTCACGTGATACTTAGGAGCCCAATTTTGACCTTTTGCAGACAAATTTTTTTATCCTTTATCCTTTATTTATCTGTCAAAAGCCTGTTTTATATTCTGTAGGCAAAATTAATTAATAAGGTCCGAAAACAACTACGGAAAAACTGAAAGAGCCATACCACTGAAAAACTGCCAGGAAAATATAGGATTACTGTGTGCTTATTTTTTTTACGCACTTCTTTTTTTTTACGGTTAAGCGCACTCGCAAGGAGATCCCTATCACGCTCGAGAAGCGGCCAGTGCGTGGAAATGTTGGTGTGTGTTGGTTTTGAAACGGTTCAGGTTGTAACCTGCAGGGAAAACTGTCGCATGGAGTTTATTCCACAGTGATGCTGTTCTCCAGAGATATGAATTCTGATATAATGAGGTTCTTGGTGCCTCTATTTTGACAGTAAATTAATGGTTACCGTCTGTTTGACGTGTTCGCCTAGTAGGTGCTACTCCCGGGGGGATCATACGTGCCAACTCTTCAGAGCATTTTCCGTGATAATACCTGTAGAAGAGAGATAGATCGCCCACAGTTCTTCGATATTCGAGACTATCCAAGTAACGGGTAAGTGCGGGGTCATTGATCAGCTTGATAGCTCGTTTTTGCACGGTGTTCAAAAGCATTAAGGTATGTTTGGGTGCCGCACTCCATATATGTGAGCAGTACTCCATAGTTGGTCGAATCTGGGCTTTGTAGAGTGTCAGCAGTTGGCTTGGTGTATACAGATGTCTTGTACGAAATAGCACCCCAACCTTTTGGGACGCCCTTTTAGCTATATCTGCCACGTGACTGTGCCAAGACATGTTGGTCTCTGCAGTGACTCCTAAGATGTTCAACTGGCTCTGCAATGTGACAGCACTTCCAGATAGCATGATGTTTGGCTCACCGGTGCTGGTCTTTTTTGAAAACAGGGCTGCTTGGTTTTTCTGCGCGTTGAACTGTACAAGGTTTTTGTTGCCCCAGTCCTCTATTATTTCCAGGTCGTTATTTATCTGCGATATTTGAGTTAGTCTAAGATGATGGAATTCACGTGCGAATAGACACTGAGTGGGTGGTATGACATTGCCATCATCTGCAAAGCAATAAAGTGGATTTACTGTTTTATCTATGAGGTCATTTATGTAAATCAGAAAAAGTGTTGGCGAAAGGATTGCTCCCTGTGGCACACCAGCATTTATTTGGTAAGAGTTGGAGTTTCGGCCATCCAGTGCAAGATAAATGGATCTATCCTTAAGGTAACTTTCAAACCAAGTGCAAAGTTTCGGCGACAATCCCATTGCTTTGAGCTTGTTGAGCAAATTTTCATGCCAGACTTTATCGAATGCTTTTGATATATCTAAGGCAATTGTTCTTGTTTCGCCCCGTAACTCAATCGCTTTTTGCCATAAGTGAGTGACGTATGTAAGTAAATCGCCAGTTGACCTATATTTTCGAAATCCGTATTGCTTGTCGTTGATAATTTTCCAAGTACTTGGTTAGGTGATTGTTCACAACTCTTTCAATATTGATGACTTGTGGTTAGTTGCTGAAAACTGTTGCCAAATATCTACCAGTTTTCATAAACAATAATTTTCAATAACTGGCATAGAATTAAATCTGCGGATTACCAGGCTTGGAAGCTCTTAAAATAATTGTCTGGTATTAAAAATATTTTAAATTTACATTACACTTTGGCATAACGTTATATGCGCGGCAACACTGCCTTTAAATAAAGGAACTATAGTTGATGTTCTATTTAAGTGGCACCGCGTCATAGCTATGGCAAACCAAATTCTGCGGCAAAATTTAAGTAAAGAATCCTTAAAAAATTAGTGTTTCACTTTGTACGTGCAGTGTGCCGCTCGGGGCTTAATGTTCGAAAGATAAAACACTACGACCTTTTAAAGGAGAGATCAAATAGGTACCTACCTGATAAATAAAGATCCAAAACATAAAAGAGGATCCAAAATTATATTAAAATGTGCGCAAATATTGATTTAGTTGCAAAGACGGTAATTTGTTTTGTGAAAAGCTCCGTCATGATTTGACATACTGTCAAAACAACAAGGGCGAGTTCGTAAAGGCATCGATGACAACAATCAAGTTTTTAAATTAATCAGTGCAATTCGTTGAAATCCATCGGGTTCGTAAATTATCTGATGAATTTCACCAAGGCACCAATTGATGGCATCAATGCTCACCGACCCTGAGAGTCGGTGAGCAATCTTCGATGAATGTCAATTACGTCAAAATCAGCTGTTTTTTGCGTTTTTTTTTCGGCTGTGTAATTTTATATCTTTTTTGTTGTTTTTTTTTGTTAAATGCTTCACAGTGTGGTAAACAAAGTTTCAATGGTTATTTTAAAAGATATAAATAGTGACTCAAGACTCGGATGATGAAGATCTGGCGTTAATTTCAATTTCTTTATTTATATACGAGTTAAAATTCTTATAAAATCATTTACATTTTACAAACTTATTATTAATTTATTCTAAAGAGCAGAAGAACTTAATCTCGAGAGCCCTTTACCATTATTATTTTATTCTAAGTTTATATGCTAATATGAATTTTTAAAATAAATGAGTTTTAGTTGTTTTAAATTAGAGTAAATTTTTCGAGTAAAATTCCTGATCCTAATCCTAACCTAATCTATACAAAGGCACAAAAGCCTACCTTAACAAAAGCTTAAAAAAACTTTAAATAACATTAAAACACTTATAAATAATGAAAGAAACAAATCCTGTTTCTATTTTGTTTTTAAAATTTTGATATCATCAGACCGCGGCATGCCAGGATTGAGGGTTACGTTGAAAATGTTGTTTCCATGTATTAATGCAGAGAATCTTTTAGAAAATAAATCAAAATCGAAAAAAGCGATGTTTAGATATCTGATTCATCGCGTTCTTTTTTATTTTCTGTGTTCATCGGACTCACCGAATGAAAATGTCAAATGAACGTCAAATGTCATATGTCAAAAAACCGATGTAATCGGTGAGCAAAATTAGATTACTTTACAAACTCGCCCCAACTAATAGAAAACGTCAAAGCCCTGCTAAATCAATAATATGTTCGTATCAACCAGGTAATAGTATATATGTTCCTTTCTAATGAAATCGTTTGGAAGAAGACATCAATAAAAAGCAAGTAAAATAGTAAGCTAATGACAAATTAGTGCAGTGCCTCATTTTGGGAATCAATATCAATAAAAAAATTAAAGGAAGTGCGTGCCACTGTATGTACCCCTCTACTCCCTTCCCGCCCATCAAGGTTTTGATGACGCGGTGTCACTTTAATACAACATCAACTAAGTAGCCTGCATTATTGGAACACAAGTAAGGTCAAACACTATCCTTTAGTAAAGGATAAGGTTCAAACCAGGTAACTGCGCATGTCTCAAATAGAAGATAAGAGAAAATTGGGACATGCAAAACGTCCCTAATATCTCCTCCGCCGTCGTCTAGTAGACAATGGAACTCCAAAACCTTCGTTGACGTCATAATGCCTACCACTCACTTGATTTAAACCAATGTCCAGACGAATTCAAAAGACACACTTTGTCTTTAAAAAAAGAAAAATAGGCATATGAATGGTAGGAGTATATTCGTAATTTGCAATCACTTGACTTAGATTAGGGAGAAGTCCAGTCGGGTTTAGAACCCGGTACCTTTGTCTCTACGCACCGATGCTCTGCCACTATTCCGAAGGTCTAAACACAACACTAATTCAGGTTTTACTGAGACGCTTGAAGTTTATACCCTTGTTTACTTTGCGGGAATAACTACTGTCTTTTCTTTTCGTTAAAAAATATGACCAAATGAAATTGGATAGGGTATATTTTTTGAAGCGATATATTCAGATTGTGCAATGCACCAATTTTTCTGGCATGCGTAAGGTCTCAAAAATCAGGTTTTTCAATTGTATCCATAATAATTTCCAGGTTTAATTTAAATTATTCTAGACAAGTCGTAAATTTTATCAAATTAATAAAATTAATGAAAATATTGCAAACGTAGACCTTTTATTAAATTGTTTGCTGATTGTGTGCTTGGTTAGAGGATATCAGCGTTGCCAGGTCTACTAATTTTTCTGTAGATCTTCTGCTTTTGGTTCGGTTGTATATCTACCGAATACTGTTTTTACAGCGAAATCTACTGCTTTTTGGGTTTTCAAGAAATATGAGGAGTAAATCTACTGTTTTGTTTTTCAAGAAAAACTATCTTTTCAATATAGTTACTGAAGTATGACAGAGAGGTACAGGCGGAGTATTTTCTTGTATAGTGTGGTATGTTGTTTCTCACTTATACAAATGCATTAAGAAAATGAACAGAATAGTAACCACGTTAGGCTTAAAATGTTTGCAAAAAAAAACAAGAAACATGAGGCGCTTTTTTGGACTGCAAAAAAAATCTACTGCTTTTTTTTATCTATGACCCTGCTTTCTTAAAATTCGACCTGGCAACGCTGGACGATATTAATAGATCATTTTGGGAGGGCGAAAAAATATCGAATCACAAAATATCGAAAACACAAAATATCGAAAACATACAAAATATCGAAACTACATTTTATCGAATTACAAAATATCGAAACTACAAAATATCGAAACCATAAAATATCGAAACTACAAAATATCGAATCACAAAATATCGAAAATACAAAATATCGAAAATACAAAATATCGAAACTACAAAATATCGAAAATACAAAATATCAAATCACAAAATATCGAAATTAACAAAAATCAAAAATAGAAAATTTCGAAACCTTAACCAAACCCGACCTTGACGTAACCCAACCTAATCTGACCTTACCTCATAAAAATAGAAAGTTTCAAAAATCTAACCTGACAAAACCTAATTAAATCTAGCCAAAACAAACGCAAACTGAACCAAAAAAAAAATTTCCTGACTTCTTTCCCGGAATCCTAGAGGGTGTGAATCCGAACCTAACCTAATCAAACTAAACTACAACACTGCTAATTAGGTTTGGTTGGGTATGGTTAGGTTTGGATAGGTTCGGTTCGGCTCGGCTCGGTTCAGTTCGGTCCGGTTCGGTTCTAATTCACACCTTCTAGGGTCCCGGTAAAGAAGTCAGCAAAGTTTTTTTTTTTTTTAAACTGTTGGTTCAGTTTGCTTTGGTTTTTGTTATATCAGATTAGGTTAAGTTAGATTAGGTCAGGGTCTTTTTGTGTTTTTGATATTTTGTATTTTCAATATTTTGTTGTTTCGATATTTTGTTGTATCGATATTTTGTATTTTCGATATTTTGTGTTTTTGATATTTTGTATTTTCGATATTTTGTAGTTTCGATATTTTGTTATTCGATATTTTGTAGTTTCAATATTATGTACTTTCGATATTTTAATTCGATATTTTGTTTTTGATATTTTGTGTTTCAATATTTTTTCGCCCTTCCCCCTCACATATACCAAGGCTCATAGAATGGACTATTAGGACGACTTTTTTAAATCCCATTTTTAAGCTTCAAAAATCTTTGAAACGCGAATTTTTTTTTTGCTGAAAATTGCCAAATTGTTAAAAAAGTCGTTGCTTTTTTATGGGGGTAAATCCACGAAGAGTAAGTATTTTTAATGATGAAATCACCTCTAAAAAAATAAGTGCAAGCTGAATCTTTGTATACTTATTCCTTAGCATCTGGGATACATCTCCGCGAAAATTCTCCTTGCGCTTTGCTAGATATAATGGCCTAAAAATCAGTTTCTTACGATTTTCTAGAAAACTAAAAACTTTTTTAAAAAACTCAAGAAATAAAATATACGCAAAATCATTTAGTCTATACTATAAAATTAGGAAAAAACCTAACCTAACATCTTAAAAAGTATATTTTAAATAAATGAATATATTAGCTCACACTACTACTATACTATAGTAGTGTGAGCTATGGTGATCCTAATTTTTTTGAGAAAAAAAAAGTTGATCCGATTTCAAAAATTTGTATATATCTTTGCGTTTCAGATGATTTTGAAACTTTTTTGTTGCGCCGTCTGTCTGTCTGTCTGTAACGACCAACGAGCATAACTCAAAAACCGCTTCACGATTTTAATGAAATTTGGTACCTAGGCTGGGTCTCGGGTCGGGATGGTCCCATTTAAAAATGAACGAAATCCATCGATCACAAGCCAAATAAAAGGGTGGGGGTAGATTTCAAAAATTAGAGTTTATGTGAAAATATGGCGTGTGTGATACCAAACGAAAGGTAATTAAGTCTGGAGTTAAACAAAATAAATTTTAGTAAAAAAAAAGGGTGGGAGTAGATTTTAAAAATAGAGTTTAAGTGAAAATATGTCGTGTGTGATATCAAACGAAAGGTAATTGAGTCTGAAGTTAAACAAAATACATTTTAGTTAAAAAAAAGGGTGGGGGTAGATTTAAATTATTTCAGATTTTAGTTATATTAGCTCACACGAACACTAAAACTATAGTACCTAGTGTGAGCTTAGGTACCCATATATTGGCAGAGTATTTTTTTTCCGTATAAGCTTGATCCCCACTTGTACAAAACACCATTTACTAAAATTTAGGTTTTGTTTTTTAAGTAAAGGAGTATAAAGGTTAGGAAAATGGTCAATACCAGCCGGACTCCAGTGGGATTTTTTTGATACAATTAGGAACTGTACGAGATAAAATAAAAATATTCACCCTCTGGTTAGAAACAGTATTCAAATACGTGCAAATGCGCACACTTATTTGAAATTCCAGTTTTTTCTCGCTCTAAATCGGCAAAGCTAACGCGTAACAGTGACGGCTAAACATTTCCTGTTGTTTTGGTCAGTGGCTTATGAGATTTCACAGACGCATGTTGTCGATGAGTAAAAAAACTGACAGTAGATGATTCTGTCAGGTTGGACGGAGGCACGGTGGATAGAATAGACCGGTGTTCGGATCTTATAAATATATGTCGAATTTTCACGTCACTGGTGGTCCAGCTGATTTTTAGAAACAAAAGTTAGATATGATATGAACAACTAATATTTTTGGATTTTTTTGTAAACTAAGGCAATTTTCCTACTATTTTTTAGTATATTCTTATAAAATAATATTTTTCAAACATACCGGTCGTTATTTTTTTTAGCCCGCTTCATTTCTCTTTACACAAAAATTAAAATTCGAAGAAAATAATGTGTTCGTTTCAGCGTCAAAAATCATCCGCTGACCTACCTCTTTGTTTACTACCCAATTGTCCTCGGTTCACCTTTGATACGAAACGATCACATTCAGTTTGACTTGTTGTTTAAGTTTTGTGTAATAAAAAATAAAGCGGGCTAAAAAAAATTACCGACAAAACGTCTAGAAAATTACATTTTATAGGGATGTACTAGAAAACAGTAGGAAAATGGAGTTAGTTTTCAAAAAATATTAGTTGTTCCGTTGTTCATATCAGATCTAACTTTTGTTTATAAAAATCAGCTGGACCACCAGTGACGTGGAAAATTCGACATATATATATAAGATCCGAACACCGGTCTATTCTATCCACCGTGGGACGGAGGTGGAGAATAGGCGTCGGACAACGTAGAAAAACGTTATAAACCGACATAGTAGTAGTATTAATGTTGCCGATTGTCGGAGAATATTTTTAGCTCACACATATACTATACTATAGTAGTGTGAGCTATGGTGATCCTAATTTTTTCGAGAAAAAAAAAGTTGCTCCGATTTCAAAAATTTTCATATATCTTTGCGTTTCAGATGATTTTGAAACTTTTTTGTTGCGCCGTCTGTCTGTCTGTATGTCTGCCTGTCTGTCTGTAACGACCAACGCGCATAACTCAAAAACCGCTTGGCCGATTTTAATGAAATTTGGTACCTAGGCTGGGTCTTGGGTCGAGATGGTCCCATTTAAAAATGAACAAAATCCACCGAACACAAACCAAATAAAAGGGTGGGGGTAGATTTCAAAAATTAGAGTTTATGTAAAAATATGGCGTGTGTGATATCAAACGAAAGGTAATTGAGTCTGGAGTTAAACAAAATACATTTTAATTTATTTTTAAAAAAGGGTGGGGGTATATTTTAAAAATTAGAGTTTAAATGAAAATATGGCGTGTGTGATATCAAACGAAAGGTAATTGAGTCCAGAGTTTAACAAATAACCTTTTAGTTTTTGCTTTTTTAAGGGCGGGGGTAGATTTTAAAAATTTGAGTTTAAGTCAAAACATGGCTTGTGTGGTATTAAACAAAAGGTAATTTAGTCTGGAGTTGAATAAAATATATTTCAGTTTTTAGTTATATTAGCTCACACGTAAACTATAACTATAGTACCCAGTGTGAGCTTAAAATCAGTCCCGTGGTATTTTCTTCATCATAGTTTATTTTTAAATAAGCCTCTTATTCATATACATATCAGGATTCCCACCAAAATTATAATTTTAAATTTCCGGACATTCCCTGACACCAATGACAAATGTCCCTGACATATTAAAAATGTTTTCAACTACGGTTTTTTAAAATACATTTATTTTAGCTCACTCTACTACTATACTATAGTAGTGTGAGCTATAGTGATCCTAATTTTTTCGAGAAAAAAAAAGTTGCTCCGATTTCAAAAATTTATTATATATCTTTGCGTTTCAGATGATTTTGAAACTTTTTTGTTGCGCCGTCTGTCTGTATGTCTGTCTGTAACGACCAACGCGCATAACTCAAAAACCGCTTGCCCTATTTTAATGAAATTTGGTACCTACGCTGGGTTTTGGGTCGAGATGGTCCCATTTAAAAATGAACAAAATCCACCAAACACAAGCCAAATAAAAGGGTGGGGGTATATTTCAAAAATTAGAGTTTATGTAAAAATATGGCGTGTGTGATATCAAACGAAAGGTAATTGCGTCTGGAGTTAAACAAAATACATTTTACTTTAAAAAAAGGGTGGGGGTAAATTTAAAAAATTAGTGTTTATGTGGAAATATGGCGTGTGTGATATCAAACGAAAGGTAATTGAGTCTGGAGTTAAACAAAATACATTTTAGTTTTAAAAAAAAGGTGGGGGTAGATTTGAAAAATTAAAGTTTAAGTCAAAACATGGCTTGTGTGGTATCAAACGAAAGGTAATTGAGTCTGGATTTCAATAAAATATATTTGAGTTTTTAGTTATATTAGCTCACACGTACACTATAATTATAGTACCTAGTGTGAGCTTAGGTGCCCATAGATTGGCAGAGTATTTTTCAACGACTCCAGTCAATATAAAAGAACACCACAAAAGTAATTCGTCTAGGTATATTATATAGATCGGCCCTAAAATATAAATTAGGGAAAGGTTTAATTTTTAGTAGGAAAAATTACTTATTTTTAAAAAAACGTCAGTCCCGTGTCAAAATAAAAAAAACGCTTTTTTATAATTCTTAAAAATATTTATATTTTTGAAAGTGCTTAGGTTTTTTTTTCGTTAATATTAAACTATTTGGTTTTCACTCTCTCCAACGTCGATCACAAGGATACGAATGATCCCTGTTTGGAACACGTCCTGAAAATCTACAGGAACAGTGATCCATACCCATCCACGACCGGCTTTTTTGGGCCATCCTCAGGTGATAGAGCATAAGTTGTGTGAAACCAACAGAAACAACTACTCCGAGGGAAAATACCCCTACCGGCATTGAATTATACTGATGGTTTGATGCTTTCGTTGGGAACTTGTTAAAACTATTTGGTTTTCACTCTCCAACGTCGACCACAAGGATACGAATGATCCCTGTTTGGAACACGTCCTGACAATCTGCAGGAACAGTGATCCATGTCAACCCACGACCGGTTTCGGCCTTTTATGGCCATCCTCAGGTGAATGCAGGCGATAGCGCCGTGTAGAGCATAAGTTGTGTGAAACCAACAGAAACAACTACTCCGAGTGAAAATACCCCTACCGGCATTGAATCATACTGATGGTTTGATGCTTTCGGTGGGAACTTGTTAAAACTATTTGGTTTTCACACAGTGAACCAGGGCTATCAAAATGGACGGGCCACGATCCTCCACTTTGTTGACGTCACATCCGGGGCTGCTTTTTTTTTGATGGTCACGTTACGACACAGCTGATTGTCTTTAAAATATTGAAGTTGGAATGACGGTTCATGGATATTTGATTTTTTTTAAATAAAGCCGTTTTTGAGATTGTTTTTACTTTATTCTGGCAGAACAATTTTTTTTAAATGTATAGTAAGCTCTAATTCATAAGCATAAGCATAAGCTCACACAAAACTTAAGTTTAAAGCAGAAGCGAATGTGACAATCACATATGACAAAGTCAAATACATGTCAAATATAACAGTTGGCATGTGGTACATGGCGGGTAATTTGAATTCAAAATAAGGAATGCTAAATCTTGAAGATTTTAACCTTTTAATCATGTTGCTTCCTTACAAACCTTTGGTGGAATATCGGGATGGTGTCTGAGAATATTTCACTGAAATTTTGAAAATATCATAAAAAAACGTCTGACCTCCCATAAGACCCAATGTAAAATTCAGCCCCGGGAGAACAGCTGATTTTTTCAGGGTCGTGGCCTCTATTTTTATGTTGGCCTTGAGTGAACAAACACATCTATTGATACAATTTCTGCCATTTTCCGCTCCACACGTCACGATGGCATGACAGCTGGCCGACGCATAAAGCTGATCACACACAAAAAAACATAACGCGTAAGAAGTTCAACCTTATGGACTTTTCTTACGTAAATCCAATATGGCCGCTGCTATTCGATCGCTGATTGGTTGAAAGCCCGCTATGCCCCATGCTACGGATTACGTAAATTGTGTGTGTGAAGGCCTTAAGCAGTAGAAAAATTGGGTCCCGTTAATGTCGTTTTCACGAATGTCTTAATCCGTGGTCGATTTTTTATATGCCGACTGGAGTATGCGGTCGCGTCTCCTAGATGTCTGCATAAATTGGGGTAGGTGTTAACGTTTTAAGAATTAATTTTGACAGATATCCTGATTAAACAATATATTCTTGTTTTTTGTTGTAAGCATATGTAAATAAAATCCGGTGTCTATTAGGGCTGAACAATTTAAGTTATACACCAACTTATATTTAAAATGTCCGCAAAACCTCAAATTCTAACAATAAAAGATTTTTGCATTTTTAGAAAATAAATAAAATTTGTGGAACGTGATATTGAGATGGCCCTATTAATTAAAAAATCGGTAAAACAGTATTAGTTGAAGTGCAAAACAGTTTTATCATTAATGTTTAGTGCGTTTATTGAACTGTAAATATACGACTTGCAGCCTTTAATTTCTCTTTAATCATAATAACAAATCACAGCAGGTTACTTAAAATAATCTTATTTAACAAACTAAAATAAAGCAAAATCGAAAAAACTAATGGATCGTTCATACTCGTCTTTTGTCTAGTCTTTTGTCTTGGTTTAGTCATAGGTATGTCTTGTCATAAGAAAGTTAAAACCACTGTTTCTTATGGGAGTGTTCATACAATGCTTTTGTTTTTGATTAGTCTTTGTCTTAAGAGTTGCCAACTTTCAATCCTTAGGACAACGACTAAGACGAGTGACAGACATCAGCTGATATTTGTTGTTTTTTTTTATAGGGCGTCCGAAGAGCGCAAGCGCGCGGCCGAAATTTTGAATTTACCGCCATTAATCATATTTTTAACAGAAAATTTCAACATAACCTCAAAATTTTATTTGTTTTTATTTTCTTTTTCGCTTTTGTTCTTTCGTGTCCGTGTTTCGTGCACAGATTAGGTTAAATAAGATTGTTTTGTGTAGAAAATGACTTTTGAAAAAGGGCCTTTTTATTGAAATTTAATTTTTTTTTCAGTGGGTTATGACTAAAAGTAATCAAAAACAAAAGACGAGTATGAACAGCCGATTTTGTTTAAGACAGCTAAGACTAATCAAAGAACAAAGACTAATAAAAAACAAAAGACTAAGACGAGTATGAACAATACTTAACCCAACAAAACCTTCTTGATGAGATGAGGATTGTAAGCACGAGGCACTTCGTGAGGTCGGGTGGCACATTTCGAGGAACACAAATATTCGAGCAGTGGTATTCGATACATTCCGCAGAAATCGACGAATTTGATGTGTTCCACGCGACTGTCGAAGTAAACTCCTGAAAAATAAATTACGATAAGCACAAAACATAAAGTCCTTTAATTATAGACTTTTAGCTTGCAAAAGGTGTTGTAGTCACGATTTTGACATAATGTTGTTCACATTGGAGTCCTAAAAAAAATCCAAGTTTTCGACCTTAAGGGGGAGTCCGCCCCCCCTCCGCCATCTTGGATTTAGGTGCACGAAAACCGAGGGGTCATCGGCACCCTAAAATTTTGTACAGCGTCCAACAGGACTTGGGTCCTGACGTGTACTGTTGGGTCCTGTTGAGTACTGTTGGGTACTGTCGAGTACTGTTGGGTACTGTCGAGTACTGTTGGGTCCTGTCGTGTACTGTTGGGTACTGTCGAGTACTGTTGGGTCCTGTCGTGGTACTGTCGGGTCCTGTTGTGAAATTTGTACAGTACTGTTGAAAGCTGATGACCCCTCGACGAAAACCTTTTTTTTTTTAAATTTGGTTGCGGCACATTTTAGAAAAAAAATGTTTAAACAAAAGTTATAGGGACATTAAAATTTCCTACAAAAGTGCTTTTGTAAATTTTTTCGTCAGACTAATGGTTTTTGAGTTAAGGCTTTAACTTCGAAAGTGCTTATTTATGAGAAAATATCTAATAACATAAATTAAAGTCTAATTAATAGCCTATAAACTTAGATATTAGGGACCTATTGCAATAGTGTCAGGCACAAATTGTGTCGGGCAGTATATTGACAGTTTCGCATAACAAACTGACAGTTGATCTTTCAAAATTGATATACCAAAGTCGAATTTATAAATCCCGTCTTATTTTCCATTAATAGTGGCGTCACTATTAAATCCGGCTCGTATGATACCCAAAGGCCTAATTTTGCAAGGACACAGCTGTTCTTATAATGAGAAATAATCGGAAATAATGGATCCATGATGAATCTTATAACCTCCTAGCTAGCCTATTAGATATAATTTTCAGCCTTAAAAACATTTTTTTATAAATATCTCGGAAACCAAAGCTCTCACGAAGTTTTTGGTTACAACACAAATTATTGAGCAAAATGTAGTCTATCATATTCCGGAAACCGCATATCGATGCGATGCTATGTTAAAAAGTTAGCATTTTTAAAAAATTTTAATTGTCAAAAGGCTGTCATTGGCATTAACGGATTTTGACCAAGATCTAATCAGCTCGTTAAAGTGTCGAACACTATTTTACCTGAAAATTTTATGAAAATCGGTTCAGCGGTTTAGAAGCTATCGTCCCACATAGCACAATCACGTGCTTAACACGTAAAAAAGGCGTGAGAAAAAAAAACGTTGATTTTAAAAGCTGCTAAAAAAAAAACGTTTATTTCATATATGAAAACAAGCTTAATAGGTCGTTCGTTAACGGTATAAAAAATAACGTTGCTAAAAACTGCGTTGTAATAACGCCATTATAAAATTAAAATAGCAATGTTTTTACGTTAGTTTCAAGTGATTTTTACGTTAAAATCACATTAGATTCACGCCTTTTCTACACAAATTTTAAAACGCGACTTGCATGGCTTTTCTACTGAACATTTTTGAGATTTTACTAGCAACAGCGCCAACTATTGTCGGGATTTTTCACTTTGACGAAATCTATCAGGCAGTGCTTTGGCCTCTAAACTCCAAAAACCTTTTAAGGAACTTCCCTGATCTGTGAAAGTGTTTACTGTTAAAAAATCTTGTTTAGCATTTAAAAAAACATAATGTATATAGATAGATATGTAGATATTTTGTCTTGCCTTGAGCGCCATCTTTAAAATTGTCTTGAAGTGTTGTAGTCTTAAACTAGTGAGCTTTTATAACTTCCTTTCGCGTCTCTTTTAAGTTAAAAAAATGTTATTAAAAAAACGTGACCAAAGAAGACGCAGAAAGTTAGTAGGTTTAAGAAGTCTTAATCTAGTGGCGTTTTAGAACATGTTGTGGAGGACTTTTCAAGTGTGAATTTGGTACATGGAAATAACGAGGGTAAAAACACGTTTTAGTCGAAAACAATACCTTCTCTAGCCATTGCTGCGCGGGCTAGGAAGGTAAAAATCTGAAAAATGGCATGTCTGATGAGTTGCTTTTATATGTGCATTTTTCTTGTCAACCTACAGTCAGCATCTTTTTATCCAGATACAATGACAGTTGTATATTTAATTTTATACCAACATGTGACACGTTTACTTTTTATTATATTTCGGGTTAGGAAATATCTTTATTTCATGTCAAAGTCACAAAAGTGTACCTGCGTATGGCAAGGACTATAGTTATATATGTAGGTGGGACAACATTTAAATAAATTTATCCAATAATAGACACATGATTAAAAAGGTTTATTTATGCTCTATTTCATGGCGTATATATCCAATATGGCGGCCATAAGAAATAACCAAGTTGGCTATGGTTTCAAAAAAAATTAGAAAACCTAGAAAAAATTGTTGCCATTCGATTGGTCGTAGCTGCTATTACAAAACTACTAAATTTTATCAAATTTGTTTAAAAAATGGCGGAGATATTAAAATTTGTCGAAAAACACAACTTTTAGTTTTTGCACGATATTTTGAAAACCGCTGTAGATATTCTAATTTCTATACAGCATCTGATTGGGCTTGGAATAGCGCAACGACTTGTTTCACATTTAACCAAAACTATATTCGAAAAATCACCATGTAGTTACTTTTATTTAATTTATTTATTTAAGTTCGTATACACCAAACTGCTCCACGAGTGCTGAATTCGTTTCAACGAACAAACACGCATTGAAATAAAAACTCGATAACAAACTGCCATAGATAAACGACCGCGGTTCAGTCCGGTTAGTTTTAGACGAGTCGTTAAATACCGAGATGAATTCCATCAAAGGAGCATGCGCCAAAATTAACGTCAAAATGTCTAATTTAAATTATTGGCGCGAATACCGGGATTGGCGCGAGATCGAAGAGCTTAACATATAATAAAAAATTCAAGGTATAAAATAATGGTCAATTCTAATTTTTAGGTTTGATTTTATGTAGGTATTGGGTATAACCGGAACACTCAGCAACTTTATCATTGAAAATAAAGGGCTATAATAAATTGTAGATTTTTTTGGTTAATTATGACAACTTTAAAAGCCAACATAATTTTTTTCTATCCGTCACCATGTACAGGGTGTCCCAAATTCGATGTTTTTGGGGGGTTTCGGGTATTTCTAGAGGGGCTAAAAAAACGTGATCCCCCTTTGCGACACTCAAATTTCAAAAGAAGCTTAAAGGTGAAAATCGCATTTTGATATAGCAAGCCGTTTTTAAACTACGGGGTGTTTTTGAAAAGTCTGCATTTTGGGAAGGGGTCTATAACTTGTTTATTAATATTTTTTATTTCTGTGAAAACATTTACAACACTTTTTTAAGAGGAATTCAACTGTTAAATTAAATTTCATTTGTCACTTTTAGTTTTTGAGATATCACATAAAATTATTTTTTTTTATTTTTACCACATATTTTAGTTTGCTTAATGGGTTTAAAATATTTTAATATTATAAAATTATAAAAATAAAAAAATAATAAAGATGTGATTAAAAAATAAAAATAAAGAAAACAATAAAAAATTGAAATATTGAGTGTGATATGTGATCATTTTAAAGAAAATTTTAAGCTGATTTTAAAAATCGAAAAAAAGAGAGTTATTCTGTAAGAAAAATAACAACTTTATGCAATATTTTAAAAACCAAAAGATATAAATAAAAACCGTTTACATCTGTCAATTCTTCAAGAAAAGATCTATAAGAAAGCTATTTACACAAAAGCAAAATGCAGACAAAAACACTCCGTACCTTAAAAACGACTTGCTATATCTAAATGTGGTTTTCACCTTCTCTTAAAATTTGAGCGTCGCAAAGGGGGCTCAGTTTTTTTCTATCTCCCCTAGAAATACCCGACACCACAAAAAAACAACGAATTTGGGACACCCTGTACAGGGTGTGACAATGAAGTCGATTTTTTGAGAGGGAACACCCTGTACAGGGTGTGACAATGAAGTCGATTTTTTTAGAGGGAACACCCTGTATATTTTTGCAATTTAAGATTCGTCTTTTTTGATTTCAAAAATATACAATATCTATGTGCTGCGATTAATATTTTTTGAGGTATATGCAGTATTTCTTCTATATGCATTTCACGTTTATTTTGTTTTGCCATGGGAGTATTGACAAATTTAAATGCGCGAAATCTTAAAAGATGTTTATCGTAGCATAGACATACAGTAGAACCCCGATGACAGTGTTTATTCAAATTAAATTGGGCACTAAATAATTTGTCACACAACTTGCACGTCAGCGGCATTTTCACAGCACAAAAACGACGAATTTTCATTAAAGAACTGGGAATTATTAAAGTTTTGCTGTATAAAACCATACTGAACAGTTGATTGGTTGGCAGAAGTGACAGATCAACGCTTGCGCACGTCTTGGAATTCATCTCGGTATTTAACGACTCGTAGTTTTAGATCGGCAACTTCGGCTGTTTGACACATCATTAACTCTGTGGCGCCCACTACTGAGCCGTTTCGCGAACTAAAAGGTGGCGGGAAATTTAAATCGCTTTTTACAATTTTGAATGTTTTTATGAAATTTTTAATCTGTTAATATTTTATAAACACATAAAATGTCTTTATAAGATATAAACTGATTCAAAATGGTATTAAGTGCAATAAATAAAACATTTTTTTCACTGAGATTTTATTGTTATTAAAAAAAAATTACAAACACCACATAAAACTAAATAAAATAATACAAAGACTAAATAAATTATTTTTCGGGCTGTTCCTCAGAGCAAGGTATTAGTAGCCATATAATAAGTGGGCATCCATATTTCATTTTTTCTTTTTAGATTTCATCACCTTTATTTCATCGCCTTTCCATCCATTTTGGTTATGCTATCTATGCTGATGATGTCTAAGGAGACTGAAACATCTTTGTATACGTCTACTCTTGTTTTAAGGACCAGCCTTAAAATTAATTTAATTAGTCTTTGACCAAACCTTAAAAAATTCCTTTTATATTGAACAATACATACACAAAATAATAAATATTGTAATTGATTGGTAAAAAACCATACAAATATATTGATAAACCAAACACTGTTTTGTTTAACTTTTCTATTATCATTTCTTGTAAGTGAATAAACTCTTCTCAATGAAACAGTTATTCTTAAAGAGAATCATTCTTAAATGTTGACTTTTTGGCAGCTTAACGAAGATCATGAGATTTAAATAGTATGTCTCGACCTTGGTTATGTAATTTGTGCAGTGTACTCTTCGAAGCAGTATGGCTCATTAGTAGTCACACACCATATATAAGCTGAAAATCATAAAAAAAACTATTACCCATAAAGGTATAAAATTAATAAGGAATACATTTATCCTTTGTGCATACTGCATATGTTGCTGGGCAAACCAGGCATATAATGGATCGTTCATACTCGTCTTTTGTCTAGTCTTTTGTCTTGGTTTAGTCATATGTCTTGTCATAAGAAAGTTAAAACCACTGTTTCTTATGGGAGTGTTCATACAATGCTTTTGCTTTTGCTTTTGTTTTTGATTAGTCTTTGTCTTAAGAGTTGCCAACTTTCAATCCTTAGGACAACGACTAAGACGAGTGACAGACATCAGCTGATATTTGTTGTTTCTTTTTACAGGGCGTCCGAAGAGCGCAAGCGCGCGGCCGAAATTTTGAATTTACCGCCATTAATCATGTTTTTAACAGAAAATCTCAACATAACCTCAAAATTTTATTTGTTTTTATTTTCTGTTTCGCTTTTGTTCTTTCGTGTCTGTGTTTCGTGCACAGATTAGGTTAAATAAGATTGTTTTGTGTAGAAAATGACTTTTGAAAAGGGGCCTTTTTATTGAAATTGATTTTTTTTTCAGTGGGTTATGACTAAGACTAATCAAAAACAAAAGACGAGTATGAACAGCCGATTTTGTTTAAGACAGCTAAGACTAATCAAAGGACAAAGACTAATCAAAAACAAAAGACTAAGACGAGTATGAACAATACTTTAGTCTGGCGGCATGAATGTTGTCTTAAAAATGTTTTTTTCTAAAGAGATCCGTGTCTGATAGTCACATTAGGAAGGTAAAAACCACGTAAACTATTGTTTATCTTGGTAAAAACAGCAAAAACTTTATGTAATAAAAAAATTCCAACACATCTAACCTCAAAAAAGAAAATAATAAAACTTACCTTAAAATCTCTCGGAAAACTATGGTGAATTCCCGCCTCAACTTTGGATACTACACACAGGAAAGTAATACCGAAATCTCATTGTTTTTGTCGAAAAACTGCAAAAAATTATTCAATAATGGAAAATTCAATAATGCGTCATTCACGCGTCATTGATTAATGGCACCACAGATTACTTCGACTAAAGGAAAGAAATGGATTTAAAATGAACTGGAAATAAAATGCGGTAGAAGAGGTTTTGGTACCTGAATAAAAGGCGGACGGAAAATCCGAACCACAGATAATTATTAAATAAAATAGTATAACGAAATAAACGCGCAACTGCAGCGCCTCTTTTGAGTCGTTTCGGAACCAATACTTAAGACCTGTCAATTTCTTAAGAGTTTCCTAGGCATGACAAACTGCCGATGCTGTTCCAAAGGATTTGCGAACACACAAAGAGGAGCCCAAGAAAGCTGGTTTTCGGTAAACAGCTTGCAAGCGGCGCGCGCGCAACTTAAAAACAGGACGAAACCGTGTTGGCGCGCGGAGTGTGAGCAGCGCCCATACGGCGCGTTCGCGGAGCATTTTGGTATATACGTACTCTAAGACAGCGTATTTAATCATTTAATACGCACCTTTACAATCCGGATTGACACACCTGCAAGCCGAACTCATGTACTGCCTCAACGTTTCGGGCACATCGCCAGGTTTGATGTGAATGTCGTGCAGTTTGACAGCTCTAGCTGCCATCTCAAGGAGACTTGTTGGGTTATAACTCATATCAGTAATGAAGCCAACGACAAGAGGATTGTCCCTGAGACTAAGCTGCGGAAAAATGTGAACATGAAAAAAAGAACCCCACACAGTTAAGTGTCTCTAATAGTGTAGTTTATGAAATCACTTTTCCCCCAAATTTGATATAGTACAGGGTGTTTCAGACCACCCGCACAGGCCAATTATTTTAAAAGGGATAATTATTTTTAATCATTTTTAAATCACTATCAAGGTAGTGAGATGTGCTCTTTCTGATGATGTAGGTTTAAAGGTCCTAGCCTTACAGAAAGTGTTAAAATTCCGCTCGACGTTGATTTTTTTAAATGGAACATGCTATTTCTGATTGCGGATTTCAATTCTACACGAAAAAATTAAAACATTTTATTCGAAAACTTTTTCCCAAAAATGCTTTTTTAAACCTCAAAACTGATATTAAATTATTTCGCAGTTATAACCAAGACAAAAACGGAAAGTAACCAAAGTCTAAATTAAATGACACAAGACAGGCAAAAAAAATCTTTTTAATGGAAATGTGTCAATTTAAATGTCTTGTTATGCCAAAGTTTGGCAACTAAATATTTTGGTTACTTTCCGTTTTTTTCTTGGTTATATCTGCGAAATCATTTAATATCAGTTTTGAGGTTTAAAAAAGCAGTTTTGGGAAAAAGTTTTCGAATAAAACGTTTTAATTTTTCCGCGTAGAATTGAAATCCGCAATCAGAAATAGCATGTTCCATTTAAAAAAATCAACGTCGAGCGGAATTTTGACACTTCCTGTGAGGCTAGGACCTTAAAACCTACATCATCAGAAAGAGCCCATTTCACTACCTTCATTGTGATTTAAAAATGTTTAAAAATAATTATCCCTTTTAAAATAATCGGCCTTTGCGAGTGGTCTGAAACACCCTGTATACCATAAACTTGATGGAGCAAATTGTTTATTATTAGCAAAAAAGAATTAAAGTATCAGTAAACCAAAAATTGTAAAGAATTAAATAATCTACAAATGTGTCTCCTACATAAAATCTAAGATGGCAGACACTCCCCACATTAAATTTGAGAGCAGGAAAGTTATTTCATAATCTACCTACTTCTCAAGGTCTACATTACATCAATAAATTACATCCAAAATGATTGGGCTATAATACCGCGTAAACAAGTCCACATCTAGGGGTACAAATTTCCGTAAGAGGAGTATAGCATATCTTCATAAGAGACCGCGATACTTCCGATTCCCGTCGAAAGCTGGTCAGCGTTGCCAAAAATAAAATTGATAAATTATTAGGCGCAAGTGGTCCGTTACCTACGAAGCTAGTAGGTAGTGAGTGGTCGGAGTCGTCAAGGAGCGGACAATCTGAAATATTTGTTAAGGGAGAGAATTATATATTTGTTTAGGGAGAGAATTATTACATGACTTGTTTTTTAGTCCACTATACATAAGTGGACTATTAAACGTGAAAATTAATGTTTTTACTTTTAATAAATGTGAGTTTTAGGTCTTAAAACATAATCTTTTGTCGGTGTTAGATTTTGGTTAAAAAGAAAGAGGTTTAGGGTATTAATAGATAGTTTAAGTTGTGCTACGTATTTTTACGTAAGCATGAGATTTGACAGTTACGCAAGCGCACTTCGTCACACCGTCGTCAAGGTCACGTTAGGAGCTTACGTATTTACGTTAGCTTACGGCAGTCTGCGGGCACCTTAACGTTACCACAGAATAGAATTGGTTGATTCACCGATCGAAAAATGAGGCCTAGACGATAATTTCCGCTTCCAGTACAAACGATTCTTTGCAAATATATTCCTACTGTAGTTGAAAAGACAAAAAACAAAATTGTAACATCAAAAAAACACAGTGCCGAATTCCATATTCTCTGCTATTAGTAGACTTGTTATGGTAACGTAAAAACATTTAACTTAAACTCAAATTTGGAACAAAACGTAGAGCGCTTAACGTGCAGTTAGTTTTACGTAAAAATACGTAGCACACCTTAAACTATCTATTGAAACAATTTTACCTTAAAACTATCAGTTATGCATAACTTTACTTGCATTGATTTTTGTTTAAAAATGTTCTTTTCGGAAGATAAAAAATTCCCATAATATATAAAGTGTCTGTTTAACTTGAAAAGATTTTTGGTACCTGCGGCGTATTTTTCCGGTTTCAAACTTTTTTCTGTACGTTTTCAGGTATCAAAAAAGTTTGTATCTATTTTCGCCTGCGAACATTTAAAGTATTATTCCTACAATATTTTTTAAAAATTTTGTCTCCGACGCATTTACTAAGGGAAATGTCTGCTCCTGTTTTCAAATTTTCATTTGTGGTTCAAGACGGACTACTACTCATAACTTTGATATTTGTCTAGGAAAAGTACTCAATCAGGTCAGCCTACTTTTGAGGCTTCATACCACGGTGGATAGAATAGACCGGTGTTCGGATCTTTTAAATATATGTCGAATTTTCACGTCACTGGTCGTCCAGCTGATTTTCATAAACAAAAGTTAGATATGCTATAAACAACTAATATTTTTTGAATTTCTTGAAAACTAAGGTAATTTTCCTACTATTTTTTTGTATATTCTTATAAAATAATATTTTTCAGACATACCAGTCGTTATTTTTTTTAGCCCGCTTCATTTCTCTTTACACAAAAATTCAAATTCGAAGAAAACAATGTGTTCGTTTCTGTCGCTGACCTACATCTTTGTTGACTACCCAATAGTCCTCGGTTCACCTTTGATACTAAACGATCACATTCAGTTTGACTTGTAGTTTAAGTTTTGTGTAATAAAAAATAAAGCGGCTAAAAGAAATAACGGCAATACGTCTCGAAAATTACATTTTATAAGGATGTACTAGAAAACAGTACGAAAATTGCCTTAGTTTTCAAAAAATTCAAAAATATAATAAATATTGTTCCGTTGTTCATATCAGACCTAACAAAAATCAGCTGGACCACCAGTGACGTGGAAAATTCGACATATACAGGGTGTCCCAGAACTAATGGTACATAGTTAAACTGTAGATTCCCTGGGTCAAAATATTATGATTTAGCCATACTTACCTTAGTTCAAAAGTTCTTGCTAACCGAGATACAGGGTGTTAAAATTTTTTCAATTCGATTTTCTTTAATAACTTTTTTAATAATTATTATTTTTACAAAAACTAACCAGCGTGTAAGTTTTTTTTAAATTAGCAAGACGATTCCGTTGAAAAATTTGTTGTACAATGTACAGGGTGTTCCTTAGACCACTACCATTGCATAAAAATCAGTGTATTTTTGTTGTGCCTCGGTGTATACCAGTTTTTATGTAAATTAATGGTTTTTCCATCCTTTTTATGTAAAAAAGTTATACTGTTTTAAAGTCGCTTAGAGCAACGGTTTTTGAGATTTTTGCATTTAAAATTTTTATTGCATGTGAGTGATATGCCTAATTTATGTATGATACTTTTTTCAATTCTTTCTACTAATTAATAATTTTGCAAAAAAAAATCGGTTTGGTGGTTTTTGGGCATGGACAACTTTTGGTAAAAAAAAATAAATATTATGCAGGGTGTTCTCTGGGTCGGTACCGTTACTTTAAAATAGATCTAACTTTTTTGTTCCTCGGTGTATACAAGATTCTATTAAAAACATTAATTTTTTAATTTTATTGAAGTAAAAAAGTTATAGCGTTTAGATGTCGCTTAGAGGAACGGTATTCAAGATATTTAAATTAGAAGATTTTTGATTAAATTCTTACCTACTTCATATATATTAGCTATAATCAATACTTTTTTATAGCATTCTAAGATTGAGTGTTTTCTTAAGAAATATTAAGTTAAAAAATATACAGGGTGGTTCTTCAATTATCATTGTTCGTTATTGCAACTGTGTAGGGCTTTATTTTTAATGAGAAACAAAAACCTCTTCGTATTAGTTTTTTTTTTAAATGGTAAGTACGTATACTTTATTAATGCAAGTATTTTTTTATTGTTTTGAAAGAAAATTTTAATTATCAATAAAATTAATATTTTATTATTTATTTAAAAAAATATAAAATTTCTTAAGCATGGCGCTCTCAGCAACTAAGTTAAAATTTTTAAATTGACAAATAGTAAATCAAACTTAAAACTGTTTATTATTGTAGGCTAGATAAATACCCGAGAAAAACTATTTCAAAAATTCAAAATGCTGGAGAGGTGTTCAGAAATGCAAATCTTTATTTTAAAATCAGACGTTCGTATAATAAGCGAATAAACAAATGTATTCAGGTTAACGGTGGCCATTTTGAACATTTATTGTAGATTTTTTTTGTTTTTCTATCTAAAAATTTGTTGTTGCAATAAAATATGTCCAATTTTTATAACTGGTTTTTAGTTTTTTTGTTGTTAATAATTATTTAATAATTAAAATAATATTCTGTTTAGAAACCTGCTTAAGTATACACCGAGGCACAAAAAAATACACTGATAATTTTAATGCAATGGTAATGGTCCAAAGAACACCCTGTACATTGTACATAAAATTTTACAACGGAATCATCTTGCAAATTTCAGAAAAACCTACATGCTGGTCAGTTTTTGCAAAAATATTAATTAGTAGAATGAATTGAAGAAAGTATCATACAATATATCATATAAATTAGGCATATCACTCACATGCAATAAAAATTTTAAATGCAAAAATTTCAAAAGCCGTTGCTCTGAGCGACTTTAAAACAGTATAACTTTTTTACATAAAAAGGATGGGAAAACCATTATTTTATATTAAAAAACTGGTATACACCGAGGCACAAAAAAAAGTCACTGATTTCAATGCAATGCTAGTGGTCCAGGGAACACCCTGTACACTGTACATCAAAATTTTCAACGGAATCGTCTTGCCAATTTCAAAAAAAAATTACACGCTGGGTATCTTTTGCAAAAATATTAATTAGTAAAAAAGTTATTCAAGAAAAACAAATTGAAAAAATAAAGTTTAACACCCTGTATCTCGGTTAGTACGAACTTTTGGACAAAGGTAAGTGTGGCTAAATCGTAATATTTTGACCCAGAAAATCTACAGTTTAACTATTTACCATTAGTTCTGGGACACCCTGTATATATATAAGATCCGAACACCGGTCTATTCTATCTACCGTGGCTTCATACCACCTCTGCCGCTCCCTCTAGGGTTTCGCCCCCTCCCTCGTCCACTACCCACCCTGCGTTACTGTGGTCCACCATTACCATTTTTTATGGTTGGACTAACAATGTATTACAAAAACTAAAATTAAATAATAGGTCGATTACCTGTAGATTGGCAAGTTATCTTTGACCCAAAATTGACTTTAGTAAATGTGAAACGAAAATCAATAACCAGAACAACACTTAACAGAATTTTAATGTATTATTCTGGTTGTGTATCACCCCGTTTAATGAAGGCACTTACATAAAACTGACTGAATTGAGCTTTCGCGAATTGTGCCCACTTATACTAATATTTTCGCAAACTGGCAACGATGGTTTTGCGCTTTTCTGCTTTCCTATGCAATCCTTATGGCCCATACAAAAATCCTACCCCTAGATAGAATGCTTGCCACGCGGTATAGAGGCCCCCAGGTAGCAAGGTCACGTTTTTTAAACGTCAAAAACAGGTCATGTTTAATGACCATTGACGTCTCTAACCTGACGTGTAAATGACGTTCAAAAGACACACCCAAAATGACGTCATTTTTAGACGTTTTAAAGACGTCAGCAATATCACGTATTAATAATATATATTATAATCTATAATCTTTGGTATTTGGGACCAAATCAGAACATCAGACACACACACAGACACAAACCCATTTATGACTTTTTTTAAACTCGTCTGAATATATGAAATATTCCCTGCGGTTGAGAACACTAGGAAACGTAGACACAGAAGGTGACTTTTCTGTGACTTAGACCTGGAAGTACTGGAACAGGTACAGCGGTGTTCTGTGCGGTACAGATCAAAATAGACCTAAACCTAGACTTACACATCTTCACCTTGAAGCGAAAGAAGCCTCGAAGTCTGTCTTGATTTAATATTTAATTTATTTTACATATGTACCCCCACATTCCGTATAAATCCGGTCAAATACTGACTGGAGCACCATCTATGTAAGTATGAGTGTATGTCCCTTGGACAAAGTGTGCAGTGTGGGTAGTGACCAATATATGACGTGTTTCAGACGTCAAAAACTACACTACGAAAAGACGTCAAATAACTGACGCCTTAAAGACAACATTTTTTGGTAGATGACCTGCTGGTCATCCAAATGACCACTTTTCGACGAAAAAAAGACGTCATTTGATGACCCCTTGCTACCTGGGCCTTCTTTGAAGACTGACGTCAAATACTATCCGTTCCAAAAACATTGTCTTTAGTTATTTTATCTCTCACCTCTGTCAAATTCCTTAAAGCAATAATCTCAGGTGGTAGCGTTCTCAACCTGTTCTTATGCAATAGCAACTGTTTTAAATTGTGTAAGTTGGCTATGTTAGCTGGTAGGGTTTCAATCTGGTTGTCACATAAAACGAGGGCTTGAAGTTTGGCCATGTGGCCTAATGCGGCGGGAACTTCGGTCAGTTGATTTCCGCCTACTGAAAATACTTGCAATCTAAAAGTCGTAAAAGTTAAAAGTATTTCTTGATTAAGTAGTCGGCTATGGTATTCCTTCGGATAGTTGTGGAGGATTTTTGTAAACTATGGATCGATGGGTAATAGATCACACAATTTTAAGTCACCGGCTATCCGGCTTCCAATTTGAGTAACAGGGCCTGTGTGAAGTCATAAATCCAAGATGGCGGCTTTTTTTGGCTTATCAGTTTTACAGAAAAACTAAAATACGTTTTTTGTTTGAAATAGATACTGAGATGGCTGAGATATTCAAGATTACCAAGACACAGACAGTGGCGTATAAAGGGGGAGGCATGAAGCTAAGATTTTTTTTAGATATATACAAACATAAAATACGGCCTCATGAGGTTTCGCCCCCCCCTAAAACTGTTTCGGTCCCACCCCAAAACTTTTTTTCTAAATACGCCACTGGACGCAAATATGCATTTAAAATGTGAAATTGTACAACCATAACACAATAGCATATTAGTTTTCTTTAAATAATAATAAATGTAATTGTAACAATTAATAATATATAATAGCCCCCCCCAGATCCCTCAAAATCTTTAAAATTTACGTTTTTAAAATTTTTTTTAAACCCAAGTTTCTAAGGGAAAAATGTATAATACACTTTATAGTAGACAATATGAGTCCGTTCCTAACAATGTATGGATCGGTGGGGTTAAAGAGATTAAAAACTCTTTAGCTGCCATTAATTGAAATAATATTAAAAAGTATTAAAAAATTTATCTCCCATAATTTATTCGATTTTTTAAAAAACCAAGCTATGCACATAAAGTTACTTTATACTAAAAGATGACAAATATTATGTCATGTTTAACAACAACTTATTTTTGCATAAATCGACTTGTATCATACCCTTATTAATAAGGAAAACACATTTGTTTGTTTAAGTAAGAGTACCATATTCTGAGGTTATTATTACAACAAAGTGTTGAATTAATTTTTATTAGGAACTTATTGCAATAAAGCCAGGCAGTAATTGTGTCGGGCACTATTCTGACAGTTTCGCATTATAAGAACAGCTGTCTTCTTTCAAAATTAGACCTTTGTTTATAAATTCGACTTTGGTATGTCAATTATGAAAGATCAACTGTCAGTTCTCAATGGAAAACGGTCAGAATAGTGCCCGGCACTATTATAGCCTGGCTTTATTGCAATAAGTCCCTATTATCACATCCACCTTCTTTGACATCTGTCGTCAAGTTTGATTGGCTAAACCAATAAACTCATAATTCTTAAAATTTCAGAATTTGTTTTTTTTGCAATTAATATAGTGAAAACTAAATGTGCCAATTTCGTTTAAATATACTAAATTGGCAATTTGAAAATAGATAATTCTCCAACCAAAAGGTTTTTTTTTCTAAAAATAATAACGAAACTTTGGTCAAACAACCGAGCTTAAGTTTAGGTTTTCCCGGTGTCTGATCAGTTTTTGGAAATCCCAACAATTTCATAGGGATTTCTGCGATTTACAAATGACCTCTTATTTGTTTAAAATAATTAATTATGACATCCTTAAAAAAAAGCCGCATGTAAAATTTTGACGTTTCCAGAAAAACGGGGTTTATTAGCAGGTTACTGTACTACCATTCTTTTATAATAATAGCCGAAATGTAAGTGTATTTACCTGTAAAGTATAATTATATTTTAAATCGTTTTATCACTATAGATTAAAATTTTCAGCGAAAGATTTACTTTCAAATCACGTATTACAGTTATTTTAGTTTTTATTCTTCATATTGGTTCTTTATTTTATATTGCATAATTCTAAGTTTATCTAAAACAAAACTTTTAAAATAGTAAAGCAAAAAATTAATCAGAATTAAAAGGGTAATAAAAAAACATAAAAAAAATAAATTTTGAGTGTAATACGTCAAATTAATTTAACTTTAAACAAACTTTATATCATAT
This sequence comes from Aspidapion aeneum, assembly GCA_963576565.1. Classification (NCBI taxonomy): domain Eukaryota; kingdom Metazoa; phylum Arthropoda; class Insecta; order Coleoptera; family Brentidae; genus Aspidapion; species Aspidapion aeneum. The sequence goes on from OY755039.1 coordinate 8,222,980, forward strand.
CTCAAAAACCAAAATCAACAAATAAAATTCAGTTGGAATCTTAGTAAAAAAATTCATTCAATCAAGATAACTTTTATTAGGCTAAATCCCATAAAAATTGGCTTGTTGCGGCTTTTTTGCTTACACGAAACACGCATACGGCTTTTATGTCAAGACTGGGTAAAAATTTTGGGCCGTCCAAAACCACTAATTAATAAAAAATTGATTTTCTTTAAGAAAATTTTGGATTTTATAGATGTATTCATATTTTTCTTCTAGGTTTTTTTTCCAAAGAATCTTAAAATGTTAATAACTCAACATGTCAAAAAATCGACATGCGGCTTTCTTCTTAGGCAAGGCAGAATTATAATTTAATAAATTACTTACTGTTTAAGCTTCCATACATTTCTGGAAACGTTCTTCATTCCATTTCCTCCCAAATACAAGAATCTCAAATTCAAAAAACTAAATATTTGTTCAGGAAATTGCTCAAATCTGTTCCCACTCAAATTCAATTCTTTTAGACTATGACACTCGCTGAAATCTTTAGGTAAACCGTTGTTGTCTGGTGAAAAAGAGGAAAAAACAAGTTAAGACTAGGAAACTTACTATTCTCATATACAGGGTATCCCATTTGATGTTTTTTTGGGGCGTTACATGTGTTTCTAGGGGAGAAAGGAAAAAACTGACTTCCACGTTTTTTAAAACCGTTTTTAAGCTATGGCAGGTGTTTTAAGTCTTCAACCATGGCAATATGTGGTATATCATGATGACTAACTTTCTGGCCTAAAATATAATTTGATGTCTACTGGGTTCTATATACTAGATAGTATTTAAATTATTATCTGAGTCGAACACAGTAGGTACGTGGTGCACAACGGGTCCAGACAGGCGGCCTAGGTGCCAGGTTAGATCCTTTCAGGATGCTAACGGCCCCTACCCTACATTCATTCAAGCACAAAGTTAAGGAGAGGGCCTATAACTTTCATTAATTATGTTTTGATAGATTTTGTTATAAAGAATCCAACCGTCAAATTGAATTTTATTTGTCACTTAAGTATTGTTCATACTCGTCTTAGTCTTTTGTTTTTGATTAGTCTTTGTCCTTTGATTACTCTTAGCTGTCTTAAACAAAATCGGCTGTTCATACTCGTCTTTTGTTTTTGATTAGTCTTAGTCATAACCTGAAAAAAAAATTCAATTTCAATAAAAAAGGCCCCTTTTCAAAAGTCATTTTCTACACAAAACAATCTTATTTAACCTAATCTGTGCACGAAACACCGACACGAAAGAACAAAAGCGAAAAAGAAAATAAAAACAAATAAAATTTTGAGGTTAGGTTGAGATTTTCTGTTAAAAACATGATTAATGGCGGTAAATTCAAAATTTCGGCCGCGCGCTTGCTCTCTTCGGACGCCCTGTAAAAAAAAACAACAAATATCAGCTGATGTCTGTCACTCGTCTTAGTCGTTGTCCTAAGGATTGAAAGTTGGCAACTCTTAAGACAAAGACTAATCAAAAACAAAAGCAAAAACATTGTATGAACACTCCCATAAGAAACAGTGGTTTTAACTTTCTTATGACAAGACATATGACTAAACCAAGACAAAAGACTAGACAAAAGACGAGTATGAACGATCCATTAGTTTTTGAGAAATAACAAAAGTAAGATTTCTTTATCGAATGGTCACTTTATTTCTTTATATTTGTATTTTTTTATATTGATTGTTTTTATTTTATATTTTTATTTCTTTACTGTGTTAAAATATTTTAAAATGAAGAAATAAAAAATAAAGGGGTAAATAAAAAAAAGTGTGACATGTCATTTAAAAGGAAATTTTACAATGATTTCCAACTTTACCTTTCTTGTTTGAAAAGGGAAGTGCGTCGAGTGATACCTTGTTTTGAGGGTCTTTTGAATGTCCTTACAATCGTGTAAAAATGTCGAATTTTGCTTCCAATTTCCAAAATTTTTTAAAAATACGAAATAAGAGTAACTGCAAAATATTCCTTCGAAAAAAAAGAAAATCGACGTTTTTTAGGATTTTTTTATATTTTTCTTAAAAGTGTACCCAAAAAAACGTTTTTTTATCGTTTATGGTAAATTTGGAGGAAAATATTTTTAAAACTCATCAATAGACTTTCGAAATTGTTTTACGGTTGTAAAGGCATTTAAGACACCTTCAAAACAAGCCATTACTCGACTTTCTTTCCCCTTTATAAAATATGGATTTAAAGTTTACCCCTCAAAGCGGGTGCGTGCTTTAAAATTTCATGATACCCAAAAAGTGTTCCCCCTCGCAAACAAAACAACCCATCTTTTACTTGAATATTCCCTTTACTTTGTTATTAATCGGAAAAAAAAGAAAAGTACTTACCTAATAAATTGTTTTTCGCAGTAAAGTTCGTAAGCTGACAAAATTTAAAAATATCCGGCAAAACCGTAAGTCCGTTGTTGCTTAGATCTAAAACTTTTAAATTAAAAAATGCAGCTAGATTCTCTGGTACTACATTTAGTTGATTGTGGTGAAGGATCATATTTTCGATGTCTTGAAGTTTTTTCGATTTATTTGCAAAATGTTTCCCAATTTCATCTTCCATGGTTTGTGGATTTAGTAGCAAATATGCTAAATCTATTGTTTTTGTGCTAGTTTCAGTGTCACTACTATCCGATGTATAGTTTTCCATTTCGTTTAGCTAAATTTTAAAACTTAATATTTATATTTGAATCACTTGCACCAGCTTTCTGAACGGTTTGTTGTTTATTACAGATAGAAGTAATTGATTAAAACTGTGTTAAGAAGACCAATCAATAATAACACCTAAAATACTCTATTCTCCAGCATTATTATCTAGTAATAAAATAAATAAGTCAGCATTTTCTTTAGGTCATCTAGTGATAATACATCGTTGACCTTTCCTATATCGTTTTGAAAAGTTTATCATTTTGGCGATGAGTTTGCTGAAAGACTTTTTCAGGATTACATTATTTTATTAAAACCATTTGCGGGTACACGATGTTGTTTATGGGGAAGGGGAGTGATTTTTTCTCGTTGGGTTGGAAATGTAACAAAATGGGATTTGAATATAAATAGTATTTAAGTAAGACTAGGTTAAGAATAAGTAAAATTTATGGCAACACCAGCGATTTGTTTTTTGGCATTTTTTCAGGTTCGCTGTATTTTAATTAAAGTTATATTCGGCTAATATGTTCTTTGAGTCACTAATATGTCCTTTGAGCCACTAACATCACAATAATTAATTTAAAAAAACACATTGTATAATTTTAACTTATCGATTTTCTAGGTCCACGCATCTTTTGAATACGTTGGTTTTTGTCTCTTTGTCTTTCTCGCCAAGGCGAAAAAGACAAAGAGACAAAATACCAACGTAATCCAAGGTTTCAAACCAATCAGCGGCAAGCTGAAAATGCCTAGAGAGCAGGGTGGCTGGGACAAGAAAGTCGTTAGGGAAAACATTCTTTAGTTGGGTTTGGTTTCGTTCACACCACTTCTTAAGGGGGTTTTTTTAACTGGGAAATTTATTAGTTAATCTAACTTTGTATAAAGCTATTATCTTTATTATTCATAATTATTTTGGTCTCTTCTTTTAGTGTTTATTTTAACTTTAAAGCTTTTGATTTTATTACTGTTTCCAGTGTTTTAAAAATATTACTGCTAACTTTTTCTGGTTTTTAATATCAAAATACAAACCTTTCGTTGCCCTAAAATCGGCATTTTTAATCAGTAAATTACATCCCAAACCTAAACATTGGTATTAAGTAAATTAAACAGTTGATTTAATAGCTTCACCTATTCAATCAACGTTTAAAAGGTTGCTAATAATATGTTTACGAGAAACATAAAAAAGGTTCCTAAAACCTAAAAGTTTAAAGATTTTGAATACTTGCAGAAAAGCAAAATAGTTTAATACCAACAAAATCAAATATATATAATCAGAAGTGAATGTGAAGTTTCAAGAAGAAAATTGAAAATGTATGTATGAATTTCCTACATTGTTAATATAATTGAGAAAAACGTTTATAGCATATTCCTCCTCCAAAAACCATCAAATTTCCTTTCGAGAACAAACAAGTAATAACTTTAATAACATTTAATGTTTTTATAATTTATCAGCGGTGTAGCGTGCCCGAAAGTGCGGGGGGGGGGGGCGGGTGACAGCTAAAAAGGGCGCCTCTGAAAACTGATCAAAAATCTTGTGACAAAAAAAAAACAAAAAGGTCAAAAGGGCGCCTCTCACAAATCTTGCGACCCAAAAAAAAAAAGGTCTTCATGTCGTTAGTTGCCTTTGGCACCCACTCAATTGGCCGTTACCGGCCCGACTTAATAAAGCTGAGGGCGCTTCGGCCACCTATGGGGCGCCACTACCCTCGGGGCGGGGGGGGCGACGAAACCCCCCCCCCCCCCCACGCTACGCCGCTGTAATTTATATAAGTTGTAGCCTAAATTGGTAGCTCACAACATTTAAGCCTTGGCCACTTGAGTTGACAGTACCACTGTCACAAGGCCCCTGTTACAGAAACTGAAAAGTTTTAACCAAAATATATTCTTTGTTCTTATGATTGCTCTTAAAATGTATGACTTGGATAATCTCTATGCGGGAGATGATAAAAAACCTTGAATAGTCACAAAATTGTAACAATACACAATAATAACAAAGGAAAATCACAGACATAAATATTTATGTCATGTCAAATATAAGATTATTATCTCACATGATATAGCCGCTAGAGCCTGATAATAATAATATTATTATGTATGCATTAAAGGTTGTTCAGTATCATAGGTGAGCAAGTATAGAAAAACAAATAATTTTTTTTACCTAAAATAAATTCTTGTGTCAACTGCTATACTATACTTCTACTGGCGAATGTACGGTTTTTATTTTAAAAAAATCTCGTCGTGAAATCTGTATGTCTCACTCCTGGGGTACGTTCAGATAGCACGTCGGATGTAGTCGGGCGCGCTCAAATGCGTTCAGATTACATACTGGGTGAAAGTTACTCTCGTTCATATTGGCCGAAAATAACGTCGGGTGAATCGCCTTTTACACCTTTCTCTATGAGGTGGGTGACAAACGCTCGACTTGCGCAGTAGGTATATAAACCAACCCCCCAATTTTTTTTATTTTTTGTTTTATATTTTCGGAATCATATTAAATAAAAGTGGAATTTTCCATAAATAAATAATCAAATTTTACTTTTTCTTGGAGACAAAAAACACTTGTTTGACTTTTGACAGGTGAGTTCTAAGTTTCTTTAGAAGGGTTAAGTCCCATTTATAAACTCGAGACCATTCAACATGGTTACCTTTGACAAGAAACCCACATAAAAACATCACAAAAGTTCCTATTTTCAAAAGACTGTAGAAGCCAAATTTGTTATGGTTGGGTTTGTTTCATACCCCGTATAGAAAACATTAAATTTAGTTACCTATTACTATAGTATAGTAGTAGTGTGAGCTATGGTGATCCTAATTTATTCGAGAAAAAAAATTGCTCTGATTTAAAAAAAATTATATATCTTTGCGTTTCAGATGAATTTAAAACTTTTTTGTCGCGCCGTATGTCTGTCTGTCTGTATGTCTGTCTGTAACGACCAACGCGCATAACTCAAAAACCGCTTGTCCGATTTGAATGAAATTTGGTACCTAGGCTGAGTTTTCGGTCGAGATGGTCCAATTTAAAAATGAACAAAATCCACCGAACGCAAGTCAAATAAAAGGGTGGGAGTAGATTTCAAAAATTAGAGTTTAAGTAAAAATATGGCGTGTGTCATATCAAACAAAAGGTAATTGAGTCTGGAGCTAAACAAACTACATTTTAGTTTTTGAAAAAAAAATGGTGGGGGTAGATTTTAAAAATTAGAGTTTAAGTCAAAACATGGCTTGTGTGGTATAAAACGAAAGGTAATATTTCAGTTTTTAGTTATATTAGCTCACACGCACACTATAACTATAGTACCTAGGGTGAGCTTAGGTGCCCATAGATTGACAGAGTATTTTTCTATGTGGGATTTTTGCTAGGGTATGCATGATGGTTTACCCATATTAACATAGCACAATGGATAAAGTTAATGCCTTGTTTTAAAGCTCGATTTTACCATAATCAGCTGGCAGCAAAAAAAAACGAAAATACCTACCAAAATTAACCCTAAAATTCCATTTTTTGTTATGTTGCTGTGTAAATCGACCCTCAAAACTGTATTGGTTACAGGTTTCACATCGGTCCATGCAATGAAGACAATTGCCTTAGGAAGAACCCTTGGCAGTGTGAGTTGTTTTTAGAGTATCAAGCAGATTTTCAAGCAGAATCCTCTTGCAGCGGCACTCCTTTTAGGAAAACACTCTTTCAGATGCAAATGGATCCTTTACAGAATTTCATTTTGACTGTTTAGTTTCTACTTAAGAGAATGTAGAGAATGGATTTTTATTTGGACAAATTGTTATAGGAATATAAATAATATTATACCTAGATATTACTTTGTGCTTTCAAATTAAAATATGTATATGTGTATTCTTTATTTAATAGTAGATAATGTAACCATATAAAGAGGTTTGATATAATGTAATTGAAGATCTCTCAACGCCCCAGCAAACACTTTGAGAATTTGTCTTCTTTCGCATTCTCACTGTCATGCGCTATTATATTATATTGCACATGTATGTACATATAACTAGAAATTTTTAAATTTATTTATTTCCTTTGAAAGTGTTAAGCAGAGGTACTTAAAACCTGTATTGCTTGTACAACAAAGAAAATAACTTTACAGAAAACACAACTTTTAAATCTAAAACAAAACTTTATTTCTCTAATAAAGCTCTGTCAGCCACCAAAAGTCGGATACTCCAAAAGACTGTCTATTTCCATTTTTCAAAACAAAAAAAAAATATAATTTAAAAAAATATATATTTTAAGGTTATGTTTATTACATCCATACCGTTCACAAAGGCAAGACGTCCGGCGATTTACCCATGACGTCATTCGCTCGGCAAGACGTCTCGCCCGACGTTTCAATCTGAACGTACCCCTGGGTACGCTCATGATTTGCTAATCCCAAATTGAAAAAATAAACGCGTAATAAATTCGCACATAAATATAATACTTTTGTAATAGTTTATTTGCAAATAGGAAACGTGATGGAAAAACAGAACATAACAGATGCATTGAACATGTTATGCTTTTTGACTTAGGAATTAATTTCTAATACTTATTCTCTGCTTTATTTCTCCTGTACAATGAACATTTTGTGGGTCTTTCTTTGCAGTGTTTCTAGTAGGGTAAATGCGGGAGAGTGCCGCACTTTTTGAAAAATAGCTGTAACATCTGTAAGTCTTGAGATTTTTTCTTTAAAATAAATCAATGCACAGGTACTGCGTTAAACTTTATTAAAATACAAAAATAAAAAATATATGTAAGAAAACATGAACATAAGAAAAATTTTTTTTTTTATTAAAGTCGTCATTTCTCCCACACTGCTGGGGGAGATGCCGCGTGAAAATATGAGAGACGTCGCTGTAACCGTTTCTCTAAAAAACCTCTAATTTTAATTTTTTTTCCTTAATTTGAGTCTGGAACAGATGTTACAAACTTCACCATACATTTGCAAGTGAGATGTAGCCATTTTAAGCATTTAATACATTGTAATCAATTCACTTTTTTAGTTGTAGTTGCGTAAACTGGTTTTCATTTTTCTTTTTTGCTAGAAGTTCATCATCGCTGTCACTCCATTGAATTTTTTCTCGGTTTTCTTGAAAATGCGGCAATTGTCCTTTTTGTTGGAGGAGATGCCGCACCTGATTATCAAGGTCACAGATTTAAAACGCAACAATGTAAACATAACCCCAAAATACTGAATAAAACACACGAATGTGAAAAAAAACTACCACATTGCAAAGAACCACACTTATTAGGACAGTTCTTAAAATTTTGCCAAGAAAATTTTACCTTACCTTCGTAAATTCAAGGATTGGAAGCGATATTTTAAAAAACAAACAAGTCCGATGTTATAACCGTTCACTAAATGATGAACTCTGAATGTGGGCATACTTGGTTGCCTATGTTATAGCGTAATCATTGAAATACGTGAAAAGCGGCGTCTCCCGCATTTACCCTATATTTCTGTATGAATATTTTTAGTTAATAATAAGTACATAGCTGAATATTGTAGCCAAACGATTTGTTATTGGAAATATGGAAATAAACTATTATTTATTTTATTTATTTATGTAACAGAGCTTTAGCATCTTAGATTATAGATTATACAGCCTTGTCTTATAATCAAACGTTAGTCTATACTGAAGAATATTTGCACTTCCCAGAAATCAATATTCTTTTGTAATTTTCGCAAAAGTATTTTTTGGATTAATTTTAAATAAAAATTCAAATGAATATTAAGTTCAAGCGTTGCATGCGATGATGTGGGCCTTGTATAAATTCAGGATCAAGACCTATCGTAATTTGTTTATTAAATAAATTAGTGTAAATCAGTAACGCAAGTCACGATTAAGATGTAAATAAAGTAATAAAAATAACAATACAGGGAGTTAATAAAGTATGTCGCCAAACTTCAGAGGATCATTCTTTGAGTGATTTTAAGAAAAAAACTTTCTATAAACATGGGTTCGCGAATGGGTGATTCCACCGTTACGTGTGTGACATTCAGACTTATTTTTTTTTAGAATTGTTGCTTTTAAACCCAACAAAAACATATCGTAATTATTAAATATAATTTTGCTGGTTTAAGTTGTTAGTTTTGCTTACGTTAACGCCAAAAAAATGACTGATTGAAAAATATTAATTTACTTATAAGATTATAAAAATTCGTTACGTGTGTGACATTTATTTCTTAACAGAATAATGTATTTTTGTTATTTTACAAATTTTCTGCAAACTGCCAAATACTTATTTCAACTTTTTTATTAATAATTGGTAATATTTTGTACAATAAGATTTATATTTAAATGCCCCTTTATGCATTTTATTATTTTATTTATATACTTAAAAGTGAGTTACGTGTGTGACTAATGAAAAAATACAGAAAGTAACAGCTAATAGTATTTTATTTTTAAAAAGAACTATAACTAGACAACTAAAAAGGATATTTTTTTAAAAACTTCATAATTACTTGACCAAATAACTTCTTAATCAAATTTCTTGGGTTAGGCCTGTTTAGTTTTATAAATGGTAATCTGCTGTTGTTGTCTTCATAAAGAAGTTGATTTTAAACACTTGATGCAGCTTTATAAAAGTCGAGCAAATTTTGGACTACCAATTTTTCATCTTTAGAATGAGATAATTGCAAAACCAAAGATTCTACGCGTCCTCATGTACCGTCTACTACACCTTTGCCGTGGTTTGTGCAAAAATACTTCCATGTAAAATTAACATAAAATTTGTCTTTTAAAAATGGAAGTAAGTATTTATTTTTGAATTCCGATGATGGTCCATCACTAAAAATTATCACATCTTTTCTTTTGACCTTCTGTAAAAATTATCTCAAACAACTTATTAACAAATACACAGGTATTTTTAGTCTTTTCTTTTGTGTCCGAGCATATCAAAAAGTTTTCTCTTATAAGAGAGGTTCTAATAAACATAGGTCTAAAAATGTATAGATTTCAAGATACGACAAACCTTTTTGTAAATAAAATTTTTCATAAATTACCATGTACTAAGTAAATTTTACACAACTTTGTTGAAATTCGACAGTGTTATTTGTAGAAGTAAGGGCCAATTTAGGCCTAACTGGAATAACATTATTAGGTCTAGTGGCATTCCGCAGATGAACACAACGAATAATATAATTATTTTGTTTTTTATTTACGCTAATGACTATACAAACTATTCCTTTTAGAATTACTCAAAGAATAGACATTTAAGGCGAAAACTGAATAAACAAAATTATTACTTAGAAAATATTGCATTTTATTGCAGTTAAAATATTCGTTACGTGTGTGACAGATTTATTTCTGTTGATAAAAAAAAACTTATAACATGCAATTTTTTTAAATTTTGTTTCTGGTATCTCATAAATGTATTGGCTTTTGACAAGAAAAATTGCAGTTAATTAATACCTATTTTCCGAGTTATATATTTTGATTTCTGTTTTCGTTACGTGTGTGACAACAGTTTATCATGCCATGTATTTTTAGGCTAAACCAAGTACAAACAAGCGAACTTTGGCATGGAAATTGGTACATTTGTTGTATATGGTACTACGGTATGGTTAATTTATTGTTTAATATCAAAAGCTTAAGGAAAAACAGTTTTTTGAGATGTTTATCTTTAAGCTAAAATAATGGATATTTTTATATAAATTACTTTAATGCTCTTTTCTTCGGATTTTTTGGGAAAATAGAAAAAATATATGAAATCCTTACTCAAGATCATAAGCTAAGAAGTGTTGGCTTTAATTTAGGACTAATTTTGATAACCTATAAAATTTTTTTTATAGTATTATATTTTTTTTTACCAATTTATTTTCTACTTTTTCGTCTCAGCTATCTACTCTATTAAATGAAAATATTTGTTCAATAATGGAACAGAAGAGTTTATTCTAGATTATAATGAAATCGCTGATCGTGTTGTTTGGAAACTCATTTTTCTATTGGGGGAAGGAGATGGTGGGGGTAGATGTAGAAATATATATTTTGTTTGGGCTGTATTGCCATCGGACCTTTATGCATATACCAAATTTTATAAAAGTCATTTGAAGTGAAGTGTGTAAAAAACGCATTTTTTATGGAAGGGGGTGAAGGGTAGGGGTGGGAGGACATTTTTTCATTATTGTTGTATTGTCATCGGACCACTATATCTATACCAAATTTCATCCAAATCGGATAATGGGAAGTGTGTCAAAAATGCATTTTTCTATAGATGGGGGTGGGGGTAGGAGTGGTAGGATTTTTTTTTTCAATGTTGGATTGTCATCGGACCACTATATGTATACCAAATTTCATCCAAATCGGATAATGGGAAGGGTGTCAAAAACGCATTTTCTATGGAAGGGGGTGGGGGTATGGGTGGGAGGATATTTTTTCATTATTGTTGTATTGTCATCGGACCACTATGTGAATACCAAATTTCATCCAAATCGGATAATGGGAAGTGTGTCAAAAACTTATTTTTCTATGAAAGGGGGTGGGGGTAGGGGTGGGAGGATATTTATTTCTTAATATTGTATTGTCATAGGATCACTATATGTATACCAAATTTCATCCAAATCGGATAACGGGATGTGTGTCAAAAACAATTTTTTTTTATGGAAGGGGGTGAAGGGTAGGGCTGGGAGGACATTTTTTCATTATTGTTGTATTGTCATCGGACCACTATATGTATACCAAATTTCATCCAAATCGGATAATGGGAAGTGTGTCAAAAACGCATTTTTCTATAGATGGGGGTGGGGGTAGGAGTGGTAGGATTTTTTTTTCAATGTTGTATTGTCATCGGACCACTATATGTATACCAAATTTCATCCAAATCGGATAATGGGAAGGGTGTCAAAAACGCATTTTCTATGGAAGGGGGTGGGGGTATGGGTGGGAGGATATTTTTTCATTATTGTTGTATTGTCATCGGACCACTATGTGAATACCAAATTTCATCCAAATCGGATAATGGGAAGTGTGTCAAAAACTCATTTTTCTATGAAAGGGGGTGGGGGTAGGGGTGGGAGGATATTTATTTCTTAATATTGTATTGTCATAGGATCACTATATGTATACCAAATTTCATCCAAATCGGATAACGGGATGTGTGTCAAAAACAAATTTTTCTATGGAAGGGGGTGGGGGTAGGGGTGGGAGGATATTTTTTTCTTATTGTTGTATTATCATCGGACCACTATCTGTATACCAAATTTTATCCAAATCGGATAACGGGAAGTGTGTCAAAAACACATTTTTCTATAGAAGGGGTGGGGGTAGGGGTGGGAGGATATTTTTTTCTTAATGTTGTATTGTCATGGGACCACTATGTGTGTACCAAATTTTATCCAAATCGAATAATGGGAAGTGTGTCAAAAACGCTTCACAAGATTTGATAGTTAGTTAGTTAGACAGAACATCTGAAGTTAAATAAAAGCTTGTAAAAATAAAATCGATTTTGCTTTCACAGTTAAAGAAAGCTCACTTGAAAATATTTATTTATTTTTATTTGTTTATTTATTTATTTATTTCAACAGTATCTACAGCAAAAAGCCAATTACAGATACTTGCTTACATTAAAAAAAAATATTTTATACGTCACTTCTACAGATGATAAATAACAAACAAATCAAATTACATAATTACTTATTGATTAACTGCTGCGCACTTTTTGATCTATAATTTTTTTAAATTTCTTATAGCTAACATTGTCAATATCAACATCTGAAGCATATTTGTTAAATAAGTTGCATAAATTGTAGATAGGAGAGCTCTTAAATAGATTTGTTCGTGGATAAGCTAAATAAAACTTTGAATTGATTCGATTTATGGCAATTGGAAGTTGTTCAACTATGTTAGGACAATCAACATCCCCTTTGAGAATTCTATACATTGTTGTTAAAAAAATTTTAGTTCTTCTTTGGTTAAGTGATAATCTATCAAACATTTTTAATAAGATGTTGTCACAACCTCTTTGTGGATAAATCCCAAACTTTCTAAAGTGCATGGCTTTTAAAAATTTTCGCTGAACTCCCTCAATCATACCAATCCAAATGTCATATTGGGGGGACCAGATAACACTTCCATATTCCAGTATTGGTAATACCAGACTGTCAAATAAGTATATGCTTACGTCTATGTTAAAACTTTTAGTATTTCTACAAATAAACCCAGCAACTTTCTGGGCACTCCTAATTTTAGAAATAATATGTGATGAAAATGAAAGATTAGCATCGAAGGTTACACCTAGGTCTTTTTGTTCAGATACACGCTCTAGGTTCTCATTATTTATTGTATAATCAAATTCGATAAAGTTTTTGTTACGACTAAATGATTGATTTAAGTTAAAACCATTTTCCTGACAATATAGAGCTGTGTCCTGAAATTCACTTTGGAGTGTTTCAGAATCCTCCAATGAGAAAACCTCCACAAACAATTTAAAATCATCGGCAAGTGCCAATGATTCCACATTTTTCACCTTAGAAATAATTTTGTTGAAGGCAATAATAAAAAGGAGTGGTCCGAGATTAGACCCTTGGGGCACACCAGAAGAACTTACATAAATAGTAGACCTGCTACCTTTTAATTCCACGAACTGATATCTTTTACTTGTGCTAGTTCCCAAATAAGATTGTATTAAGTTAGTTAGGTATGGAGAAACATCCATTCCAGTTAGTCCATCCAAGATAGTGCTGTGACTTACTTTATCAAAAGCATTTTCCAAATCTGTATAAATAACATCAACTTGACTTTTTCTGTTTAAAGCCTCATGTACGTATTGAGAGAAAATTGTTAGATTTGTAAAGGTTATCAAATATCAAATTACAAATTAATTTTATTCTTTTTCGTTTCTGCACTGGCAGACGCGTATTTTTTTTGATTTTTTTCTGTTTTTTGTTTCTTCTAATTCCGCGTTTTTTCTTTCAATAAGAATGATTAGGGTGTTACATCGCCTTTGTGTAACATTTTGTAAACTTCAAACTTTTACGTTTTTAATTTGTGGCGATGTTATTTTACGGGTTGAAGTCACGTCAGGTTAACACGAGTTTTATGAACGTACGAAAAATTAAAGCTATCACGTTCTATATTGTTTTAAATACTTTATGCTTAAATAATTATTTTTTAGCTCACACTACTACTATAAGTAGTGTGAGCTATGGTGATCCTAATTTTTTCAAGAAAAAAAAATGCTCCGATTTCAAAAATTTTTATATATCTTTGCGTTCTAGATGATTTTGAAACTTTTTTGTTTTGCTGTCTGTATGTCTGTCTGTCTGTATGTCTGTCTGTAACGACCAACCCGCATAACTCAAAAACCGCTTGTCCGATTTTAATGAAATTTGGTACCTAAGTTGGGTCTTGGGCCGTGATGGTCCCATTTAAAAATGAACAAAATCCACCAAACGCAAGCCAAATAAAAGGGTGGAGGTAGATTCCAAAAATTAGAGTTTAAGTGAAAATATGGCGTGTGTGATATCAAACGAAAGGTAATTGAGTCTGGAGTTAAACAAAATACATTTTAGTTTATTTTTAAAAAGGGTGGGGGTAGATTAAAAAAAATTGAGTTTAAGTCAAAACATGGCTTGTGTGGTATCAAACGAAAGGTAATTGAGTCTGGAGTTGAATAAAATATATTTCCGTTTTTGATTATATTAGCTCACACTATAACTATATTACCTAGTGTGAGCTTAGGTGCCCATAGATTGGCAGAGTATTTTCTATTGTGTGTCAAATATGCAAATTGTGATTGTATTTAAGAAACTATAAGTATAAACATCATGAATCTAAAAAATAAAATCGGTTTTGCTAATATAAAATTACGAACAATAAATTAAACAAAAATATGTCACAGTTAAAAATACTCTGCCAATATATGGGCCCCTAAGCTCACACTAGGTACTATAGTTATAGTGTACGTGCGAGCTAATAAAACTAAAAACTGAAATTTATCTTAATCAACTTCAGACTAAATTACCTTTTGTTTGATACCACACAAGCCATGTATTGACAAACTCTAATTTTTTAAATCTACCCCCACCCTTTTTGAAGAAAAAAAACTAAAATGTATTTTGTTTAACTCCATACTCAATTACCTTTCGTTTGGTATTACACACGTCATATTTTCACAAAACTCCAATTTTTGAAATCTTCCCCCACCCTTTTATTTGGCTTGTGTTCTGTGGATTTCGTTCATTTGTAAATGGGACCATCTCGACCCAAGACCCAGCCTAGGTACCAAATTTCATTAAAATCGGCCAAGCGGTTTTTAAGATATGGGCGTTGGTCGTTACAGACAGACAGACAGACAGACGGCGCGACAAAAAAGTTTCAAAATCATCTGAAACGCAAAGATATATAAAAATTTTTGAAATCGAAGAAACTTTTTTTTCCCCGAAAAAATTAGGATCACCATAGCTCACACTACTATAGTATAGTATATGTGTGAGCTAAAAGCTCACTTTCCTCACTTTCTTTTTCTTTTTCTTTTCCACATTGGTCTTTTTACCCTTTTTTTTAAATTTTGTTTAAAAGAGAAAAACTCTTTTAATAAGAGTGATTAGGGTGTTAAATCGTCTTTGTAACTCCTAAGCCGTACGGGATTTTAAAAACCAATCAAACATGAACTGAGGAGAGGCGCGAACGTCTGTCCGTAGCTCCTCGTAGACATTTTCTAGATCGAAAACTAATTTGTGTAGCATTTCGTAAACTTCGAATTCTAGCATTTTTAATTTGTGGTAAAGTTATTTGGGGTTGAAAAGTCAAGTCAGGCTAACAGGAGTTTTATAAGCGTACGAAAAATAAAACAAAAGCCTTCACATATGATATTGTATTAAATACTTTATGCATAAATAATTATTTTTGTGTATCAAATGTGCAAATTGTGATTGTATTTGAAACTTTATGAGTATAAACATCATGAATCTAAAAAATAAAATCGGTTTTTGCTAATATAAAATTACGAACAATAAATTAAACAAAAATATGTCACAGTTAAAAAAAGCTCACTTTCCTCACTTTTTTTTTTCTTTTTCTTTTCCACATTGGTCTTTTTACTCTTTTTTTTTGAATTTTGTTTTTTTTCTCTTTCAATAAGAGTGATTAGGGTGTTAAATCGTCTTTGTAACTCCTAAGCGGTACGGGATTTTAAAAACCAATCAAACATGAACTGAGGAGAGGCGCGAACGTCTGTCCGTAGCTCCTCGTAGACATTTTCTAGATCGAAAACTAATTTGTGTAGCATTTCGTAAACTTCGAATTCCAGCATTTTTAATTTGTGGTAAAGTTATTTGGGGTTGAAAAGTCAGGTCAGATTACCAGGAGTTTTATAAGCGTAGGAAAAATAAAACAAAAGCCATCACATATGATATTGTATTAAATACTTTATGCATAAATAATTATTTTTGTGTATCAAATGTGCAAATTGTGATTGTATTTGAAACTTTATGAGTATAAACATCATGAATCTAAAAAATAAAATCGGTTTTGCTAATATAAAATTACGAACAATAAATTAAACAAAAAAATGTCACAGTTAAAAAAAGCTCACTTTCCTCACTTTTTTTTTCTTTTTCTTTTCCACATTGGTCTTTTTACCCTTTTTTTTTGAATTTTGTTTTTTCTCTCTTTCAATAAGAGTGATTAGGGTGTTAAATCGTCTTTGTAACTCCTAAGCCGTACGGGATTTTAAAAACCAATCAAACATGAACTGAGGAGAGGCGCGAACGTCTGTCCGTAGCTCCTCGTAGACATTTTCTAGATCGAAAACTAATTTGTGTAGCATTTCGTAAACTTCGAATTCTAGCATTTTTAATTTGTGGTAAAGTTATTTGGGGTTGAAAAGTCAGGTCAGGTTAACAGGAGTTTTATAAGCGTACGAAAAATAAAACAAAGGCCTTCACATATGATATTGTATTAAATACTTTATGCATAAATAATTATTTTTGTGTATCAAATGTGTAAATTGTGATTGTATTTGAAACTTTATGAGTATAAACATCATGAATCTAAAAAATAAAATCGGTTTTCCTAATATAAAATTACGAACAATAAATTAAACAAAAATATGTCACAGTTAAAAAAAGCTCACTTTCCTCACTTTTTTTTTCTTTTTCTTTTCCACATTGGTCTTTTTACCCTTTTTTTTTAATTTTGTTTTTTTTCTCATTCAATAAGAGTGATTAGGGTGTTAAATCGTCTTTGTAACTCCTAAGCCGTACGGGATTTTAAAAACCAATCAAACATGAACTGAGGAGAGGCGCGAACGTCTGTCCGTAGCTCCTCGTAGACATTTTCTAGATCGAAAACTAATTTGTGTAGCATTTCGTAAACTTCGAATTCTAGCATTTTTAATTTGTGGTAAAGTTATTTGGGGTTGAAAAGTCAGGTCAGATTAACAGGAGTTTTATAAGCGTACGAAAAATAAAACAAAAGCCTTCACATATTATATTGTATTAAATACTTTATGCATAAATAATTATTTTTGTGTATCAAATGTGTAAATTGTGATTGTATTTGAAACTTTATGAGTATAAACATCATGAATCTAAAAAATAAAATCGGTTTTCCTAATATAAAATTACGAACAATAAATTAAACAAAAATATGTCACAGTTAAAAAAAGCTCACTTTCCTCACTTTTTTTTTCTTTTTCTTTTCCACATTGGTCTTTTTACCCTTTTTTTTTAATTTTGTTTTTTTTCTCATTCAATAAGAGTGATTAGGGTGTTAAATCGTCTTTGTAACTCCTAAGCCGTACGGGATTTTAAAAACCAATCAAACATGAACTGAGGAGAGGCGCGAACGTCTGTCCGTAGCTCCTCGTAGACATTTTCTAGATCGAAAACTAATTTGTGTAGCATTTCGTAAACTTCGAATTCTAGCATTTTTAATTTGTGGTAAAGTTATTTGGGGTTGAAAAGTCAGGTCAGATTAACAGGAGTTTTATAAGCGTACGAAAAATAAAACAAAAGCCTTCACATATTATATTGTATTAAATACTTTATGCATAAATAATTATTTTTGTGTATCAAATGTGTAAATTGTGATTGTATTTGAAACTTTATGAGTATAAACATCATGAATCTAAAAAATAAAATCGGTTTTCCTAATATAAAATTACGAACAATAAATTAAACAAAAATATGTCACAGTTAAAAAAAGCTCACTTTCCTCACTTTTTTTTTCTTTTTCTTTTCCACATTGGTCTTTTTACCCTTTTTTTTTAATTTTGTTTTTTTTCTCATTCAATAAGAGTGATTAGGGTGTTAAATCGTCTTTGTAACTCCTAAGCCGTACGGGATTTTAAAAACCAATCAAACATGAACTGAGGAGAGGCGCGAACGTCTGTCCGTAGCTCCTCGTAGACATTTTCTAGATCGAAAACTAATTTGTGTAGCATTTCGTAAACTTCGAATTCTAGCATTTTTAATTTGTGGTAAAGTTATTTGGGGTTGAAAAGTCAGGTCAGATTAACAGGAGTTTTATAAGCGTACGAAAAATAAAACAAAAGCCTTCACATATTATATTGTATTAAATACTTTATGCATAAATAATTATTTTTGTGTATCAAATGTGTAAATTGTGATTGTATTTGAAACTTTATGAGTATAAACATCATGAATCTAAAAAATAAAATCGGTTTTCCTAATATAAAATTACGAACAATAAATTAAACAAAAATATGTCACAGTTAAAAAAAGCTCACTTTCCTCACTTTTTTTTTCTTTTTCTTTTCCACATTGGTCTTTTTACCCTTTTTTTTTAATTTTGTTTTTTTTCTCATTCAATAAGAGTGATTAGGGTGTTAAATCGTCTTTGTAACTCCTAAGCCGTACGGGATTTTAAAAACCAATCAAACATGAACTGAGGAGAGGCGCGAACGTCTGTCCGTAGCTCCTCGTAGACATTTTCTAGATCGAAAACTAATTTGTGTAGCATTTCGTAAACTTCGAATTCTAGCATTTTTAATTTGTGGTAAAGTTATTTGGGGTTGAAAAGTCAGGTCAGGTTAACAGGAGTTTTATAAGCGTACGAAAAATAAAACAAAAGCCTTCACATATGATATTGTATTAAATACTTTATGCATAAATAATTATTTTTGTGTATCAAATGTGCAAATTGTGATTGTATTTGAATTATGAGTATAAACATCATGAAAATAAAATCGGTTTTTGCTAATTTAAAAATACGAAAATTAAATTAAACAAACACAGTTAAAAAAAGCTTACTTAAAAATCATAATAAAATAATTACTTTTTTTTCTTTTTCTTTTCTACACTGGCAGCACCTGTCGAATCATTTTTTCTTTTTTGTCCGGACTTTTGTACATTTTGCGTTGGTGTGCCAACTACTCCCGCTTTTGGATTTTTCTTTTTCTTTTCGTTTTTCTCTTTTTCTTCCAATTCCGCGTTTTCTCTTTCAATAAGAGTAATTAGGGTGTTACATCGCCTTTGAAGCTCCATAGCGGTACGGGATTTTAAAAACCAATCAAATCTGAACTGAGGAGAGGCGCGAACGGCTGCCCGGAGCTCCTCGTAGACGTTTTCCCGGTCGAAACCTAGTTTGTGTAGCATACATACCAAAAAGCGGTCTTCTTCTTCCATATAGTTTTTACCTTTATTGTTTCCGTAAGAGATCCTAAGTTGATGGAATGGTGCTCGATATCTACAAAAAAAAGAGATATTGTTGGTCCTTCTGTTTACTTGTGTAACAAAACGGGATTTGAGCATAAATGGTATTTTTGCCATTTATAAGTTTTTAAAGATTTTTAATTAAATATTGTTTTGACATCAACAAGCATTAATTATATGCAAGACTAGGTTAAGATTAAGTAAAATTTATGGCAACTCCGGCGACTTGTTTTTAGGCATATTTTCAGGTTTGCCGTATTTTAATAAAAGTTGTATTCGGCTAATATGTCCTTTGAGCCACTAACATCAAAATAATTCTTATTTTGTAACTGGAAACAAATTTTAAACTATTTTCAATTAAAAAAAACACACTGTATAATTTTACTTTCTAACGGGTTTTTAAGTCTGGCTTGCATTGCTATTTTGTCTCTTAGTGGAGCGCTTAAAGCGCAGTCTATCTCTTTCTCGCCAAGGCGAAAGGGAGTAGAATTCTAGCCAATCAACGCCAAGATATTTGTCCCTTCAAGCACAGGGTCGCTTTAACTGAGACGGGAAACTTTCAAAGTCGTCAGGGAGTTTACTCTTTAGTTTGCCTTTGCCTAGTACGGTACGCTTTCATTCACACTTCTTAAGGGGGGGTTTTATTTCAACTGGGGAAATTTATCAATTATTTTAACTTTGTATAAGCTATTATCTTTATTATTCATAATTATTTTAGTCTTTTCTTTTGAAGTTTATTGATTTTAAAGTCATTAATTATTACTGTTTCCAGTGTTTTGAAATAATGTGTTTAACTGTTTTATGGTTTTTTTAACAACAAAATACAAACCATTCGTTGCCCTAAAATCGGCATTTTTAATCAATAACATATCCCAAACCTAAACAGTAATATTAAGTAAATTAAACAGTTGATTGAATAGTTTCACTCATTCAATCAACGTTTAAGATGTTGATAAATATATATATATATTTACAACAAATATATAAAAGGTTTATAAAACCTAAAAGTTTAAGAAGTGTAAATATTTGAATACAAAAGTTTAATAGTAGTAAAAAGTCGATATTCAACTAATAAATATAAGAAGTGAAAGTGTGAAGCTACAAGAAGAAAATTGAAAAGGTATGTATGATTATCCTATTAGTTATACATTTGAGAAAAACGTTTATAGCATACTTTTCCTCCAAGAACCGCCAAATTCCCTTTCGAGATCGTGTAAATTTAGTAACATATAGTAACATTTAATCTTTTTATAATTTATATAAGTTGTAGCCTAAGTTGGTGGCTTACAAAATTTAAGCCTTGGCCACTTGAGGTGACAGTATCACTGTCACACACAGGCCCCTGTTACACTTGTCTTTTTATTTTGAAGAAACTTTGCTAAATCTAGCGAAAAGCAGCAACGACGCAAACCCAGAGACATAGCAAGACAGTCTCCTTTTCGCTATTGGTTTGGTGACATGACTAAACCAGATTTTTCGTTAACTTATATTCGTTTGCAGAAACTAAGAGTCGGGTTGAGGTTAGGTCGGATTTAGGACACGTTAGGTTTCGGTAGTCAGGCAAGTTTAGGTCGAGTAAGATTACATCAGATCAATCGGTTTCTGCAACAAAAAATGAGGCTTGTCACGTAGTTTAAAGCATCAATCAGAGAACAAAACAGAAACGTTGATAGCAAAAAGACCTTATTCCGTTTTAGCACCTCACCTGTTTAGTGATGTACGAATAAATTATATTTACCTGGCCATTTTGGCGTCCAATGCTTTCTTAATACTGGCGCGCCTCTGTATTTTCGCCTCTCCTCTTTCAATTTGTGCCATGATTCTGTCAATGTCTTGGAGTTCATGGCATCGCTCCCAAAATACTGTTGAGTATTCAATCACTTCTTCTGGAGATTTACCTAGAAACATCAAAGTCGGTGAGTGCGGGTACGAAAAAAAAAGCCATGGTGGAACAATGAGCTAAAGCAGCTCAAAAGGAACACCAGCAACACCTTCAAGAGAGCAATGAGAGAGGACACAGAAGAAGCCTGGGATGCGCACAAGGCCGCCAAGAACTATTTCAAACACGAGGTGAGGCGAAGCAAACGCAAGTCTTGGTGGAAATTCTGCGAAGACCTGGAAGTCCTTCCAGACGCCGCCAAACTGATGAAACTGCTTAGTCAAGAAGAGGAGGAAGCAATAGGCGTATTCAAGACACAGGGAGGAACGTCGACGAAATCTGCAGAAGAGTCTCTCGGAGACACACTTCCCAGGCGAGAGGGACCCCACAGAGGCTGCCCAGGACGAAAAACAGTTAACAACTGCCCCAGATTGGAGCCTAGCGGCTGAAATCGTAACAGACGAAGCAGTATCCTGGGCAGTCCAAAGCTTCCTTCCATTTAAGGTAGCGGGGCCGCACGAAATCTTTATTGCAAAAGGGCCTTGAGTTGCTGCTACCCCACCTTAAGGGGATTTTTCAGGCAAGCATAGCCTTGGGCTATGTCCCACATATGTGGAGGAAAGCAAGGGTAGTATTTATACCCAAAGCAGGGAAGAATGATTACACCACCGCAAAATCGTTCCGGTCCATAAGTTTGACATCATTTTTGATGAAGGCATTGGAAAAAATGGTTGACAGGTAACTTAGAGAGGTACTACTCAAAGCATCTCCTCTCCATAAAGAACACCATGGATACTGAAAGGATAGATCTACGGACACAGCCCTCCACACAATCGTGAACGGATAGAATAAGCTCTCGAAAACAAGGAATATGCACTGGCAATTTTCTTTGACGTCGGAGCTTTTCATAAGGCAAGAACAAGCTCAATAAGTCGAGCAATGCAGAAAAAGGGCGTAAACCCGGTCTCCATATCATGGACCGAGATGGCCTTACAGGAGAGAGAAGTGGAGGCAAGTATGAAGGACGTCCAGGTGAAGAGGGTAAAAGGAGGGCTGCCTATCGCCACACCTCTGGTGCCTTATAATGGACTGGTTATAGTACCAGGGAAGTACCTTAGCGTAATTTGTGAAATGTAAACTAATAGATTATTGGTGACAAGGAAATGGCCTCTCCGTCAACTCCAGCGAGACAGAAATGGTTCTCTTTACAAATAAGAGAAAGATAGAAGGCTTCAAAGTAAGAAAATGTACGGACGACCACTTGCACTATCGCAAGAGGTTAAGTACCTGGGGATGGTGCTAGACAGTAAATTAGGCTGCAAACCACATATAGAGCGACTAACAAAGACATTCTGGCAAGTAAGAAGGGTGGTAGGAAGAAAGTGGGGACTCAGCCCAAGGATCATGCACTGGATCTACACGGCCATCATAAGCCCGAGGATCCAATACGGATCCGTGGTCTGGTGGCCGGGGGCAATGAAAACCACTAACGCCAAAAAGCTCGAAAGCGTGCAGAGGCGACCTTGAGGATCACCGAAGCTTTAAGGTCTACTTCTAAAATAGCTCTGAATACTTTCCTAGGCCTCCCATCGCTGTCCACTTGGATAAAGAAGGAAGCGATGGCAGCATACCTTAGGGTAAGGGACACGGGCATGTGAAGAAAGAGCGGTGGACAAAAAGGACATTCAGAGATCACGACTGTGATGCCAAAGGAGATTCCTCTATCGACACACAGGCTAGCGATGCCAGAGGAGCGGTAAAGGGGGAAAAGGAGATACCGTGTAACCATACCGCCAAGGGATGCAATACTGGCGGTAACAAAAATTAGAAAAAAATTAGGAACGAAACAGGAAAGCGCCCCTGCATCTGTTCGGACTGTCAAGCTGCGCTGAAAGCACTGCGTAAACCAACCATGTCCGTGGGTTAGGTGCAGGGACCCAATTCTTGAAATAAATCCGTATACGGATTCGGTGAAACGTATACGGATATTCACCATTCGAATTCTTAAAAGCTCGTATACGAGTTTTTCGTTCGGAATTAGAGTCGAATGGTAAAGTCCACTCGAATCTGAATTTCCGTATACGAATCTGAGTGATATTACCTAACATTTTTGTTTACTTTAATATATTTTTTGGTGTTTGCTTAATTTTTCTTTATTAAAAAAAAAATTGGGAGGTCTTCTCAAAAAAGACGCGATTTGGCAAGCGTCAATGGCTATAAAAGGGCTTAAGGCTGCAAAGAGTGGAAGGGGGATTTAGCCTCTTGTGACAATGTTTTTTTTTAATTTGTTTTTTTCTTGGAGGGAGTGAAAAATCCTGAATTTTTGCGTTAATAATTTATGAATTTTTTTGGTGATTTTACTGTTTTTTTAACAGCTCTAAAAAAGAAAAATAGTTTAAAAAAGTTACAACTTTGTAACACATTTTCAAGAAAAATATATAAAAGGAGCGTTTTCCGGAGGGGGGGGGGGTTCTAAAAGTTTCAATAAAAATTTGAGTATTGTGCAATTTTTTTGTCTTGTTTGTCTCCGTCTTGAACCGAACCGAACCGAACATACTTTATCAACTATTTTGTGGGGCATTGATACCTCTTGATTCCCCCCTGCGTACAACCTTATCTTATTTTGCTTAATTTTTGGATAATATAAGGGCCCAGCTGCTTCTTGTAGGAAAATAATAAATCCCCTGCATGTAAATAACCAGTGGCGTGTCGTATAGGGGGCCAGGGGGGGCGAACGCCCCGTCCGCCCCTCTGGCGTCCTTTGAGAAAAAAATAGATAAACTAAATTTAAAACTAAAACAAATGGTGTTTAGGCTAGATTTGTTAACGTTTCTGTAATAAGAAGAGGGCTTTAGATGGCGGTACTTTCCGGAATCATGTTTTGTGTCCGAGTGTCAGTTTCAACGTGGTACAGTCAGTGTTTTATTGTGTTTAATGTGTACAAAAACTTAAGCTTACCTTCGACATCCTTGGCAATGTTTTCAATATCATCTCTGCCGAACTTTTCGTTGGCCTTAATAAACTGATTAAAGTCCCTCTTGCTCCAGTTGGTGAAACCTTGAGTGAGCAACGTCTCTTTTTCTTGTTGCTCTTCTTCCGTCAAGGCTTCTGATTCGTCGATTTTTTTCTGCTCCTCCCTTTGCTGCTTGGCGGCCTCAGGCCCTGTCAAAAACAGGGTTTTTAAAAAACCACCGCTACAAAGACCTAGGGTCAGACAGGGCTATCAAAATGGACGGGCCACGATCCTCCACTTTGTTGACGTCACATCCGGGGCTGATTTTTTTTTGATGGTCACGTTACGACACAGCTGATTGTCTTTAAAATTTTGAAGTTGGAATGACGGTTCATGGATATTTGATTTTTTGTTAAATAAAGCCGTTTTTGAGATTGTTTTTACTTTATTCTGGCAGAACAATTTTTTTTAAATGTATAGTAAGCCCTAATTTTTCATAGCCGCTTCATTAGCTCACACAAAAATTAAGTTTAAAGCAGAAGCGAATGTGACAATCACATATGACAAAGTCAAATACATGTCAAATATAACAGTTGGCATGTGGTACATGGCGGGTAATTTGAATTCAAAATAAGGAATGCTAAATCTTGAAGATTTTAACCTTTTAATCATGTTGCTTCCTTAAAAACCTTTGGTGGAATATCGGGATGGTGTCTGAGAATATTTCACTGAAATTTTGCGGAAATCTGTAGTGCCATTTTGAAAATATCATAAAAAAACGTCTGACCTCCCATAAGACCCAATGTAAAATTCAGCCCCGGGAGAACAGCTGATTTTTTCAGGGTCGTGGCCTCTATTTTTGTGTTGGCCTTGGGTCAGATTATAATAATATACGACTAAATAATTCCATCTGAGAAACAAACATAGAGATATTTTACATTTGGTGTTTTGTTTTTTTAACGTCAAATTTCCGGTAAAACCATGGTGCCAAAAATGCCAATAAAATTTTGACCATTTTTGTAGAATTTTCAGACTAAATACTTTTTTGTGAGAAAAGTGTGGCTGCTAGAAAAACCTTTATAGGACATTTTTGCAAAACATAAGGATCTATACGACAAGCAATATACTTTAAGATATAGTAGGTTTACACATGCATAAATTTAGTGGCGCCAGTGTTCGCGCCAGTTCTATTTGCACGCCAGTAAAGGTTTACACTATTGTGCGAAAATTAAAAAGACTGGCACGCCAGTTTCATTTTTAAAGTGTACACGATACGCGATATGTCGGCTGAACTCTCGGAAGCCTGCAAAATAGTCGCTAAACTTTTATTGAAAAAAATAATAAAAGATATTCAGAAGAAGGAACAACGAAAAGGCCGTATCTGGGTTAAAGCATGGATTGCTCGTCGATCTACTTTGGGTGCTTCCGAAAAACTTTTAGGAGAATTTGCAGCAGAAGATCCTGCGAGCTATAAAACCATCTTCGAATGAAAAAGCAACATTTTGATATTCTTCTAAAGTGTGTGACTCCACGAATTATAAAAACGGATACCCACATGAGAGATGCGTTAACCCCAAAATTGAAATTGGAAGTGACATTAAGATATCTTAGAAAATTCGGTCTGCTACTTTAAATCATGGTAGTATACACCCCAAGTATACTTCATCTGCACCGGCTCCGGAACGTTGGCTTTTTTTAATTTTCATCAATTCCAAAGCATATGTGTTTCTTATGGATCGTATTTTTGCTTTTACTTCTGCAACTTCAAAGCCTTCAATATTCATTATTTCACAAATTTTTTGGTAAGCATTTATCTCGACTATCTTTGTTTTTATAAGAACTACTGTGTACATCCCATAAACAAGGAAAACATTCATAGCCTTCAAGAAACTGTATGGTCAGTTCTGCTGAACACTTTTTTAAGCCATAATAAGCTATAAAAACAACAATAAACAAAATTTTGAAGCTCAAACACAATGAAAATAAAAAATAATGTAAAATAATGAAATTAAAACTGGCGAGCCGACGTGCAAGCACTTGTTTACACATGAAAATTTTCTTTTTCTGCGCGCATGCGTCACCACTGGCGCCAGCAAATTCAGTCAGCTGCAGACTTTTTTGATACATGCATGCAAAAAAATAACTTGTGTGCAAGTCGGTGTTTACACTCGCAAATTTAACTTACTGGCGCGCCAGTTTTTATTGGCGCCAGCAAATCCATGCATGTGTAAACTCTCCTATACATTAAATTGATCTGCATCTGCCAGCGACTTACGTAGCTATAAAAAAACTTTCAACCGGAAGCAACTCTATTAAAAATCTCTATATTGTCAAAGTGTGCTTCGAGAGCAAAAAATATGACAGAAAAAGGGTCACATTTAAAATACTCTGCCAATCTATGGGCACATAAGCTCACACTGGGTACTATAGTTTTAGTGTATCTACTTGAAACTAAAAACTGAAGTATATTTTATTGAACTCCAGACTCAATCACCTTTCGTTTGATACCACACAAGCCATGTTTTGACTTAAACTCTAATTTTTCAAATCTACCCCCACCCTTTTTTTAAAAACTAAAATGTATTTTTTTTAACTCCAGACTCAATTACCTTTCGTTTAATATCACACACGCCATATTTTCACTTAAACTCCAATTTTTGAAATATACCCCCACCCTTTTTTTTTAAATAAATTAAAATGTATTTTGTTTAACTCCAGACTCAATTACCTTTCGTTTGATATCACACACGCCATATTTTCACTTAAACTTCAATTTTTGAAATATACCCCCACCCTTTTTTTAAAATAAATTAAAATGTATTTTGTTTAACTCCAGACTCAATTACCTTTCGTTTGATATCACACACGCCATATTTTCACTTAAACTCCAATTTTTGAAATATACCCCCACCCTTTTTTTAAAATAAATTAAAATGTATTTTGTTTAACTCCAGACTCAATTACCTTTCGTTTGATATCACAAACGCCATATTTCCCCATAAACTCTAATTTTTGAAATCTACCCCCACCCTTTTATTTGGTTTGTGTTCGGTGGATTTTGTTCATTTTCAAAATGGGACCATCTCGGCCCAAAACCCAGCCTAGATACCAAATTTCATTAAAATCGGCCAAAGGGTTTTTGAGTTATGCGCGTTGGTCGTTACAGACAGACAGACATACAGACAGACAGACAGACGGCGCAACAAAAAAGTTTCAAAATCATCTGAAACGCAAAGATATATAAAAATTTTTGAAATCGGAGCAACTTTTTTTTTCTCGAAAAAATTAGGATCACCATAGCTCACACTACTATAGTATAGTATATGTGTGAGCTAAAATTATGATTCTTGTTAGGGTAAATGCGGGAGAGTTGCCGCGGAGGGAGAGACGCCACTTTTCACGTATTTCAAATATTACGCTATAACATAGGCAACCAAGTATGCCCACATTCAGAGTTCATCATTTAGTGAACGGTTATAACATCGGACTTGTTTGTTTTTTAAAATATCGCTTGCAATCCTTGAATTTAGGACGGTAAGGTAAAATTTTCTTAGCAAAATTTTAAGTACTGTCCGATTGAGTGTGGTTCTTTGCAATGTGGTAGTTTCTTTTCACATTCGTGTATTTTATTCAGTATTTTGGGGTTATGTTTACCGGTGCCATGCCGTATTTTGTTGCGTTTTAAATC
This sequence comes from Aspidapion aeneum, assembly GCA_963576565.1. NCBI lineage: Eukaryota > Metazoa > Arthropoda > Insecta > Coleoptera > Brentidae > Aspidapion > Aspidapion aeneum. Next base: position 8,250,776 of record OY755039.1, read on the forward strand.
TGTGACCTTGATAATCAGGTGCGGCATCTCCCCCAACAAAAAGGATAGTTGTCGCATTTTCAAGAAGACCGAGAAAAAATTCAATGGAGTGACAGCGATGACAAACCTCTAGCCAAAAAGAAAAATGAAAACCAGGAACGCTGCGTGAATTGCTTCGCAGTTTACGCAACTACAACTAAAAAAATGAATTGATTCCAACCGTTGTTTGATGCCATCAAAGAACGTTACAATGTATTAAATGCTTAAAATGGCTACATCTCACTTGCAAAATGTATGGTGAAGTTTGTAACATCTGTTCCAGACTCAAATTAAGGAAAAAAATGAAAATTAGAGGTTTTTTAGACAAACGGTTACAGCGACGTCTCTCATATTTTCACGCGGCATCTCCCCAGCAGCGTGGGAGAGATGCCGACTTTAATTTAAAAAAATTTTTTTTGCTATGTTCATGTTTTCTTACATATATTTTTTATTTTTGTATTTTAATAAAGTTTAACGTAGTACCTGTGCATTGATTTATTTTAAAGAAAAAAATCTCAAGACTTACAGATGTTACAGCTATTTTTCAAAAAGTGCGGCAACTCTCCCGCATTTACCCTATTGCACTGCCTGCACATATGAATATCGAGAAAAGCTGAAGGCATTCAGTAGACAATTTCTCGAAATTAGACCCTGCAAGACTTCTTTTACTTTACCTTTATTTTTTAACCCCTTATGCATTAGCAACTTTTTTCATTCTACTAACAAATATAGCTGAAGGAACAGTAAACATTGTTGCCAAGTTTAGCTAAAATCCGTTAAGCGATAATAAAAATTTAAAAAAAAATCCACGTACCCATATAGTCCCAAAGAAAATTAAAATAACCTCAGCCCTTGTTTAGCTCTTAGGTATCAGCGGCTCTTTTAACAAAAAGTGTTTTGTTTTATTTCTGGTAGTGTCTTTTGTATTTGGTAGATGTCGCCACTTGTGTGAAAAGCATACAGTATCGCAGGCATTATTCCTTATTTCACTTACTAATATCCTAAGATACTACTTAACGCTACGACACAATGTGACTATGACGTAATAACATTTACTGAAACAAGTTTAAACGAATCGATTTACAATAATGAGCTGATCTCACCAAAATACAGTCTATCGAAAAGATAGGAATACTGTAACAACTGGCCTCTCAAAAGGCGGAGGCGTATTATTAGCTATCAACAATTCCTTAAATTCAACTTCTCTGGATCTTAGCTCTGCTAAATATAATCTTCAATCAACCACAGACATAGTGGGAGCCAAGCTGCACCTTGGGCATAATACTATTATAATTCTCGTTGTGTATATTCAATCACCGATATCGCAAAATAGTTTAGAAGAGTTCTTTGAGTACCTTATATATTTAAAACTTGCTTTTCAGAAAAAATTGTTATATTGGGTGACTTCAATGTAACTAACTATGCAAATTATTTAGATTTTAGCACCTCCGATAACTGCGTCGAAACGTTTATCTTTTATTTAACAATGTTAAAATTAACACAAGATTGTCTAGTAAAAAACTCGCAAGGGCGCATTTTGGATGTTGTTATTAACAGCGGAGTGCGTGAACATATCCATCACCCTGGCTTACATATTAAAATGCAACTAAACTATGTTAAAGAAAATAACCTAAACAATAATAATTTAAAAGGGTCATACAACTTTAAAAAAGCAAATTATCATCATATGTATAACGAAATTTTAAATTCTGATTGGTCATTTCTAGAAAATGGCAACAATTTAGAGCACGCTTGCTCTCTTTTCTACAAAAAAATATATGAAATTTTTGACAAATCGGTTCCTAAATACAAATATAATCGCAATAACGCATCTTATCCTCCTTGGTACAATGGTAAAATTATAAAAGACATTAAAACTAAATCTAAATTACACACAAAATATAACAAAACAAAAAATCCAATAATTTATAATGAATTTAGCGCCTTAAGGCAAAATATAAAAAGTCAATGCCTAATTGCGTACCAAAACTATATAAGAAATACAGAGGAAAATCTTATTAGAGACCCTTCGAAATTCTGGTCCTTCATAAAATTAAAAAAAAGGTACACCTTTGATTCCAAAAACCTTAACTTATAGCGGTAATGAAATTTCAAAACCTATCCAAATTGTGAAATCTTTTGCAGACTTTTTTAGTAAATCATATACCAATACAATAAACAGTAATATTAATTTCCAAGTCAAAAACAACAAACTTATTGATATAGATTCATTTACTGTGACCGCAGTTTCCCAGGCCATGAAAGAACTTAAAGGCAAGCCAACAGCTGGGCCAGATCTTATTCCATCATTTATATTAAAAGACTCAAGTTTCATTTTATGTAAGCCCCTATGTCAGCTATATAATCTCTGTTTAACTTCCTCATCAATTCCAAAAATGTGGAAAATATCAAAAGTTTGCCCCATTTTTAAATCTGACAACAAAAACGATATCACAAATTATAGGCCAATATCTATATCTTCAGACCTACTTAAAATTTTTAAAATAATGATACATAACAAAATTAGCCCTCTTATTACCAAACAATTAACAACTACACAACGGTTTTATAAAGGGTAGATCCACAATTACAAATCTCACCAACATTACTCAGAAGCAATCAACTTCGGGCAACAAATTGATGTAATTTACACTGACTTTACCTAAGCCTTTGACCGACTCGACCACCAGATATTACTTTAAAAATTTCACAGATTCGGCCTTAGTCAAAGATTGATAAACCTTACAAAATCGTACATTGTGGGACGCTCCCAATATGTATGTGTCAATGGATTCAGGTCTCAGGAGTATCCTGCGACTTCCGGGATCCCTCAAGGATCAGTGCTGGGTCCACTTTTTTAAAACATTTTCCTCGACGATATAGGAGACAATTTACAAAGTAAACATTTAGAATTTGCATATGATCTCAAAGTTTATAAGAAAGTGGACGGAGGAGTGCGGGATGCTTCAAAGGGACTTGAATTCAATATACGAATGGTGTCTTAAAAACAATTTGCGTCTAAATATATCCAAGTGTAAAGTCATGACATATACAACAAAAACAAACAGGATTACGCACAACTATCATATCAATAATGAAATACTGGAAAGACCCCACATATTTAAAGATCTAGGAATTGAATTTGACTCGGAACTTACTTTTGTAAACCATCTAGATATAACTCAAAAGCAACAAAAATGTACGGATTTATTACTAGATCTGCACAGGATTTTTCAAACATAAAAGCCATAAAAACTTTATACTTTGCATTTGTTCGATCTAAGTTAGGATATGGGTCTATTTTATGGTCCCCTGGTTACATTTCCCATAAGCAAAAAATTGAAAAAATTCAAAGGCGATTTTTGAAGTATCTCTTTTTAAAGAGTGAAGGTATATACCCACCTCAAGGCATACCCCAAATCGATCTACAAATTCGGTTTAAAGTAAACTCCCTAGAGATGCGTCGCCTGTATTCGGGCCGAAAATTGCTCTATAAAGTCATGTATAATATTTTAGATGACATTCAAATTTTGGAAAGATTAAAATTTAGGTTTCCTCGTTCAATTTTTTCTAGACAAAATCAGACTTTTTACCTTGACAAATCAAGAACAAATAACCTTAAACATTCGCCTTTATATCAAATCTGCGAATATTCAAACCTTATATCTTTTAAAATAGATATATTTAACTGTAGTCAACGCGACCTCTACAATATTATTCTAAAATCAGAATTTGTTATTTAAAGATTAACTTTATGTATAAGATATATCGATGTGCCAGTTATTAGTTTTTAAGTTTAGGTAGTAACTGACCTTGTAATTGGAATTTATTCTGTAAGGCAGTTTTTTCTAATTAAAAAAAAATAAATAAAGATGGAATATTTATGAACCGCCTCTCTAGCTTTACAAGGGTGTCACATTGCGAAACAGATAACTGTCAACAGTAAAGAAGTGTCAATTAGATCTTGGATCCCCGTGGGAAAAATTTTGGTTTTCTTACGTTTGTAATGTTACTATACTTTGATTTTATCGCGGCCCTGCCAAAATAGCGGAGCCTGTCAGTTGTTGTTATTTATGTTGTGTTTAAGTAATATTTTGCGACCCTGAACAGTTTTTGGCAGATTTGATTCCAAATTTAATTAAAAGAACTGACAAAAACACTTAAAAAAAACAAAAACGGCGGTTGACAAACACTTGACATTTCTAAATCAGAAAACAAAAAAGTCAAATTGAAAAAGTAACTGAGGGACTGCAGCAATTTTGTGTATTTCCACTTTAACTTTAATCAAATTCAATTCGTGAATTGTTCTACAGTGTGTCCACGGATTGTAAGTAAGGTATAAATGACAAAAAAAAATCGATTTAGATGATTTTCTGGGATTGTTAAGAAAATAATCCAAATCAATCAATATACAGGGTGGTTTAGCAGGTTGAATCGATAAAAAGTGCCAAAAGTAAAGTATCTTTGTTTTAAGAAATATCAGAAAAAGTTATAAAGAAAAGTTGTTCAGAATTAAAAGTTACAGCCCATTCTCAATTTTTAGAAAAATTAGGTTTTTTATAATTGACTTACAAAATCATAGTTGGCTGATTTTTCTGAAAATTTAGAATCTGCGGTAACTTTTTTTTATAACCTTTTCCGATATCTTTTATAACAAAGGTACTTTACTCTTAAAAGTTTTATCAAATCAGCCTACTAAACCACTAGAGATCTGAGCCCTGAAGGGGAGAAAAACTAGAGATATCCCAAAAAAAATAACCCCAAAATTAAATTCGCCCCGCCTGGGAAAACAGAGTCTATTAAACTAAAAAACAAAGGAAAAAATCGGCAACACGCTAGAAGCTTACCTTCTGTAATTCTGCAGCAGTCCCAAAATTTCACTGGCGGCACCGCCCCTCCTTGCGACTGGAATTTCGGTCTTCAACCCGAAAACACGTGTGACTTCTTTTAGTTTTTTGGCGGAAGTGAAATCTTCATTCCCCTGTCACACACAGGGTGGCGCTTCAAACTCCAAGCGTGAGCAAAAAACGCGAATGATTTCAACAAAATGATCAGGTGATCAAAAAGAAAATAACTTTCAACAAAGAGAGAAATTATCACCTGATCGGAATTTTTCCCAAACAGGACTTTCTTTTTTGAAGGTTTTTGCAGAAAGCCCAAAAATATCAAAACAAACTTTAAGGTTAGGTTTTCCAAAAAATTCAAAATAAAACAATAAAGAAAAAATAACTGGCAGCATTAAACAACCACCATGTTAATTTATTTGGCTCATTTTTTTAACATCTTAGTTTGGAACCAAGTAGGAACAATTCCCAGAAAAGCATAATTTAAATCGAACATTTTTTGTGGTTTGTACCTTACATCATCAAATCAGCCTACTAAAACAACCCTGTACATAAATTGATTTGGCTTATTTTTATCAGAGTCTAAATCGAAATTTGTTTGTTATTTGTACTGAATCCGTGGACATACTGTATATCCGTTGTCTAGGCTTACCTAATTCCACATTTTTAGGAACTTTGTATCCCAAACTTTTGCGATAAAAATAGATTTCTTGATCCAGTAGCTCAAACAACCTCGGTGGGAAAAATTGAAAATCTTGGACTATTGGTTGCTTGGGTGGTCTGGGGGCCTTGGGTGCCTATATTTAAAACAAAAAAAATATACATTAACCAACCCCTCGTAGCAAAGTTGCGGTTTGTACACTAGCCCACTTTTTTAATGTCACCTATTTTTTTTTTAATTTGCAGAATACAAAGAAACAGTACGCAGTTTAACAAACGTGAAATTTCGTACCCGTGAATTTAAAAATCAAACAACTTTAATGGCTAATCGGGCAAAAAGGAGTTTTTTGTTTCCCTTATATTTTTCCGTGGGTAGCTTGAAAGCTTAACCTCACGGGGGTCCAAGATCTAATGGACACCTAATAAGTGTTGACAGTTAACCGTTTCGTCCTTATGCATTCGATCTTTTCATTGATCGATATTGTATAGCAGTGTTTTCCCTGCTTTTGGTTTTTTGTTTCTCTCGTATCTCGGTAGATGGCGCCTCTTGCTATAGTTCGCTCACTAATTACATTTAATTAGAGACAAAACCGTCTGATTAACTTCGTAAGATTTGTCACTTGACCAGCAGTGTTCTGAGGAGCCCCATAAGGACGAAACGGTTAACTGTCAACACTTATTAGGTGTCCATTAGATCTTGGACCCCCGTGAGGTTAAGCTTTCAAGCTACCCACGGAAAAATATAAGGGAAACAAAAAACTCCTTTTTGCCCGATTAGCCATTAAACTTGTTTGATTTTTAAATTCACGGGTACGAAATTTCACGTTTGTTAGTATTATTTGGCTTAAAAATTCCGTTGATTGACGCTCACTGTCTTGATGACGGGTAAAAATGCAAAATGCGTTGATCCGGCCTGAAAAGACAAAGAGCTGTCGTAGGTCACGGACTATAGTTGTTTTCTTTTATTTGCATTCGATCTTTTCATTGATCGATATTGTATAGCAGTGTTTTCCCTGCTTTTGGTTTTTTGTTTCTCTCGTATCTCGGTAGATGGCGCCTCTTGCTATAGTTCGCTCACTAATTACATTTAATTAAAGACAAAACCGTCTGATTAACTTCGCAAGATTTGTCACTTGACCAGCAGTGTTCTGAGGAGTCCCATAAGGACGAAACGGTTAACTGTCAACACTTATTAGGTGTCCATTAGATCTTGGACCCCCGTGAGGTTAAGCTTTCAAGCTACCCACGGAAAAATATAAGGGAAACAAAAAACTCCTTTTTGCCCGATTAGCCATTAAACTTGTTTGAGTACGCAGTTTAGTCACACTGAAGGTTTGCATTATGATTAAACGACGTCTTTAGCCGTTTTTAAAGCTCTCTGAAGTTTCGGACCTTACAGACGAGTTTAGGAAATTTTAGGATGACATTAAAAAAGTGGGCGACTGTACCTTTGAATTAAATGCATTGCAAAGGGGTGTCGATTTTTCTAAATCTTTCTTAAAAATTCCCGAACCTTCTCCCTGTGTGCTATATTTAACATAAATTATTATTAACACATTTACTGCCGGAACACATTAGTGACGATTGAGTATGTATAACCCATTGACGCTTAGGGGTAGACTTGGAATATACCATTAGGGTAATAGCTATAGTGAACATGAAGAATCTGCTTAGAAAGAGAAAAACTAATTTAGCAGGTCTTTAGATAAAAACAAAAACATAACTGTGTACCCTGATCTCAGCAAAACGTGACTGTTCGTGAATTAAAAGTTAAAGAAGAGGGGGAACACCAGAGGAGAAATTATAGGCAGGTAGACAAGAGCTTACTAGGGATATCAGGGGAGATCCCACGAGGTCGCGTTACGGGATCGAGATTGTCTTTTCTTTTAAAACTGACGCGACGCGAGTAGGTAAGAATCTGAAGGCACGGCAGTGCCCCGCCAAGTTCGCGCGCCGTACCATCTTTTCTTGAAACATTTCAGCCGATATTTGACCTATCTAAAACTCTATTTCGGAATGAGCTACGAATCTCAAACTTTGCACAGTTCTAGATCTTCATGAAGTTAACAACCCCTCCGAGTTTCATGGAATTCCATAAAGTAGTAAATTAGTTACGAAATTTCAAAAAACGTCGAAATTGGCACTCACTCACTCATGTATAGATTATCAAAATTGTACTGTACTTCCAGACATGCTATAAAGCTGAAATTACTGTTAGTATTATTTGGCTTAAAAATTCCGTTGATTGACGCTCACTGTCTTGAAGACGGGTAAAAATGCAATCTGTGTTGATCCGGCCTGAAAGACAAAGAGCTGTCGTAGGTCACGGACTATAGTTGTTTTCTTTTATTTGCATTCGATCTTTTCATTGATCGATATTGTATAGCAGTGTATTTCCCTGCTTTTGGTTTTTTTGTTTCTCTCGTATCTCGGTAGATGGCGCCTCTTGCTATAGTTCGCTCACTAATTACATTTAATTAGAGACAAAACCGTCTGATTAACTTCGCAAGATTTGTCACATTGACCAGCAGTGTTCTGAGGAGTCCCATAAGGACGAAACGGTTAACTGTCAACACTTATTAGGTGTCCATTAGATCTTGGACCCCCGTGAGGTTAAGCTTTCAAGCTACCCACGGAAAAATATAAGGGAAACAAAAAATCTCCTTTTTGCCCGATTAGCCATGAAACTTGTTTGATAAAAAAAAACCTCAACATTTTTAATAAGGCGTTGCAAAAGTTTTGAACAATATTCCGCATATTTTACTACTTTAAAAAAGGAGTGAAATCATAACAAAAACATTTTATGTAAAAAAAAGCCAAGTACGTGAAAGTGGTGTTCCGTAAAAAGAATTGAGATAAAAGTAAAGCCAAGTTCTTCAATACAAATTTTAAAACGAATGGTTCACTAGTTTGGAAATGTTTTTCAAACTTGGCTATCCGGTTTAGCAGATCATGCTTGGTCAAATGATCACAGGATTCAGTGGTCAGAAGCTAAAGTTATACATAAGGAGTCGCATTGTTTATTGAAGCTGCGTATATAATGCACAATAAAGAAGTTTTCAGTCAACCAAGCACGGACATACCAAACATATGGAAACCACTCCTTAAGGAAAACAGGCGTCTTAGGATTAAAAAAGGGGGCGGGCCGTCACACCTGACTGCACACCAAGTAGTATAAGTAGTAGCCTAGAGACTAGATTGTTTAGTTCACACTTGATAACGGTTAGAGATACTTACTAACCGAAACGTCGTGTTTTAAAATAAATAAAGACAATGGAAGTCCGAAATTTTATTTCTACACAATCATTGTCTACGAGTTTCAAACAAAAAAAACATTTGTTTTTAAATCGAACACTCTCTATACAGTAACGCCAATTGAAAAAAATTAAGGTCAGAAATAACAAAGTTATTAACAACTTTCCAAAGCATGGGACTATGGGCTTTGGTTTTAAATCTATCGAAAGCCTTTGTATAGAAAATCGTTAATATTTTTTATATTTTTGCCTTGAGGCAAAGTGCAAAAACAACTTTTGTTTAAAATTAAAATCAATTCAATAAAAAATACTCTGCCAATATATGGGCCCCTAAGCTCACACTAGGTACTATAGTTATAGTGTACGTGTGAGCTAATATAACTAAAAACTGAAATATATTTTATTCATCTCCAGACTAAATTACCTTTTGTTTGATACCACACAAGCCATGTTTTGACTTAAACTCAAATTTTTGAAATCTACCCCCACCCTTAAAAAAACAAAAACTAAAATGTATTTTGTTAAACTCCGGACTCAATTACCTTTCGTTTGATATCACACACGCCATATTTTCACGTAAACTCTAATTTTTGAAATCTACCCCCACCCTTTTTGAAGAAAAAAAAACTAAAATATATTTTGTTGAACTCCATACTCAATTACCTTTCGTTTGATATGACACACACGCCATATTTTCACATAAACTTTAATTTTTGAAATCTTCCCCCACCCTTTTATTTGGCTTGTGTCCGGTGGATTTTGTTCATTTTTAAATGGGACCATCTCGACCCAAGACCCAGCCTAGGTACCAAATTTCATTAAAATCGGCCAAGCGGTTTTTGAGTTATGCGCGTTGGTCGTTACAGACAGACATACAGACAGACAGACAGACAGACGGCGCGACAAAAAAGTTTCAAAATCATCTGAAACGCAAAGATATATAAAATTTTTTGAAATCGGAGCAACTTTTTTTTTCTCATCACCATAGCTCACACTACTATAGTATAGTATATGTGTGAGCTAAAAATCTTAAATTATTTATTATCTTTACTATTTACTATAACTCACGTATACGTTGTTTGACTTTTGTTTTGTTTTCGCCATCGTTATCAGCGTAAAAAATACTACAACTTTGCCAATTTAACCGACCCTCTAGCTCTAAAAATAACGACATCAGCAATAGTGTCGATTTAACTTTGAACACCCTGTATTTTACCTCTCGGGTGTCGTTGACGAACCCCTGAGCCCATGCCGGCAGCAAATGTGTTAAGATATGACACTTACGATGTAGGCTACACTTGTGGAAGGTCCTTAACACAACAATATGTTTAAAATTACTAAAAATAATTAGTTTACATTACCAAAAACATCGGCTGAAATAAAACGTCCAAATTTTCCTAGTAAAATCATGGCGCTCCTATCTTTACCTCACTAAAGAGTGCTAGACTATCTAGATATAGAGTGTGCGTATACTAAAACAAAAATCAAAATAAAATAAAAACTGGAAAAGTTGCGACTTACACTTACTTTGGGCTCCGACACCCTGAGTGCTTCTCGAAAGTATGCGTCTACCGCGTAGTTGGCTTTCCTCTCTCGTTTCGGTGGCTCGATCCAGTTGCTTACCCCGACCACTTTCTGTTTTTCTCTGTAGTCTTCGCCTATTTAAAAAGTTACTTATCTTAACTACAGATACATACGTAAATACAGAAACGTAAAAATTTTATGTGTTTTGTGGTGGGTGTGCTTTCGGGCTGTTCGGCCGTCGTCGTTGGAAATTCGTTCTCGACGTTTCGCCATCTCGAGTGTATGGCATCCTCAGGAGATGTTGACTGTTTGTCGGCTTCTCGAAGACTGGTGGTTAGTCTGTCGCGGGCGCAGGTTATATACGCTATGGTGGGCGGGGCATATATCAGAGCTGGTCGGTGATTGGTCACATTCCCTTGATTCAGTTTTGTTATTGTAAGCGAGCCGTTTAGTGTTTTTAAGAACCGGTACGCATGTTCTGTTAATTTTAAGAGTTTCTTCAGATCTGTTGAAGTTCTGCTGGTGTTTATGAATTTCGATTGCTTCTCTATAGAGTCTTGGATAGTATGAAGAGGAGGCGCAGAGAACTTGTGTGTCTTCGAATTTTATTCGGTGGTCTTCATTGTTTAGTGTGTGGTCTGCAACTGCGGATTTTTCCGTATGTCCGAGTCGACAGTTGGCTTTGTGTTCTTTGATTCTTGTGTTTACGGAGCGTTTGGTTGTTCCGATGTAGACACTTCCACAGGTACAGGGAATGCGGTATACCCCCGAAGAACTTAGTGGGTTCCGTATATCCTTCGCAGATCTGAGGTGGTTCGCGATCTTCTTAGATGGCTTGAAGATGGTTTTTATGTTGGGTTTTCCCAGAATACGTCCGATCCTATCTGTCACTCTAGGGATGTAGGGCAGAATCTATTTTGTTTTAAATCTGCACATTTTATCGAAAAAATTTTTTTTAGTCCGTCGCCGACTTGGCGGGCCGAGTTGGCCCAGCGCCCAGTTGGCGGCGCCGAGTTGGCCCGAAGTACGAATTTTTATATTAACAATAAAAAGTAAAATTTAAGAAAATAGGTGGAAAAGTTGAATACAGAATTTAAGTCGAAAGAGCTTTAGGATATGGCACGCATAAGACAACAAAGACATACCTTCAAATTTATAAACAGACTCGGTTGGTGTATCCATAGTAAAGTTTCGCAGCGATGATTCTCCCATTTCTTCCATTTTCTTGGCCATTTCAGCAGTCTACAAGAAAATATTAAAACAAATTATATAATCGGTGGTGAAAACTTATTGCAGTTGTCCTAAACTCTCTCTCTCCTTCTCTCTCTCTACCTATCTCTCTCTCTCTATCTCTCTCTCTCAGCAACATCTGATGCGCGGGATATGTGTTCTTTAAGTTGCGATGCCATCTACCTCACAAGAGATTATGATCTTTAAGTCCCCATCCAACACGAACGATAAACAGAGACAGGACCGATCAATTTCATAAGACGTCGTACGTTCGCCAGTTCTCGAGCAAGGTCTTTATACTTTTACACAGGTTACCCACAGAATCAGATTACACAAGCTGCGTCACGAGGTTGCCTTCAACCATTTGTTTCATGAAAACCCGATGACGCAGGTAACGTCCAGTTAAGTTCACATGACTGGTCAAATTCTGTAGGCAACCTGTGTAGTGTAAAGAATTTGGTTCTCGAGCACACAGTTGACACTGGTGACGTCACCTATAGTCTAGGATGGATTGTTTTCGATTCAGGCTGTGATTTATTGTCAATTTTATTTTTGATTGATTTTAAAATTTATTAATTTTTTTAACTTTTAGAGAGTTCAGTTCAGGGGCTGAGATATTTAAGATGGCGGCGGAATTTTAAATTGCCGCTGGAAAGCCCAAATTGTCACAGCTGTACATTCAAAATATATATTTGTTTAATTAAAAAATAATAACATATTATTTTTTTCTAATGACTGCAAAAACCTCCAAAAATTTCCCCCAGACTCCCCAAAATCTGAAAGTTTGAGGTTTTTTCAAATTTTCTTAAAAACTAAGCTTCTAAGAGAAAAATGTATAATATCCTTTATTGTAGACAATAAAATTCCCTTTTCAACATAATAATGTAAGACTAAGAACAAGCTCTCCAGCGGCGTCCGTTAATTGAAGTAATTAAAAAAAGTTGAAATTTCCAGATTTATTTAATTTTTTTAAAAACTAATATTTACAGAAAACCATTTATTACAATTTGGTATACTCAATAAAATTTCCTTCAAAATGACGTATAACATGATTAAATCGGTTTTATAAATAAAACTTCAGGGGCATCCGTAAATTAAATTAATTTTGAAAAAACAGAAAATAAACCATTTTTGTTACAAGTTTTATCTAATTTTCTCAAAAACTAAGCTTAACATGAAAAAACTTGTTCTACACTTTTTTGTAGACAGGGAAATTCCCTTTTTAAAAATGTGAAACTCGGTGGGGTTTGACTTATAGCAAACTCTCCAGCGACGTCCGTCAATGGGGGTGATTTCAACAAATCATTAAAAAAAACATGTTTTTCATACGTTTTATTCAATTTTCTTAAAAACCAAGCTCTTTATCAAAAAATGTGTTCTATACTTCGTCATAGCCAATAAAATTTCCTTTCAAACGATGTATAACAAAGTGGAAGTTATTTTATATTTACCGCTCCAGTGGTGTTCTTAATTTAAAGAAATTATTTAGGATCAATCCAAACTAATCAATTTTTTGTCTTATTAGCTTTTCGGTGGATAATAAAGAGCGGCGGATAAAAGGTCGAAAGTACAAAAGGTCGAAAGTACAAAAGGTCGAAAATACAAAAGGTCGTAAATTTGTATTTTTAATATTTTGTTTTGTCGATTTTTTTTCGACCTTTTGTACTAATGGGAAGCTAAGTTAGCCGCCTCCAGATGATTACCGCAGTGTGGCGCGGCGAAGCCAGTGGATCAGTGATTTTTAATACTATGGGGCCTGTTCATAAATTGCATAAGTATAAGGCAAAAAAATATCAAACTCTTCCTAACAGGTTGACAGGTTGGTTGTTGATCCCAATGAGTACCTAATTATGATTATGCCCCCCCCCCCCCCAAACCGTTGCATAAGATTCACCACTTTATTTTTAGTTCCATATGCTTAAAAAAATAACCAAAAACACCTGTGTCAAAGTTACTACTGTTACTTTCTGCACAAAAATATTGCTTAGGGGGGGGCCATGGCCCCCATGCCCCCTCCCCTTATAAGCACCGGTATTTTTTTGCTTTAAAGAACTTATTTAGATAAATCAAAATATCTAATCTAATCAAAAAACAGTTTATTTTAATTTGGAAACATTTTATTTTAGTAGGTATAAATTACGAACCTTTTTGAAGTATTTATCATAACATTAACCTCACTTTGTCATATATCATTTAAAAAGAAATTGTCTTATCCTCAATAAAGAATAAAGGCACATTTTTTTCTGAAAATCTTAGTTAGAAAAGATATTTAAATATACAAGAGAAACTGATTATTTCAGTTATTTTTGAAAATAACTTTATATTAGTACGCCCCTGAAGCCTTAAATATGGCAACAAGCCGACATTTTACGAAAGTTTTTAAAAGAAAATGTTATGTTCTAAAAAGTGTAGTTTTTGAGAAAATTTTGAAAAACCTATAATAAACATGTTTTTTCTCAATAATCCCAATTTACGTACGCCACTGAAGAGCTACTTGCTTTTCCTAACCTTATTGACCAATACATCGTTGGAAAGGGAATTTTATTCTCCACAAAAAACTGTTCTTTGCAATTTTTGATAAAAAGGTTAGTTTTCGAGAAAATTGCATAAAACTGAAAAACAAACAAACTTGTACACGCGTACTAATCTCTAGAAATGTTCGCGTGTCTGTAGGTCCCTTTAGGAATAAGAAATGATTGTCTGCAGCACCCGAGCTCTGCAATCAATAAGATTCGAACCCGCCACTGTAGCAAATGAGATTCCTAAATTACTTGTGTTTGGTACGCACCAAGCCACCTAGGCTACTTTCCAAAAATATACAGGGTGTTTCCGTATATTTCAACCAAGTTCTACTAGTCTTGTTTTATAAAATAGCAAAAATGTGTAAGTGTAAAAGTTGTAGGGTTTATTCTAAACCGCCAGGAATTGTTACCTAACACAACAAATAAATATCGCAAAGTTAAAAAAAATACAGACAAGGTCCTTGTCGTCTATTTAGGTTTTAAAAAAGCATATATTTCAAAAACGACTGAACCAACAAATTATACATTTTTGAATTGAGAAGAACAAGATCTATTTATTATAGGTTTAATATACAGGGTGTCTCTAAAAGGTCTGTACAAAATCTTAGCACATTTTCCTGAGGTCAAAATAAGTCGATTTAAAGCAACTTACCTTCGCCCGAAATTGCTCCGTTTTAGAGATACAGGGTGGTGAATTTAAAAATTAATTAAAAAATTTCATGAGCGAAATTGCCGAAAAACAACAAACTTGAATAAAGCTTTGAGAACAATAGTCGGCGGCATCGAGCACTAAAAACGGAAATATCTCGAAAACGACTTACTTTAGCGCATGTTAACAAGAGTACCTTTTTGGCTTAAAAAGATTCAGGAAAAATAATAAAAGTTAAAAGTTACACTGAGAAAAAAGTTATAGTAATTTTAAACTATAAAAAGAGCATTGTGAAGCGCCCTCTTACGGCCACAGTGAAAAGGTATCCATATTTAGGTTTCGCATCCCCTAAAACCCCCGAGTACCAATTTTTAAAGTAATGCGTTGAGAAATGTTCTTTAATTTTAAGACAATCGATTTTTAATTTTTAAATTTACCACCCTGTATCTTTAAAACGGAGCAATTTCGGACTAAGGTAAGTTGCTGTAAATCGACTTATTTTGACCTCAGGATGTGCTAAGATTTTGTACAGACCTTTTAGAGACACCCTGTATAGGGTGTTCCGTAAGAGTTTTAACATGTTTGTTTTTGCACCTTCATTTGTGGTGTTAGATTAAATTTCTTGCCGGTTTGGGATATATATACAGTCGACCTTGGTTGAAATATACGGAAATACCCTGTATATAATCGCAAATTTAAATAGATTTTAAAAAATTTTACTCGGTTGTAAAGACATAACAGAAATAAAAAATATATATACAGGGTGCCCCAAAAAATCAGTGTATTTTTGTTGTGCCTCGGTGTATACCAGTTTTTATGTAAAATAATGGTTTTCCCATCCTTTCTATGTAAAAAAGTTATACTGTTTTAAAGTCGCTGAGAGCAACGGTTTTTGAGATTTTTGCATTTAAAGTTTTTATTGCATGTGAGTGATATGCCTAATTTATGTATGATACTTTTAAATCGTAATATTTTGACCTAGGGAATCTACAGTTTAACTATGTACCATTAGTTCTGGGACACCCTGTATATCGAACACTTTCCCTATTTAAAATATAGGGGAAAGTATACCTCTAGAAGGGATGGCCTATAAAAACTCCAAAAACTATCCCCTTCGCAAACAAAATCGACGTGTTTTTTCAAACAACAAATATCCAAATACTTTTAACAAAAAAAAGCCTGTATTAAACTAACCTTAGCTTCTCCCTTCTCCAAAATAGTGTCGACATCCTCCTCAGTGATCTCGGAATCTTTGGAGGCAAACACGTGATTCGCCCCGTGTCTGATCATGTTCAACATTTCGTCTTTATTTAGCTGTTGGGTTTTCGAGTCTACCAAACGACCTTGTTGAATAACAAGCTTGTCCAGACGAAGTTTTACTTCGGCTCTTTCCACGATTTTTTCCTCTACAGTGTTGTCAGTGATAAATCTAGCAGTATAGAAAGAGAAAATTATTAATTAAGGTATTATATTTATTGGTATAAGAAGCTAAATTATGTTTGGTGTGCTTTCGGGCTGTTCGGCCGTCGTCGTTGGAAATTCGTTCTCGACGTTTCGCCATCTCGAGTGGATGGCATCTTCAGGAGATGTTGACTGTTTGTCGGCTTCTCGAAGACTGGTGGTTAGTCTGTCGCGGGCGCAGGTTATATACGCTATGGTGGGCGGGGCGTATATCAGAGCTGGTCGGTGATTGGTCACATTCCCTTGATGCAGTTTTGTTATTGTAAGCGAGCCGTTTAGTGTTTTTAAGAACCGGTACCCATGTTCTGTTAATTTTAAGAGTTTCTTCAGATCTGTTGAAGTTCTGCTGGTGTTTATGAATTTCGATTGCTTCTCTATAGAGTATTGGATAGTATGAAGAGGAGGCGCAGAGAACTTGTGTGTCTTCGAATTTTATTCGGTGGTCTTCATTGTTTAGTGTGTGGTCTGCAACTGCGGATTTTTCGTATGTCCGAGTCGACAGTTGGCTTTGTGTTCTTTGATTCTTGTGTTTACGGACCGTTTGGTTGTTCCGATGTAGACACTTCCACAGGTACAGGGAATGCGGTATACCCCCGAAGAACTTAGTGGGTTCCTTATATCCTTCGGAGATCTGAGGTGGTTCTCGATCTTCTTAGATGGCTTGAAGATCGTTTTTATGTTGTGTTTTCCCAGAATACGTCCGATCCTATCTGTCACTCTAGGGATGTAGGGCAGAAAGGCTCTTGAAGTAACTTCGCGGCTGCTCAGTCCACCGCTACTGTTACTTCTAGTGCTCGGCTTTGGTCGTATACATTTATCTATGTCACTTTGAGTGTATCCATTTGCTACGAGGGCGTTTTTATCAGCTATTAGAAAGTTGCCCGAAGATCAGGCAGAAGAAATACGCACGGAGTGTTCACAGATTTATCTGTGGTATACCGCATTCCCTGTACCTGTGGAAGTGTCTACATCGGAACAACCAAACGGTCCGTAAACAGAAGAATCAAAGAACACAAAGCCAACTGTCGACTCGGACATACGGAAAAATCCGCAGTTGCAGACCACACACTAAACAATGAAGACCACCGAATAAAATTCGAAGACACACAAGTTCTCTGCGCCTCCTCTTCATACTATCCAAGACTCTATAGAGAAGCAATCGAAATTCATAAACACCAGCAGAACTTCAACAGATCTGAAGAAATTCTTAAAATTTACAGAACATGGGTACCGGTTCTTAAAAACACTAAACGGCTCGCTTACAATAACAAAACTGAATCAAGGGAATGTGACCAATCACCGAGCAGCTCTGATATACGCCCCGCCCACCATAGTGTATATAACCTGCGCCCGCGACAGACTAACCACCAGTCTTCGAGAAGCCGACAAACAGTCAACATCTCCTGAAGATGCCAGCCACTCGAGATGGCGAAACGTCGAGAACGAATTTCCAACGACGACGGCCGAACAGCCCGAAAGCACACCCACCATTGGACGATGGCCGCGAAAGCCTTTCACAGTTTGTAAATTATGTTTAATCGGCACCAAATAGTCTTCTTTCACCTCCTGAGAGGAATACGTCCAGTTATCAGTCACACTGTATATATGAATATTTTTTAATGTGTTGTATTTTTTACTCCTCTGATTCTTTCAAAAAATATTTGTGGATTTACCTGAATACTCTAACTTGTTTCTTCTGTCCAATTCTGTGAGCTCTGTCCATAGCTTGCAAGTCCATTTGAGGATTCCAATCGGAATCGTAGATGACAACAACGTCTGCAGTTGCCAAATTGATACCAAGACCACCAGCCCTATGAGTAATTATTGATTAAGAATAAAAAAGAAGCCGAGTATTAGAAGGATAAATGTGGGTAAAAACCGTCTGGCTATTTTACATATTTTGGAGCGATGAGTTGCCAACCAATTTTTACGAAAGTGACAAAACTCTCACAGAGAGAATCATTGACAAACATCAATCAGCTGGTACCGAAAGATCAATTTTTAATAACTTAATGATAATCCGGGAAGCCATACTGCAATATGAAAACAACAAAAACTTAACTGGTGCGATGTTAACAATAGACTTAAATCAGGCTTTTGATAGAGTGAGTCACTCCTATTTGTGGAGGGTTATGGTAAAAATGGGTTTTGCAAACCATTTCCAGACACTTATTGAAAGGTTATATGATAAAGCAAACTCTAAAATTCTGGTTAATGGACATATTTCAAATACTTTCTCAGTAAAAAATTCTATTCGACAAGGTTGCCCACTATCTATGCTATTGTTTAGTATTAGCCATAGACGAATGACAGAGATAGACCAGACACTTACACGGTGGGACTTGTATTACTAAATTAGCGCAGTATACCGGGGTCTCGTGCACGAATCAGCGCCTCTCCAACTTTGTGCTCAGTACTAAACATTTACAGGGGGATTTGAAACAATATAACACTTGCGCAGTTTGTCTCTAGGCTACAGGATGGCTTTTCAAATTATTGTATACCGGATGCTCGAAGCCATCAATGAAATCGTTCTCCAATCAAGCTACATCTTTTAATAGTGTTTTGAACAGTTTTTATCAAATTAAATTTTAACACTAAAAAACTCATTCTACTCGTCAATTACATAGATTTAAATTTAAACGATGCGCGCTGATAAGAATGAGTTATTTTGTGTCAAAGCTCAATTTGCTTAAAAAGACTCTATAAACACCAATCAATAAAAAAGCTTAATCAAAGAATGTTTAAATTAATGACTACTAGCAATAAAAAAAAGGAAAGTCAAATTTTTATTCAATCTATAAGGTTTAAAAGTTTGTTTCCCATTCATTTAGGTACATAAATTTCCTTGAGAGGCTAATTTTCTAGTTAAAAAAATGCTTTTTGACGAATATTCTACAGTAATTTCCTTTTTATTAGTGCATAGAAAATATTTACACATTCTACATTAACTTAAATTAATAATGTATACTTTTACAATGCTTTATACATAATAATGTTGCAAATATAGGTTTCTATAAACGGAAACTTTTTTAATTGTTTTTTCATGAAAAATATTGCCGGTTATTCATTTAATTAAACAGGATCCGGCATAATGATCTCCCACATTTTGCACTGCCACTGTGCCTGAATCACTGAAGAGAGGGGAAGCTTAGCGTAGTTGGTTGGTAGCTCGCGGCTTGCCATTACCTTGCCATCGTGCCTTCGTTATCGAGACATTAAGCAAAAGTAGGTAACGAATCTGTGATTACGACACAAAGAACTTTTCGTACTCACTTCGCACTTGGTAGAGATGCTTTAGTTCCAGATACTTTGGGAATATCTGAACACTATTCCTGAACCATTGACGAATTGAAAGCAGCAATACACCAAGAAATTACAGGAATATCGCTTTAGAGTTACTGCACGAAGGAAACTTTCAGAAATCAGCTTCGACTGTGTACCGAAAAAAATTAAATATAAATAGCATTTACAATGGCGTTTTTATTGTGGGAGATCATTCTGCCGGACCTTGTATATAAGTGTAGTGAAATAATTTATGTTTTTCCAAATATTAACATTTAAAACTAAACATTTAAAACTCCGTCCAGGTTCAACGTGTCCATCACACAATATATATTTGTGAATTTCGTCTTTCTTCAAAGTTAGTTTTTTTGCCAAAGTATTTTTTTTAGGTTCCGTTTGGGAATGGCGCTTGCTAATATAGTCTTCGCACCCACGAACACAAAATTGTTTTCTTTTAAATTTCTTAATTACCGATAGGCCACAATTTAGCAAAAAACACTTTTAAAAATAAGGTAGAAAGTCGAAAAATCACGAAAAACTGCAACCACAAATGAAAAATGCCGAATTACATTTACGTCATATTTTTATCTGTTTTGCCAATGTCAGTCATAATCAAAAACATATACCGAGAGTAGCGGTTAATGTTCATGGCGACAGCACAGGAGTCTGTACATAATATTTTTATACCAGGGGTGACGGTCTGTAATAAGCGCCTCTCGAACTTTGTATTCCGAACTAATGTATACAGGGGGTATGTATAACAGTATTATGACAAGACCGGGGCGCTTTCCTTACTATAAATAATTAGTATACTGTGGTATTAGCTTAGAACCCTTCTTAAATTTGATAGAATTTTCAATTCAAGGTCTGTCTCTTAATCATCAAGAAATAAAAACTTCGGCATTAGCGGATGACGTAGTTTCTGTAATTCTTACGAGGACCTTAAGAAAATTGAGAATTTAATTGATATTTTTGAAAAGGGTTCAAACGCTAAAATTATTTACGAAAAATCAAATATTATACTTTTAGGATCGTGGTTACATAATAGCACACACATATGTAATTTCCCAATAAAACAAGAAACAAAAATCCTTGGTATGATGGTAACACAGAGCTTTGCAAAAATGGTAGATATTAATTGGGAAGTAATTACTAAAAATATTCAAGGAATACTGATATCCAACATACCTAGAAACTTGGACTTAATAAGAAGAGTTTGGCTTGTAAATATATACATTCTGTCAAAAGTCTGGTATTTGTCACAAATTTTACCCATGCCTAAAAAATACAGTCAGAAAATTGTTCTTTTAACAGGAAAGTATATTTGGGGTGGTTGTCTTTATAGAGTTAAAAGACCACAACTAGAGACAAAAATTAAAAAAGGGGGTTTAAATTTAATTAACATAGAATACAAAGCTTTAGCTCATTTTTAGCTCACACATATACTATACTATAGTAGTGTGAGCTATGGTGATCCTAATTTTTTCGAGAAAAAAAAAGTTGCTCCGATTTCAAAAATTTTTATATATTTATTATATCAGATGATTTTGAAACTTTTTTGTTGCGCCGTCTGTCTGTCTGTCTGTCTGTATGTCTGTCTGTCTGTATGTCTGTCTGTAACGACCAACGCGCATAACTCAAAAACCGCTTGGCCGATTTTAATAAAATTTGGTACCTAGGCTGGGTCTTGAGTCGAGATGGTCCCATTTAAAAATAAACAAAATCCACCGAACAAAAACCAAATAAAAGGGTGGGGGTAGATTTCAAAAATTAGAGTTTATGTGAAAATATGGCGTGTGTGATATCAAACGAAAGGTAATTGAGTCTGGAGTTAAACAAAATTAATTTTAGTTTAAAAAAAAGGGTGGGGGTAGATTTAAAAAGTTTGAGATTAAGTGAAAATATGGCGTGTGTGATATCAAACGAAAGGTAATTGGGTCTGGAGTTAAACAAAACATATTTTAGTTTTTTTAACAAAGGGTGGTGGTAGATTTCAAAAATTAGAGTTTAACTTAAAACATGGCTTGTGTGGTATCAAACGATAGGTAATTGAGTACATCTATAGAACCTAGTGTGAGCTTAGGTGTCCATATATTGGCAGAGTATTTTTTAAAACACAGTTAATATTTTGGAATGATAATAATGAGAAAATATGGTTTAAATCACAGGTCAGTTCCATTTTTGAAAACAGCGTTCAGAGAAATACCGTTTTTAAAAAGATAAAAGTCCAAATGGAAAAGCTCAATATTACTTGAATAAAAATGATAAAGTAAGCACAAAACTTATTTACGAAGACATTATGGATAAAATATATGTCAAACCCTATATAGAGGAAAAATATCCCGCTTTGGATTGGGGAAAAACCTGGACTTCTATATCCAATCCCGTGCTGCCTTCAAAGTGGCGAAGTACGGTGTATAAGGCTATTAATGAAATTATTCCAGTGGCGGAGAAAACAAAAAGGCATGGAATGACCCAAAATGACATGTGTAGCCAATGTCACTCCATTGATACTCTTATGCACCGTATAAAAAGTTGTGGAAATAATTCTCACATATGGAATTGGGTAAAAAACGTAGTAAATCTTTCATTCGGAAAAAATTTAGAAACAATATCACTTTAGCTAATAAAAAAGACCAAAATGTGTGGCAGTTTTATATAATATTTTAAAAAAAACGCGACATAAATGGTTTCATTGATATGTTGAGAGAACAAAGACTAAAACTGCTAAAAAGCAAAAAAGTGCACATGCTGTCGAAAAATATATACAGATTTTAGTTTAACAAACAAAATATATTAGCGATAATTTAGCATAAATTCAATCTGTGATATTAATTAAGTTAAAATTTGATACTTAATAAAGATAAGTTTATAAAAAAAAAAACAAGAAAACTCTTATGTCCTGGCAACTAATCAACCAATTTTTACGAAAGTGACATTTTTCTAAAGAAAAAGTAATTTTGCAGCCAATTTCTCCACTTCCAAGGGGCCCCTGTCTGGATCTAATGATGTCACCACGTAGCTGAAGGGCTGAAGTTTCTAGTTCTATGCTTCAGTACACCAAAATCGAGCACTTTCAAAAAGAGAAAAAGTAATCTTCTATAGGCTTTTGTACTGAGATTTTTAGTTTGGCCCAGGTCTCCTTTTAAATTTAGTCGTTTGCTATTCTAAGCCCAATCAGGTGCTGTATCAATATTAAAGATATCTACAAGGGTTACTAAAATATCGAGCAAAAACTAAAATTTGTGTTTTTTGAAAAATTTTAATATCGCCGCCATCTAGCAAACCAATTTAATGAAATTTGGTAGTTTTATATAAGCAACTACGGCCAATCGAATGACGATAACAATTTTTAGCTCACACATATACTATACTATAGTAGTGTGAGCTATGGTGATCCTAATTTTTTCGAGAAAAAAAAAGTTGCTCCGATTTCAAAATTTTTTATATATCTTTGCGTTTCAGATGATTTTGAAACTTTTTTGTTGCACCGTCTGTCTGTCTGTCTGTATGTCTGTCTGTCTGTCTGTCTGTCCAACGCGCATATCTCAAAAACCGCTAAGCCGATTTCAATAAAATTTGGTACCTAGGCTGGGTCTTGGGTCGAGATGGTCCCATTTAAAAACGAACAAAATCCACTGAACACAAACCAAATAAAAGGGTGGGGATATATTTCAAAAATTAGAGTTTATGTGAAAATATGGCGTGTGTGATATCAAACGAAAGGTAATTGAGTCTGGAGTTAAACAAAATACATTTTAATTTATTTTAAAAAAAGGGTGGGGGTATATTTCAAAAATTAGAGTTTAAGTGAAAATATGGCGTGTGTGATATCAAACGAAAGGTAATTGAGTCCGGAGTTTAACAAAATACATTTTAGTTTTTGTTTTTTTTTTAAGGGTGGGGTGGATTTCAAAAATTTGAGTTTAAGTCAAAACATGGCTTGTGTGGTATCAAACAAAAGGTAATTTAGTGTGGAGTTAAATAAAATATATTTCAGTTTTTAGTTATATTAGCTCACACGTACAATATAACTATAGTACCTAGTGTGAGCTTAGGGGCCCATGTATTGGCAGAGTATTTTCTAGGCCTTCTAGTTTTTTGAAACCATAGTCAATTTTGTTAGTTCTTATGACCGCCATATTGAATTTATACGTCAATAAATAGAGCATTAAAAGAGCTTTTCAACCAAGGTCTCTTTTCAAGCATGTAAAGTCTATGAATGACGGAAAATATGAATTTATTTAAAATACTGTTTTTCACTTGGTTGGCTGTGAAACAAAGGCTGTTGTTGCGGTTGTCATACCTACGTCAAACTGTCAAAACTTTGTCATCACTTGTGTTTTTAGGCAAAAATTAAGGCGACAAATTCGATTCAATCAATTTTTTAAGCAAAAGACAACAAGGCAAAATATTTAAATATCAGTCAATAGGTGGCACTACATATTAGAGTCCTAGGGACACCTATTCGGTTTCTAAATTGTGGGCCTTACTAAAATTTTAGGGATGACAAAAAACAACACATTTTGAGTTTGACACTGACGTTAATTTTTGTCTAAAAACACAAGTGGGCGGCTAGTTTTTCAATAGCAACAGAAAAGATAAAAGAATAGAGTAAATAACAAAGCCTATTTTTTGTCAAAAACCAGGGGATGACATTTCATCTTATAAATAAAAATAGAAAAAAGTGTTTATTTACTGTGATAGAAAATACCGATAATGCCGAAGAAGACTTAGCCACAATAGGATGGAACACATAATGTTACTATGAGCCTGCCTCCAAATACATCGAGAGCAAAATATATCTAAAGACCTTCCGATATCATTGGTCCAGAATATAAAACGAAAATCTCCTGATCCACAGATTGGTGTTCTGTGATAAGAAGTAAAGTTTTCGGCAATCATTGTAAATTAAATATAATAAAGAAGTTGTTTTTATTGTCGTACTTTATTTTTGTTTCCACAACCTCGTACAAAAAATATTTTACCTACATACTTAACGAATGTGTGTGCGTCTTCCGCACTGGTTAGATAAATTACTATTTCCTGCGACCACATATGAAAATGTTGGATTTTACACGATTTGCATCCTCAGATAACATTATATTTTATCCGTGTGCAGAAATTTTTTCGCACATGTGTTACAAGTACTTTCAGGGCTCTGGAACGAAATAGCGATGTACAATATAGCGACTATTAAAATAGCGGTATCGAAATAGCGACAATCAAAATAGCGATGTAATGAAAAGGCGACTATCAAAATAGCGATGTAACAAAATAGCGATGTAACAAAATAGCGATTGTAACGAAATAGCGATGTAACAAAAAAGCGACTATCAAAATAGTGATGTAACAAAATAGCGACTATCAAAACAGCGATGTAACAAAATAGCGACTATCAAAATAGAGATATTTCGGTTCCGTTTTGGCATATAGCTCGACTAAAAGATTTCTTTCTAAGAAATGTTTTCAAAAAAAAAACTTTCCTGACTTCTTTCCCGGGATCCTAAAGGGTGTGAATCCGAACCGAACCGACCCAAACTGAACCGAACCGAACCAGCATATTTTTTCAAAAAAAAACTCTCCAGACTTCTTTTCCGGAATCCTAGAGAGTATGAATCCGAACCGAACCGAATTCGGTTCAGATCGGTTCGGTTCGGATTCACACCCTCTAGGATCCCGGAAAAGAATCAGGAAAGTTTTTTTTTTTTAAAAGCTGGTATATATATATATATATATATATATATATATAGGATATAATAGCGCATTTCGGTTTCGATTGATTTGATTCGATTCGGTTTGGTTTGATTCGGTATTTTCATACATCGCCATTTTCATACATCGCTATTTTGATACATCGCTATTTTGATACATCGCTATTTTGATATATCGCTATTTTGATTGTCGCTATTTTGGTTGTCGCTATTTTGATATATCGCTATTTTGATTGTCGCTATTTTGATACATCGCTATTTTGATATGTCGCTGTTTTGTTACAAACGCTATTTTGATACATCGCTATTTTGATAGTCGCTCTTTCATTACATCGCTATTTTGATAGTCGCTATTTCATTACTCGCTATATTGAACGTCGCTATTTTGTACATCGCTATTTCGTTCCAGAGCCGTACTTTCAGTACTTCGGCACATGTATGGAAAGTGTTTAACTGTCACAATACTTTTTCGCACATGTGTTGCAAACTACTTTCCCACACGTGCGGAAAAGCAGTTTCATTTGATTTACGCAAAATTAAACACCAATTTTTACAAAAATTAGTATAGTTCAATAGTGTTCGTGGGAAAAATAGCGTCCATAACTCGACAGAAAGTAACTTTCTCACGCTCGTGTGAAATTTGTCACTTTCTTCTCTTGTTATGTAATAAATAAATAAAAAGGGCTTTATTTTCAACTCAGCGAAGTTAAGCACAAGCTTCTGTTAACTGAGCAATATAATAATTATCAAAAACTATCTTATAAATTACACCCTATATCATTATTTTTGAGACAACTTTTTACGACTTTCTTTCGTTGGCCTATGCTATTTGTTATGGTAAACAGCTGATAACTGTCAAAAAGTTATCTCAAAAATTATGTTATGGAGTTTAGTTCGTAATCCCTTAAAAAAACGTTTTATAAATAGAAAAAATTGTATATCTTTATTAAATTTTCTCAATCGAATTGACTTGCCCCCGGTATATGGGGGTGACGCTTCAGTCAAGAGGTTGATGGCTCTTGTCTGATTTGGTGTCCTGCATTAAATATAAAATTGGGCACGCTTTTGTAAATCCTAATAGATCTCTTCTATAAAAAACTAGTTGAAACATTATTTCTGTTCATATGCAAGATTTTTTAAAAATCTTCAAACGTATCTTGTTAGATTTTTGATTTTCTTTTGTACATTTCCAAAAAATACAAAAATCGAAACAATTTCGCTACAGTTTTCTATAACACAGTTAGGCTACCCAACAAACATTTAAAGTTGTAACGACGAAACGCCAACTAGAAAGAATTTCTTAAAAGTAACCGCAACGTACTCCCGCTACGTCTCAGTATACCATACAGCGACGTTATAATTCCCTAAGTGGGGAACCAATTTCTGGTTGTAACTACTAGGCCAAGTGTTTAAAGTCACTGTAGTAACAACTACACTACTACGTCGTAGCCAGGTATCTACTACGTCGAAGAGGCTGTTTTTTTCCGTAATGGCATCAAAGTTGCGATGTAGTTGCAAATAATATAATCGTTTCTTTTTGGTAGAATTGTAACACAATATGGTGGACACAACAGTAAACAGACTCGCTTAGTTTTTTTGTTTGGTTATGGTTATAATATGAACTATGTTATCCAAAAGTGTGAGAATTTACGAGCAGAGGATCAAAATTCGAGTGCGACGCAAAGTTTGTTGTATAACATGCATTATATATATTGCAAAAAACCGGTGCGCCCGTAAAATTGAGCCGTTTTCTGGTAGCTGATGGAATTTTTGTGTTGTGATTTTGGAGGTTATGTTTTCATAATCGACAATTAACTCCAACAAATGATGCTTAAGAAGAGCATTTTTGGTAAGCTTCAACTAATTTGTTTATAAAGTAGTATGGCTCTTTAATATGAGCTCATAAAACGACAACAAAAATATTAAATTTTCTTTCTTACATAAAAACATGGCGTCCCAAACTATATTCCCTGATAGTCGAAAAGGTTACTTGAAAGTAGTTGCGGCTTTAAAGTTGATCCAAAAAGTTATTTTGTCTACATTGTTACATCAGATGTTACTATGATGACACAAACTTTTGTGGTAAAAATTAAAGTTATAATGTAGTTGTCGGATACACTTGTTTGGGACTCCAATGAAGCTTAACTTTCTAGTGGTAATTAAGTAGGATATAAAAAACTACGAAATAACGACTAAAAAGAAAGTAAAACTTTAGCAACGTCCTATTGTGGTAGAGAAGACTATCAGAATCGACTATCAAGAAACAATCCTATGAAGTAGTTTAGAGGGTCGTTTTTACGAAACATCTACTATTTCCTGATACTAAATAGTTGTTAGAACTAAAAAGTAACAAATTTTGGTTGGGATCACCACATTTCTACTATAAGAAAGTAGCAAAGCCTTTAGAACATGTAGCCGCTACTATAAATGTTAGTTGGGTACTGAAATGCCAAACATTGTTTTGAAATATTTGTTGTGTTTTAGCCATAACTTTTTTTTTTATTTTTTGAATAAAATGATTTCGCGAAAAACTGCTAAGATACGGTTGTTAAAAATGCTTTAAAAAACTACCCCTCAAAATTTCGACGCGTTCCGCTTTCTCGTTTTCTATTTCTATTAGAACAAAGATTTGGGCAAAAAACGCGATATCAGTGTTGTCAAATGTTAAGTTTTCGGACGAAGTTTGCCCCCTTAAATCGGTCGGGAGCAAGTTCATAGACTTTCTGGTGTATAACTTTAGCAATAGCGTCGAGTTGTTTGAAGACCCTGTATATACTAACCTGGTGGACAGCATAAAAACAAACTTTGAACTTCCTTCCTCGTTGAACTCGTTGATTTGACGTTGACGGTCCTCATGGGGCGTTTGACCGTCCAAACGGCAGTAGTGGTATCCTCTGAAAAAATATTGGAGGATATTTATTATTTATTGGTAAACATAATATAGTTTAAATAACAAAACCAAACCAAATATGCTTTAAATGTAGGTACTAAAAATTATAAAATAACTTATGTAATTTACTTAAAACATTTTGTTACATATAAAATCGTGGAGCGCCTTAAGTATTGTTCATACTCGTCTTAGTCTTTTGTTTTTGATTAGTCTTTGTCCTTTGATTAGTCTTAGCTGTCTTAAACAAAATCGGCTGTTCATACTCGTCTTTTGTTTTTGATTAGTCTTAGTCATAACTCACTGAAAAAAAATCAATTTCACTAAAAAGGCCCTCTTCAAAAGTTATTTTCTACACAAAACAATCTTATTTAACCTAATCTGTGCACGAAACACAGACACGAAAGAACAAAAGCGAAAAAGGAAAAAAAAGCAAATAAAATTTTGGGGTTATGTTGAGATTTTCTGTTGAAAACATGATTAATGGCGGTAAATTCAAAATTTCGACCGCGCGCTTGCGCTCTTCGGACGCCCTGTAAAAAAAACAACAAATATCAGCTGATGTCTGTCACTCGTCTTAGTCGTTGTCCTAAGGATTGAAAGTTGGCAACTCTTAAGACAAAGACTAATCAAAAACAAAATCAAAAGCATTGTATGAACACTCTCATAAGAAACAGTGGTTTTAACATTCTTATGACAAGACATATGACTAAACCAAGACAAAAGACTAGACAAAAGACGAGTATGAACGATCCATTAGAGTAGGTAACGTTTCTTTGATGTGCTAGGCTCCCTACGCTCTTATCCGTAACAAAATATTTTAAGCAAATTACATCATAACAAAAACATTTCATGTAAACAAAAACGCGAAAATGGAATTCCGTACAAAGAATTGAGATAAAAGTAAAGCCAAGTTCTCCAATACAAATTTCAAAATGAAAGGTTCTATTTTGGAAATGTTTTTTACTTTGCTATTACAGCCAAACTTCTTTAATGTTCAATTTAGCAGTCATTTGTAGCCGTTTAGAAAAACATTTTCAAACTAGTAAAAGTGAAATTTGTATTGGAGAATTTGGCTTTACTTTTATCTCAATTCTTTTTACAGAATACCATTTTCACGTACTTGGCTTTTTTTTACGTAAAATGTTTTTGTTATAATTTCACTCCTTTTTTAAAGGATTTGGATAATATTTAAGTTTTAAAGTTGTAAAATATGCGGAATATTGTTCAAAACAATTGCAATGCCTGATTTAAAATTTTGAGGTTTTTTTGATTTTTTTCCTATGGTTTCTATCGCTCTCTAGCGTTTTTGGAAGTGGGCAATGTTATTTTTACATGACATGACTTTACATTTAAAGAAAAGGGAAGTAAATGAAAAGATTTTTGAATTTTTTTCTATAGTTTTATCATAGTTCCTTCGACCTTCAAAGATCAGCTTTCTAGCATATCTGTCTGGCAACGCTCAGCTCTGTAGCATTTCTGGGAAGGGGAGTAATTTAGAATGTTGGAGTTTTTAATTTTTTTCCAAGGGCTTGGTCATAATTTCTATCAGTCTGCCAAATTTCAGCTTTGTAGCATATCTGGAAGTACAGTAGAATTTTGATGTTCTATACATGAGTGAGTGAACTACTTTATGGAAGTCTATGAAACTTGGAGGGGTTGTTAACTCTATGAATCTGATCTACGACCAGTGGCGGCTGCTACAGGCAGGGCAACGGGGCAGCGCCCTCCCAAAACTAGACAACAAACAGTATTTTTAATTGATTTATTTTAAAAAAGTTATATCTTCCCTTAAGACATGATTTTCTAGTTCTTTTTATTATCTGTGGTTAACATCAAGCGATTAATTGGGTGAACTTTTTTAGCGTAAAACATTACAAGCCGGCAGCGCCGCACAATGGGTTATATGAGAGGACTAGCGCGACACTCAATTTTAACTCAGTTTTAACCCACTGCTAGACATCGGATCAACTTCAAATTCGGTACACACTTTAAGTTCCGATGACAATACAATATACTGATATTATGAAGTTTACAGCTCCCCCCCTTTGAAAATGCTGGAGGGGGGGCTACCATCTAAGTATGTCCGATATGGTTCAAAATTAGTATGCAGGGACTTTTGGGGATGGGAATCAAGAATTTTTAATTAGATTTTTAAAATTGTGAAAGTAACGCCCCCCTCCCCCTTGGACAATTTGACCATCTTGTACATATCCGATCAACATCAAAATTTTTGTGGACTTAAGTATCGTTCATACTTGTCTTAGTCTTTTGTTTTTGATTAGTATTTGTCCTTTGATTAGTCTTAGCTGTCTTAAACAAAATCGGCTGTTCATACTCGTCTTTTGTTTTTGATTAGTCTTAGTCATAACTCACTGAAAAAAAAATTCAATTTCAATAAAAAGGCCCTCTTCAAAAGTTATTTTCTACACAAAATGATCTTATTTAACCTAATCTGTGCACGAAACACAGACACGAAAGAACAAAAGCGAAAAAGGAAAAAAAAGCAAATAAAATTTTGGGGTTATGTTGAGATTTTCTGTTGAAAACATGATTAATGGCGGTAAATTCAAAATTTCGACCGCGCGCTTGCGCTCTTCGGACGCCCTGTAAAACAAAATAACAAACATCAGCTGATGTCTGTCACTCGTCTTAGTCGTTGTCCTAAGGATTGAAAGTTGGCAACTCTTAAGACAAAGACTAATCAAAAACAAAATCAAAAGCATTGTATGAACACTCCCATAAGAAACAGTGGATTTAACTTTCTTATGACAAGACATATGACTAAACCAAGACAAAAGAGTAGACAAAAGACGAGTATGAACGATCCATTAGAGTAGGTAACGTTTCTTTGATGTGCTAGGCTCCCTACGCTCTTATCCGTAAGAAAATATTTTAAGCAAATTACATCATAATAAAAACATTTCATGTAAACAAAAACCAAGGACGCGAAAATGAAATTCCGTAAAAAGAATTAAGATAAAAGTAAAGCCAAGTTCTCCAATACAAATTTCAAAATGAAAGGTTCTTACTATTTTGGAAATGTTTTTTACTTTGCTATTACAGCCAAACTTCTTTAATGTTCAATTTAGCAGTCATTTGTAGCCGTAATAGCCAAGTTTAGAAAAACATTTTCAAACTAGTAAGAACCTTTCATTTTGAAATTTGGCTTTACTCTCTGAGAACGAATTTCCAACGACGACGGCCGAACAGCCCGAAAGCACATCCACCAAACTAAACAGCATTTATCATCAAGGATTAAGAATTATATCAGGATGCATGAAATCTACTGCTATCACAGCCCTTTTGGCTGAGAATGCTTGCACTGACTTAAGAACAAGAAGAGAAAACCTAACAACAAAATTTCTAATTAGAGCAGCCAGTGTTGAAAACAATTCTATTATAGAAATTTTAAGAGAATATAAATTTAAAGTTAGTAACAACTGGAGAACTCCAAGAAATAACAAATTAAGCTTATTATTGGAAGCTTGTATAAAAGTGGAAAATCTATTAGAAAAATTACAAAGAAACGAAAAACTCCCATGCTATAAAGAAGAATATGCAGAACAAATTAAGGAAATTCCAATAATAGACATGAATAGACCTCACAATTAAAAAACATGGAAAAGATGAAAATCAAAATTTTTTAAGACAAACAGAAAAACTAAGGGAAAAATACAACTTTGTTTATACAGATGCTTCAATTAAAAATGATCAAGCGGGATTTGGAGTTTATATTCCAAACATAAATTATAAATTCTCAGGAAAATTACCTAATAATCTAAGTACATGCACAGCCGAAATAATTGCCATCAATGAAGGTTTAAGAGCCTGTTTGGAAAAAAACTTAGAAAATATCATAATTTGCACAGACTCCCGAAGTGCCATAGAGAAAATGAATAAAAATAGAATAGATGGGAAAATAGATTTTTATCACTCTGCAAACAAAAGTATTTATACAATTAGTAAATCAGAATACAGAGCTTTTTTTAACATGGATACCAAGTCATTGTAATATAAGTGGAAATGAGACGGCAGATCAGCTTGCTAAGATTGGAAGAATCTTAAAAATATCAAACAATATTAATTATACTGTAGAAGATACCAACAACTTAGCCAGAAAAAACATCTTGGATATTTTCAGAAAAACATGGAAAGAAGAAGTTAAAACCAGAGGAGTTGTGTATGGGCAAATCCAGGAGGAGTTCCCAGCTAAGACATGGCATAGTAGGTTTAAATTAACAAATAGAAGAAACATAACTACCATAACCAGACTAAGAACAGGGCACTGTTTAGAAGCCCAGCACCTTTATAAAATTAGAATTAAAGAATCCCCCCTATGCGAATGTGGCAGAGTCGAGGATGTGGACCATATGCTCTTTGAATGCCCCATAAACAAAATTGGCAATTTCGACCTATATCGTGCCCTCGCAGAGACAGGAATGGCCATACCGTTTTCTATAAAAAACATATTACAAAACTTAAATGAAAAAATTATGAAGTATATAAATTACAATCAACTAAAAATTAAAAAAAAAATATTACTGAAGCAGATTCACTTACCTTTAATAAAAAAATAAGCTTAAGGGGAAAAACCCTTTAAACTAAAAACGAAATAGAGAGGGAAAAAAAAGAGATTAAAAAAAATGATAATAATAATATAAGGTGGGGATGAAAAAAGTTTGTCTTAAGAAAAAAAAATGTCTTTTGTCTATTTACTTAAATGTTGAATGTATTTCTCAATGTGTGACTGGAGTTTGGACTAATCAGAATCCTATGAATCCTACTTCCCAACCCAGTAAAAAATAGAAATTAAAAAAGAATGATAATAAGTGAACAATGATGAAGAGAGCAGCACAGAACACAAATGAGAGAGAGAGAGAGAGGAAGAAAAGAAGGAGAACAACATAGAGAAGCAAATATATATCCAACAGAGAAATCAGAATTTGGGTGGCAAACAAGCCAGAATATCCCAAAATCTACCACAAGAGCTGGCCTATTACCCTACAGACAGGTAGCGCCAATTAACGAGATAGAGAGAGAGAGTAGGTTTAGATATGTTATAGATATATATGCGAACTTGCCGAGGTACGGCCGTGCCCACAGATAAGCTATTTTATTGCTTTTAGTACCTACATTTAAAAGGGTGTTTTTTAAAACTATTATTTATTTTTTACGTTTTTAGTTTTGGAATAAACACAGTCTTGTTAACCTAATTTTAACATAAATACGCTATGCCAAGTAAATTCGACCAAACAAGTACCAAACACTTAATTAATCCATTGAATATATTAGGTATATTCAAGTTAAAATTTTAATTATTATATTTGTTACATACATACTTACATATAAACTTACAAGTGAAAGTAATAAAAGCGTGGTAAAAAGAAAACTACCAAAATAAATTACAAAAACACTCGGTGCCACATGCAACGATCGATAAATAATTTAAAAATTAAAAGGCACAAAAATATAATTTATTAATAATGGGGTAGTGTGAAAAACGGGACAAAATGTAACAAAAATGATAAAGGATCACGCACACCTCTTATGGGATTTCTGTAATCCGTCAAATTTCATGAAATTTTGGTATGTTGTAGACTGAACCTTTCTTATCAAAAGTTCTCATGGGCCCAACTCAAATGAATGACCAGTTTTTGAAATACAGGGTGTTAAAAATGATAATATCCAGAAGCATATTGGCTCTTTAGACGGGTTTTTATTTATTATTTTTAATCTGTACCTTTAAAACATTATCTACAGGGTGTTTAAGTAAATATTAGTAGAATGTTTTAATGAGAAATAAGCTTTAGTGTGCTGTAGATTAAACTTTGCTCATCAGAAGTTCTAATGGAGCCAACTTAAAGGGTGTTGAAGGTGATAATGTTCAAGCATAATAGCTCTTTAGACGGGTTTTCCGTTTTCCAAAAATATAGGCAATGTTACTATTACATATAGAGTATTTATTAGTTTTTTACCGATTCCTTTATTAGGTATTTAATACAGGATGTTTCGGCAAATATCATTTTTTAAATAATAATTAAAAATCTATGTATTGTATATTTATTATCAGCATTTTACTTTTAACACAGGGCTTTTAGCGAAATTGTTCTACAAAAAAGTGAAAAGGGACCAATTGTAAAGAAAAAGGGACTTTTTTTTAAATCCTCTACCAAAATGCCGGATGAAAAATGATAAATAAAGTAATACAATTACTTTTTAATCATTTTTAGCTCACACTACTCCTATAAGTAGTGTGAGCTATGGTGATCGTAATTTTTTCGAGAGAAAAAAAGTTGCTCCGATTTCAAAAATTTTTATATATCTTTGCGTTTCAGATGATTTTGAAACTTTTTTGTTTTGCTGTCTGTCTGTCTGTCTGTATGTGTGTCTGTAACGACCAACCCGCATAACTCAAAAACCGCTTGTCCGATTTTAATGAAATTTGGTACCTAAATTGGGTCTTGGGCCGTGATGGTCCACAAAATTCACCGAACGCAAGCCAAATAAAAGGGTGGGGGTAGATTCCAAAAATTAGAGTTTATGTGAAAATATGGCGTGTGTGATATCAAACGAAAGGTAATTAAGTTTGGAGTTAAAAAAAATGAATTTTAGTTTATTTTTAAAAAAAGGGTGGGGGTAGATGTCAAAAATTAGAGTTTAAGTGAAAATATGGCGTGTGTGATATCAAACGAAAGGTAATTGAGTCTGGAGTTAAACAAAATACATTTTAGTTTTTTTTAAAAGGGTGGGGGGTAGATTGAAAAAATTTGAGTTTAAGTCAAAACATGGCTTGTGTGGTATCAAACGAAAGGTAATTGAGTCTGGAGTTGAATAAAATATATTTCAGTTTTTGATTATATTAGCTCACACTATAACTATAGTACCTAGTGTGAGCTTAGGTGCCCATAGATTGGCAGAGTTTTTTGTTTGGTCAACTCGTCTAAAGAGCTATAACGCTTCTTGGACATTATTATTTCAACACCCTGTATTTCAAAAACTGGTCATTATATTAAATTGGGCCCTTATAACTTTTGATAAGAAAGGTTCAATCTAAAACACACTAACGCTTGTTTCTCATGAACACTTTCGGCTAATATTTACTTAAACACCCTGTAAGGCCCATGAGAATTTCGATGAGCAGGGTTTAGTCTACAACGTACTAAAGCATGTTTCTCAATAAAAAAATCGCCTAATATTTAGTTAAACACCCTGTAGATAAGGTTTTGGAGGTACAGATTGAAAATAATAAATAAATCGTAAATATTCGTAATACTAACATTGCGTATATATTTGGAAACCCGGTCTAAAGAGCTATTATGCTTCTTGGACATTATCACTTTCAACACCCTGTATTTCAAAAACTGGTCATTAATTTGAGCTGGGCCCATGAGAACTTTTGATAAGAAAGGTTCAGTCTACAACATACGAAAGTTTCATGAAGTTTGACGGATTACAGAAATCCCATAAGAGGTGTGCCTGATCCTTTCTAGAAAATAGAAACAAAACGTAACAAAGCTCCCAGTTTTCCTCTAAAATAAACGATAAAATATGCATTTGCAAAAAATATTTTTTTCGCTGGAACCAAGTATATTCAAAACAGTTTTGTTACTTTTTGTCACAATAAAATTACGATATTTACTTCCAATGACAGTAATCTTCCAAAATATCTAACATTCTGGTCATCTGGGAGAAGATAAGAACTCGAGATCCTAAAAGAAAATTGATCAAATAAAATTAAATAAATGGATCCATGATGGATCTGATACCTTCCTAGGCTATTAGTACACTCCAAGTGAACTCCATACTATATCAGCCTCGAAAAGAGTTTTTGTCAATATCTCAGAAACAAGAACTTCTACGGAGTTTTTGGTTCGGTTCTGTGAATATTGAGAAGAATGTGTTCTATATTGATGCGATGTTCTGTTAAAAAGTTAGCATTTTTAAAACAATTTAACTGTCAAAAAACTGTCATTAGCATTAATGGATTTTGACCAAAATCTAATCAGCTCTTAACAGTATTGTATACCATTTTTCCTGCAAATTTCATGAAATTCAGTTCAGCGGAGGAGCTATCGTGGGCCGGAGAGACATACACACACATATGGACAGGCATCACAACGATATTGCTAGAATAGCCCAAAATCCACCCAAAGAACATATTTTCGGCGTTATCTGAAAAAATTTTACCCGAGGGGTAAATATCTGCCCAAAATGTTGTACACCATAAATCCTTTTTGGCAATTAAATCCCTAGAAATCCTAATAAATCCCTATAAATCCTGTTAAATCACCAATAATTTCCTATAAATCCCAATAATTCCAAAGAAATCCCTATAAATCCCCATAAATCTGAATAAATCCCTATAAATCCTATATGAAGTCGCAGGCCACAGGCAAATTGCGAGGGCGGCAAAGACAAGTAAAGACATGATGACCTTTTTTTTTTTGGTCCCAAGATTTTTATGGGCGCCCTTTTTAGCTGTCGGCCCCCCCACCCCTTCAGGCACGCTACGCCGCTGGATGTTGCCAAACTTAACTCTCAAAATACATGAGTGCCGAGCATAAAGTAATCCGACAAATAATCTTTATATAAAAACCGATTAATCATAAATTTTAATTTTCACTTGCTTAATTCGTTGTTTTTATTTTATAGCTAGTTTCTTTATAATATGGACTCCAATACGGATTAATTAAATAAACATTTTCCCAAAATTTTTGTTGGGCCTAGTTAAACTCCGAACGGTTTTTGGCACGTGGTAGGCGATTGCTTTTGCGCAGAACATGATTTAAATCCTTGGTAAATCCTTGATAAATCCTCGTAAATCCTCATAAATCCCTAGTAAATCACCGTAAATCCCATTATATCCCCCTAAACCCCCATAAATCCTGCAGACTGTACACCATAAATCCTCAGATATTTACCCCTCGATTTTACCTTATTGTTTTTAGAAAGTATTTTATATAAAAATTGATTAAACTTGAATTGAAAAAACTTATTTAAAAGGACTACTTTTATTGTTCAAGAAAAACGGGGTCGACCTAAGAATAATATTGCTTGATAAAAATAAGCAAAATCCCAACATTACAGAAAAAATGCCAACATATATGTGTCACTAAAACGACTACTACCACCCAGCACATTGTTTGGCATACATATGTCCCAACAGTATTTCCTTATGTGAAAAAAAAAGTCATCGCGAAAGGATTGGAAACGTCCAGATGGCAAAAGAGTGTCCCTCTTGAATATACCGGGTGGACCAAAAAAACCGGACAATTTTTTTTTATTATAACTTTTTAACTGTATAATCGATTTTAATGGGACAAACTGTACTTGATAGAGAATTAATCAGAGTTTTGACTAAATATATATTTTTGTCCGCCGTCTCAAAATCCAAGATGGCGGATGAAATTAAAGTGTACCCTTCAAATATACTCGGTTATTCTTGTGTTGCGAACATGTTTGAATTATTTTTTTAAATCAGTGAAAAAGTTGCATTCTTGCCACGCACAACAAGGTACGAATCAGCCAAATCCGTTTAGTCGTTCTAAAAAAAATATTTTCGTTTATTCATAACTATTTAACCGATTTTGATGAAATAAAAAACATCCTGGTGAAAATTGATTACTTTTTAAAGATCATAATCAAAATTTATCGCCATTTTAAAATTTAAAATGGCGGACAGGATCATACATAATTCTTTAAAGTGGCTATTTTATGTTTCCGAACGTGTTTTAGTTTTTTTTTTAATTTATAGAAAATCACTACTTCTCCCTCACACAACGACGTACAAATTAGTAAAATCGGTGTAGTGGTTCTAATAAAATCAATTTTTGTTTCGACGATTGTTTTACGGATTCTACGATTGCATTTCCAATCCTGTCTGCAGTAATTTCCTTATAAATTCGTTATTACTAAACCGATTTTAGTAAAATAAAAAAATCGTAGTGAAAATTATTAATTAAAGATTGTTATCGAAATTTTCCACCATCCGGGAATTTAAGATGTCGGACAGAATCTTGATTCTTCAATTATTTTACGAAAACGTTTTAGTTTTTTTTGTTTGTAGAAAAACACTACTTTTCTCCCGCATAAAGAGGTATAAATTAATAAAATCGGTGTAGTGGTTTTCACAAAATCGGTTTTTTTTTAACCATTGTTTTACAAATTAAACAATTGCATTGCCAATCTTATCTGCATGCATTTCTTTATAAATTCATTATTACTGAACAATTAGTTTGCGCCATGATGTTTTTTATTTCACTAAAATCGGCTCAGTAATAATGAATTTATAAAGAACTGAATGCAGACAGGATTGGCAATGCAATCGTATAATGTGTAAAATGGTTAAAACTAAATCAGATTTTGTGAAAACCACTTAATAGATTTTATTACTCTGTACTGTGTTAAGCGGGAGAAAAGTAGTGCTTTTCTATAGATTAAAAAACCTAAAACATTTTCAGAAATTAAGAATAAACACGCCATTTTGAAGAATCAAATATCATTCTGTCCGCCATTCTAAATTTTAGCTCACACATATACTATACTATAGTAGTGTGAGCTATGGTGATCCTAATTTTTTCGAGAAAAAAAAAGTTGCTCCGATTTCAAAATTTTTTATATATCTTTGCGTTTCAGATGATTATGAAACTTTTTTGTTGCGCCGTCTGTCTGTCTGTATGTCTGTCTGTAACGACCAACGCGCATAACTCAAAAACCGCTTGGCCGATTTTAATGAAATTTGGTACCTAGGCTGGGTCTTGGGTCGAGATGGTCCCATTTAAAAATGAACAAAATCCACCGAACAGAAACCAAATAAAAGGGTGGGGGTAGATTTCAAAAATTAGAGTTTATGTGAAAATATGGCGTGTGTGATATCAAACGAAAGGTAATTGAGTCTGCAGTTAAACAAAATACATTTTAATTTATTTAAAAAAAAAGTGTGGGGGTATATTTTAAAAATTAGAGTTTAAGTGAAAATATGGCGTATGTGATATCATACGAAAGGTAATTGAGTCCGGAGTTTAACAAAATACATTTTAGTTTTTTGTTTTTTTTAAGGGTGGGGGTAGATTTCAAAAATTTGAGTTTAAGTCAAAACATGGCTTGTGCGGTATCAAACAAAAGGTAATTTAGTCTGGAGATAAATAAAATATATTTCAGTTTTTAGTTATATTAGCTCACACGTACACTATAACTATAGTACTTAGTGTGAGCTTAGGGGCCCATATATTGGCAGAGTATTTAGATGGCGATAAATTTTGATCATGATCTTTAAAAAACAATCAATTCTCACTTCGTTAAAATCGGTTCAGTAGTAATGAATTTATAAGGAAAGAAGTGCGGACATGCTTGGCAAGGCAATCTTATAATGTGCAAAACAATGGTTGAAACAAAAATATTTTTTTTTAGAACCATTAAACCGATTTTAATGATTCCTACCTTGTTGTGCGTGGCAAGAATGCAGCTTTGTTTACTGATTTAACTAAATAATTAAAACATGTTCTCAACACAAGAATAAACGAGCATCTTTGAAGGGTACAATTTAATTTCGCCCGCCATCTTGGCTTTTCCGATGGCGGACAAAAAAATATAGTATATACAGGGTGTTCCTTAAAGGTTTGCGAATATTTAAGGAGGTGATTCTACATTAAAAAATAATGATAATTTGTCGTATAAACTATGTTCGAAAAATACACCGTTATAAAAATACAGGGTGTTAAAGTTTTCAAAAAAAAATTGAAATTTATTAATAATTTCGAAATCATTGGGGATATTTTATTCAAATTTGGCACATAACCATAAATGTTTAAGGCGCATATTTTCCAAGAAGAAAATGATGGTTAACTTCGACAGTGGCGTGCGTACGGGCACTAGCTTTTTTATTTTTACAGAAAAAAATAGTCCGCCACTGGTTTTTTTCAAAAAAGTTTTACTTTTTGAATTATCCACTTAATTTGAAAGAAAAAAGGTCTCTTAATTTTTTTCTCTACAGGGCGTCGTTCTTGAGTAAAAAAATAAAAACCGTTGTTCTGCAAAAGCAAAATAATGTGACCATTTAAAGAATACAATTGATCAAGTTGCCTTAGAAATATCTCGATTTAATTCAAATTTAGGATGTAATAATAGGCTATTAAGATGCGTTTTTCTCAACAAAAAATAATGTTTAGCTTCATCAGTGGCGTGCGTACGTGTACTAAATTTTAAATTTTTAAAGAAAAAATAGTACGCCACTGGTTTTTTTAAAACATTTTTCTTCTTTCGAATTCCTCGTTTAATTTAAAAGAAAAAAAGTATCTTTAGTTTTTTTTCTACAGGGCGTTGTTTTTGAGTAAAAAAATAAAAACCGTTGTGTTGCCAAAGAATGTAATTTATTTAAGAATACATTAATCTAGTTGCCTTGAAAATACTTAAAACATGACACTTAAAAAAAAAAATGAGTTTTTTTTCTTTAGAATTAAGTGCACTATTCAAAAAGTAAAAATGTTTTGAAAAAAACCAGTGGCGTACTATTTTTTCTTTAAAAATTTAAAATTTAGTACCCGTACGCACGCCACTGATGAAGCTAAACATTATTTTTTGTTGAGAAAAACGCATCTTAATAGCTTATTATTACGTACTAAATTTGAATTAAATCGAGATATTTCTAAGGCAACTTGATCAATTGTATTCTTTAAATGGTCACATTATTTTGCTTTTGCAGAACAACGGTTTCTATTTTTTTACTCAAGAACGACGCCCTGTAGAGAAAAAAATTAAGAGACCTTTTTTCTTTAGAATTAAGTGGATAATTTAAAAAGTAAAACTTTTTTGAAAAAAACCAGTGGCGTACTATTTTTTTCTAAAAAAAATAAAAAAGCTAGTGCCCGTACGCACGCCACTGTCGAAGTTAAAAATCATTTTCTTCTTGGAAAATATGCGCCTTAGACATTTATAGTTATGTACCAAATTTAAATAAAATATCCCTAATAATTTCGAAATTATTCATAAATTTCAATTTTTTTTTGAAAACTTTAACACCCTGTATTTTTATAACGGGGCATTTGTCGACCATAGCTTATACGACAAATTATCATTATTTTTTAATGTAGAATCACCTCCTTAAATATTCGCAAACCCTTAAGGAACACCCTGTATAGTGCAGTTTGTCCTATTAAAATCGATGGAATAGTTCAAAAATAATACTGAAAAAAAATTGCCCGGTTTTTTTTGGCCACCCGGTATAATGGACGTGTAAAAAATGTTTCCCGAAATCGCACTCTAAATGGCCAAAAAGGCCTCGATGTTCGTGAAACACCCTGTAAATATTTAATCAATAATAAAGGTTAAAAACGTTTTGTGTTTTTAGTGACATAATATTTATTCTTTAGATAATAAA
This sequence comes from Aspidapion aeneum, assembly GCA_963576565.1. Taxonomy (NCBI): domain Eukaryota; kingdom Metazoa; phylum Arthropoda; class Insecta; order Coleoptera; family Brentidae; genus Aspidapion; species Aspidapion aeneum. The sequence goes on from OY755039.1 coordinate 8,292,202, forward strand.
ATTTTTAATTGATCCATTACTTATAAAAACGGTCTCAAATTGCACTGGGTTAAATTTTGGTAACCCCAACAAATTTTCGGGTGGTAATAGCTGGTAAACACTGAGAATCCTTGAGTATCACTGGAAATCCCTGGGAATCATTAGATAATCACTGGCAATCTTTGAAAAATAAAAGTTATTCAAACAAGTTTAATGGCTAATCGGGCAAAAAGGAGTTTTTTGTTTCCCTTATATTTTTCCGTGGGTAGCTTGAAAGCTTAACCTCACGGGGGTCCAAGATCTAATGGACACCTAATAAGTGTTGACAGTTAACCGTTTCGTCCTTATGGGACTTCTCAGAACACTGCTGGTCAAGTGACAAATCTTGCGAAGTTAATCAGACGGTTTTGTCTCTAATTAAATGTAATTAGTGAGCGAACTATAGCAAGAGGCGCCATCTACCGAGATACGAGAGAAACAAAAAACCAAAAGCAGGGAAAACACTGCTATACAATATCGATCAATGAAAAGATCGAATGCAAATAAAAGAGATCAACTATAGTCCGTGACCTACGACAGCTCTTTGTCTTTTCAGGCCGGATCAACGCATTTTGCATTTTTACCCGTCATCAAGACAGTGAGCGTCAATCAACGGAATTTTTAAGCCAAATAATACTAACAAACGTGAAACTTCGTACCCGTGAATTTAATCCACGTATTGCATAAAAACCAAAAAAACCAATGGAGGGATTAAAAAATAGTCAATCAGTAAAGGCCAAAAAAGGTGTAATTTAGAAATTTACGACAAGCAATATTAAAAAGTTTAAAAATTATAATGCAATATCTGGTATATTGTAGTTTTGGTATTTATTAAATATATTTCTAGTTTTTTGTCTGAGAGATTTTGTGGTTTGGGCATTTAAAAATACATATTTTTTTGTCAAAATTTCCTTTAATTTTTGTGTGATGTGCATTTTTGACACCTCATATTAAAGCTCTTGGCCAGCTCCTTCAACTTACTGAAAAGAAAAATAAGTTTCTCAGCCGACACAAAGATGGCGCTTAAGAGGTCAAAAATAAGAGACCTCCATGACTTCTAGACCAAATTTAATTTTTATAAAAACAAATTCTCGATTTTATCAAGAGTAACCCAACTTTTGTCAGTATTTATCAAAAGTTACAATTTGTCATTTAGCTTTCAAGATAACATTTTTTTTGCATTCTTGTGTTGCCGTGTAGTATGTCAATTGATTTTAAAAATTCCTTAATAAATGACATATATCTAACATAATTAAACTGGCGGCGTTAAAAATATAAAAACAACAGAATTTTTATGATTTGGTAAATTTTTTTACCAAAAAATTTAATTTTATTTATTATTAAGTACAAAAAAAATAAAATTTATTTATTCTTTTTTTTTAATTTAAAAAACTTTTTTTAACTTTCGAAAAAAAAAACAAAAATTCACTTTTTCGTTAATGAAATGAAAAATACTCTGCCAATATATGGGCCCCTAAGCTCACACTAGGTACTATAGTTATAGTGTACGTGTGAGCTAATATAACTAAAAACTGAAATATATTTTATTCGACTCCACACTAAATTACCTTTTGTTTGATACCACACAAGCCATGTTTTGACTTAAACTCAAATTTTTGGAATCCACCCCCACCCTTAAAAAAAACAAAAACTAAAATGTATTTTGTTAAACTCCGGACTCAATTACCTTTCGTTTGATATCACACACGCCATATTTTCACTTAAACTCTAATTTTTGAATTATACCCCCACCCTTTTTTAAAAATAAATTAAAATGTATTTTGTTTAACTCCAGACTCAATTACCTTTCATTTGATATCACACACGCCATATTTTCACATAAACTCTTATTTTTGAAATCTATCCCCACCCTTTTATTTGGGTTGTGTTCGGTGGATTTTGTTCATTTTTAAATGGGACCATCTCGACCCAAGACCCAGCCTAGGTACCAAATTTCATTGAAATCGGCCAAGCGGTTTTTGAGTTATGCGCGTTGGTCGTTACAGACATACAGACAGACAGACAGACAGACAGACAGACAGACAGACAGACAGACGGCGCAACAAAAAAGTTTCAAAATCATCTGAAACGCAAAGATATATAAAAATTTTTGAAATCGGAGCAACTTTCTTTTTCTCGAAAAAATTAGGATCACCATAGCTCACACTACTATAGTATAGTATATGTGTGAGCTAAAAGTTAATGAATAATATTTTCATTTTATTTAATAATTTAAAACTAGCTTAGAGTATTATAAAATTGCATTTCAAACTAAAATAATACTGATGTTTTTATATAATGAACGCCGGATTATATTAGACATATAACATTTATTATGATATTTCTAAAAACAATGATGCTTATTTAGTATTAATTGATATACTACACAGCAACACTAGTTGCGTCAAACAAGAATGAAAAAAAAAACTTTTTTACCTAAAGTTAATCCGCTAAATGTCAAATTATAACTTTTTATACATACTTACAAAAGTTGCATTACCCTTGATCAAAGCCAAATTAAAAAAAAAATACTCTGCCAATCTATGGGCACCTAAGCTCACATTAGGTACTATAGTTATAGTGTGAGCTAATATAATCAAAAACTGAAATATATTTTATTCAACTCCAGACTCAATTACCTTTCGTTTGATACCACACAAGCCATGTTTTGACTTAAACTCAAATTTTTTTAATCTACCCCCCTCCCTTTAAAAAAAAACTCAAATGTATTTTGTTTAACTCCAGACTCAATTACCTTTCGTTTGATATCACACACGCCATATTTTCACTTAAACTCTAATTTTTGCCATCTACCCCCACCCTTTTTTTAAAAATAAACTAAAATTCATTTTTTTTAACTCCAGACTTAATTACCTTTCGTTTGATATCACACACGCCATATTTTCACATAAACTCTAAGTTTTGGAATCTACCCCCACCCTTTTATTTGGCTTGCGATCGGTGGATTTTGTTCATTTTTAAATGGGACCATCACGGCCCAAGACCCAACTTAGGTACCAAATTTCATTAAAATCGGACAAGCGGTTTTTGAGTTATGCGGGTTGGTCGTTACAGACAGACAGAGAGACAGACAGACAGACAGACAGACAGACAGCAAAACAAAAAAGTTTCAAAATCATCTGAAACGCAAAGATATATAAAAATTTTTGAAATCGGAGCAACTTTTTTTTTTAGAAAAAATTAGGATCACCATAGCTCACACTACTTATAGTAGTAGTGTGAGCTAAAAAATTAAATCTATTTTAAGTTATGAAGGTCTCTTTTATTTTTGACATATTAAACGCCATCTCTCTGTAGACTGGTGCGGAGGTGTCATAAATTAATATCGCATAAAAATTAAAAGAATTTCTTCTTAAATATAGCCGCTATTTTGTTTTAAAGTGACAGGTGTCAAATTTTTTAAAAATTTTTAAGTTGAGTGTAGTAGTAGTAAATTAAATTTCTCCGAAAATCGGCAATTTCTGCTTTTTTTAAAACTTTGGCAACCGCCAACTTGTATTCTGAGGCCGGAAAATCGGGGATTCTCGAATAAAAATTTAGCCTTGTGTCATAGGTACTACTATGCCAAATATAAATAAATCGATCTATGACAGATCTGATACCTTCCTAGGTAGCCTATTAGCACACTTCAAGAAAAGCTATGATAATCAGCTTTGAAAACAGTTTTTTGTAAATATTGTCACGAATAGGGGGGCCGGGGGTGGCTACAGGTATTGCCCGGTCGTTAATTACCAGCCACTACCTTACAAACCCAATACTATTCGTTATTAACAATTTGTTTAAATGATACCGCGCCGGTCGAATTGATCTAACGGAGTTATTTCGATTCGAGCCGACGGAGATCTTTGTTTAAAAACTAAGGGATGCAGATTAAATAACACCTGTAGGGGGTTAAAAGATGTATTATAAAACTAAGAACCGACAACTGATACAACAAAGGTTAGTGAGTTGGCTATGGGGGCGACACCCGGACTTACCTGGAAACAACAGGATTTGCGGCCGGCTGGTTATCTAGGAACCCCAGTTCACGCCCAAATTATCGTCAGTCGATTACGTCACTCGATGTGGCCGCCCGCACTCACTCGGTCTTCACGTTCGTTATAGGGAAAAAAGCCGAAACTTTAGTTCCGCGAGGCGACGCCTCGCCCCGCGGTATTTAGTTCTCACGAGTCTCTGTCAGAAAAAAGCTTGGAAATATGCATTGCCCGCCTATTTACAAACTATTTCTGCCAAATTGCAATAATAGTTATTGACGTCAATCGATTTATATCGACTTATAGGTTGTCCCAAAAAGTTAATAAATATAATGATAATAATTATTAAGTTCCTTTTTAATTATTTGGGAAATATTGGTTTGACAAGCATGTTAAGCGCCCTTCGTGACAATATCTCAGAAACTAAAGCTCCTATGAAGTTTTTGGTTATAACAGAAATTATTGACTTGAATTAGACTACATTCGGAGTCTACTATATTCCGAAAACCTCATATTGATGCGATGCTCCGCTAAAAAGTTAGCATTTTAAAAAAATTTTAATTGTTAAAAACCTGTCATTAGCATTGATGGATTTTGACACGAACACTATTTTTCCTGAAAATTTTATGAAAATCGGTTCAGCGGTTTAGAAGCTATTGTGTTACGGACAGAAAAAAAACACACACACAGACATCACGACGATATTGCTAGGATAGGTCAAAATACACCCAAATAACACATTTTCGGCGTTATCTCAACAAAAAAAAAATCGTCGAAAACAATACCTTCTTTACACCCTTTTTGCAGCTTTTTTTAAAAATTTACTCTACAAAAAATCCTAACCTTGCTCTTGCAATTTGGGCAACAATTTATCCAACAATACCATCTTGCCGCAATTGTCCACCAAATGCTTGTCGGTGGTGTATGGAGGACCGGGCTCAGCCCCGTCAAAAAGATAGGGGTGGTTGGTGCACTTCCTGAGCTGCATGAGAATGTTTTGAAGACGCATTTTCTCTACTTTGCCGGCTCCGTTTACGACATCAATGTCTTTGAGCAGGATTCTGGTGTACCTGCACGAAAATATCACTGAACACTGGCCACACAGTCCCTGCACATCGAAAAAGTGTGCTTGCAAACCTTGCAGTTTTTCTATGTACAGCGTGTCCCATTTTCGATGGGATTAAATGGGAAACTCGGTTATTATTAAAGATATTGATTTTCTGATTGCAACTTACCGTGCTCTTTTTTTGAGCCCTTAAAAATGGCGTAATCAGATTTTTGCTATACCCCGTAGTTTCGCTAATACAGGGAGTTTTTGAAAAAATTGTATTTTTAATAATCCCTTGTATCTCGCTTATTTTGCGAGATACTTTTAATCTGTAAAAACATTTTTATGGCAACTTTTTTAGAAGAAAATAATGACGTTGTCAATTTTTTAAAATATTGTTTAGTTTTTGAGATATGGTATTTATCATAAAAAAATTAAATACGGACCTGGATTTTTTTTATTACTATTTTGATTGGTTTCATGCTAGTATTATCATAAAATAATAAAAATTTAAAAATTTTTTGTTTTAAGGTAAAAAAAATATTTAATATTTTAAAAAAAATTAGTCCGAACCTGGATATTTCCAACATAAATATAAATTAAAAATTGCCAGTTAAACAATTTTTAGTTTAACTGTTTTGATACTTAGCATATTAAAATGATTTTACGTTAATTTACAGATTTATTTGAAACAAAGTCTACGAAAAATACAAAAAAAAAACAAATTATAAAAAATAACTAATTTTTCTGATTACCATTATGTGTCAGACATTGTTGGCATTTTTGAGTAATGTTTCTTAACGCATTTTGCATAAAAATATTTCTGCCATTTAAATATTGGGATTTTGTTGCTTGAATGAAGCAGTCAAACATATCACATTTTTCAAAATCTGGATATGGTCGATTTCTAGCCAGTTAAAAATAATTGTAGGCCATTCACAAAAATGACAAGTAAAATGACAATGTCAATTCCACGCTTTTGTTTTGTAAATTTCACAACCTGCTGTTCGGTTATCAATTAATTAGTATGATATTATTTTTGTAACTTTTTAACGTTTTTTACTTTATTTATAAATGTTTTAATTGTCATTTCAAAACAGATAAACTAAAAATCCTTCAACTAGTGTGTCTTGCAATTTTTAATTTATAATTACGTTGGAAATTTCCAGGTTCGGACTATAATTTTTCTTTCAAATATTAAATAGTTTTTTTTAACCTTAAATCAAAAAAATATTAAAGTTTTACCATTTTAAGGTAATAATAGCATGGAACTAATCAAAGTAGTAATAAAAAAAATCCATGTCCGTATTTAATTTTTTTATGATAAATACCATATCTCAAAAACTAAACAATATTTTTAAAAATTGATAATGTCATTATTTTGCTCTAAAAAAGTTGCCATAGAAAGGTTTTTACAGAATAAAAATATCTCGCAAAATAAGCGAGATACAAGGGATTATTAAAAATACAATTTTTTCAAAAACTCCCTGTATTAGCGAAACTACGGGGTGTAGCAAAAATCTGATTACACCATTTTTAAGGGCTCCAAAAAAGAGCACGGTAAGGTGCAATCAGAAAATCGATATCTTTAATAATAACCGAGTTTCCCATTTAATACCATCGAAAATGGGACACGCTGTACAGGTTGACAACAAAAATATGTAAATTTACTTTAACACAGTAGGTACATGAACAAGTGGTTGAGATGCCAGATTATTTATTAAGAATCTTCAACAATTTTCTCAAAAATTTCATTAATAAAAAAAATTGTGTGTGCTTAAGACCACACGGCAGAAGTGTAAACGAATGAGCGTTACATAGCCGAGCCTGACGGCTCAGTTCAATTCACTACCCACAAAAACTGCTTAACGCGCCTAAAGAAGTTTACACTTCAAAAAATCTTTAAACTTGAAACACTGTACCGTCGCCAACCGCTGAGAAGTATTATACAAGTGTGTGTTCGAAGGAGTGTTGCCAGATTTGAAGGCTTTCCTTCAATATTGTCAGGATAGAAAATAATGTCCTATTAAGTGAATGACACAAGTTACGTTTATAAGCAAGTGCACTTTAACCCTAAACATTCTAAGGAAATAAACTTCTGTATATAGTTCAAATTGTATTAAAAGTAATAAATTGTATACAGATTTATTATAAACAACGCGGTTAATGGGATTTCGATGATGTTTATACAGGAAACAAAACACATCTCGATATCCTATCAATGGCAAACGGTTTGTAATAAAAGCATCTCCAAAAGAGTTTAGCAGTTAGTTGTATGCTGAGAAACTAACGCCCAGGCTTAGTTAATAGTGAACAAGTAGTACAATAGTCAAGTATAAGAAGTTAAGCGTATCAAAGAAGATTTGTAGACAAGATGTATTTAAGTACAATGTAAGTAGTAAATATAAGTATTATAATAAAACCATTACACCTAACTTAAACTGTGTTCGTCACGATAAAACCCCCTCGTGACAATATGAAGGATTTTGAACAGAAATTTTGACTAATGAAGGACTGAAGGTTTTTAACCGAATTTAAAGAATTTTGACTATTTTGAGGAAAAGTTATATATTTTGCAAATATTTCAATAATTTTATCCAACTTAACTTTTGTAGGTAAATTAAAATACTTTGTTTTTAATTGTGGTTTTTATAATTTATGATTTAAGTTCTAAATCTTTTATTTCTTTGTTTTTTTATTTAAAAAAATCTACTGTTTTCAAGGATATGAAGGGTTTTTTGTCACTTAGTTGAAGGAAAGTCGTCAGAAAACTCTGGCAACACTGGTTCGAAGGCGGCGACACGTGTACTTTTACTTACCATTCTCGTTGCATTTTACTCAACCCAATATAAACTTTGACTTCTTTCTTGGGTTTCAGTTTCTTTTCTACTTCAGACTTCAAACGACGCAACAAAAATGGCTTTAAAACAGCATGTAGACGTTCCACCAGGGCATTATCACCTAATTCAAACAAAATAATATAAACAAATAGAATACTTTGTCGGCTCTCGACTGTTAAAAATACTTTGCCAATTTATGGGCACTTAAGCTCACACTAGATACTATATTTATAGTGTACGTGTGAGCTAATATAACTAAAAACTCAAATATATTTTATTCAACTCTAGACTCAATTACCTGTCGTTTGATACTACACAAGCCACGTTATTACTTAAACTCAAATTTGTGAAATCTACCCCCTCTTAAAAAAAACTAAAATGTATTTTGTTTAACTCCAGACTCAATTACCTTTCGTTTGATATCAAACACGCCATATTTTCACATAAATTCTAATTTTTGAAATTTACCCCCACCCTTTTTTTGTTAAATAAACTAAAATGTATTTTTTTTAACTCCAGACTCAATTACCTTTCGTTTGATATCACACACGCCATATTTTTACATAAACTTAATTTTTGAAATCTACCCCCACCCTTTTATTTGGCTTGTGTTTGGTGGATTTTGTTCATTTTTAAATGGGACCATCTCGAGCCAAAACTCAGCTTAGGTACCAAATTTCATTAAAATCGGGCTAGCGGTTTTTGAGTTATGCGCGTTGGTCGCTACAGACAGACATACAGACAGAGACAGACAGACAGACAAACAGACAACACAACAAAAAAGTTTCAAAATCATCTGAAACGCAAAGATATATAAAATTTTTTGAAATCGGAGCAACTTTTTTTTTCTCGAAAAAATTATGATCACTATAGCTCACACTACTATAGTATAGTATATGTGTGAGCTAAAAGATAGCTTGTCTTCTGTTTCCTAATTTTGCAAAAAAAACTTTGAACATTGTTTGTACGAGGGTGAATCAATTATAAACCGGAATTTCCATTTAGCGCGCCATAGGTAAAGGCAGTGGCGTGACATCACGATATGGTAGGGAAGTCAAAAGAAGAGAGGTAAATCGGTTTTTACCGTGAGTAGCTCGAAAGCTTAACCTCACGGGACACAGTAGAATAAGACGTCTTTATTTTGGCCAATAATATGATTTAAGCAAATAAAACCGATTTTTTTGAGTAGCAATATTTTGAAGACCTTTATAGGTGGTATACTAAAGAGTTTAAAATCATTTTAGTAAATTATATAAGATTTTATTATGTACAGGGTGATCCCCGTTGGGCAATTTAGGGTTGTTGAAAATAACTTGCATAGAAGATATAAGACAACCGCATGTGTAGAGCTGTATTTGTCAAATTGAATGTCGATTTTTAAAATTAAACAGTTTTAGTTAAAGTTTACTTTTTTAAAAATATAAAAAGACAACACATAAGAAATCAGACATAAAGGATTATAGGCACTTTTCAAAAAGCAGAATTTTTAGAACGCCCTGTAGCTTGGTAATATGTAGTTTTCACCGTAAAAGTTAACTTCATATTTTATCTCTTTCCTTTAAATAACCTTAAAATCCCCAAAAGTGCCAAATCAGAATTACACTGTTTGTTATAGTTCTATATTCATAAGAAACATCTTACATTCACCCTAATTATCCGGAATTCCTGGATACTTCCACAAATTAAAATGGCTAGATATTGAAAAATTTTGCAGAAACGGAACATGTTATATTTACTCAAAAATAGCAAAGTCTAAATATTACACTTAACTTTTCTTGAAGTTTTACTTAATCGTTTATTTCTGAATCCAACTCTAAGCTATCTAATTCTGAAATGTCAAGTAAAAATTCATGATCTGGCTCAACACTACTGGATTGGCTGTTATTTTCAAGTAAACCTGATTTAGATAAATATTCATCGGGTGATTGTAAAAAATTTCTTACATCTTCAGGTAACACGTTCGATTTCAGTTTGGATTTTCGTGACATAAGTGACAAAGTTGAGATTAACGGATCTGAAGTGTCCATTGCCCTATTGAAAATGTCTGTTAAATTATTTATTCTACTACTTTTTCAGGCATGGTATTCCCGATCATGCTTGTAGATCTTGTTTCTCGTTTCTGAGACTTCCTCTCCCAAAAACCCAGCTGGTAATAAACAATTCTGCAAAATCTGCCTGCTGTGAATAAGCACCTTGTGTACACTAGCTGGCATAGGAAACCAAGGATAAGTGCTCACGAAAATATAAGCAGTTTCAAAGCAGTAGTTCTCAAAGTTTGTCAAATTTAAAGGCAATTGGCAACAGGGAAACTAATATTACCCAAAAATGATGAATTAATTCAAAGGAAACTTGTGTTTTCTTAGACAACCACACATCAAAAAGGTCTTGATTTTTAATGCAGAGTTCATCTAAAAGTTTTAAAAAAATCCTTTGTTGCAAATAGTTGCAAACGGTTTTCAACAACCTTTTAGCCTGAACTCTAAAGAATATTATTACATATCGGTCTGATCGGATCTTTGCGGATCTCATTTTGTAATTCAACCTAACCAAACAATTTTATTTCTTTTGCCAGATTTCTGCTATATATTGATTTAAAACCAGCAAATAAATACTCTGCCAATATATGGGCCCCTAAGCTCACACTAGATACTATAGTTATAGTGTACGTGTGAGCTAATATAACTTAAAACTGAAATATATTTTATTCAACTCCAGACTAAATTACCTTTTGTTTGATACCACACAAGCCATGTTTTGACTTAAACTCAAATTTTTGATATCTACCCCCACCCTTAAAAAAACAAAAACTAAAATGTATTTTGTTAAACTCCGGACTCAATTACCTTTCGTTTGATATCACACACGCCATATTTTCACTTAAACTCTAATTTTTGAAATATACCCCCACCCTTTTTTTAAAATAAATTTAAATGTATTTTCTTTAACTCCAGACTCAATTACCTTTCGTTTGATATCACACACGCCATATTTTCACATAAACTCTAATTTTTGAAATCTACCCCTTTTATTTGGTTTGTGTTCGGTGGATTTTGTTCATTTTTAAATGGGACCATCTCGACCAAAGACCCAGCCTAGGTACCAAATTTCATTAAAATCAGCCAAGCAGTTTTTGAGTTATGCGCGTTGGTCGTTACAGACAGACAGACATACAGACAGACAGACGGCGCAACAAAAAAGTTTCAAAATCATCTGAAACGAAAAGATATATAAAAATTTTTAAAATCGGAGGAACTTTTTTTTTCTCGAAAAAATTAGGATCACCATAGCTCACACTACTATAGTATAGTATATGTGTGAGCTAATATAATTAGATAAAATACAAAGCGGCAAAAATCGATTAACTATGTCTGATCTTGTCAAAGTTTTCCAAATTTTAAGTAATCAAATCGTCAATAAGATGTATGGAAAAATACCACAGACCAAAAACATTCAACTAAAGGTAGACCCCGTATAGAAATCCTAAACTTCATCAGACATAAAAAGTATTATACTGAAGGTTTCTTTCAAATTCGCAACAATGTTGCCAGTACTTTTATAACTTGTAATTTTGAAGTAGGTACATAAGTAAAATGGTAACTAATAAAAATCGAAAGAATATTTTGTTTTTGAGTTCGGCTTACGTTTTGGATTGCTATACATGTACCTGTAATAGAATATGTTTACCATCCTATGTGAGAAAAGGTATTGTTTTCATTAATTTTTTTTTTGAGATTTTATCATTAATAATGTTTTTCTATACAATTTGATTCTAGGTTGTAAGTATAACCTCTAGATATGTATGTATGCATGTCTGTCTGTCTGTTTGCCTATATGCACATATGTATATAAATGTATGTATAAATTTTCGTTTACATAGGTACCTAAACTTAATAAAAATCATAAAACATTTGCTTTTTAAGTCCCTGTTTGTATAGATCTGCGTGGCGGTTTAAATCCTTACCTATTTGGAATTAAAAGGAAAATATAAATTAGAAATAATCAGCTAAAATTGGTTTTTTTCGAAGATTGTTGTTTGTCGATTTTTATAGAACGTACAAAGATTAGCACAAAATTGCAATTTTTGTGCAGTCAACCAACTTGAGTTTGTTTTTTGCAGGAACACAAAATAACTAGCGGCTATATCCTGTAATGCAAACCATTTTTTTTAACTGCACATGCGCACCTCTCTCTTTCTTATCACATAAAATTATCTCCCTTTTACTAACTTGACACATGCTCGACCACAGCTGAGAGGGAGATAATTTTATGTGAGAAGAAAAAGTACGGTAGCGAATGCGCAGTTTAAAATATTGATTTGGTTTTCGGTTTTCTGAAAAAACGGGACTCCATGTAAGTGTGAAAAACATTCAACTAAAAGTAAGTTTAATTAAATTTCTTTGGTGTGAGGTTAGAGTTCATAAATAGTTTATTAATTTTGTCTTCCTAGGTGATATTTAAAAAGTTATTAAAACCAGAAGACTAAACTGCACTTTTAACTATTAATTATTGTTCTCACTACAAATGTTTTCGGTATAAAAATAACACTTGCTTTTAGTCCAAATAAATTTAAGTTAAATGTTGTGATCACAAAAGTTAAAAAAACCTTTTCTTTATATAATATATAATAGCTTAAAAAAATTAGTCTACAACCCTCCCCTGGGCAACTCTGGAAAACTCAAAAAGCTTTTTGATTTGATGTTACGCGAAAATGGAACGTCGCAGAGAAAATCTTTGTTGACAAAAAAAATTGTGTGTGCTATAGACCACATGGCAGAACTGTAAACTTTAACAAGGCGAAATTAATAATACTGGCCTTCATCTGCATCATCATATTGCTCGCTGAATGTTCCTCTCACAGTTAGTCGACTCGACCGACTTCACCCGAATGAGCGTTGCATAGCCGAGCCTAACGGCTCAGTTCAATTAAGTACCCACAAAAACTGCTAAACGCGCCTAAAGAAGTTTACACTTCAAAAATTCCTTTACAATTTTTCTTTAAAGGTTATAGCTCTAGACTTACATGTATAGAAAATAGAGGGCACCAAAATTGACAAAAATCAGTTTTTTGCATTTTACGCAAAAACGGTAAGTCGTAGGGAAGAATTTTATTTAAGAGAAATATTACCCATACGAGTCTTTACAATCAATCTCCATAGTCTATAGGTCTACAACGACATGTTTAAAAGGTAGATGGCGGCTAAGTTGTCAAAAATTGGGTTTTTTTTATTTTACGCAAAAACGGTAAGTCGTAGAAAGAAACTTTATAAACATAAAATGTTAAAGGACACAATTTTCTACATTCTTTCCTTTTGGGCCACAGGTTTACAACTACGTGTAGAACATATAGGGCGCCAAATTTGCAAAAATAATTTTTTTATTTTATGCAAAAACGGTAGGTCCTAGAAAAAAACATTTTTGACAAGAAATCTCCAGGACGCCATTCTCTACAATTCACCTATGTGAGTTACAGCTCTATGATTTATGGTTTTTGCGTAAAACGCAAAAAAGTATATAATGGGCATTTTCGGGACCCTCTGTCTTCAACACATGTGGTTGTAGAGCTGTAAATTGTCATTGTCGCATTGTAGAGAATTGTGTTTTGATCATTTTATGTCAATAAAGTTTTTTTTTATGACTTACCGTTTTTGCGTAAATTGCAAAAAACATAATTTTTGGAAATTTCCTTCTAAACGTGTGGTTGTAGACCTTTAGACTATGGAGACCGATTGTAGGGAATCCTATGGGTAATATTTCTCATACATTAAATTTTGCCCTACGGTTTACGTTCTCACGTAAAATGCAAAAAACTGATTTTCGTTCGCTATTATTCAGAAAAAAAATTAATAGCGGCAACCATGTAGACCAAACGTCACCCTTGCATCATTTATAGTTGCCTTTGAGAGGTTATCCGAATAAACGTGTGTTTTAGTTGTTTTTTTGGGATATTTATCACAAAATAAAGATTTTTTTTTATTAAATAACTTTAAAAATGCCTAAGAAGTGCATTCTGTGTGATAAAAGTGACGAGAAGTGGCTGGATTTATCATTTCACCGGTAAGTTTAAATCTCTTTCAAAAAACCGTCATATTGTTTACGTTTTGGTAAGACAGTGGTGTGGTTTATAACTTTTTTTACAAAATATTAGTGATTTATTTTACAAAGAAGTTTTAAGAAACATTATTTATTGTTACAAATTCCCTTATTTTCCCACCTCTAGTGTTTGGGTTTTTTTGGAAAAGTTTCTTAATTTATTCTGGCAATAATATATAACTCTAAAAAATATATTTCTTATGTAAACAACCATTTTCAATATGTAATGTTATGTTATGTCATGCTACTGTACAGTTATTAAACATTTTAAAAATATTCAAATTTATGAGTTTTCTAGGTTCCCCACTGATCCAAACAAGAGAGAGCTTTGGAGGGAGATTAGTCAAAATGGGCATGTCTTTGTTCTGACCACTTTGATCCTCAGTATGTTCGTTTAGCACCTACTGGTAGGCACTATCTTGTACCAAATGCCTTGCCCAAGAGTGAAAACTTTGAGTTTTTGTCTTCTAGGTAAGGAAGGTCAGGTGTTAAAGACTAGTTCAAATTAAGAAAACTACTTACTACTAGTGGTTAGTAGTTAAATATTCAACTATCTCTTTTTATTATAAAGTATACATAATATATTTTCACTGGTTGTTTTTGATGTTTGATCATCATGTAATAATGTAAAAAAGTGGTTAGAATTAACAAATATAACTATAAGAAGAAAAAAGGTAGTACCTACTTTTACACAGAATTTTTTTTTTTTTAACTTTCTTTTCACTTACTGCATAGTCCCTGGTGATTAATAAAAAATCAAATGGATTAAAATATTGTTCTTAATTTTTATATTTGCCAAATTTATTAATGTTTGTATATACAGGGTGTCCCATAACTTAGGGGCCATACGCTTAGAAGTGATAGAGGAGGTCATGTCTGATAAAAAACTTATAATGCATGAGTCAAAACTTTCTTTGTCGAGATACAGAGTATCAAAGTTGGCAATTTTTTTAACTTTTGTGATAATAACTTTTTAAAAAACGCAGTAAAAATATGAAATTGGGTAGTCTTGTATTAGAACAAAAGCAATAAATTGAAATTAATTTAAAAAAATTAATTTGAAAAAAGTTAGTCAATTTTTTTAGAAAATACTCTTTTTTTGGAAAACACTTTTATGAATGCCATATTAAATGCAATGTTTTTTAAATATTTTTTGTTAATAAAAACAAGTCTCTAGCGAGACATAATAATGAAATATTATTGATATTTTTTAAAAGAGAAAGTAAAAATTAATTTAAAAAAAAAATATTATTTTTTATACATTTTCGAGGTTATTTTGACAGCCTGTACCTCCTCCACTTGTAATATTATCAAAAAAAAGGAGTACCACATTTTTTAATCACAATTAGCTGAGTATTCAGCTGGCTGTGACAGATTTTTTTTTGTATAACCCGTTTTCACCCACTCCTCTTTAAAAATCCTATATCTTAAAAACAGATATATGTTGACCCTATGTTATATAAACTTTTTTATAACCTCCTCTATCACCTGCTGCACTATGGCCCCTAAGTTATGGGACACCCTGTATAATAATCACTTAATTATAAATAACATATTTTATTTTTTTTATTTGGTAAATAAAATTTAAATAGATTTTTTTATGGAAATCAAAAGTATTTTGTTGATAAAACTGAATAAGTCATATTTTTTAACATTTGCAAATGTAAAAAACACAGACTCATACCAAATATTTTCTAAAAAAACTAATTGCTAGAGTTTAATAAACTAATGAATGGATTTTGGTAAAATGCTCTGAATTTCGGGATTTGTGGATAATTTGCGTTATTTAGTTTTTTTCTCTAAAATTAATTTTAATATCTACAAAAAATCTTTACAGGTACATTTGACTTTTTTTAGTAAATGCAATTAATCATCTTGATTATTTAAAATTTTTGTCTAAATTATTTTTTAGTTCCACTTCATTATCGTCAGCCGTTGACACTCCCAAATCTGCAAATATCCGGCCTGATATCCAATTTGATGATTTGATTGAATTCCCTAACAGCTTAAAAGATAATACAATGCAAACTTGGTAAGTTTAACATTAGCCTACAGCAAGAGGTGTAAAAGTTATGGTATATGTCATAAAAGTGAATAATATGGGCAAAATTTTTGAAATATGGTATTTTTAAAATTTCTTATTTATAGACTATTCTTTCTACAATTCTCCGGACATTTTTGGGAGATACATAACTTTTATGTCTATTTTAAATAGAACTTGCCATTTTTGCCTAAAATTACATAAAAAAAACGTTGCTTTTTTTAATATGACAAAAGCAGACTACATGATTTTGTGCGGAAAATACCCAAAACTCTGGAACTGGATTGATTGAAGTTTTCAAATGCATTACTTGTGCTTTGATAGTTGGTACAGGATCAGTTTTATATACAATTTTAGGGGGATTCTGTACTTTTGGTCAGTACTGTTTGTTGGTACCTATTATGTGAAAGGTAAAATAAAAGCAAGGAGAAACATATGGACCGATAAAAGAAAAAGTCTTAAAGCTCACTACAAAATATAAATAAATATAAAGGGAAGGTCAGGTTTCTTATGTGCTGATGGATGTGAAGTAAGTTAATCTAGATCCTAGGTAGTTGCATATTGATTATTTTTATGTATTAATAAGTTGTCTTTATTAAACTTTATGTACCTATTATTTTTAAATACTAAAAACAATGAAAAGTTAATTGCTTTAAAAAGTTATATTAAAATAATTTTAATAAAAAAACATAAACCAATGAGTGCTTTTTATTTCGAGGCAAGAGTTTTGCTGATAAAATATAACAAAAAAATCTATATTATAAGTATAGGCTTTCCCATTTTTATCATTTGGGTGGTTTCAGGAACTTCTAGAGAAGATTGAAGAAAAAACGACTACACCTTAGTGTGCTTTAATTTGAAGAGAATAATGATGGTAAACATCGGATATCAATATTATAAACATAGAAACCGAAAACACCCAAAAGTGTCGAAAATGCACCCTGTACACTAGGGGATCAAATAGACTCTTTAAATCCTGATGCAAAAATTTTGATAAATATCTCAAGGTCTGAGTAATCTACTTACTGTAAAAAATTTCTAAGAGCAATGTATTACCAAGGTGAAAGAGTAAAAAGCTAAAAAAACACCTTTGATAATTTGAAATAAAAAGAAACCCTTTTACCTGTGTTTTAAATTTTAGGGATTAAAGTAACACTTTTCTATATCCAGAAAAAAATAATATAAATTAGATTTCTTATCTTTAGGGAAAAATAATAAAAATCAAAACTACGGATATTACCAGCTGTAAATAAGTTATTGATTTCTAATATTATAAATCGATAAAAGAATTAATTCTGTAAAAAGAGTCATTTAAATAGAATGGCTGACAAAGCTGTACCGGTAATATTTTACACTAATTTAAATTTTATAATTTTGGGTGCAAAAATTTTATACGAAAATGTTTATATATATTTTATTTTATTTTCAACAAAATCTGCACGCCCATGGTTTTCTCACGGATTTCTCTTTTATACCTATTACAGTGTTGCCTGCGAGGATTCGGCGAAATTTTCTGAGATTTCATGCATGATGAATGAATTTGCGTATTATATAATGGGGATGCGTCTTCTAGGGTTCCTTGAATTTCTTTGCGTGTAAGTAATTAACGGCATTTTATTAATTAACGCCCTAAAGATATCTTCAACTAAGGGATATTAAAGAAAGAGAGAGCGATATGAGTTTTTCACCTCTGTGGAAACAGTCCAGTAATATATCCAATCCATAACTTTATTTTGGGTACATGTATTGCCATTTTCCAACTTTTAAAATGTTTTCTATTATTTAAAATACATACCTAAACATTGATTTGTGTTGAACCACTCGTCGAAATCGTCTGATGAATTAAAGACATCGGGCAGCAAGAAGTTCAACAGCGCCCAAAGTTCGTGCAGATTATTCTGCAGTGGAGTACCTGTAACATGAAAAAAAAGGAGAGTAAAACCATATTTAAAAAACCCGATCCTTTAGCAAATAATATTAGAACTTTCAACATATAAAAATTTTAAAAACACAATACAAAAAGGAAATTTTGAACTGTCTATGGGTAGAGGAAAATTCGCAGTAACCGATTGACCACTGTGTATTTTTTAATGATATTGGCATTTGCAATTGTTTAAACGGTTTTATTTAACTTGACAATAGAATTCAGTTTTTTTTTTGAAATAACGAATACCAAATGGTAGTTTTTGATTATTAACTTTTTAAATGATGACTATAGTAGATTTGGTAAAATAATTCAATTTACCAAACTTTTTAATGGGAAAATTCTTAAAAGGATTTTTATTACCTGTCAAAAGAAGTCTGTTAGCAGTCTTAAACTCTCTCAATATCTCCGAGAGTTTTGACTTTTCATTCTTGATTCTGTGCGCTTCGTCAATGACCATGTACCTCCAGTTGAATTTTTTAAACACAGACTTCTCTTTGATGCACATTTCATATGAGGTGACACATACGTCCCACTCTCCAGGCATCATGACTTCACGAATAAAGGTGTTCTGGAATAAAAATTATTATGTACCGGGTGTGTACCAAATTTAAATAAATATTACAATTTCAAAAACAAGTAAATAGATACACTAACAGGTCAAGAGCCTAATTAATGCGTCTTTTAGGCTTAGGTATGTACCTAAACTGTGGAAAGTTGCAGAAGTTATCATGATTCCAAAACCGGGAAAACCACTCCATAACGTGTCATCGTACAGGCCAATATCTTTGCTGCTAATTATATCCAAGCTTTATGAAAAATTATTGCTTAAAAGAATAAAACCCATCATAGAAAGACAAGAAATTATTCCATCTTATCAATTTGGTTTTCGAGACAAGCATTCCACGATAGATCAAGTACACACAATTACTAATATAATAGAAAAAGCACTAGAAGAAGGAAAAGTTTGTTCTGCAGTTTTTCTAGATGTAGCACAAGCATTTGACAAAGTGTAGCATGAAGGCCTTAATTTTAAACTAAAACGGTTTCTGCCAAAACAATATTCGGATATTTTGGAATCATACATATCTGATAGACATTTTAGAGTAAAACAGGAAGACTCATACTTAAATTTAAGAGAAATTCAAGCAGGCGTGCCCCAGGGTAGCGTACTAGGCCCTTATCTATACTTATTATTCACTTGTGATATCCCAAAGTCAGAAAATTGTCACTTAGCAACATTTGCCGATGATACTGGTTTATTGACGGTAGAAAAATCTATTGAAAAATGCATAGAAAAACTTCAGGATGCAGTCACGCAAGTTCACAGTTGGACCACATAAAATTAAATGAAACCAAATCAATTCATGTTGATTTTACAAACAAAAATATAAATCACATACAAATAACAATTAACAACATTCCAGTACCATATTCGAATCAGGCAAAATATCTAGGTATGACACTTGATGCCAAATTGCGCTGGAAAGCACATGTTAAGAAAAAAAAAGAAGAACTTGAGATAAGGTATAGAAAAATGAACTGGCTAATTGGAAGAAAGTCCAATTTAACAATTCATAATAAGTTACTGCTTTATAGACAAATACTGAAACCAGTATGGACATATGGTATTCAACTATGGGGTTGTGCTAAAGAGAGTAACATTCTAGTTATACAGAGATTTCAAAATAAAGTATTAAGAAACATTGTGAATGCACCTTGGTACGTTCGAAATAGTGACCTTCATCGAGATCTAAAAATCGAAACTGTAGCAGGGACTATAAAAAAGTACGCAAAAAGCCATGAAGATAGACTCCATCGGCATGTGAATGTGGAAGCAATTCAGCTTCACTAAAAAGAGTGAAGCCGTTTGAGCTAGTAAACTAAGTGAATTACACATAAAACAAAATAATGCTATAAACACAACACAATTGTGAGTTACAGACTAAACAAAGCGGGGAGAACTGTTGAGTGAACCCTAAGTTTAAATCTGACTTTTCTAGTAAATTAAGTTAAAACAAAATTGCTAATTATTCTTACTGACTAGATTGTAATACAATAAACACAGTGTGTTTGACAAATAAAAAAAATAAAAAAAAACAGGTCAAGAGGAACGGAAACTTAATTTAGTTAGGTTAGGAATTGTTAGTCAAATTGTTCATTTTCGGTTGACGTCATTTGATGTGCGTTGAGCAGATGTGTCCTTTCTTTCATAGCTCCTTCTATTCGTTCCTCAAGGCATCATATGACCGAAAATGGTAAATTATAAAGCTTAGGTTAACCTAGAGTCCCTCGATACTTTCTAAGTTATTTTATAGCAAAGCGCAAGAAATAGTTCAATTCGCGAACTACGCGATGGATGGCACTGTTTAAAATGTCATGAGTTGTTTTAAGAGCATAAGAGCTTGACCTGCACAGAGTGATAGTTCAGGCAAGATTCGGGAAAATCCACTTTCTAGAAGCATTTTATATTACTTTTTGGCAAATGGGCAATTCACCCTATTTTGACCCCGCTGAATCCGAATATCCCTGTTGCCAACTCGAAATATTGACAGAGGCTGAGATATTCAAGATGGCGGCCAAAATGGCAGCGGAATTTTAAATTGCCGCTGGAAAGCCCAAATTGTCACAGGTGTACATTCAAAATATATATTTGTATAATTAAAAAATAATAACATATTATTTTTTTTTAAATGGCTGCACAAACCTCCAAAAACCCCCCCAGACCCCCCAAAATCTAAAAGTTTGAGGTTTTTTCAAATTTTCTTAAAAACTAAGCTTCTAAGAGACTTCTCTTTACGACTCTTTAAAGTACGTGTTTACAGTTTGAATAGTGTATTCTAGAGTCCCTGTATATTGACATATTTGGATATATAATATATCCAAAATGTCAACATGCAGGGACTCTAGTGTAGGTACTGTAGGCTACTATTTAAGCTTTATCAATACTTCAAAATTTTAACATTACTAAAACTGTCAATGTCAAAATAAAAAATCCTGATGTAAATATAATCTTTCCGTATTTAGGTACTGCTTAAAGTAAACAATAAATTTTTCGAGTCGTATTATATTTTTTTTAATTAGCTATACCTACTATAATAAAATCAGGTGTTTTATTTATTTATTTGTAGCAAACCTAGTAAGAAAAAATTGAAAGTTAAATTACCTAACATTTTCTTTTACTAAAACGTAAAACTACTAACCATTTAAGTAATAATAAATAATCTTTGTTTCCTTTAAATAAATTTAAAACATGAAAACAAAAATTACTTAAATGTGTGGCGTAAACGAAAAACTAGGACAAAGTGGCTTAGCAGTGATGGTTTTCTCACGGTGTGAAAGGGCAATTTTTGTTAAAACATTTGATTTGTCTTACCCTGGCTTCTTGATCGCCTATGAGGCATACAGCCCTTAAACTGGGACACCATTTCTTGAACTCAGTCATCCAGTTAGAAAGCGTAGATTTGGGCACAATGACTATGTGAGGACCGGCAGTGTTTTTGTAGTGCTTCATGAAGCCCAGCAAAGAAATGGTTTGCAGAGTTTTACCCAGACCCATCTCGTCAGCCAGAATACCGTTGATACCGTTTTCGTAAAGAGAGATCATCCAGTTGAGACCTTGAAAATATTTAAAAAAAACTTTTTATTTGGTGAACAGCCACTTCCCACATTTTAGATTTTTGAATATCAGAATTTTTCTATATTAAAATTTTCAATCATATGACAACATAATGTAGGTGATTATGAAAGTACAAAAGATTGAAATATGAAAGTAAAAAGGTCGAAATTACATAAGGTCGAATGTAAACAGGTCAGAATTACAAAAGGTCTAAAATATAAAGGGTCGAAATTACAAAAGATCGAAAATACAAAATGCTGAAATTGCCAAAATATACAAATATAAAACCAAATCGATTTGGCTTTCATACCAAGGTGGACAAGAGGCCGATGATAATTAGTAGTTAAACTGGTTAGGTTAGTTTCCTAACCTGACCTGACTAGGTTATTATAAAAAAAAACTATCCTGGTCTGGTCAGGTAATTTTATTTTATATAATAACCTAACCAATTCAGATTAGGATGCTGACTTAACCAAGTGACCTATAAACTATTCTCAGCGCCTGGGCCACCCCACCTGGACTGAGCAATTTGACTTATTTAGGTTATTCCGATAAGTTTTTTTTATTTTTCGATCTTTTCGCTTTTCGACCTTTTCTATTTTAGCACAGCCTTCGTAAACTAACGAGCCACGAACCAGAAGAAACGGCAACACAGCATGGAGGCCGGTAATTTTCGTCCACGTGCGTCGCCCACCACGCTAGTTACTGGCCGTTTCCGCGCAGATAATGTTTTTTTTTTAACTTTTAGTATATTTCAAATCGCGTTACCAAATAAAACAACTGTTCTGGTTTTAGTGAGATGTGTGGTGAACTTAAAATTATATTACCTACTTAATAAAAGCTGTGTAAAAAAGACCTTTTGTACACCGGTAATAAGTTTGGTTAGATGTTGTTGTTTGGAATTTTTGGTCTGTTTTTTCTTTTTAAAATTTTAAACATGCCGCGAAAGTGTTGTGTACCCGGTTGCAAAAGTAACGATGCAATTATTATTAATGAAGAGGGTCACGAAATAACTTTTAGCTTCCCAAAAGAAAATGACCTAAAAAATGCTTGGCTTCAGGCCATACACAGAGAAGATTATGTTCTGACTGCATCTTCAGTGGTTTGTTGGAAACATTTTGACATAAGTGGCGTTGTTAGAACCGAGAATTAGGGATAAAGAGGGAGTACAAAAGGAGGTGCCACTAACATTCTCTAAGTTAAACAATGGGGCAATACCTCGGCTATTTGAATCTCAACCCGAGTATATGTCAAACCCCAAACCTCCAGTAAGAGAAAATCCTGACGACAGGCGAAAAAAAATTGAAGAAAGGGAGGGTATAGAAATATATATAAATATATATTGCGTTTATAGACATCGAAAAAGCTTTCGATAGCATTGAGCACTGGGCAGTAAAAGATCTTTAATTAAAAGCCGAATAGATCACAGATATACAGACTTAATAGCCAATATATATAGTGAAGCAACAACATATTCCCTACATTATTTAACCAGGCCCTAGAAGATGTTTTTAAAAGCTTAGATTGGGAAAAAATAGGCATCAAAGTAAACGGACAATTCTGAACCACCAAGATATGCTGATAATATCAATCAATCTAAAAGAAAATAGAACAAGTAGAGGAATATTATAGGACCTGGGACAAATTATTAAACTAAAAAAAGAAAAGCAAACAGCTGAAATCAAGAGACAAGTAAGATTGGCCTGGGCAGCATTCGGTAAACTAAGCTACTTATTAAGAAAAAAAAATATCCTCAGTACCTCAAAACGGAAGTGTATAACCAATGTATCCTTCCTGTACTTACCTATGAATCCTAGACCTGGACACTTACAAAATCAAACATGGATAAGGTAACAAAGCCCAAAGATCAATGGAAAGACAAATGTTACATGTAAAGCTAACAGATAGAAAAAGGAATGAATTGATAAGAAATAAAACAAAAGTAAGGGATGTCAGAGCAGAAGTAGCAAAATTAAAATGGAAATTTGCCGGACATATTATCAGACAGAAAGACGATTGATGGAACAAATGTATTGTAAACTGGAGAACTTGGCCAAAGATGGATTGGCGAAGGCTAAATAGAATAGATAGATGAAAAAAGGGTAAGTTCATTTAAAGTTTAAATTAACATGTTCCCACTTAAACTAGATTCATAGTTCTGTAAAGTAAGCAGTCAGACATAAGAAACTATCCCACAAACATCCTGTTGTTCAAACTTGACAGTAATAACTTGGCAGTAAGAAAGGAACCATTTTTATTTCTTACTGCTCACTTCATACTGCTTACTTCACGGTACTATGAATCAAACTTTAGGGTTGTTCTCACAAATTGTTTAAAAGTAATTTCTCTTCTATCTGTTTATTCTAGGTTTTGTTACATATTTTTTAACATGATTAATGGCCACTGATATTTATTTCCAAATGTTTTGTTTGCTTTAAAAATTAAATTTAACACGCGTAAACACAGTTTATTAGTTTTTACAAAAAAAAAATACAAAATCGCCAAACTACAATCAAAACAAATAGCAGATGTTCATATCTCCCCATGTATATATCAGCCCACCAGCCGGCCAATTTGCGATGTTGCATTTTCTGGTTCGTGGCTCGTTAGTTTACGAAGGCTGCGATTTTAGACTACAAACTAGGAATTTGTTTTTGAGGTCTTGCGCTTGGGAAGGAGGAACCACCACTTGAATGTAATCCACAATTTAATATATGACGTGGCAGTGGCGCACCCAGGAATGTGTCTTGGGGGGGGCCCGACAGCTATTACAAAGCGCGCCCTCAAAAAACTTGCGACCAAAAAAAAAAAACAAAAAAAGGTCATCATGTGTGGGGGAGGCCGACAGGTACAAAGCGCGCGCTCAAAAAACTTGTGACCAAAAAAAAAAACAAAAAAAAAAAAAGTCATCATGTGTGGGGGAGGCCGACAGGTACAAAGGGCGCCCTCAAAAATCCTGCGACCAAAAAAAAAAACAAAAAAAAAAAAAGTCATCATGATGACGAACTTTTCGCAACTACGCCACTGCTTGGGGTTGGGGGGAGCCCGAAGCCTCCTGATGTCAAATTTTAAGGTATTTTTCATGTTTTATCATCAAATATGTAGAAAATATATTAAAAATTTAAGGCTTGGGGGGCCCCCCCCTGGGTGCGCCCATGACGTTGTCTTGAGAATGTGGCAGCTTGAGGCGGACTAAGTAAAAAGCTTTTATTCATTTAATTTCTATAAAACCAAGATCAAAGTAGAACAAGTAGTAGTAGAACAAGTAGTGCTGACAAAGTGAAAAGCTTTTATTCATTTAATTTCTAAAAAGATCAAAATAGAGCAAGCTGTACACAAAATAATTTTTGTTGTCTTAGTTTTTATTTATGTCTTTGTCCAATTAGTTTAAATGTAAACTAGATATAAAGATCAAGCTCTACAAAGAAATAATTAGCTACTTAGATCCAGCCTTCCTTCAATAAAACCCCAAACTTTGAGAGATTCTAAGTCTGGTTCAATTAAGTAGAACTCAACATTTAATTTGTCAGTAAAAAAAGATTTTAGATTTACTGTTTGCTTATAATTTTGCAGTTTGCTATGTTAAAGTCTTTATTTTAATATTTTGGGACTGCTTGACTAATTTGCATAGTGACAAGAAGGTAGTGGTTGTGGTAGATTATTTATTTCTGAACCAAAAAAAGTATAATGAATCTTTTTGCCAGGCTCCTCGACTACATTAATTTGTGGGGATGGACTATTCGCCGCTGGCCGTTTCGCCGCGGTGACATATCGTCACCGATGAGGTTTATGATTTCAATTTTGTTTATTTCGTATAGTAAACATATTTTTGAAAATATATTTTAAACAAACAATTTTTAGCTCACACTACTACTATATAAGTAGTGTGAGCTATGGTGATCCTAATTTTTTCGAGAAAAAAAAAAGTTGCTCCGATTTCAAATTTTTTTATATATCTTTGCGTTTCAGATGATTTTGAAACTTTTTTGTTTTGCTGTCTGTCTGTCTGTATGTCTGTCTGTAACGACCAACCCGCATGACTCAAAAACCGCTTGTCCGATTTTAATGAAATTTGGTACCTAAGTTGGGTCTTGGGCCGTGATGGTCCCATTTAAAAATGAACAAAATCCACCGCACGCAAGCCAAATAAAATGGTGGGGGTAGATTCCAAAAATTAGAGTTTAAGTGAAAATATGGCGTGTGTGATATCAAACGAAAGGTAATTAAGTCTGGAGTTAAACAAAATGAATTTTAGTTTATTTTAAAAAAAAGGGTGGGGGTAGATGTCAAAAATTAGAGTTTAAGTGAAAATATGGCGTGTGTGATATCAAACGAAAGGTAATTGAGTCTGGAGTTAAACAAAATATATTTTAGTTTTTTTTTAAGGGTGGGGGTAGATTTAAAAAATTTGAGTTTAAGTCAAAACATGGCTTGTGTGGTATCAAACGAAAGGTAATTGAGTCTGGAGTTGAATAAAATATATTTCAGTTTTTGATTATATTAGCTCACACTATAACTATAGTACCTAGTGTGAGCTTAGGTGCCCATAGATTGGCAGAGTATTTTTAAATAGTTTTTGGAAAACCTACTTTTTGAAAAAAAATCTAAAAATTCCTTTAACAAGTAGTTTTCTAAAAAAACTACCTACTTGTTAAAACATTTTTTTTTCAAAAAATATTTTAAAGTCTGGATCAGTTAGGATGTTTCCAATTAATTGACCTAAATTAGTTTTAACACAGATTTTGATCTCCCAACAAGAGGACAAGGGAGCTTTGATTTTAGAAAAAAATAAGTTAGGTTGGATTAAAATTAAACAAAAATTCTCGCGGTGAAATGTCACCGCGGCAAATCGGACCGCGGCGAATAGTCCTCGCGGCGAGTTGGCACGTGGCGAGTCAGCCCGCGGCGAGGCAGCCCGCGGCGAATTGTCCTCTACCCGTAATAATTTTCAAAATATCATAAAACAACTGATAGTCAAAATACTCTGCCAATCTATGGGCACCTAAGCTCACACTAGGTACTATAGTTATAGTGTGAGTTAATATAATCAAAAACTGAAATATATTTTATTCAACTCCAGACTCAATTACCTTTCGTTTGATACCACACAAGCCATGTTTTGACTTAAACTCAAATTTTTTTAATCTACCCCCCCCACCCTTTTAAAAAAAACTAAAATGTATTTTGTTTAACTCCAGACTCAATTACCTTTCGTTTGATATCACACACGCCATATTTTCACTTAAACTCTAATTTTTGACATCTACCCCCACCCTTTTTTTAAAAATAAACTAAAATTCATTTTTTTAAACTCCAGACTTAATTACCTTTCGTTTGATATCACACACGCCATATTTTCACTTAAACTCTAATTTTTGACATCTACCCCCACCCTTTTTTTAAAAATAAACTAAAATTCATTTTTTTAAACTCCAGACTTAATTACCTTTCGTTTGATATCACACACGCCATATTTTCACATAAACTCTAATTTTTGGAATCTACCCCCACCCTTTTATTTGGCTTGCGTTCGGTGGATTTTGTTCATTTTTAAATGGGACCATCACGGCCCAAGACCCAACTTAGGTACCAAATTTCATTAAAATCGGACAAGCGGTTTTTGAGTTATGCGGGTTGGTCGTTACAGACAGACATACAGACAGACAGACATACAGACAGACAGACAGCAAAACAAAAAAGTTTCAAAATCATCTGAAACGCAAAGATATATAAAAAATTTTGAAATCGGAGCAACTTTTTTTTTCTCGAAAAAATTACGATCACCATAGCTCACACTACTTATAGTAGTAGTGTGAGCTAAAATATAAACAACAGATAAAAAAATACAAGTTAGAAAAAACAAATATTTAAACTTAAAATTATCCAAGTAACATTATTACCACTCAAGGTTTTATTAATTTGGTTCCTAGGTTATTTAGAGGGTGCTGTTATGGGTTTTAGGATCAATTTGGCTACATAAAGGTACTTTATATTACCAATTACCTAAAGGAGTGTTATACAACCAAAAAGTGATTTATAAAGGGAGTATAATAAAACTGATATTCCTTCTGTTCCTTTTAGATACTTTTTGTTTTATTGATTTCTGATTTATAAAGATGGTCTTATAAAACCATTTTACCTAAAGTTTTTAAAAAGAAATAAATATAAACTTTGGTCATTTAGTTTTTTTCATTACTTTAGGTCATCACAAAAGTGTTTTATAATAGAGCTAAAAGGTTATCTTATATCCTTTTGTCTTTATAGTTACCAGTAGTTTAAAAGTAAATATGATTAGATAGGCGGCCATATAGAACCTAGTTTCCTTAAGGTTTTTAGGAGTGGTAAATATAAACTTTAGACTTTTGGTTTTTGTCATTATTTTTAGGCATTTTAAAAAGGTTTTATAGGAAGGCTTAAAGGTAAACTTAATTCTTTTGTATTTATAGTTACCCATAGCTGTATATTAAATATTATTTAAATAGGCGGCCATATAAAACCTTGTCTCCTTAAGGGTTCTAACAGAAGTAAGTAAATACTTTCGTGTTTTATTTTTTTAGGTATTTCTTGTAAAAATAATAGATATACCTAGGTACAGATTGGTACCTACCTATTGCAAGATTGATTACTTAAAGCACAATAATTAATAATTGTTGAGTTTCCGTCCTCCTGGGTAGGACACCCAGGCCTAGATAAGGCCTATTTAGACGACCAATATAAGAGGTTGCCCTCCAACCTGCAGGCACAACGAATATCATTGCACTGGCCCTCTCGATTGTGTCGAAATTGCACGAAAAAACATTTAAAAGTGTTTACAATTATACGCTTTTAAACACTTTAAAAACAAATACAAAAAATTTAAGTGAGGTTATGTTGACTATGTTTACATTGTTCTTTTTTGTTGGTTTCATAAGGGCACTCAAAAATCCTAGTTGCGATACAGTAACAAATAAAACCAAGTGACCACTATAAAACCATAATGGTGTATATAAATTTATTTAAAAAATATTGTAAAGAGAAAATATTTATCTAGTCGTTTTAGCAGTGTTTTTTAACAATAATTTTACTTTAATTTTGATTTATGTAAACCAAACAGACTTTTTAAATGGTGAATAGTGTAAATGATTTTTTTTTAATTTTAAATATTTGTTATTTTGTTATCAAAAAACTATTAAAAAGCATTCTTGAGGTGGCGCGCTTGTTTTGAGAGCTTTTCAGATACGATTTTATCAAAAAAATATATCTGGCAGGCAATTTGATCATCAACAAAACGACAAACTCGGTATATTTTTATGTAATAAAATAATTTTGGGACTCTGACATTTTTGGCAATTTTGTGACCTAAATTATTTTATATAGCCATTGTGAATCTAAAATATCGCCATAGCTTTTATAGGAAAACTTCTTTACTCTAAAGGTATTATGGTATTCAACAGAATCGCCAGGATACCAAATTACCAAATCTAGTTTTATAATAGGATAGAGGACGTTTCTGAGTTGCTTTTAGAACCTGGCATAATAGCTTTAGGCTCTAAAAGGTTCTATACTGGTGGAACCGCTAGAGGGCGAAGCTAGAGTTTATTTCTTATGGTTTTATAGTGAGTTTAATACATAGGTTGCCACCACCAATTGGGGAGTCCCATTTAGGAGGTCTAAGTGGTATATAAGGGTAATGGGAACGTGCTAGCGACCAAACATTGAAACTAATGGTTTTAAGGAAAGGCGCTGGCAACCTTTTAGCTTCTGCTATAAATAAAGAAATGTTACTTGGGTTAAGTCATTACAGCCTTGTTTTTGTTACATGTTAATGTTAATCACAATCAAATTTTAGTAAGCTCTTAAGTGTTTATTGGGTTAAGATAAAATTAACTAATTTATTACTTAATTTTTTGTTATTATTATAAAAATTAAGTTTTATGGTATTTGGAAGATTATTAAAAAATTCATGTTAGCTTTAGAGGTATAGTGTATTATGTGTGTTAAAACTAAATATAGTTTGGGATTTGGTGGGGGATTCCCCCCTCCACCCCTGAAGATCCACGCCTGAGGTGATTTGGAAAGCCTAAAGGAGTTGATTTTCAAAACTATTTTATTCTTGTTTTATCATGACCACACTCATTTTTACGAAGTTGTACCTTATTTTGACATAACATAAGACTAAATAAATTAAATACCTCTGACTTGGTAATCCCTCATTTCACCGTTTTTGATATAAAATGGTGACGCATCAAATCTGAGGGTTGGCTTAACCTTGGCGTTGGTCTGCTCCAAAAGTTCTTCATCCTCTTCTTGTTCAGTTTTCCTGTGACGATGGCTAAAGAAAAGAAAATGATTTATATATAAATTTATTTACATATGAGCAAATTTCAAAATATTACTGGATTTCATGTTCCCAGGCAATACTTTTGTAATTATCAGCTTTTGGGCAATTCCATGCACATTGAAAATTTTCTTATAAAAATTAACTTAAAAATTTTGAATAAAAACTATGCACATATTTTTAATTAAGGACCATTTTTACCATATAAACTAAAAAAGCCATTTGACGGTACTATTTTTGTAAAGAAAATAATTAGTAAAACTTTTACTTTTCCTCCGTGTATATTTGTATAAGAATTTCCTAATTTTAACAAGTTGACTGTAATTTAAACAAATTACTAGCGCTGTCAAAATTGATTTATTATTGATGGCGTCGCTTTTGGTGACATATCGTGTATCGTGGTTTTTCTGTCAGGTAAGTTAGCACCAATTTATTTTATTTTTTAGTATTTAGGATTTTATGTCCCGTCAGTAATCAAAAAATACAAAATCTTCTAATAACGCGTGCACTCCTGACTACATACTTCTACATAAACGTTAACTGTAAACTCATCTGTTACTCTGTTATTTGCCAGTTTTGTTTTCCTCAATAAGCTTCACAATTTTTAAAAAAATCTTTTTCAATTTTGTCCCGTCAGTAATCAAAATTATAGAAATAACCATATAGCATAGTTTCTTGTTAATTATTCCTGTGTAATAATTCTAAACCATTTCGCGTTATTTTATACATAATTTACTAAAATTTCCTTGTCCGCTTTTAGGATGGGAAAATTAAACACTCGTCGCAGAGAAAAAGTTAGAGAGAATGTTAGAAACTACCGCAAAAAAATGTTTGCAAATGAAACGACGAAGCAAAGCTACCTAACTAAATGGCCGCACTGGATCAAATTCCGTTTAAATCTGCCCAATCTTTAGGTAAACCTGTGAAAAGAGTTAACAAATCTTTACCGCAGCAGACAGAAAAGAAAATGGCTGTTATTTCCAAGCATTTTAACATCAATAGATCCCAATTTAAAAATTGCAAAATCTGATGATGATTTTTTGCATTCAATACGTACTATTTGGAACCAAACGTCTTTGAAGATATCGATTTCAATCATTCTTATGGTAGAAGCAGATGAAATAAACTACGTAAAACCTTTCTTAAATAAAATGGGGGAAACTGGAAAAGCCATTCCAGAAATAAGCAGGTCACATCATTTTAAATACATTGAGGGCAAGTCTATTGAAATTAGAAAGACGTGTCAATCACAGAAATCAATATTATTCAGTTGTTTTCGATAAAGTTAATATGTTTTTTGTATTTAGTTAGTTATTTGTTGTTAAATATTTAAAATACATTTTTTGAAAAGTTGACAAAAATTGTCCCGTCAGTAATCTCCCATCAGTAATCATTATATCAATTTTTATAAGCTAAACAAGTAATTAAATATAATTACTATTATGTTTAATAAACTTGTTTAGAGTACAGTTATTGACTATAATTTAGAAACATTTTGTTACATGTTTAATTTCAGAGAACTATAGAATCAAACTTTTGCAAAAAATCTCTGCCCGAATTTCTGTCCCGTCAGTAATCACACTTTAAAAAATTATATCTTTTAAACTATCATAAGCTAAGATAAATTTTTCTTTGCATAAAAATTGCCTTCATTGATATTTACCTGTAAACCAAAAATTATTGATTAATGATTACTTCTACTATAGAAAAAATGGTATAAATGCCTGTAAATATGTGCGATTTGTCCCGTCAGTAATCATGGAATCGCCCTTTTTGTACCCCATTTTTACCTTCATAGCCCGGGCAGCAATGGAGCAAGAAATTTGAGATAACGCCAAAAATGTGTTATTTGGATGTATTTTGACCTATTTTAGTAATATCGTCGTGACATCTATCCGTGTGTGTGTATGTCTATCCGGCCCATGATAGCTCCTAAATCACTGAACCGATTTTCATGATTCAGGGAAAATGGTGTACAATACTTTTATTTTTATTTTTTTATTTTTTTTTTCAACAGTCATGCCATTTACAAAAAGAAAAATCACAATAGTATGAACTATAACTAACATTATTATTAAATTATTGAGCAAATTCTTGTACAAACTAGTTGAACTGTTGTAAAGTTACATTAAATAAATCTACATCGATTTTATTTAAAGAATTTGCCATTCTAGTAAGAGGAGCGTTTATCCCATGTGCAGTTCTATGAAATTGCACAAACAATAAAGAATGATTTCTAGTCTGTCTTTGTGAAACTTGAAAAGAGATCATTCCTAATAAGCTAGGACAATCAACATTATTATTTATAATCTTAAACAGTAACCTGGTATCCATCATGAACGTCAGCTTTTCCAAAGATTGAATAGTCAATAAATTCTGTAGAGATATGTAATCAATATGATCTTTTGGTATTTTTAGTTTGTAGCTTATTAACCTTAAAAACCTACGCTAAATTTTAGCTCACACTACTACTATACTATAGTAGTGTGAGCTATGGTGATCCTAATTTTTTCAAGAAAAAAAAAGTTGCTCCGATTTCAAAAAATTTTATATATCTTTGCGTTTCAGATGATTCTGAAACTTTTTTGTTGCGCCGTCTGTCTGTCTGTATGTCTGTCTGTCTGTCTGTCTGTCTGTCTGTCTGTAACGACCAACGCGCATAACTCAAAAACGGCTTGCCCGATTTTAATGAAATTTGGTACCCAGGCTGGGTATTGGGTCGAGATGGACCCATTTAAAAATGAACAAAATCCACCGAACACAAGCCAAATAAAAGGGTGGAGGTTGATTAAAATAATTAGAGTTTATGTAAAAATATGGCGTGTGTGATATCAAACGAAAGGTAATTGAGTCTGGAGCTAAACAAAATACATTTTAGTTTATTTAAAAAAAAGGGTGGGGGTAAATTTAAAAAAAATTGTTTAAGTAGAAATATGGCGTGTGTGATATCAAACGAAAGGTAATTGAGTCTGGAGTTAAACAAAACACATTTTAGTTTTTAAAAAAAAGGTGGAAGTAGGTTTGAAAAATTAGAGTTTAAGTCAAAACATGGCTTGTGTGGTATCAAACGAAAGGTAATTGAGTCTGGAGTTCAATAAAATATACTTCAGTTTTTAGTTCTATTAGCTTTCACGTAGATCCACTATAACTATAGTACCCAGTGTGAGCTTAGGTGCCCATAGATTGGCAGAGTATTTTCTAACATATCTATATATTTAAAGCAGTGCGGATTCCAAATTTGACTAGCATACTCAACCAATGATCGCACCAGAGAATAGTACAACAATTATAGCAATACACGTTATTGAATTCCTCTAAAGTATGCGATATAAACCCTAACACTCGTAGACTTTTGTTGCAAATATTTTCAATGTGCAAATTAAATTCAATTTTTTGGTCAAAAATAACACCTTATGAGTTTATGTAAAAATATGGCGTGTGTGATATCAAACGAAAGGTAATTGCGTCTGGAGTTGAATAAAATACATTTTACTTTTAAAAAAAGGGTGGGGGTAAATTTAAAAAATTAGTGTTTATGTGGAAATATGGCGTGTATGATATCAAACGAAAGGTAATTGAGTCTGGAGTTAAACAAAATACATTTTAGTTTAAAAAAAGGGTGGGGGTAGATTTGAAAAATTAAAGTTTAAGTCAAAACATGGCTTGTGTGGTATCAAACGAAAGGTAATTGCGTCTGGAGTTCAATAAAATATATTTCAGTTTTTAGTTATATTAGCTCACACGTACACTATAACTATAGTACCTAGTGTGAGCTTAGGTGCCCATAGATTGGCAGAGTATTTTTTAGAGTGACAAGACATTTAATTTGCTATTTTGGTTTAAAAAAATATTATTTTGACCTACTCTGCAGCATTTTCAGCCTCCTTTTCCTTGTTTTTATCCTTCTTGGGTCTTCCAGCTGGTTTTCCACTTTTAGTTGGGCTGGTTCCTTTGCCAGTTTGGTTCATGAAATGGGAGAAAATCTCTGTTTGTTTGAGTAAGAAGTCAAATCTTCTGCCTCTGTCAGTCTCCACTTTGGTTTCATAATCATCAGGTCTGGAATTGGTATCTGATGAGGATTCATTATCTGCATCCTGATGAAAAAGAAAAGTAATTTAGTATGTTTGAATTCCTTGAATTTCTTTGGGTTGAATAATGTAAACCCAGAAAAAAATACTCTGCCAATTTATGGGCACTTAAGCTCACACTAGATACTATATTTATAGTGTACGTGTGAGCTAATATAACTAAAAACTGAAATATATTTTATTCAACTCTAGACTCAATTACCTGTCGTTTGATACTACACAAGCCATGTTATTAGTTAAACTCAAATTTGTGAAATCTACCCCCACTTAAAAAAAAAAATGTATTTTGTTTAACTCCAGACTCAATTACCTTTCGTTTGATATCACACATGCCATATTTTCACATAAATTCAAATTTTTGAAATTTACCCCCACCCTTTTTTTGTTAAATAAACTAAAATGTATTTTGTTTAACTCGAGACTCAATTACCTTTCGTTTGATATCACACAAGCCATATTTTTACATAAACTTAATTTTTGAAATCTACCCCCACTCTTTTATTTGGCTTGTGTTTGGTGAATTTTGTTCATTTTTAAATGGGACCATCTCGAGCCAAGACCCACCTTAGGTACCAAATTTCATTAAAATCGGGCTAGCGGTTTTTGAGTTATGCGCGTTGGTCGTTACAGACAGACATACAGACAGACAGACAGACAGACAGACAGACAACACAACAAAAAAGTTTCAAAATCATCTGAAACGCAAAGATATATAAAAAATTTTGAAATCGGAGCAACTTTTTTTTTCTCGAAAAAATTAGGGTTACTATAGCTCACACTACTATAGTATAGTATATGTGTGAGCTAAAATTGATGGATTCTATTTGCCCATTTCGTGTCCTGCAAACCCCTAAATGTCAAGCTAAGTGTCCCTAATTTTATACCTGCCTAATACAGTTACTACAATATTAGCTCACACATATACTATACTATAGTAGTGTGAGCTATGGTGATCCTAATTTTTTCGATAAAAAAAAAGTTGCTCAGATTTCAAAAATTTTTATATATCTTTGCGTTTCAGATGATTTTGAAACTTTTTTGTTGCGCCGTCTATCTGTCTGTATGTCTGTCTGTAACGACCAACGCGCATAACTCAAAAACCGCTTGGCCGATTTTAATGAAATTTGGTACCTAGGCTGGGTCTTGGGTCGAGATGGTCCCATTTAAAAATGAACAAAATCCACCGAACACAAACCAAATAAAAGGGTGGGGGTAGATTTCAAAAATTAGAGTTTATGTGAAAATATGGCGAGTGTGATATCAAACGAAAGGTAATTGAGTCTGCAGTTAAACAAAATACATTTTAATTTATTTAAAAAAAAGGGTGGGGGTATATTTTAAAAATTAGAGTTTAAGTGAAAATATGGCGTGTGTGATATCAAACGAAAGGTAATTGAGTACGGAGTTTAACAAAATAAATTTTAGTTTTTGTTTTTTTAAGGGTGGGGGTAGATTTCAAAAATTTGAGTTTAAGTCAAACCATGGCTTGTGTGGTAAGTATCAAACAAAAGGTAATTTAGTCTGGAGTTGAATAAAATATATTACAGTTTTTAGTTATATTAGCTCACACGTACACTATAACTATAGTACCTAGTGTGAGGTGAGCTTAGGGGCCCATATATTGGCAGAGTATATTTTTTAGCCATCCATACCGTAGGTATGAAAGGCTATTGGGATCGTCAAAAAAAACCTGTTTTTATTTTTACTCAAAATAAGTTCTTGGGTCAAAAAAGGCTAACTACCAAATTTTGTGATGGTGATGGATTATTTGGTTCTCCCCTTTCTTTTGCCTCAACCTATCGAATTAAAATTGATTCTTCAGATATTTGTCGACAGATTTCATCGCATTCACATCTTATTTTTAGGCTATTAAGATAATTGCGGGACTTAAAATATAGGGATGACTGTGTGGAGGATTTCAGGTCGCTTGGTATTCTGTCGTTCCCATGTCAGTATATATAAAAATAAGATAAAAAACACCAAGTCTGGAAATCCATGGTGGGACACAGAATGTAAAGAGAATCTTAAAGATAGAAAAACAGCCTTAATCAACTTCAAAGAAACTCTCAACTTAAGAAATTACTTAGACCTGAAAAAACAAATAGCTGTCTCAAGAAGACTCTTTAAAAAAAGAAAAAAGATAAATTTAAACACTTTTGTGGGGAATTGAATAGAAAAAGCAACATTACTGATATCTGGAAAACATTTAGAAAGTTCTCAAACATCCAATCAAAAAATAACACAAACAATCAACAACAAAATAAGAAGTTAGCAACAGAAATACTGGAAGATTTAACATATGAATCAAACCGAACCAAACCGAAACATTGACCCATGGTTCAACCTAAAGCCAACCAATTTACAACAGAAGATATAAAAAGTGTTATAAATCAGAAAAAAAAGACAGCCCCAGGATTTGATGAAATCTCATACTCGATTATAAGGAATTTACCAGAATCAGCTCTAAAACATCTTACCAGGATATTTAATCAAATTAAAAAAGGCGGACCAATTCCTAACAAATGGAAAGAACTAGTCATAATTGCATTCCCCAAACTGTAAATTATAGACCAAGCAAAATTACAAAAAAATGAAAAACTCCCATGCTA
Source organism: Aspidapion aeneum (assembly GCA_963576565.1). Lineage (NCBI taxonomy): Eukaryota > Metazoa > Arthropoda > Insecta > Coleoptera > Brentidae > Aspidapion > Aspidapion aeneum. Next base: position 8,328,791 of record OY755039.1, read on the forward strand.
TAAAGAAGAATATGAACTACAAATTAAGGAATTTCCAATAATAGACCTCACAATTAAAAAACATGGAAAAGATGAAAATCAAAACTTTTTAGGAGAAACAGAAAAACTAAGGGAGAAATACAACTTTGTTTATACAGATGCTTTAATTAAAAATGATCAAACTCCAAACTAAAATTATAAATTCTCAGGAAAATTACCTAATAATCTAAGTACTTGCACAGCCGAAATTGCCATCAATGATGATCTAAGAGCCTGTTTGGAAAAAAACTTAGAAAATATCATAATTTGCACAGACTCCCAAAGTGCCATAGAGAAAATGAATAAAAATAGGATGGGAAAATAGATTTTATCGCTCTGCAAACAAAAGTATATACAATTAGTAAATCAGAATACAGAGCTTTTTTTAACATAGATACCAAGTCATTGTAATATAAGTGGAAATGAGACGGCAGATCAGCTTGCTAAGATTGGAAGAATCTTAAAAATACCAAAAAATATTAATTATACTGTAGAAGATACCAACAACTTAGCCAGAAAAAACATCTTGGATATTTTCAGAAAAACATGGAAAGAAGAAGTTAAAACCAGAGGAGTTGTGTATGGGCAAATCCAGGAGGAGTTCCCAGCTAAGGCATGGCATAGTAGGTTTAAATTAACAAATAGAAGAAACATAACCACCATAACCAGACTAAGAACAGGGCACTGTTTAGAAGCCCAGCACCTTTATAAAATTAGAATGAAAGAATCCCCCCTATGCGAATGTGGCAGAGTCAAGGATGTGAACCATATGCTCTTTGAATGCCCCATAAACAAAATTGACAATTTCGACCTATATCATGCCCTTGCAGAGACAGGAATGACCCTACCGTTTTCTATAAAAAACATATTACAAAACTTAAATGAAAAAAGGATTAACCTAATTATGAAATATATAAATTACAATCAACTAAAATAAAAAAAGTATTGAAGTAGATTCACTTACCCTTTAAAAAAAACAAGCTTTAAAAAGGGGAAAACCCTTGAAACTAAAAACGAAATAGAGAGGGAAAGAAAAGAGATTAAAAAATAATAATAATAATATAAGGTAGGGATGGAAAAAGTTTATCTTAAGAAAAAAAAAATGTCTTTTGTTTATTTACTTAAATGTTGAATGTAGGTCTCAATGTATGACTGGAGTTTGAATGGACTAATTAAACTCCTATGAATCCCACTTCCCAACCCAGTAAAAAATAGAAATAATAGAAAAAATAATAATAAGTGAACAATGATTAACAGAAGATATGAAAGAGCAGCACAGAACACCAATGAGAAAGAGGGAGAAAAGAAAGAGAACAACACAGAGAAGCAAATATCTAACAGAGAAACCAGAATTTGGGTGGCAAATAAGCCAGACTATCCCAAAATCTACCACAAGAGCTGACCTATTACCCTACAGACAGGTAGTGCCAATACCTAAATGAGATAGAGAGGGAGAGAGAGAAATTATATTAATTGCTTCCTCCACAGCTCATAGTCTAACTATGTGATAAAAGCACGGGGAGATCAGCTGCCCACAGTAGGTGTACAAATTTTGTCTACAGGACCATACAGGACACTATACAGGACCCTAAAATACACTACAGGACCAATATTTTATTTTAAAGTCCTGTAGGATGGTGTACAAATTTGGCTCAGCTGATCACCCCTTGGATAAAAGTACCTATAAATCTAAGATTTGTTTCTTTTTTATATGAATTTTTAAGTTATTTATGTTTTGTTGGCATGTTATAATATATGACTTGTTTTTATTTTGTGTTTTTGTTTTTAATTAATTTTTAATGAATTTGGATCTAGCTACATTTAGTTTGAGTAAAATATAAAATACAAAAAATTACCTTTAATTATATAAGTTAAAAACTAAAAATATCTAGAGTGGCTCAAAAAATTTGGGTACTTTTAAATCTCTTTGGCCTAATATTTATTATACCTATTTAATCTATTTTATTATTGTTGTTTGTTAGATACCTAAATACTTAGAACATTTTACTTTTTTGTTGAATCTGATCTAGATTAAGTGTTTTGGTATTAGATTTAAGCTAAAGCTTTGGTAATAAGATTTTTTTTGATATCTTGAACAATAAAGCATGTTTGAACTGAACTGAACTTAATTCTCATGCTCCATGTTTTACTCTTGGTTTTACTATTAATACCTTACAGATAAATATGATTTTACTATGTGATAAATTGCCTACACACACGAAGACAAAATTAAACCTTCTAAACATAAACGCGATATTATCAATGCGTTTTGCATAGACACCAAGAGATTTGCACGCGTACATCGTGCGCGTGAACAAAAAATTCAAGCGGCAACTGAATACGTTGAGAGAGATATTTTAGGTGATTGTCTACACACGAGGAGATTAGTATGGGCAAACTTGTATGTGCATACTAATCTCTAGAAATGTTGGTGTGTCTGTAGGCCCCTAAAAGTAAGACACAAGAAATGGTTTATTTTCATTTATTGTGGCTTACAGCTTTTAAGGAATCAGCTACACTCAGAGGCAATTGTGCATGTTTGTCAATCAGAGCCATGTAAAAACCTGCAAAATTTGAATTTCCGAATCAACCAAAATGTATTTTGTGGTACTTTTGACTTTAAGGTTATGTAACAGTGATTTTTTAATACTTTTTGAAATAGTTGCATATTTTTTAATTAAAATGAGTAAACACAAAGAAAGTGGCAGACCATAGAGCAGAACTGACATTTTATTGACATTTGACATACAACATAACCACAGAAAAAATATTTTTCTTAGTTGCCCAACTTCTTATGTTTTTTAACAGTGGCCCTGATTGGTTCAGTAGGCGAGGTGTCTGATTGCCAATCATAGGGTGTGTGGTTTGAATCCCATGCCTGCCACTACAAACTTGAACCTACTCTCCGTTTGTGAATACAGATTTACCTGAAGTAGGGGTAAAGCCTGTCCTGGGCGTAGTTTGGGCATCAATGAAGTAGGCAAAGTTGATGATGAATTCAAGACTGTGGTTCGGAAGTCACGTTAAGCTGGTGGCCCCATGTTAAGAGTGTAGATGGCGCTAGCACGATAAAGACCCCTGTGTTCGACAAAGAGCATCAGGCAAAATTAAATCCTCCATGAGAAAAGAAAATTGCCCACCATGGGGGTCTATATGTGTATGAATGTGAGTGTGTTGTGATTGTCTAAATCAGAAATCAGAGCAGTAAGTTGCAGACTGTGGCTAGATGGCCTTTGATGCATAGGCCAACCAAACCAAAACATGAATGATTGTTTTTTAACTATGAACCATCATTTTCCTTACTGGTTACTTCTTAAGCTCATCACACACAAAAATGCATAGCACATAGCATCAGCTCTGACCAATTAGCTATTGCCAAGAAGACACCATCTTGGTTTTGCATAGAAATTTCCACAAGATTGAACTTCTTATGAAGACTACATATGTTTTCTTACGGTTAGCCAATAGAATGTATCAAAATAAATCATGTAATCAACAAAACAAAGATGACAGGAAAATGATGACATAAATTTAAAAAATCCCAGTATTTTTATCGGTTTTTATATTTTTTGTTAGTCTAGAGGTGTGTCTATTTCTAAAGAGTGTCTGACACCACCACTGTCTTGTCGGCCACCTTATGTGCCGACGTTTTTTTAAATAAAGTAACCAAAACAGCGGCATATAAGATAATTTTGTCACTATCCATTTTAAAAAAATCACTGCACAAAAACAGACCAAAATAACAACATACCGGAATTGACAAAAACACCTCCAAATACAAAAACGCCTTTTATGTAATATTCATGTGTGATGGACATTTCCATAAGACCAGCCATGCTATATGCTATGCATTTTTGTGTCATGGGCTTTATTTTTACCTCCTACTTCACACCACTTACCTTATGGAACTTGAATCCAGCTTTATTGTAAGTGATTTTACTTTGTGTTATTTTTATAATTATATTAGTAAAAATTAAATAAAATATTTGTTTGTAAATAAACCTTTATTTTACTTTACTTTTAGTTTGAGGGGTGAATAGCTCTCACAATCGGTGTACACATTGTTCACAATCCTTACACAATATCACAAAATCCCTTACAATCTGGGAAAAGGTTCTGGATTTTCACAATCAGACACACCTTGTTTTAGCTATTCACATTCACACCTCATTTTAGCCCCTTGAATTATTTAGTATTTTGATTAATTAATGTAGCTAAAAGACATATGAAAATACGAGACTTGTTGTCCCATATGAACACATGGTGGGATATGGGAAATTTACAGGACAGTCTCATAAAAAAAAGCTTTTGGCACAAATAAGTATAATACTGCTTAATTATAAATATTACCGGAGCCCCTGCTGCCTCTGCTGTATCCATAGCTTCTTCATGGGAAGAGATTCCTGAGGACATTCCCTTCATTGTATGTGCCAAGTCCAGGGTTGTTGACTGACACCCTTAATGAATTTCGGCAACTTGCTTGTTCAGCAACAATTTTCTCTTTAAATATAAGTTTTTCACAAGACAAAGCAGCAAAGATTAGAACAAATTTTCAACACACTCAAAAATCAACAAACAATCCACAATGAGGCGGCGGGCGGCGGGAAACGTCAAACCACAGAACAACAAGGTGACATGGTGACATGCCAACGTTGTCAAATCATTTATAGCGATTTCGGCTTCACTGCTCTGAAGTCACTCGCGGGTAGAGCGGTAACGTCATGAATCTCTCTCCGAGCACTCCGGGATCGATCATCGAGCGGGATTGCTCGCCTTCAGAGCAAGGCCGAACACGATTTTTCAAAAACTTGCTCGAAATTTCCTGGGCACGTCAACAAATAAAAAATATTGTTGTTTTATAATTTTTTGATTTAAAATTTCTGGGTGCAATGAAGTACATAAATGTAAATTTTCTAGATGTAAAACACGGAAAACACTTATAAAAACACAAATAGACCAAAATTAGAAACAAATTAATCGGATCTAAAAAATGGGGTTATGTTTTTGTTTTGATCTGACACGTTGCTCCGTCAAGAGGGATGGAGCAATTCCGAGCACCCGCTCGGAGATTTGCGGGCAATAGTCGATTACGCAAATCTTTTTAAGAGCACTGCTTGTTTTTAAGTCGAACGCGTGCATCCGTTTCAGAGCAATTTTCGAGCACTCGAGGGCAGTTTTCGAGCAAAAGCCGAAATCGCTGTTAATTCTACAACGAATTTACCATAGATAAACATTATTTTGCTGTGGTTTTGTCAGGTCGTCTACGAGCAAGGACTGTACACAGAGAACAGGACGGTCCACTTCCATAAGCCCCATATATTCCAAATTTCGCTACGTCACAAAATCCTCAAGGTGTCGAGCCATCCTTCTATGAACCTACTCATCCTTCTCAAAAGACCCTTGATCTGTTTGATAGGGTGGTCTTTCCTTTTCTATTCACATTAAATGAAAAAGGACAACCGAACTTATTGATTTTTTTCGCGAATCCAAAGTGAGGTTAATTTTTCCGTGCATTTCGCATTTTTATTTATTTTAAGGGAAAAAATTTGTGGAATCTTGGTTTTGTATTGTTATTTTCGATATTTTAAACAATTTTCGGAATCGCAAAATCCCAGGAGCATCCTGTGCGGTTTCTGGATGTAAATCCAACTATTCGAACTTAGAAGTTCTACGTTTATGAGTTTTTTTAAATTTCCACCTTCCAATGACTGTTCCAAAGACTATTTTGCAAGAGTGGCTAAGGCGTTGTGGAAAAGACAATATGGATCCCACGAAAGCATTTCTACAGAACAGTTTTCGAAATTCCTTTTCAAGATAAATTGCTAGGTAAATATCATTTTTAACATTTTTTTAAATCTATTTAGAGCCACATTCTTTAATTATGTAAGGTTAAAATTCAGGATCTTTTGCCGCCCTTCTCCTGTCGTAACGCATTTTCAAGAAAAATATAAAAAAAATCATTCAGTGTATAGTCCTTGCCATAGGCAGTTACACTTTTGTGACTTTGACATAAACATACCTATTTCCGAGCCTATTTCCAAGCATATTTCCTAACCACAAATATATTAAAAATTAAATATGTTGTGTAGGTATACCTTATGTTGTGTTAAGCCTAAATCATTTAGTTGTAATCTGCAGAGTTTTTTAAGTGCTGGGTGGAAAAAAAATATGCCACTTTAGTCAAACTCGGTATGTAGGTATGTGGGCACAATAGATCCATATGTGGTCACAGTGCATGGAGGTCCAGAAGGGCCTGCCACCACTTTCGAATACATACATACCTTATGTTGACAAAAAAAATGTTCTCATAAAAACAACTCAACAACATACCATTTTTCAGATTTTTTGATAAAGAAATAGGTTAAAAATGTCACAAAAGTGTAACCACCTATGGCCAAGACTATGACACAAAGGTAACCCTCCCCCCCCCCCAGAGATTACTTAATGTAACACTAAGCCGCATGTGAATTTATTTAGGCCTGTGTGTTCATCTATGAACAAGGTGTGATCAGCTGAACCAAATTTGTTCACCATCCTACAGGACTTTAATTAATTCTTGATCCTGTAGTGTATTGTAGTGTCCTATGGAGTCCTGTAGACCTACTGTGGGCAGCTGATCACCCCTTGTCTATGAAGAAACCTCTACAACCACAAAAATTAGACATGATACTTTTTAATTTTTTTTTCTGTAAATGTGCAATTTAATTGTTTTTCTGTTTTGTACTAATTTGACTCCAATAATAGTGAAGTTATCAATAGTGCCAACTTAATTTGGGACACCTACTGTAATTTTGACAAAAATGTCATAACAAAATAATACTTGGACAATTTCTAAAACCTCATGTTTTTTTGTGAATTCCATATGTACAAAAATTTACACTGTAGAAACTACCTATTTTTAAAAAAGTTCCTTATATATGTTTTTTTATTACAGGCTTATGTACTTCCAAAACAATACTAAGGAATACATCTGTGCCAAGTCAAAACCTATCAGTGAAACCAATAGAAGTTGATCCTGAAGAGCCAACTGCAGGTACAAGCATCGAAATCAAGGAACATTTGCTGGTTGATGTTGGTACAAAAGAAAACTACTTAGTTAAAGTCTGATTTTTTTTTGTTTTGTGCAAATTGATAGAGTTATTGTTGAATTTTTTGTATCGGAGTCTGCTATTGTACGAAAATGAGTATTCAGTTGGTTTGCGACTGTTAGTGTGTGTCTTTAATAGTTTCAGAATCTATTCTAAGTTTAATTTAGTTGTTTTCTTTGCCTCCCCAATAATTTATTTATAATGTTCTAAGTTTTTGTTTTGTCAATTTTATCAATTTTAGTTTTTGCACAATGGAGATTTTGCTTTAGCACAGTTTTTTTAAAGATATATTTATATTTTTTATATATATTATTAAAATGTAATATATTATTATATTTTTTTCAATTCTTTAGAAGCTAATGTCACTTAATAAAAACAAAATGATGCTGAGAAGTAAAAAGGTCTTGCAGTTGGGTAAAAAATACTAGGACATTTCTTAGAAAGGTAAACTACCTACATGTCCTAGATTTTTTGCCCCCATGGTTCATTCTTCTTACATTTCATTTATCAAATTCAGGATTTGTTATCCTGATGTTTATGGTAACAAATTCCTTATTGCTTCTAATCAATAACCCCACTTAATATTGTATACAGGTTTGTTATTTTTTTGCTATTATGAGTGATATAACAAAAAAATTCTAAAAATGTATACAGATGCCTAAAGACTTTATCTACTTAGATAATTTCTAGTATTATAAATCAATAAATATAATAAATTTGGTCGAAATTAAAATAGGAAAATAACTTTTATTTAATCATTTTATTTTTTATCTTTAAATATGTAAACATGTATCCTGAGATGATATCTTTGGGGGCACTAACATATACCTCATAAAATCAAACCTATATGTAACATTTAGATGAAGCAATAGGTTAAAATACTGATAACTACAAATTGCTTCAACAGGACAAAAAGTGAGATTTTAATTACTAAAATAATAAGGGACAAAAAGCTAGTTCTGCTGCTAGTTAGGTGAAGTTGAGCAATATACACACCTCAGTAGGTACACATGTTATTACCTTTTAAACATAGCAATGTTGTAGAACACTCTACATCAGTTGCAAGAAAAAACTGTATAATGTATTGACAAAACATTTAATTTATCATGTCACGTGGAATGAGGTTTCATACTGTACAAATGACATGATAACTGAACATTTTTGCCAACAATATCTCATTTTTACCAAAGACGGTCAGTTTATGGTCCTTGGTTTTTTCTATTCAACTGATGTGCCATGTTCTACCACAAGCCGCTACTGACAGAAAGTGAATATTTCTTAAGTGCAAAAAATACCTCTGGGCCTGTTGCTGATCAATACCAAAAACTTTGTACAGGGACTTATTAAACCATATTTTTGTTGACCCTGTTAGTCCTTAAAGGTTGTGCCAGGTCCTGATTCTTATCAGTCCTGAGTGGTCATTAAAAGTGTAGAGATATTGTATAGGTCCTTACATATTGATGAGCCCCTCACTTTAGGTGGTACTACTAGGTGATAAGTGGAATGAAATGTATGCATTGTTCTACAGGAATTAGCAATAAATTTTTGGTCCTGTAGTGGATTGCAGGGTGCATGTAATGTAAACCTGAAAAATAATATACAAATGCTACTTTCTGATAATGGTAAGTTATTTGCTTTTTAAAAACCATAAAAGCTTAAGAAGATTTGCTAATAGAAATTGATAAGTAGAATAATGTAGTGATTAAGACAGCAAAAAGCCGGGCAATATAGTGTCCTGTAAATGAATTTTGTACACCTACTATGGGCAGCTGATCACCCCTCATAGGCTTAGGTATTCTAATGGGGAGTAAAATACTATTCACAAAATATTCTAGATGATATTCCAAATATTAACATGTTTTTTTAAGCAAATGCTGATGAATGACTGAAAAAATTTATTTGATTTTATTGATGATTGAGGGGTTCTGTAAACTATTTTCTGCAGAAGATACACCTAGGATATTTTTACATAAAATTGTATATTATTATTATCTTTCTACATTAAAGCGAGACATGGTTTAAAAAAAAAACGTTTTAAAATTAGTTTTTGTTTATATTTTACGAAAAAGTGAGGTTATGTCGTTGAGTATTTTGTGACATATTAAAAACCGTCTGACAGATTTCGCGAAGTGGACCATCCTGTTCTCTGTGTACAGTCCTTGGTCTACGAGTCGTTAAATACCGAGATGAATTCCAAGACGTGCGCAAGCATTGATCTGTCACTTCTGCCAACCAATCAACTGAGAGATATTTCAGTATGGTTTTATACAGCAAAACTTTAATAATTTCCAGTTCTTTTTGATGAAAATTCGTCGTTTTTGTGCTGTGAAAATGCCGGTGACGTGCAAGTTGTGTGACAAATTATTTAGTGCCCAATTTAATTTGAATAAACACTGTCAAAGTAAACATGGCATACAAAAACAAAGGTATTCCTATGCAGAAAGTGTTTTTATGTTTAGATGCCTAGAATGTAAATGCTCCTTCCCAAAAAACTTGGATCTGTGTGATCATTTGAAATACAAACACAATCAAGAAATACTTGAAGAAATATTGGAGTTGAGAGTCAATACACCCATGGCAAAACAAAATAAACGTGAAAGGCATAAGATCATATAGAAGAAATACTGCATATGCCTCAAAAAATATTAATCGCAGCACATAGATATTGTATATTTTTGAAATCAGAATGAAAAGACGAATCTTAAAATGCAAAAATATACAGGGTGTTCCCTCTCATAAAATCGACTTCATTGTCACACCCTGTACAGGGTGTCCCAAATTCGTTGTTTTTTTGTGGTGTCGGGTATTTCTAGGGGAGATAGAAAAAAAACTAACACCCCTTTGCGACGCGCAAATTTCAAGAGAAAGAAGGTGAAAACCACATTTAGATATAGCAAGCCGTTTTTAAGCTACGGAGTGTTTTTGTCTGCATTTTGGGAGGGGGTCTATAACTTTTTTGTTTATGAAAATTTTGTTTTTGTGTAAATAGCTTGCTTATAGATCTTTTCTTGAAGAATTGACAGATGTAAACGGTTTTTATTTATCTCTTTTGGTTTTTAAGATATTGCATAAAGTTGTTATTTTTCTTACAGAATAACTCTTTTTTATTCGATTTTTAAAATCAGCTTAAAATTTCCTTTAAAATGATGTATCACACTCAATATTTTATTTTTTTATTGTTTTCTTTATTTTTCTTTTTTAATCACCTCTTTATTACTTTTTTATTTTTATAATTTTATAATATTAAACCGAACCGAACCGAACCGAACCCATTAAGCAAACTAAAATATGTGGTAAAAATAAAAAAAATACAAAAATATAAAGAAATAAAAAAACTAAACGTGACAAATAAAATTTTATTTAACAGTTGAATTCCTCTTAAAAAAGTGTCTTAAGAATTTTTTCACAGAAATAAAAAATATTAATAAATAAACAAGTTATAGACCCCTTCCCAAAATGCAGACTTTTTAAAAACACGCCGTCGTTTACAAAGGGCTTGCTATATCAAAATGCGATTTTCACCTTTAAGCTTCTTTTGAAATTTGAGTGTCACAAAGGGGGATCAGTTTTTTTTAGCCCCTCTAGAAATACCCGAAACCCCCCAAAAACATCGAATTTGGGACACCGTGTACATGGTGACAGATAGAAAAAATTATGTTGGCTTTTAAAGTTGTCATAATTAACCAAAAAAATCTCAATTTATTTTCAATGATAAAGTTGCTGAGTGCTCCGGTTATAAAAAACCACCCGGTACCTACATAAAATCATACCTAAAAATTAGAATTGACCATTATTTTATACCTTGAATTTTTTATTATACGTTCAGCTCTTCGATCTCGCGCCAATGACGGTATTCGCGCCAATGACGGTATTCGCGCCAATAATTTAAATTAGACATTTTGACGTTAATTTTGGCGCATGCTCCTTTGATGGAGTTCATCTCGGTATTTAACGACTCGTGTTTGTCGTCCCGGTGGATAGAATAGACCGGTGTTCATATATATATATATATATATATATATATATATATATATATATATATATATATATATATATATATGTAGAATTTCACGTAACTGGTAGTCCAGCTGATTTTTGTAAACAAAAGTTAGATCTGATATGAACAACGGAACAACTAATATTTTTTGAATTTTTTGAAAACCAAGGCAATTTTCGTACTGTTTTCTAGTACATCCTTATAAAATGTAATTTTCTATTGTCGTTATTTTTTTTAGCCCGCTTTATTTTTCATTGCACAAAACTTAAACTACAAGTCAAACTGAATGTGATCGTTTAGTATCAAATGTGAACCGAGGACTATTGGGTAGTAAACAAACATGTAAGTCAGCGGATGATTTTTGAAGCTGAAACGAACACATTATTTTCTTCGAATTTTAATTTTTGTGTAAAGAGAAATGAAGCGGGCAAAAAAAAATAACGACTGGTATGTCTGAAAAATATTATTTTATAAGAATATACAAAAAAATTGTAGGAAAATTGCCTTAGTTTTCAAGAAATTCAAAAAACATTAGTTGTTCATATCATATCTAACTTTTGTTTATGAAAATCAGCTGGACCACAAGTGATGTGAAAATTCGACATATATTTAAAAGATCCGAACACCGGTCTATTCTATTCACCGTGGTTCGTCGTACCGATCAAAAGGTGGCAGAGAAGAAGGTCGATTGTGGCGACACCTTCTAGAATTTACTGGGAATAAAGATGACTAGCGTATTCCATTGGCAAAATGTGTGATATCAATGTAATATGTGCACTAGTAAAACCGATCACACACAAAAATGCATAGCGCATAGCATGGCGCATAGAAGTTCAACCTTATGGACTTAACTTACGCAAATCCAATATGGCCGCTGCTATTCGATCGCTGATTGGCTTTGCACCACTATGTGCCATGCTATGCGCTTTAAGCCCATCACACACAAAAATGCATAAGCGCATAGCATGGCACATAGTGGTGCAAAGCCAATCAGCGATCGAATATCAGCGGCCATATTGGATTTGCGTAAGAAAAGTCCGTAAGGTTGAACTTTTTACGGAGATCTCTTATGCGTAGCCAATAGAATCACGGCTTCGTATCACGTGGTCACATGTCATGTGGAAAACAACTAAAAAAATAATAACCTCAATTTTTTTTTAATTTCCTTTTTGTTTAGAAATAATCTCAGAAATTCCTTTTCCCTTGGTGTTCTGTGCTTAGAAAAAATGGAAGATCATAATAATATGTCGTCGTTTTACTTCTTGCCGCTCACTTCTATTTCCCTCTTTTTCTAATAGAAGGAGATAAAGATACAATTTATATTTCTGTCTTTTTTTATTAGAGAAAGTGGGAAATTGAAGTGAGCGCCTAGAAGTGACACTGTGGATCAGGCGTAAAAGTTTTTATTTCCCTCTTTATTGATAGAGAAGGAGAGAAATAGTCCTGTGCGCCATACGGAAGCCCTTTTGTGTGTGATGGGATTTCCTGCTATGCTTATGCACCATGCTACGGATTACGTAAATGTGTGTGTGAAGGCCTTTAAAGCCGATCACACACAAAAATGCATAGCGCATAGCATGGCGCATAGAAGTTCAACCTTATGGACTTTTCTTATGCAAAACCAATATGGCCGCTGATATTCGATCGTTGTTTGGTTGAAAGCCCCATGCCACGCGTTATGCACCATGCTACGGAGATGTGTGTGAAGCACGGTGGATAGAATAGACCGGTGTTCGGATCTTATATATATATATATATATATGTCGAATTTTTCACGTCACTGGTGGTCCAGCTGATTTTTGTAAAAAAAAAGTTAGATCTGTTATGAACAACGGAACAACTAATATTTTTTGAATTTTATGTATACTAAGGCCATTTTTCTACTGTTTTCTAATACATCCTTATAAAATATAATTTTCTAGACTTATTGTCGTTATTTCAGTGGCGCACCCAGGAATGTGTCTTGGGGGGGGGTCCGACAGCTAACAAGGCGCCTGTCACAAATCGTGCGCCCAAAAAAAAAAAAAGGTCATCATGTCTTTAGCGGGGACGCAACGAACTACGCCGCTGCTTGGGGGGGCCCGAAGCCTCATAATGTCAAATTTTAAGCTTTTTTTGGGGTTTTATCATCAAATATGTAGAAAATATGTAAAAAAATCAAAGGCCTGGGTGCGCCCATAGTTATTTTTTTTTTTGCCCGCTTTATTTTTTAGTACACAACACAAACTACAAATCAAACTGAATGTGATCGTTTAATATCAAAGGTGAACCGAGGACTATTGGGTAGTAAACAAAGAGGTATGTCAGCGGATAATTTTTGAAGCTGAAACGAACGCATTCATTTCTTCGAATTTTAGTTTTTGTGTAAAGAGAAATGAAGCGGGCTAAAAAAAATAACGACTGGTATGTCTCAAAAATATTATTTTGTTAGAATGTACTAAAAACTAGTACGAAAATTGCCTTAGTTTTCAAATAAATGAAAAAATATTAGTTGTTCATATCATATCTAACTTTCGTTTCTAAAAATCAGCTGGGCCACCAGTGACGTGAAATTCGACATATATTTATAAGATCCGAACACCGGTATATTCTATCCACCGTGTGTGTGAAGGCCTTAAATAATCTGATTTTAAGGCGACAAATTCGATTCAGACAATTTTTTACGCAAAAGACAACAAGGCAAAATATTTAAATATCAGTCAATAGGTGGCACTGGTACATATTAGAGTCCTAGGGACACCTATTCGGTTTCTAAATTGTGGGCCTTACTAAAATTTTAGGGATGACAAAAAAAACAACACATTTTGAGTTTGACACTGATGTTAATTTTTGCATAAAACACAAGTGGGCGGCTAGTTTTCCAATAGCAACAGAAAAAATAAAAGAATAGAGTAAATAACAAAGCCTATTTTTTTGTCAAAAACCAGGAGATGACATTTCATCTTAGAAATAAAAATAGAAAACAAGTGTTTATTTACTGTGATAGAAAATACCGATAATCCCGAAGAAGACTTAGCCACAATAGGATGGAACACATAAGGTTACTATGAGCCTGCCTCCAAATACATCCAGAGCTTAGAGTAATAATATTACTCTGAGATCCAGAGCAAAATATATTTTCCTCCTTCCGATATCATTGATCCAGAATATGAAAACGAAAATCTCATGATCTACAGATGCTGCACAGGATAAGAAGTAAAGTTTTCGGCAATCAGTGTAAATTATATATCATAAATGAGTTGTTTTTATTGTAATACTTTATTTTTGTTTCCACAACCTCGAAGAAAAAATATTTTACCTACATACTTAACGAATGTGTGTGCGTCTTCCGCACTGGTTAGGTAAATTACTATTTCCTGCGACCACATATGAAAATGTTGGATTTTACACGATTTGCATCCTCAGAAAACATTAAATTTCATCCGTGTGCAGAAATTTTTTCCCACATGTGTGTCAAGTACTTTCAGTAGTTCGGCACATGTATGGACAAGGCCGACAAAAAAAGTGTTTAACTGTCACAATACTTTTTCGCACATGTGTACAAACTACTTTCCCACACGTGCGGAAAAGCAGTTTCATTTGATTTACGCAAAAATAAACACCAATTTTTACAAAAATTAGTATAGTTCAACAGTGTTCGTAGGAAAAATAGCATCCATAACTCGACAGAAAGTAACTTTCTCACGCTCGTGTGAAATGTGTCGCTTTCTTCTCTTGTTATGTAATAAATAAATAAATAAATAAATGAAAAGGGCTTTATTTTCAACTCAGCGAAGTTAAGCACAAGCTTCTGTTAACTGAGCAATATACTAATTATCAAAAACTATCTTATAAATCGGTTCGTAATCCCGTGATTTTGTTTGTTACGCTATGGCCAGCCCTTAAAAAAACGTTTTGTAAATAGAAAAAATTGTATGTCTTTAAATACATACTTCTAATCATTTAACTTATATTAACTTATATTAAACGACATTTTATTTTTTTTAAATATCTGAAAATGTGAAAATCCGGGTCACGTGATCTTAGTTAAATTTTCTCAATCGAATTGACTTGCACCCGGTATATGGGGGTGGCGCTTCAGTCAGGAGGTTGATGGCTCTTGAGCACACTTTTGTAAATCATAATAAATCTCTTCTATAAAAAACTAGTTGAAAAAATATTTGAAACAATATTTCTGTTCATATGCAAGATTTTTTAAAAATCTTCAAACGTATCTTGTTAGATTTGTGATTTTCTTTTATACATTTCCAAAAAATACAAAAATCGTAACAATTTTGCTACAGTTTTCTATAACACAACTAGGCTACTGAAATGCCAAACATTGTTTTGAAATATTTGTTGTGTTTTAGCCATAACTTTTTTTTTATTTTTTGAATAAAATGATTTCGCGAAAAACTGCTAAGATTGTTAAAAATGCTTTAAAAAACTACCCCTCAAAATTTCGACGCGTTCCGCTTTCTCGTTTTCTATTTCTATTAAAACAAAGATTTGGTAAAAAAACGCGATATCAGTGTGGTCAAAGTTTTCGTCAGTTTTCGGACGAAGTTTGCCCCCTTAATCTTTGAATATCCTGAATCGGATTGAAGTGATACTCAGATTAATCATCCTATTCCAAATTGTTATGAAACGTAGTGCAGCGATATACATGTCCGATTCCGATTCCAAAAAATCGATCTCTGAGTCGGAAGAATAAATTCGAATTCGTCTTTGAGCTTGAGGCACAACAATCCGCCCTCGACGGTTAATTTTACTAGTAAAAATCCTATGTGAAAATTGAATTGTAGCAAAATTAATTTGCAGTGAAAGGCTATTCTCTTAGGTCGGGACAGGTAAAAATTTAACACGGAATAGATTGTTAGGAAAAGTTTTTCATTTTAATATAATATGATAAAAAATAATATAAAGAATTAATAAATATTATTGTATGTTTTTCACCTAATACTCGGGTTTATATTTTAAAATATATGGCTTGTTCTCTACTGCGCTGTTTTAACCGTTAAAATAAATAAGGTTTTTTTTAAATTAAAATAATCTCTATATTACAATGAGTTTTGTGGTAATAAAAGAAATATAAATTTAACATTCTTTAACTTTATGTGGATATTATGTCCGAATTTAAATTCTTTTTGAATTGCAGTTCTGTATTCGTATAGAACTATTTAAAAAAACTCTCCAAGATGACTAGGTAAAAATTAGTTCGAATCCGTGATCAATATTGACCTATTGCAATAGTGCCAGGCACAAATTGTGCCGGGCACTATATTGACAGTTTCGCATTACAAACTGACAGTTGATCTTTCAAAATTGACATACCAAAGTCGAATTTATAAATCCCGTCGTTTATTTTCCATTAATAGTGGCGTCACTATTAAATCCGGCTCGTATAATACACAAAGGCCTAATTTTGAAAGGACACAGCTATTCTTATAATGAGAAACTGTCAATATAGTGCGCGGCACAATTTGTGCCTGGCACTATTGCAATAGGTCCCTAATAAATTATATCATATTGGTATTCAATGATAGTACACAGACCACAAAAGTCGGAATGTCCCGATTTTGTCCACTCAGGATAGTTGGTCACTTTACGATAGCCAATACCAATAGATGGCGCTTATATGTCAAAAATCAAAGAGACACTCATTTTACAAATATTCTGGATTTTATCGAGAGTGACCCAAATTTTGTATGTGTTTATAAAAAGTTACAATTTGACATTTAGATGCGGCCGAAGTTTAGATAAAAAAGTTATTTTTTAATTCTTTTTTGACAGAACTAGTGTTGCCATCTTGTATGTCAATTTATACTAAATAAGGGTCGTTGATTTAAAAAATTAAAAACAACGGAAAAAGGTAAAGAAAAAGCATTTTTGTTTTTTCTTCGGAGGTTAACGAAAAAACCAGAAAAAAACAAGATATTTCATGAAAAAAAACACAGATTTTTGAAAAATTTGATATTTCATAACTATCTCCGTTAATATCGATCTGACAGTAACGTTTGAATCATCAGAAGCTAATTTCAAAAATGATATATATGTCAAACACTTGCCTAATTTTTGACATATAGTATATAACCTTTCTTAGCCCGCGCAGAAATATCTAGAGAAGGTGTTATTTTCGACCAAAATAAATTTTTTGAGATGACGCCGAAAAGGTTTTATTATGTATTTTGACATAAGCAATATCGTCCTGACTTCTGTCTGTGTGTAGGTGTGTGTGTGTGTACTATGTCTGTCCGTAACATGATAGCTCCTAAACCGCTTAATCGATTTTTTTTAAATTAATTTTTAGCTTAAATAGTGTTTGGTACTCTAACGAGCTGATTAGATTTTGGTCAATATCCATTAATGCTAATAACGTTTTCTAGACAACTAATTCTTTTTACATTACAAAGCAAACTTTTTACCAGACCATCGCATTAATATGCGGTTTTCGGAGTATAGTAAACTACATTTTGGTTCGGTTAATAATTTGTGTTATAACCAAAAACTTCGTAGGATCTTCATTTGCTGGGATATTTACCAAAAACTGTTTTGAAGGCTGATATATTATGGTTTCACTTGAAGTGCCTAGATCAAGGCCAACACAAAAATAGAGGCCACGACCCTGAAAAAATCAGCTGTTCTCCCGGGGCTGAATTTTACATTGGGTCTTATGGGAGGTCAGACGTTTTTTTATGATATTTTCAAAATGGCACTACAGATTTCCGCAAAATTTCAGTGAAATATTCTCAGACACCATCCCGATATTCCACCAAAGGTTTGTAAGGAAGCAACATGATTAAAAGGTTAACATCTTCAAGATTTAGCATTCCTTATTTTCAATTCAAATTACCCGCCATGTACCACATGCCAACTGTTATATTTGACATGTATTTGACTTTGTCATATGTGATTGTCACATTCGCTTCTACTTTAAACTTAATTTTTTTGTGAGCTAATGAAGCGGCTATGAAAAATTAAGGCTTACTATACATTTAAAAAAAATTGTTCTGCCAGAATAAAGTAAAAACAATCTCAAAAACGGCTTTATTAAAAAAAAATCAAATATCCATGAACCGTCATTCCAACTTCAATATTTTAAAGACAATCAGCTGTGTCGTAACGTGACCATCAAAAAAAAATCAGCCCCGGATATGACGTCAACAAAGTGGAGGATCGTTGCCCGTCCATTTTGATAGCCCTGCCTAGATATGAAGGTATCCGACACGGTGGATAGAATAGACCGGTGTTCGGATCTTATATATATATATGTCGAATTTTTCACGTCACTGGTTGTAAAGCTGATTTTTGTAAACAAAAGTTAGATATGATATTCGTGCAGTTTTTGAGATGTTTGGCTTAAATTTAAAACGTAACTACAAATAGATGGCTAATAATGCGGATGCCTTAGTGGTATATCTTTGAGCCAAAGTGTTAAGCCTAAATCTGAGGGCACGGCAGTGCCTCGCCAAGTTCGCGCGCCGTACCATCTTTTCTTGAAACATTTCAGCCGATATTTGACCTATCTAAAACTCTACTTCGGAATGAGCTACAAATCTCAAACTTTGCACAGTCGTAGATCTTCATTGAGTTAACAACCGGTCCAAGTTTCATTGAATTCCATAGAGTAGTAAAGTAGTTACGAAATTTCAAAAAACGTCGAAATTCACTCACTCACTCATATAGTATAGTTCATTAAAATTCTACTGTACTTCCAGACATGCTACAAAGCTGAAATTTGGCAGACTGATAGAAATTATGACCAAACCCCTGGAAAAAATCAAAAAACCCCAAAATTCTAATTTACTCCCCTCGCCTATACATGTAAAATTATGTAAAATAAATGCTAGAGAGCTGAGCTTTGGCAGGCTGATAGGAACTATGATAAAACTATAAATTTAAAAATACCAAAATTATAATTTACCTCCTTCCCCTATGAATGTAATGTTATGTAAAAGTAACATTGCCCACTTCCAGACACGCTAGAGAGCTGAGGTTGGGAAGGCCGATAGTAACTATGATAAAACTATAGAAAAAAATTAAAACACCCCAAAATTCTAATTTACTTCCCTCCCCTATAAACGTAAACTTATGTAAAATTAACACTGCCCACTTCCAGAAACGCTAGAGAGCTGAGCTGTAAGACTGAAAAACACTGTGATAAAACTATAGGTAAAAATTTAAGAACACCAACATTTTAATTTACTTCCCTCTACTATAAATGTAAATTTATATAAAAGTAACATTGCCCACATTTAGAAACGCTAGAGAGCTGACGTTTGGAAGGCTGATAGAAACTATGATAAAACCATGGGAAAAAATTTAAAAACCCCAAAATTATCATTTAGTCTCCCCTATAAATGTAAATTTATGTAAAAGTAACATTACCCACTTCCAGAAACGTTAGAGAGCTGAGCATTGGCAGACTGATAGGAACGATGATAAAACTATAGAAAAAAATTTAAAAACACCAAAGATTTAATCTACTTCCCTCCCCTATGCGTGTAAAGTTATGTAAAAGTAACATTGTCCACTTTCAGAAACGCTAGAGAGCTAAGCTTTGGAAGGCTAATAAGAACTATCATAAAACCATGGGAAAAAATTAAAAAATTTTAAGTAAGGCATTGCAAAAGTTTTGAACAATATTTCGCATATATTGTACTACTTTAAAGATTGAATATTATCCAATTTCTTTTAAAAAGAAGTAAAATCATAAAAAAAAAATGCCGTAAAAAGAATTGAGATAAAAGTAAAGCCAAGTTCTCCAATACAAACTTCAAAATGAAAGGTTCTTACTAGTTTGAAAATGTTTTTCTAAACCTGGCTATTACGGCTAAAATGACTCTTAGGCACAGTGCTAAATTGAACATAAAAAAGTTTGGCTGCAATAGCAAAGTTAAAAAAAAAACATTTCCAAACTAGTAAGAACCTTTCATTTTCAAGTTTTTATTGGAGAACTTTGCTTTACTTTTATCTCAATTCATTTTACGCATGCCATTTTCGCGTACTTGGCTTTTTTTACATGAAATGTTTTTGTTGTGATCATATTGTTGTAGTCTGCAGGGTTTTTTTATATGCTGGGTTGAGAAAAAAAATATGCCACTTTATACAAACTCAGTATGTAGGTACGTGGGCACAATAGATCCATTTGTGGTCGCAGTGCATGGAGGTCCAGTAGGTCCTGCCACCACTTTCGAATACATACATACAACTAGAAATACATCATTAAGCATGCCAAATATCAGAAAAAACTACAGGGTGATATTTTTTCAGGGGTTATGCCCCCTTTTATTCCCAGAACTTTTTTGCAGTAAGCCAATGGGACATTCAAAAATATCAAATGGATTCCTTGTTTTATTCAAAAATTTTTTGAATTTCTAACCGTTTTCGAGAAAAAAGACTTAAAGGAAAATTTGTAAGCTGCTAAATGATTAAAATTTAAAGTAGTCACTTCATTACATTATTTTAATTTTATGCGAGTTTACACATAATTTCTGAATAGCAATCCAAGATACAATTTTCTTTTTGTTATTTTTGTCAAAAACGGTTAGAGATATAAAAAATTGCAAAGATTAGAATGTTTCTGAATAAAACAGGGAATTAATTTTATATTTTTGAATCTGCCAGAGACTTACTGCAAAAAAGTTTTGGTTGATAAAGTGGGGCATGAAGCTTTTACAAAGTTTTTAGTACTAACATATATTATTAAGAAAAACTTGATCTACTATATTCCGAACATTGATGCGATGCTCTGTTAAGAAGTTAGTATATTTTCAATTTTTGAACTGTTAAAAAACTGTCATTAGCATTAATAGATTTTGTAAAGGGCCACTTATCCACGTCTCCCCTATAAAGAAACCTTTAAACCCATTATTCCACTATAAGCCTTTTAAGGTGCTTTTAAGCTAATAATAAAAAATTGAAAGCGTTTTTGGTCGTTTCCACAAAAGATCTCAATCGAAAACCTCCGGAACCATGTTAAATCATCGCTTTACAGCAAGGCATTAAAATTCCCTTTGATTGCCCCTCGTTTGATGTGTCCTATCCCAGGGATAATTATATTGGTATTTAGTCCTTTTTCTGCTACACCCGCCCTATACAACAGCAGGGTCCAGACATCTGACTAAAAAGTATCAACTCTGACACTTCGCTCTTGTACGGACAATTTGCTGGGCATGCTTAAACTACTTTTGACGTACAGTCTGTGATATCAATGTGGTAAATAACTTTTTATGCGACTGTCTTGTAAAAAGGGGTTTTGCGCACGGAGAACACGATCTGAAAATGGCATTTTGCGCACGCTGTGTGCAAAACGTTTTGCACACGCTTATGTCATTTTTGCGCACGCCTATGTCATTTCTGCATACGGGTCTCCCGTCATTGTGATTTTTGTTGTTGTCACCCATCAATATAAGTTGGCTTAGTTCCGTAGCAACCGTCACTGCTCGTATGTTTTGTTGATTAGATACGTCAAAAAATTGTTGAATTTTTAAAGTTTTGTTGTAAAAATGTCGGAAATACAAACAAGTTAAATTAAAATTTGATTTTTCTTTCTTTATTAGCAGTCGTATAAAAAATATTGTAAAAAACTCGTTTGAAAACCTCTTTGCACACTCCCTCGACTTGTAGCCAAACTGTCTCGATCGTGTGCAAAGAGTCGTTTTCAAACCTTGTTGTTTAAATAACTATTTTTTTTTTTGCCTTGTCACGACTCAGTCTTGTTTGAAGTCTTGTGAGCGTAGGACATTTGTGTATAGAAGATATATAGGGTGTTTCTGAGTTGTAATGCCAAAAGCCCAGGGTAGATTCCTCATATGAAAATATAAAAAAAAGTTTATATGTACATGTGCCCTAAAATCCCTCGTTTAATTAATAAAGGGTATTAATACTTAAGAAAAACCTTTTTTTGAATGTCTGCTGTGTATTTTTTTTGTCCGTAACACGATAGCTCCTAAACCGCTGAACCGATTTTCATAAAATTTTCAGGAAAAGTAGTGTTCGACACTCTAACGAACTGATTAAATTTTGATCAAAATCCATTAATGCTAATGACAGGTTTTTGTCAATTAAAATTTTTTAAAAATGCCAACTGCTTAACGGAGCATGCATCGCATCAGTATGTGGTTTTCACAATATACTAGACTACATTTGGCTCAATAATTTGTGTTATAATAACCAAAACCTTCGTAGGAGCTTTAGTTTCTGAGATATTAAAAAAAAACTGTTTTCAAGGCTGATTATCATAGCTTTACTTGAATTGTGCTAATAGGCTAGCTAGGAAGGTATCAGATCTGTCATAGATCCATTTATTTGTATTTAAGTAAATCTACGCCCATCTGCATATGGGGGTTCGGTTTGATTTGGTTTGGTTTGGCTTAGTTAAGTTTGGTTAGGTTTACTTCGGATTAGATCGTTGGTTAGAGCCTTAGATTAAGAATTTTACTCTAAGGTTAGAGCCAAGGAGCTATCATTTAGCTTAGCTTAGGTTTGTTTTGGTTCAGTTTGGTTTGGATTGATTGGGTTAGGTTTGTTTTGCTTCGGATTAGATGGATGGTTAGAGCAAGGGAAATATCAAATCACTTATGCAAAATAACGCAAGTCAGCGTATGTAGGGAGGTAGGTATGCCTTTGTAATTGATAACAAATTATTTTAATAATGTTCTTCCCCTACTTCTAAAAAAAAAGTTATACTCGTAAGGCTCATGATTTTGCCGCCATTTGGGATTTTAACTAATTCTTTTTGTGGCCCTTAACTTAGAAATTGCTTACTCTTATGAAAATTTATCATAACATCAGTGGCGGCGCGTGATAAAAAGCTTTGGGGATGCACACCAAAAAATAAAAATAAAAATTGCGACGCAGGCGAAAATCTTTTTTCAGTGCCACGCTAACTTTTTGGGCCTTCGAGTGGGCCGTCATATCATATAATTTAGAGCAAATAATTAAAAAACGAGATCTTTAGTTAGATATTAGTTACCTACCTATTATTATTGTTTTTATAAATAAATAATAAATTATCACACCTAGTTTATTTTCTCCTCTAATGGCAAAGATGAAAATTTATTTAAATATTGCACGCTAATGCTATCAGAATTAGAAACTTCCGCCATTGTCAAAATTCCCCAGATTAATATATGTACATTTTCGTAATAAAAAAAAATTGTGCATGCTTAAGACCACACGGCAGAAGTGTAAACTTCAACAAGGCGAAATTAATAATACTGGCCCATAACATATTCTGCAAAGCGGACCGAACCGAACTCTTCAGTGTACTGGCGTTCATCTGCATCATCATATCGCTCGCGGAATGTTTCTCACAGTTAGTCGTCTCGAGCCGATTTCACCCGAATGAGCGTTACATAGCCGAGCCTGACGGCTTTTCACTTCAAAAACTACAAACATGTAAAACATCAATATTTTTATTTTTTGCACACTTAGTACTTAAAATTTTAACTCCCCTTAGTGTTATATATAATATAATGATTACTTAGTACCGAATACAAAATATCTGATACTCGAATAGGAAGTATCAGTATCTATTCGATACTTGCAAAAGGAATCGTTGCACACACAGCTACTAAGTGCACGAATTAAAAGTGCCGCTAATCTGCTCTAACATGCAACGCGAACCTAGGAGGCATGGGTCATCACGGGGGTGCGGGCGGCCTTGAGGCTGGTCTTGGGTTTACGCGCCGTGCAGAAGGAAGGTTCAGATTCTATGTACTGTAAAATTCTATTGGGACATGTCGTCCTCTTTTTCTATATTTCGTAATTAGCATGCGACATAACATCTAGGGTGCATAGAATTTCGTTCCAGTAAATAAAAGCGTTGTTCGCATATACGTAGTCTTCCGTATATGGAGAGTTTGAACACGAATACAAACACATACATCAGGTATTAATTCCTAGCGTATATTTCAGTCTTTAGTGAATTTCTTTTGGGATAATTATGAATTAAATTAAGGAATGATCAAAGTTTAATATTTTTTTAAGTAAAATTTGGGAGTGCACGTGCACATGTGCACTTATGGAGAAACCGCCAATGTATAACATAAATCAAAGGATAATTAATAACCTATGAAACGAGATATCACTAAGTTGTCTGGATGGTACCCTTCCTGTGTTAGCAGTACACCCGTCCCTATGTATTTCCATAGTCTATGCAAAATTACCGATATTATTAAGTTTTATGTAATTTTCTCAAAAGGTAAGCATTTTTCAGAAAATCTGTAATCAAATTTATTGTTGAAAATTAAATTATCTTTTTAACAATGCCTTACTTAAGTAGATGGATTCTACGGTTAGCACTTAATTGATATCCCTAAATTGAGGTTATTTTTCATGTTTTTTTTTTATTTTTCAAGAAAACTAATTATTTTAGGGAAAAATGTTATAACACATTTTTCAGAAAAAATAAATGGATCCATGACGGATCTGATACCTTCCTAGCCCATTAGCACACTCCAAGTAAACTCAATGCTATATGAAACTTAAAAACAGGTTTTGTGAATATCTCTGAAACGAAAGCTCCTACCAAGGTTTTGGTTTCAACACGAATTTTTTAAACAAATGTGCGCTACAATATTCCGAAAACCGCATATTGATGCGGCGCCGGCGCTCCGTTAAAAAGTTAGCATTTTTTCTACTTTTTAACTGTCAAAAAACTGTCATTAGCATTGATTAGTTTCGACCAAAATCTAATCAGGTTGTTATAGTATTGAATACTATTTTACCTAAACATTTCATAAAAATCGGATGGCCGGTTTAGGAGCTATCGTGTTACGGACAGAGTTACACACACACCGACAGACATCACGACGATACTGCTAGGATAGGTCAAAATATACCCAAATAACACATTTTCGGCGTTACCTGAAAAAAAAAATTCGTCGAAAACAATACCTTCTCTAGCCATTGCTGTGCGGGCTAGGAAGGTAAAATTGGGTCAAAATCCAAAATGGCGGCAAAATGATTAGTCTTCCCAAGTAACATTATTACCACTCAAGGTTTTACTAATTTGGTTCCGAGGTTCCGAGGGTGCTGGTATGGCTTTTAGGATCAATTTGGCTACATAAAGATAATTTATATTGCCAATTACCTAAAGAGGTGTTATACAACCAAAAAGTAATTTATAATTGGAATATAATAAAACTGATATTCCTTCTGTTCCTTCCTCCAGATACTTTTGGTTCTATTGATATCTGATTTATAAGGATGGTCCTATAAAATCCTTTTATAAAGTTTTTAAAAAGCAATAAATCTAAACTTTATTCATTTAGTTTTTTTTATTACGTTAGGTCATAACAAAAGTGTTTTATAATAAGGCTAAAAGGTTACCTTATATCCTTTTGTTTTTATAGTTACCAGTAGTTTAATAGTAAATATGATCATATAGGCGGCCATATAGAACCTAGTTTCCTTAAGGTTTGTAAGAGTGGTAAATATAAACTTTAGACTTTTGGTATTTGTTATTACTTTTAGGCATTTTAAATAGGTTATGAAGGAAGGCTTGAAGGTAAACCAAATTCTTTTGTTTTTATAGTTACCCATAGTTGCATATTGAATATTATTTAAATAGGCGGCCATATAAAACCTCGTTTTCTTAAGGATTCTAACAGAAGTAAGTAAATATTTTTGGGTTTTATTTTTTTTATTAGCTACTTCTGGTAAAAATAATAGTGCCTAGGCACAGATTGGTACCTACCTAATGCTAGATTAATTATTTAAAGCACAATAATTAATAATTGTTGAGTTTCCGTCCTCCTGAGTAGAACACCCAGGCCTAGATAAGGCCTGTTTAGATGGCGAATATAAGAGGTTGCCTTTCATCCAACCTGCAGGCACAATGGATATCATTGCACTGGCCTTCTCGATTGTTTACACGATAAAAAACATTTAAAAGTGTTGAATTAAACGCTTTTAACACAACACTTTAAAAACAAAACAAATACAAAAAATTTAAGTGAGGTTATGTTAACTTTCTTCTTTTTTATTGGTTTCATAAAGGTACCTAAAAAATCCTTGTTGCGATACAGTAACCAATAAAACCAAGTGACCGATATAAAACAACTATGGCGTATATACAATTACCTTAAAAATATTAGAAGATAAAATATTTATTTAGTCGTTTTAGCAGTGTTTTTTAACATTAATTTTACTTTAATTTTGATTTATGTAAACCAAACAGACTTTTTTAATGGTGAATGGTGTAAATATAATTTTTGTTTTATTTTAAATATTTGTTATTTTTCTATCAAAAAATGATTAAAAAGCATTTTTGAGCTGGCTCGCTTGTTTTGAGAGCTTTTCAGATACGATTTTATCAGTAAAATAAGTCTGGCAGGTAATTTGATGATCAACAAAACGACAAACTCCTCATAAAAAATATATATTTTTATTATGTGCTAAAGCTTTTATAGGAAAAATTCTTTACTCTAAAGGTATTATGGTATTCAACAGAATCGCCAGGATACTAAATTACCAAATCTAGTTTTATAATAGGAAAGAGAACGTTTCTGAGTTGCTTTTAGAACCTGGCAAAATACCTTTAGGCTTTAAAGGGGTCTATACTGGTGGAGCCGCTAGAGGACGAAGCTGGAAGTTATTTCTTATGGTTTTATAGTGACTTTAATACATAGGTTGCCACCACCAAGTGAAGAGTCCCATTTAGGAGATTTAAGGGGTATGTAAGGGTAATGAGAACGTGCTAGCGACCAAACATTGGAACTAATGGTTTTAAGGAAAGGCGCTGGCAACCTCTTAGCTTCTGCTATAAATAAAGAAATGTTACTTGGGTTAAAACTTAAAAACCATTCATCTAATGATAGAACTTTTAAATGCGGTTTTAAAGGAAACAACTTTTGTAAAAAACTTATTTCTCTAAAATGTACAGGAACAAAATAAAAAAAAAAGATTTGCAAGCTAAAATTCTATAATGATTTTACTAAGTCTAAATTTCACCTTTTTCTCTAATTAATTCGACATTTGGATGACGAACGTCCAATATTGGAGCTGCTTTTAAAAAAAAGATAAATCCGAATTTTAATTATTTTAATTGTTCAATTATTTGGACATATGGTAAATCAAAAAGAATGAAAAACTATGTCAAGCCTATTTTTCATTCAACGAGTGAAACGACAGCGAACCAAGGAAACTAAGTCCATGGCGGGACGAAAACGTCCACCAGTCTATAAGGAAGAAAGACATTTTGTCAGAGTTTAACCAGGCCATGCTATCATCGTCTCCACGACGCGGCGTCGCGTCGGTTCGGAACCGAAAACAATGAGTTAACAAAGTCAAAGGCAACTTCAAAGGGGCAAAGTCAACCACCGTTGTTTTGACATATGTCAAAATATTTAACAGCTGTTTTTAGACAATATGTGCCAACATACACATGCGGTACCTATATCAATTTAAGGGGTTTTCAACGTTAAGAAATTCGAATTTCTTATCTTTGACCAATTATTGTCTAGTCTGTCAGAGTAGACGCCGTTTTTATGGTTAGATCAAGTCTACTGGTTCGGATTTTTCAACCTTAAAGAATTTATACATTTCAATGAAATTTTATATAATTTAGAAAAGGTGTGCTAGAGGGTGGAATTATTACGAGGCATATCAGATGCAATGACTCTATGCCCAGTCCCGAAACTAGCGGTAATTGGGATTTGCCAGCGCCCCTGGAATTTCCGATTTTCTAAATTTCACAGAAGAAGATAAGACTTAGAGATGCATTTTAGGTGAAAAAATCCTAAAACTTGGAAAAAAATAGGTGCAAGCTGGATTTTTGTATAACTATTAGTTAGCATCTGGGACACATCCCCGCATATTCTTCGCCAAAATCCCCCTTGAGCTTCGCTAGATATAACGCCCCAAAGGTCCTAAAAATCAGTTTTATACGAGAGAAAAAATACGCAAAATCATTCGATCTATAATATAAAACTAAGAAAAAAACCTAACGTGACATTAGCAAATATACAGTGAATATCAGCTATAACGACATTGAACGCACCGCTAAATTTCGGGCGTTATAACCGAGCGTCGTTATAGAGAAAAAAGGTAACAAAATGGGTTATGCTTAGAACTCGGTCGCCACCTTAATATGTCGTCGCTATAACCGATGTGTCGTAATATGCGAAATCATTATAAGCGATATTCACTGTAATTTAAAAAATGTTTTTTTTAATTAAATTTTTTTCCTACCCTGTAGTTAATTTGTTTTGAAATGTTAATAATTTATAATATTAAGCTTGATTTAATTTTTGTTTGTTTAAAGTTACTTATTTACTTATTTTTTATTGCTTCAAAATTTTTTTTTTACAAATTTTTATAACAAGAAGTTGTGCTTAAATACAAGTTTTTATCCCTAGTAAAAATAATATATATACAGTGCGGACATAAAAATCCCCCCCTGTTAACTTTTGAACGAAATTAGATATTAACTTCAAACAAAAAGCATGTTAAATGGTATCAACTTTACTACTCTCTGACGTATTGCTTTGAACCGTGGTGTGAGCGTAAGACCATAAGGTCACTAACAACTTTAAAATTTTAAATAAGAAGGGGGGTCGCGTGATACACTGTTTAAGAGGTATTTTATTTCTCTAATCAAAAAAATAAAAAGTTATAAAATCGGTTCAATACTTACAGAGTTATCTGTGTTTATGCTTGGTCAATTTACCTTTGTAGTAAAATGTAGAGAATTTATTGTTGGTTAAACGAAGTTGCGAAAGTAATCGAATGAGGTCGAGTGGTAGTCTAGCATTAAGATGGCTGGCAGGTTTTTGCGATATGGTAAAATAAGAATAAAAAACTATGTAGGCAGATTGATTTGCAATTTGAATGTCAGATTTATAGCATTTGTCGTAGAAGGCTGTTAGTAAACGATTTTTGTGTAATCTAAGGTTTCCTAAAGTCAGGTCATTTCAAATATGTTCAAAGTCAATGTCAGCCAAAAATTCTCAGATCTGTAAAATCCAGTTATAAGTTGACTTGATGTCTTGCAAGTCAAGCTGTCTTTTGAGGCAAATGTAAGGCAGGCGCGAGCGGCCCAGCGAAAGTAATTTTATAAGAAAGTTAATACAAAATTTAAAAACAAGGTACATAAGATGAACCGACCCCGTCTCCAACCTCACAAGAGCAAAAGGGGTAGTTTTTGGCAGGTATAGGGTCCTTTTCATAAAGGAGGTTTGAACTTGTTCCAATATATCTGTATACCTTGGGCCCCATACCGCCACACCCTAGTCGAATTTCCAGAAAAGCTGGCCATAATAGAAATTTTCGTTTGCGGAATTTTTAATCAAATTTATGACAAAATTATTTATAATACTCCAGTACTCTACTTGCCCTTAAACAAAGCAATTAATATCTTTTCATTTGTTCGCAGCGTCCTGTCAAACTTAGGTTATGCTTTCTTATTAGTGTTATTAAGATTTGTATTCCTCTGGCAGTTTTAAAAATCTACTGACGTTTTTACTTAGTTATGAATACCAATACCTAAGGTATTTAGTAACTAATATTTAAAATATTTTTATTTTTCTGCTTATTGCCTAGCGCTGGTGAATTAAAATGTAAAGGGTTGACATGTTAGTCAAATCAAATTTACAAATTCGTAAAATAATAACATTTTTGTTAATGATTTTACCATAGTCCTGAGTACAGGTATACTCTAAAATATTCAGTACGATTCTGAAAAAATATATCAACAAAAAACTTGCACGAATTTGCACCATTTTTTAATTTTAATTTTTGAAATTTTGGAGATTTTTAAAACTGTTTAAGGATTTCGCACATTATTTTTACTGTATATTTTTTAAAATGCCTATTTTATATTTGTATAAATTAATCTTATTTGATTAAAAGCTTTTTTTTTCCTTTTTTTACCAAAATAGTCCAGCAGAATATGTGATTTTTAATTCTAATGATTGAAATGACGGTGATATTTAATTTTAATGATTAAGTAAAAGTAAATTAATATTTTACTTATTATTAATAAATAAACGTTTTCTAGATACAAAAAAAAGTGACTCCTATTTTTTTTTCTATATTTTTGATCAAAGTTACTTATTTAACCTATTAAGAAAACCTCAAAAATGCTAATGTTTTTTAATATTTTGTCCAAATTTGTATTTTTTTAAAACAGCTAATTTTCAAAAAAAGAGCAAACCTTCAGTTTAAACTTCTTTAAAAATTTAAATATTAATCCATAAATATTTTTTACCTTTCTCTGGGAAAGTAACATATAGGTTCGGTTCGGTTTGGTTCGGTTCGGTGAGGGCTCCAAATTATGTAGATTTTTTTTAAGGAGTATGAATAAGATATATTTTTTGTGTGTTAGTAACGCCGTTTTCTAAAAAAATAATATTTTTCGTGTCAAGAAATGCGATAGCTGTCCCCAGCGAGGATCTAAGGAAAAATATATTTTAGGTAAATTCGCAAATCCCGACTTAATTACAAAAAAGTCCCGTAATAGTCATAGCGGTATCAGTTTCTGATATAAATTCGGATTCATTCTTAAGGGGCATATTACTAGTTTTTTGTTAAAATATAACAACTATATTTATTAATCCTAACTTCAAACAAAATTTGATTTATTTTCATATTAGGAAAAAAAATAAATCCATAAGAAATAAATTAGAAGAATGTAGCTATATTTAATTTTGATCACCCTGTATCATTTAAAGTTTTTATTATTTAAATATTTCATACAAATATTGAGAAATTTATTATTGTGTTTTAAAACGGTTTAAGAACTTACAGATAATTTTTAATGTCGTTTTTATCGTTAGGAATAATTGCTACATCCTGTGTATAATAACAATGATTCAAAAATTCAACAGAGAGACATATTTATCTAAAACACGATATTTTAAACGTGTTTTAACCTACAACCTTATTATGGCCAGCTTTTCTAGAAATTCGACCAGTGTGCGCCACTGTGCCAGAAAACGTGCTAAGAAAAAGAAATGATGAGCTAAAAAAAAGTTAAACAACTTTAAGTATGGGTTACGCCAATGGTTAACTGCTATTGATAGCATAAATAGTGTTTCACTAACCTTTAATGGGTTTAAACAAAATAAATGTAAGCTATATAAGGGTAGTTTTTAAGGGTTTTAAATTATAAACATACATACATAAAGTTTTACCTATTAGTCGTTTAATCATGATTTTTTTCCAAATATACGTGTATACTAAAAGCTTTAGTTTCCAAGATATCCAAAAAAAAGTAATTACACCTCTTTAGCCTTCTGCGATCCATCTTTGGACATAAGCCTCCCCCAATATCTTCTCTCTTGACATAAATATACAAAGCCATAAAAACACGGGCCTCGCCTAAAAAAATCAGCAGAATTTTTGGTGGTGCATGGTGGCAGAAAAGTTTTATGTGAATGTTAGAAATCTTTTTTTAGCCTCCACCCCAGCCACCCTAACTACGCCCATGGGCAATTGAAATTGATTTGTGTGATGCGGAACTTTGAGGAACGACTCCAACATTGCAGAAAACGGACGTCATCTACCTGATATTACTCTCAAAACGAAAATTCACTTTTCAACTGTTAAAATCTCAACTTAAATTCTTGTAATTAGCTGAGTTATTCATATTTTAAGAACGCACCTTTATTCTGCTACACCCTGTATTATATTACATATTATTTTTAAAATACGAAATATTTCTTTGCACAATTGAAAATTCTGTAGGTATTGCCAGACGCGACAATCATCATTCTAAGGCTAAAAGGCCTATCTGCAAAAAAGTACTTTTAAAATGAATATGCAATTTATTCCAAAAATATAAATGTCTAGAATTAATAACTTTTTGATTAGAATTTGATAGAATTGCGCTAGAGTTCTTCTAATGGCATTATTATTTATTTTAAACTCGTTTTCTTAAAATTTGCACGTATGCCCTTATTTAATTTAATTTAAGCATTAACTCAGGGCTATTCACTGTATTTCGTTTAGCTTGCAGTCTTTTATTGCTGGCTTAGGTAATATCAAAATTCTATTAAATTCGGATTCTCATCTTAGCTCTTCTGAAAACGGCAGCGGCCATTTAATTAGTCCCCAAGTGTACAATATTGCTGGAAATTAAATAGGTATTTAGTAAATAAAAACAGCACTTTTCAAAGGGCGAAGTCTAGCTGACAGTCCAGCTACTCAACATTAACCCTTGTAAATTGTATTTACTGAGTTACAAAAATGAATGTTCAAGTTTTAATTGATTTAAAGATTCTTATAGCCCATCGCACCGACTTTTTTTTTTCGTTACTTAGCATTAAATACGGCATGGCACCTGTAAACATAACCCCAAAATACTGAATAAAACACACGAATGTGAAAAAAAAACTACCACATTGCAAAAAACCACACTTATTAAGACAGTTCTTAAAATTTTGCTAAAAAAATTTTACCTTACCGTCGTAAATTCAAGAATTGCAAGCGATATTTTAGAAAACAAACACTTCCGATGTTATAACCGTTCACTAAATGATGACCTCTGAATGTGGGCATACTTGGTTGCCTATAATATAACGTAATCATTGAAATACGTGAAAAGCGGCGTCTCTCCCTCCGCGGCAACTCTCCCGCATTTACCCTATATTTCTTTTGCTAAATCTACATGCTTAAAGATAACTTAAAAACAAGGAGGAACCAAGCTATAAAAATGTAATTTTTGCTGAAGTTTCTGGTGCTGTGTATACAGGGTGTTCCAACTAAAAGGTAACAGACGTGTTTTTTGGTATTTTTTGTGTGAATTTGGAGAAACGCTCGGACACCTTTTGGCTATCTTGAAATTTTTGTAGCACTCACCATCTTCGAGAGGTATATTTTACCCCTATGTTTTGAATAGGGAAAGTGGGTCTAGTCAGTGGCGTATATAGAAAAAAGTTTCGGGGTGGGCCCGAGGCAATTTGGGAGGGGGGGGGGGCCGAGACCCCATGAGGCCGTATTTTATGCTATTTTATATTTGTATTCAGGAAATATGTGGAAAATATCTAAAAAAATCTTAGCTTCGGGGGGGGGCCCGGGCCCCCAGGCCCCCCCTTATATACGCCACTGGGTCTAGTGATACCTTGTTTTGAAGGCCTCTTGAATGTCTTTACAACCGTGTAAAAATTTCAAAAATCTATCTATTACTGTTTGAGATAATTGCCTTCCAACTTTCAAATTTAACATGGACTGATAAAATGAAACATTGAATCAGAATTTTATATTTTTCGGATTTGTTTTTTATTTTATTACTCCATGTAAAATTTGAAAATTTGAAAGCAAATATCTCAAAAACTAATCTATGGATTTTCGAAATTTTTAGACGGTTGGAAAGATATTCAAGAGAACTTCAAAATAAGGTATCACTAGACCCACTTTCCCTATTCAACATATAGGGGTAAAGTATACCCCTCGAAGGTGCGCGCTACAAAAATTTCAAGATAGCCAAAACGTGTCCCCCTCTCAAACAAAATCGACGTGTTTTTTAACCTAATTATTTTCATGCGTCAAATTCACACTTGAAAAGTCCTTCATAACATGTTTTAAAACGCCAATAGATTAAGACTTCTCAAACCTATTGTCCTGTATATTTTCAAACATGTGGTTTTATAACATCTAGATAAGCCGTTTTTTAGTTCTTCAAGTTACAAATTTAAATTGAAGTAATGCGCAATTTAACAGTAATTTAAAACTAATATAACTCAAAAACGGCATATCCAAATGTCAGCAAACTATATATTTTTGATATCAAAGCAAATGAATCTTACGTTTTGATAAATAATATACAGGGTGTTCCTATTAACTTAAGAAAGTTGCTGTCAAAATTTGACATCAGGAATGACATATCTGACTTCTGACATAGTCCAAACGATAATATGGAAAAACTCTTTGTTTGAAACTCGTAGACAATGATTGTGTAGAAATAAAATTTCGGACTTCCATTGTCTTTATTTATTTTAAAACACGACGTTTCGGTTAGTAAGTATCTCTAACCGTTATCAAATGTAAACAGTTTTACATGTAAGTATCTCTAACCGTTATCAAGTGTAAACAGTTTACACTTGATAACGGTTAGAGATACTTACTAACCGAAACGTCGTGTTTTAAAATAAATAAAGACAATGGAAGTCCGAAATTTTATTTCTAATATGGAAAAAAATATGCAAACTTGAAGCTTTTTTCTATTACCTAAAGTAACCCCTTAAAAATTGCCATGCAAATATAATCAATGACGCTGTACAATAACACCTGCAAAAAAATAAAATCCCAAGCGGTTTATTATCAACTATTAGTTTCTAAAATGATAAAACTTTTTAAACACCTGAATATAAAACTGGATCAAGTGAGCACATATTTATTAGTATCCTAAATACAATGGCAAAATTTGTTGCCCCCTTGTTGCTATGTTTTTTGGTGAGTTCTTCGGCTACCGCAAATAAATTGGAATTTGATTGGGGCAAAGTTGCGGAAGATATATTTCACTTAACCACAGATGTTTTGACGCTTTTATCGGAACTGATACCTCAACCTGAAGATGCTGGAAAAAATATAGTAAGTGAAATAGTCATTGGCGCACCCAGGATGGGCTCGGTGCCCGACCCCCCCCCCCCCCCACACATATCGTTGCCTTTATTACGAATTTATTTGGTTATACTTAAAGGGAGATGGGACAATTCGCCGCAGCCGATTCGCCGCAGGGACAATTCGCCGCGAAATTTTTTGTTTTATGATATTACCATTGTTTAAACATTTTAGCTCACACATATACTATACTATAGTAGTGTGAGCTATGGTGATCCTAATTTTTTCGAGAAAAAAAAAGTTGCTCCGATTTCAAAAATTTTTATATATCTTTGCGTTTCAGATGATTTTGAAACTTTTTTGTTGCGCCGTCTGTCTGTCTGTCTGTCTGTCTGTCTGTATGTCTGTCTGTCTGTCTGTCTGTCTGTATGTCTGTAACGACCAACGCGCATAACTCAAAAACCGCTTGGCCGATTTTAATGAAATTTGGTACCTAGGCTGGGTCTTGGGTCGAGATGGTCCCATTTAAAAATGAACAAAATCCACTGAACAGAAACCAAATAAAAGGGTGGGGGTAGATTTAAAAAATTAGAGTTTATGTGAAAATATGGCGTGTGTGATATCAAACGAAAGGTAATTGAGTCTGCAGTTAAACAAAATACATTTTAATTTATTTTTAAAAAAAGGGTGGGGGTATATTTTAAAAATTAGAGTTAAAAGGAGACTTATGTACATCAATAGAAATAAAATTTTATATTTTCGAAAAATGTTCTCTTGAGGATTTTTTTGACAGTTTTAGAATTATTAGCAAACAACTATCAAAAAGCACGTTTAAGGGAGTGGAACCACCTCTCTCCAGGAGAGAGGTGGTTCCGCACTCTAAGTGTGTTGTTTCTCTCATTAAATACAGCATATCGCTCAAATCTCAAATGTAGGGCTTGAACTTCAAAGCGAACATACGTAAAACAATACTTCCGAGGGAAGTAAAAAGTGACTTCTTAAAGAGATTATTTTTTGATGACCCCTTGCTACCTGGGAATGACTTACTGGAGGTATTTCTATAAGTTAATTCTTATTCTGTATACCGCATCCAGAGTTTTCGGGTGCCCCGACGCACCTCGACGCTCATCGCGTCTCCTCAGTTCTGATTTTCCGCAGCCGCGTTCGACGCTCTTCTGCCATTTTCACGCTCGTCGTGAAAAACAACGGAACATCTGAACATTTCTAATCATAAACTTCCGCGCGACGTCAAGCAAGGCCTACTTTGTTATTTTTCCTTCGCGCCTATTGATCGCGAAAACCGCGAGAAAAATTATAACCTAATTTTTATAAGTCCCGTTTTTTCGCACGATTGAAAATTGAAGGTGATTTACCTATGGCTTGAGATAGGTAAGTTTTATTCATTTAGAGAATATATACGTCAAAAGACATAGACTAAACAAATCAGTAAATAAGTTGAATTTATGGCCGCTATTAGAACGAAGAAAGTAAAGGTTAATCTAGTAAAATTCGTAAAAACAAAGTTTGTCAAATACTACTAAACAATGTTAGTTCGAAGTTAGTTAAGATAACGTGATAATTTTTCGCAATTAGTCGGGACACAGCGCTAATAATAAGGAGCGATTCATACTAAACGTACCGACACTTTCACGTCACCGTACCGGCAACAACACCTCAAATATTCTTATATTGCAAAGCAAAGGACGCATTCATAATACACCGTAGCGGCACAGTAGAGAGTGTAATGTGAATACGTCTATTGCTTTCAATGTAAGAATATTGGACGTGTCGGTGATGTGACGGTGCGAAAAACGAAATGTTAGTTTTTCTCATGATCTCTCCAAAAAAAGTTTATTTTAACAAAAAAATTTGTACCTATATTTAAGAAAAAAATTAGCTTTTAGTTCTTGAGTTTCTAATCTGGGGGCACGGCATGGCCCTGCCAAGTTCGCGTGAACTGCTATACCATCCTTTCTTGAAACATTTCAACACATATTTGACCTATCTAAAACTCTACTTCGGAATGAGCTACAAAAACAAACAGACATAGATCTTCATACAGTTAACAACCCCTCCAAGTTTCATGGACTCCCGTAAAGTAGTTACGAAATTTCAAAAGACGTCGAACTTGCCACTCACTAACTCAATTCTACTGAACTTCCACATATGCTACAAAGCTGAAATTTGGCAGACTGATAGAAATTATGACCAAACCCTTGGAAAAAATCAAAATGATCCAAAATTCTTATTTACTCCCTTGCCCTATGTAAAGTTATGTAAAAGTAACATTGCCCAATTCCAGAAGCGCTAGAGGGCTGAGCTTTGGCAGACTGATAGAAAATATAATAAAACTATGAGAAAAGGTTTAAAAACCCCAAATTTTAATTTCTTTCCCTCCCCTATAAATGTAAAATTATGTAAAAGTAACATTGCCGACTTCCAGAAACGCTAAAGAGCCGAGCTTTAAAAGGCCGGTAGGAACCGATCCCAAATCAGTTACCATCGATGGAAGAAAGCGAACTTCAACACCGATATGTAGGAGCATTTTGACGAAATTAGACGACACACATGGGAGAAAAACTACGAGCTAATACTTAGTAAAATTGACAGTACGTGCAACAGACAACGACAGAAGATAAGATCAACTCACCGAGAAAAGCTTTAGAAACCACATACACGTACTCAAGATGGAACAAACATAACAAAGCCAAGCACTATAGTGAACATCTCCAAAAGGAGTCTGAGCACCAACGAAGAATGGGTACTCAGTAAGGGACTTAAGTTCGCCATTGCACCGGCACAGACACCGACACTGGAAATTATTGCGGCAATAGAGACCGTTAGTCTTCCTCAACCTGAAGCTGATGAGTTTCGCCATAAAGTAACAACAACCATGGACAGAAAGTAGCAACAAAAGACAAACATCACCAGTGAAGAACAACAGGCAATCAAGAACCTGCAGGCTGACAAATCATTCAAGATTCTACCTGCTGACAAAGGAAACGCGACGGTGATCATGGATGTCGAGACTTAAGACAAAAAGGTCGAAGAAGTTCTAGATAAAGGAGACTACAAGCAACTACCCAAAGATCCAACCACCACCATAGAAGGACGCACCTACAGGACTTTAAAGAAGTATGCTGAAAATATACCGGACGCTGTTAGATCCCGCCTGACTCCACACCACAGTAAGGCACCACATTTTTATGGACTACCAAAGATCCATGGCTTATTCTTAAATGAATATAAAAGTATATAGGTACTTCTAGATTAGGTCTGATAATATTCTTTTAGTATATACTAAAAATAATATTTAGAATATGAATTTAGTTTATACTTGATATATTCTTTTGGTATATTCTAAAAAAAACTTTTCAGAATGTAGTTTTAGTTTATATCTTAAATATATATTCTAAAAAGAATATTCTAGAATATAATTTTAGTGTGTTTCCGATATGTTCTTTTGGCATATTCTAAAATTAATATAAGAGTATATACTTCTAGATTAGGCCTGATATATTCTTTTAGTATATTCTAAAAAGGATATTAGCTTATGATTTTAGTGTATACTTGATATATTCTTTTGGTATATTCTAAAAATAATTTTTTATACCTGAAATAATTTTTTGGTATATTCTAAAAAGAATATTCTAGAATATGGTTTTAGTTTGTTTTCGATATGTTCATTTGGCATATTCTAAAATGAATATAAGAGTATATACTTCTAGATTAGGTCTGATATATATTTTTTGGTATATTCTGAAACGAATATTTAGAATATGATTTTAGTTTATACCTCGTATATTCTAAAATAAATATTAGAGTTTAGTTTTGTTCCGATATAATCTATTGGAATATTCTAATATGAATATTAGAGAATATATTAGTACATTTTCAAAGGGTTATTCTAGAATATAATTTCAGTTTATTTCCGGTATATTTTTTTCGTATATTCTAAAATCCATATTAGAGAATATATTTTCAGTTTAATCCTAAAATATTTTAGAATATTCTAAAATTAATATTCTAGAATATTATTTTAGTTTATTTTCGGTATATTCTTTTGGCATATGAATAAGCTTTTGGTTTCCAAGCATCCAACGACAGGTGTTACTAAATAACTTACCAGCTAGATGGCGCGACATTATTTAATTTATCGACAAATGTAGTAATTTATTTACACATAAATTACGTTAAATATTAAACCAAGACAAACCTCGAGGTTTCGAGGTAAAGTTGGAGCCTCCAAGTAGGAGGATCAACTATATAGTTTTATGTTGATCTTAAAGATTTGGAATATACATAGTATATGTATTTAGTATATTGATATTTGTCTACTACTATGTCGGTTTAGAACGTTTTTCTACGTTGTCCGACGCCTATTCTCCACCTCCTTCGATCCTGACAATCATCCTCTGTCAGATTCTTTTGACTCATTGATCTTTGGATTGACTGTTGCCATTCTAGTTTAGGACGCCCTCTTTTTCTGCGCCCTATTGGTTGCCATTCTAGGACCTGCTTTGGTAATCTTTCGTCGTTCATCCGTTGTACATGGCCGTACCATATCAGTTGCCTTTTAGTAATGTCATCCGTTATGCTTCCCTCGATTCCCATTCTTTCTTTTATGATCTCATTTCTTATGTGATCTATTCTAGATATTCTCATTGATCTTCTTATTGCATCCATTTCGACAATTTCCATTTTTGTTTTGTATTTTTCTGTTACGCGACAAGTCTCTATTCCATACAACAGCGTGCTTTTGACCATTGTTTCATATATGTTAAATTTTACATTCTTTTTTATCTCTCTGCTCCATAAAATACTGTTAAGACATCCAATAACTTTTTTTGCTTTTACTATTCTTTTTTCCAATTCTTTACAGTCTGTTCCTGTCTTATCAAATGTGACACCCAAGTATACATACTCATTGCATGGAGATATTGTTTGTCCATTTTCTAGTACTCACTGGATTCGTTTCCAATACATAAGTACTGTGTCTTGTCCACGTTCACTGTTAATCCCCACGTTTGGTATTCTTCTGTTAACTTTCTCATCATATACTCCATGTCTTCTTTATCATTAGCCACAATTACTTGGTCGTCAGCAAACTGTAGTGTGTATATGGTAAATCGGTCGTTAAGTTGTATTCCCATGCCGTGCACTTTACGTTTCCAGTTTTTTAGAGCTACTGCGATATATATTTTAAAAAGAGTTGGAGAGATACAACATCCCTGTCTTAAGCCTTTTGTTACCAGGAATTCTTTTGAAAGTCGATTTCCAATTTTAATTTTAGATTTTAACCCTTTGTATAGTTCTTTTATCGCTTTTATGTATGTATGATTGATATTAGTTTGCTCCAAAACTGTCCATAATTTTTCTACTGGAACGGTATCATATGCTTTTTGTAGGTCCACAAAGGTAACATAAGTCTCTATATTTCTGGCGCTCCTTTTCTCAATTACTTGTTTAAGACAAAAAACATTATCACTACAAGATCTGCCTGCGCGAAACCCACTTTGCTCTTCTTCTTCTTGTTCATGAAAATCATTCTCTATTAGATCTCTAAGAATCCTACCGTACAATCTACTTAGAGTACTGGTTACTGAAATTCCTCTGTAATTGTTGCAATCCAGCTTGTTTCCTTTTTTATGTATTGAGGATATGAATGCAATTTTCCAATCATTAGGTACTGGTTGTCCGTTTATGCATTGATTAATAATATATGTGAGATTTTCGAGTAGTTTCTCTGATCCATATTTGAGCATTTCAGCATATATTCCCCCAGGTCCGCTAGCTTTTCCGTTCAGCTTTGATATTTGTTAAATTTTATAATTATAGAATTCCATATATTCTATAATTATAAAATTTTACAAATTTTTTGTCAGAAACAGGTATATTTATTTATGCACATAAAAAAATATATGCTGGTGGTACATGCCATTAGTATATGCTCTGCATATGAAATAGGGGGGGCGTTTTCACATGATCTGACGTTCTATAGAAGTACTATAGAAATGCTATGCATGTCCATTTAGAATATACCAAATACTTACATGGGTACGGCTGAAATCAAGAGACGAGGAAAATTGGCCTGGGCAGCATTCGGTGAATTAAGCTAAAAATATTCTTAGTACCTTAAAACGAAATAAACCAATGTATCCTTCCAGTACTTACCCATGGATCCCAGACCTGGACATTTATAAAATCAAACAGGGATAAGGTAACAAAAGCCCAAAGATCCATGGAAAGAGAAATGTTACATGTAAGGCTAACAGATAGAGAATAGAATGAGTGTACGAAATTATATAAAAGTAAGGGATGTCAGAGGAGAAGTAGCAAAATTATAATGGAAATTTGTCATAATATAATATCAGACAGAAAGACATTCGATGGAACAAATGTATTATAAACTAGAGACCTTGCGAAAATAAAAGAAGCAGGGGAAACCCCAAATGAGATGGACGCATTGGCGTAGCTAGCCTTGCTTTTCATGGGGGGCCGTGGCCCTGGTCTATCTTGAACAAAAAGCAAACATAGGTTTTAAAGAGTCGTGCAAAGTGTGCAATGAATAAAAAAAAATACGCGCATTAAATGTTCTAATATTTTTATATAACAAATTTAATAATACATTTACCAACTTATTTATATGTATACACAGGAAGTATGTAATTCAGCAATTCTACAAAGAAAGTTTTCTACGTCGCTGACTGAAAGCGTCTACCACACTGTCTAAGTCGACCTCAACATCTTTTTCTATGAATAACAATGACAAACCTGAGTGTCTCTCTTGAGTCATGGTTGTTCTAAGCCAATTAAAAACTCTCCTCATAGCAGAGAAAGACCTCTCGCAAGTTGCACTTGAAATTGGAAGAATACTCGCAACTTTAAAAAGTTGGTAGAGGTTTGGATAGGTGATTTCTGCTATATGTTGTTTGATAGAATCATGACCAACAGTTTGATTTAACCGAAAAATACAATTCTTTAAAACGGTCATTTCTGCTCTTAGAGCAGAAGTATTAATATTAAAAATTTTCCGGTATTGCTCGACGAATTTATTCCATTTAACGACGTGGGAAAACTTAATATGAAAATAGTTATGAAATTGTCACCAAAATCGGAAAATTTCCATAAGACACTAAACGCTAACCTCAAAAAAACTAAAAAGATTATTATATTTATTTTAGAAAAACAGTTTAAAAAGGTCTTTTATAACCTTACGACATCTATAACCCGATTTCGGAAACAGAGGGGCAAAGGTCGCTGTCTTTATTAAATGCGAAATTCAACTTACACTTCTATAATATTTTACAAGATGTCGCCAGTAAGTATGAAATATTCAATATGCATAATTATGTTTAAATTTAAAAAATATTTTCGGGACATTGCATAAGTGCAGAAAAGTTACCGATAACTTAAAGAGAAAAAACCTAATTCCGCAAGACAAGGGCTTTTTCCTGAAATGTAAACATTATCTGAATGATTTTAAATTTTAATGCACCTATTTTATTTGAATATTTCCCGAATAATAATAGAAAAGTATGTATTTTCAGCGTCATGCAGGGCTATCAAAATGGACGGGCCACGATCCTCCACTTTGTTGACGTCACATCCGGGGCCGATTTTTTTTTGATGGTCACGTTACGACACAGCTGATTGTCTTTAAAATATTGAAGTTGGAATGACGGTTCATGGATATTTGATTTTTTAAAAAATAAAGCCGTTTTTGAGATTGTTTTTACTTTATTCTGGCAGAACAATTTTTTTAAAATGTATAGTAAGCCCTAATTTTTCATAGCCGCTTCATTAGCTCACACAAAAATTAAGTTTAAAGCAGAAGCGAATGTGACAATCACATATGACAAAGTCAAATACATGTCAAATATAACAGTTGGCATATGGTACATGGCGGGTAATTTGAATTCAAAATAAGGAATGCTAAATCTTGAAGATTTTAACCTTTTAATCATGTTGCTTTCTTACAAACCTTTGGTGGAATATCGGGATGGTGTCTGAGAATATTTCACTGAAATTTTGCGGAAATCTGTAGTGCCATTTTGAAAATATCATAAAAAAACGTCTGACCTCCCATAAGACCCAATGTAAAATTTAGCCCCGGAAGAACAGCTGATTTTTTCAGGGTCGTGGCCTCTATTTTTGTGTTGGCCTTGCGTCATGTTCTTTTACTAGTAGTCGGTAGGGGAGGCCTAAAATATCTTAGGGGGGGCCTGAGGGACTTCAGGGGGGGCTAAGCGTGTCAGTAAAGACCACTATTCAAAAAAACTCAACAAAACCTATATGCTTCGATTAAGAGGGGTCTCACCCTATCATATTTGAATCAAAAAGATACTCTCCTGACCTCTTTCCCGGGGTCCTAGAAGGTGTGAAACGTATCCTAACCGTGTCAGTGAAGACCACTATTCAACGAAACCGTGCGATATGCTTCGACTAAGGGATCTCATTATATTTTTTCTTCAAAAAGAAACTCTCCCGTCACTTTCCCGGGGTCCTTGAGAGTGTGAAACCTAACCGTTGCCAATGGATTGTCAACGTATCGTAACCATGTCAGTGAAGACTACTAAGACTATGTTTTTTGCATTTTTTGCATAAAACGTTAGTTTTCGAGAAAAAAAATGAAGGAATACTCATTCAGCGGGGTTGAAATAGGGGGGGAAATGGCCATTTGCCAAAACGTAAAATTAAAAATTTTTGCTTTGACTAAAAGTCGCCGTCGTCGGTTGTGAAGTGGTGCCTTTATTACTACCAAGAGCACAGGAGCACCCAGGGGGTATGAGGGGGGTTGCTTGGGGCCCAGGCCTAATATACAGGGTGTCCCATAAGGTCATAGAGGAGGTCATGTCTGATAAAAAAGTTCCTATAATGCATGGGTCAAAACTTCTTCTTTGTCGAGATACAGAGCATCACATTTGGCAATTTTTTTAACTTCTTTGATAATAACTTTTTTAAAAAACGCAGGAAAAATGTGAAATTGGGTAATGTCGTGTACTAGAACAAGAGCAATAAACTGAAATAAAAATTATTTTGAACAAAATTAGTCGGTCAATTTTTTTTTTAGAAAAAAACTTTTTTTGGTATAAACTTTTATAAATATGCCATATTAAATGCAATGTTTTTTTTTATATTTTTTGTTAATAAAAACAAGTCTCTAGCGATACATAATAATAAAATATTATTAATATTTTTTAAAAGAATAAGTCAGCAAAAATTAATTAAAAAAAAATATATACTATTTATTATTCATTTTTGGAGGTTATTTCAACAGCTTGTATCTCCTCAACTTGTAATTTTATCAAATCACATTTTTGAGTCACAATTAGCTGAGTATTCAGCTGTTGTGATACATTTTTTTTTGTACAACCCTTTTTCCCCCACTCCTCTAACTTTTAAAATCTTATATCTTAAAAACAGATGTGTGTTGACTCCCATGTTATATAAACTTTCGTTTTGTAAATAACCTCCCCAATCACCTGCTGCACTATGGCTCCTTAGTTATGGGACACCCTGTATATTGGGAGGGATTTAATTTTTGTTGAAAACCCTGCACTTGTATACAAGTTTAGTGTATTTATAGTGTTCCAAGAATGAACTTTAATCCACCTAGTTCCAATAAAATTAAATTTTTTCGATATTTTTGTTTGGATAGCATTGTCATTGATAGAAGATCGCGTAAACAATTTTGTTATACCTATTAGAAACCTCTAAAATCTTTTTCAAACAAAACTTGTAAATGTATGCCAATATTGTGAAAATTAAATTAAATTTAGTCTAGTCACAGTAACCTATATCAATGATAATACAACAAGTGTATCATAACAAAAACATTTCATGTAAAAAAAAGCCAAGTACGCGAAAATGGCATTCCGTAAAAAGAATTGAGATAAAAGTAAAGCCAAGTTTTCCAATACAAATTTCAAAATGAAAGGTTCTTACTAGTTTGGAAAT
The DNA here is from genome assembly GCA_963576565.1 of Aspidapion aeneum. Classification (NCBI taxonomy): domain Eukaryota; kingdom Metazoa; phylum Arthropoda; class Insecta; order Coleoptera; family Brentidae; genus Aspidapion; species Aspidapion aeneum. The sequence continues at coordinate 8,373,341 of OY755039.1, forward strand.
GTTTTTTTAAACTTTGCTATTACAGCCAAACTTCTTTATGTTCAATTTAGCACTGTGCCTAAGAGTCATTTAGAACTGAAATATATTTTATTTAACTCCAGACTAAATTACCTTTTGTTTGATACCACACAAGCCATGTTTTGACTTAAACTCAAATTTTTGAAATCTACCCCCACCCTTAAAAAAACAAAAAACTAAAATGTATTTTGTTAAACTCCGGACTCAATTACCTTTCGTTTGATATCACACACGCCATATTTTCACTTAAACTCTAATTTTTGAAATCTACCCCCACCCTTTTATTTGGTTTCTGTTCGGTGGATTTTGTTCATTTTTAAATGGGACCATCTCGACCCAAGACCCAGCCTAGGTACCAAATTTCATTAAAATCGGCCAAGCGGTTTTTGAGTTATGCGCGTTGGTCGTTACAGACATACAGACAGACAGACATACAGACAGACAGACAGACAGACAGACAGACAGACAGACGGCGCAACAAAAAAGTTTCAAAATCATCTGAAACGCAAAGATATATAAAAAAATTTTAAATCGGAGCAACTTTTTTTTTCTCGAAAAAATTACTTTTAAAAAATTTGACACCTGTCACTTTAAAACAAAATGGTGGCTATATTCCGAAAAAATATTTTTTCCTTGTTATTTCGTTTAATTTTTGGGGGATATTAGTTTTTAGTGACTAATATTAAAGCTATTGACCAGCTCATTATACCTGCTAAACATAAAAATGAAGCAGACACCAAGATGGCGCTTAATATATCAAAAATAAAAGAGTCCTATAAACTATAGACCAAATTTAATTTTTACAAAAGAGATACTGGATTTTGTCAAAAGTAAGCCAACTTTTATAAGTATTTATAAAAAGTTTTTTATTTATATAAATAAATAAACTTTTTTTCATCTTGTTTGACAAAACTAGTGTTGCCATGTAGTATATCAATTTATACTAAATAAGGGTCGCTGAGTTTAAAAATTCTATCATCAGTTCCGTGCATAAATCACATATGTCTATTATAATCCAAGATGGTGGCGTTTAAAATAAGGGGGGACAGTATTTTTTTGTTTTGGTAAGTTACTTTAAGTTAATTTCAAATTATAATGTGCAAAAAAATTTGGTCATTTTCTTAAAGATGGTCACATACCGGGTGATTGAAAATATTTCACTCAATTGCTATCTTTGTTTTTATTCATCTGACGGTAACGTTTACCTTAGCAAAGTTGAAGGATGATACAAAAATGATATATGTCGAAAACTTGCCAATTAAAAAACACCCTGTATTTAATTTAAAAAAAAATATAAACCATATGTCAAAAATTTGGCAAGTGTTTGACATATGACATTTTTGACATGATTAAAAAGGGGGCGGGTCGTCACACCTGACTGCACACCAAGTAGTATAAGTAGTAGCCTAGAGACTAGATTGTTGTTGTAGTTTACACTTGATAACGGTTAGAGATACTTACTAACCGAAACGTCGTGTTTTAAAATAAATAAAGACAATGGAAGTCCGAAATTTTATTTCTACACAATCATTATCTACGAGTTTCAAACAAGTCCCTAATCATTAAATAGCATATTTTAGTTTAGAAAAAAAAGTTATAGTTAACTATGAATTGTTTTGTCTTAATAACATAACGAATTAGCTTTGCAGGAAATGTCCTGAACTATTTTTGCAAAACGCTCATATAACCATCTGAGCCGGTTTTATAAAAAACAAGCCGTTGTAAAAATAATTCACTTCATTCTCGAATCAGCTGGTTTTAAAATTAAATTTAGAAAATTTTCATTTAGATCTAGACGAATTTCCCAACGTATGTCCGTTATTAAATGGTTTTTATGATTTTTTTAAAATTATAACTATTGGATAATTTAAAAAAACTGTACTTATTTTATATAGGATGATCCAAAAGTAAGTGGCATCCTTTTGGGGTCGTAATCTTTGTATAAAAATAAGGAAAAAAGTTCCTTTTTATATGGGTCCAAAAATGCTTCCTTAGGGAGCTACGCCGCCCCTTTGAGTGAGACACGAATTAGAATTTCTCTACCGATACCACCACGTGTGCATCGTAATCTGATAAAAAGAGTTTGTCATGACGCTAATGGTAATAATTTTGAACTTTTTCTCTAAATTGTTCAATAAAATGTTGGTAAATGTGTTTTTTACCTTCCTAGCCCGCGCAGCCATAGCTAGAGAAGGTATTATTTTCGACGAAATTTTTTTTTGAACAACGAAAATGTGTTATTTGGTTGTATTTTGATCTTAGCAATATCGTCGTGATATCTGTCTGTGCGTGTGTTTGTCCGTAATAGTCGGGGAGCTAGCGCAAAAAATGTGCAAGAGCTTTCTGAAGGCTAATATTTTCAAGACGGGTTCAACTTTAGTAATTAAAAGCTAGTGTACAGCCAGCAGTTACAGTTCCGGGACACCTGGCGGCGGGACGCGCGCAAATGTGTAATTTTAATTAGTATCCCTAAACTGTTTTCTGAAGGCTCAAAATTTGTACAAAACGAGCAAATATAATACAAAACAAAAATCTAACAGTCAGACAGCCGAATATGGGGACACATAGAGTCAGCGCTACTCCATACTTGTCAGAAAAATGTCGAAAGTGTTTTGTGAAGGCTGAAACTTTTTTAGATAATAGTAAAATAAACCGACATTAACTCTATTAAATGAAATATATTATTTAGCGTAATCGTGACTTTTAAATTTTCAGTTTCTTACGTAGTGCCTACGCATTCACAAAAAAATACTCATTAGCATGGGCGCACCCAGGATGGGAGAAGGGGTGGTGCGCAGAAGCCAAGGATTGTTTAGATATTTTCCACAAATTTCAAATACCACAAAATACGGCAGTATGGTGTCTCAGCCCCCCCCCCCCCCCAAGACATATTCCTGGGTCCGGTACTGTCGTTATCACACGCTACTGAATTTGATGCATACTAAATAACATCTAAAAGCCCGGGCGCACCTGACTTGATAGCCTGTAATCCGATATAGCCGGCTGCGCGAAGATCGGCGCAAAGCGTTCTTGCTCAACAAGTCTGTGAGCTGGTTGTTAGGTAGGCTGTGCTTCAGAAGTTGTATATATAAAAAAAAGCTGTGGAGAATTATCGTTAACAATCTAAGGGACAAATTTATATAACGCAAGAATGCGGGATTAATGTACATTCATCGGTCAGTTTGTCCTTTCATAAACCAGTAGCCTGGTCCCGCGACCCACTGGACTATGTCAAACCATTTGCTTGATGCGATTAAAGGTCTGTTGAAAAATGCCTGATTTAGAGCTAGATTTAACGTGTCAGGGGTCAAATTTGAGGTTATTTGTTATACTAGATTGACCCGTAAAGATTTACAGAGGATTTTGGGAACAAAGAGCAGTTTTTATGATTTGTTAAAAAAACTTTGTCTGGACCGAAAGAACTTTATTTTCTGGTTTGTTATTTTTCCAGTAAAACTGGTAATTAAAGTGGTACTTTTATTCTCAAAGCCAATAGCCCATACACCAAGACCAATGGTAGGTACAGCACGACTGAAAAAACTCGTTTTTATTATAAGCAGTATATATAAACTATATCGGGATGATATTAACATTTTACAGTAGTGTTACGACGTCCAATTTACTTATTTTATAAACATGCAAACCGTTTCTCTGCATGATCATAACAGTATTGTTAATAAATTTGCTCATAATTGAATACAGATTTAAAAAGTACACTTTACTTGGTATTGTAGATATTAATAATAAATTATTTATTTTTGAAAACTTTACCACCCTGTATCTCAAAAGGTAAGACGTTTAGGACATATGTTCATATGAAGTTTTTTTCTTAAAATTGACCCAAAAATTACCCACATAAATATTGACATTTAATTAGGAAACACCCTGTATACTATATGGGGTTTTCCATGTCAACCCAGCCACCTTTTGTACTTACCAATTTTGATTTTAATAAAAATTAATTTTTTGGTTCCTCTATAGATACCGATTACACCAAGATAAAAAAATTGACAAAATGTTGTGATTCCTTAAATCTACAGGGTGTTTTATCTTCGTAATTGGCTAAAACATATCTATGGTTTATGATTTTTCCTGAAAAAATATGAACTTTGCAAAACAATTTTTTACTACTGTTTAGAAATAAGAACAAGAAGCTTTAAAAGAAATAATTGAAAATGACAAATAATCAGTGACCTTAGTACAAGACAATATATTAAAAAAATTGCCTTTTTGAAAATGTGACCCCTTCGATCTTTTATATTTTTTTAAAAAAAGATGCTCCAGTATCTTGTCTATATCCTTTAAAAATTTTAAAGTGGGCCGAGAAGTGTAAATGCCAAAAAGAAAAATTCTAGTGTAAGTGCGCGGAGGCTTTGGCCGTACTTATATGTATATGGGCAAGCGAGCAGTCTTATTGAGGCGCCCGGGATGTGAATCAACATACACTTTATTAAATAAGTTGTTTTGCTTGGCCTTTAATTGTTTATAACAGTCAAATAGTGTAGAATACTGTAAAGATCTGATTAGGTTTTTAGTCTAAAAATGCTAACCTTTTAACGAAGCATAGCATCAATATGTATAATAACTTATGGATGTATATAAGTGGCACCGTGTCATGGCTATAGTAAACCAAATTTTGCGGCAAAATCTAAGTAAAGAAGCCTTAAAAAATTATTATTTCACTTTGTACATAGTTCGCGAACGAACTAGAAAAATGAACTAGTTCATTCAACAAGGAAAACGAACTAGTTCACTTTTCTAAAATGAACTAGTTCAAAGTGAACTATAAAGAAGCAACGATTTCTGTACACTAGGAACGCGGCATCTGTTTTCCTGTTCATGAAATGCTGAACGAGCACAGAACACTGAACGAGTGAACGATACCGCGGTGTTTTTTACGATGAACGAACGAACTGTTAGAAATGAACTATTGAGTTGAACTAATAAGTAAAAATCGGCGTTCGTTCAGTCGGTTAGAGTGTCGAATCACCTGTTTCATTGCATTGAGTGGCACGCCTAAGCTACGATGAACTAGCTATTTAGTTTTGATTTGAATGCAGAAAATTAAGGAACTGCTAGCCTAATACAAAATAATAGGGCCATTTTGGGTCAGTTACTAAGAATAAGATAGATTTTATGACATTAGGAATGCGGCATCTGTCTTCCTGTTCATGAAATGCTGAACGAGGACAGAATACTGAACGAGTGAACGATACCGCGGTGCTTTCTACGATGAACGAACGAACTGTTAGAAATGAACTATTGAGTTAAACTAATAATTAAAAACCGGCGTTCGTTCAGTCGGCTAGTCGAATCACCTGTTTCGTTGCACGCTTAAGCTACGGTGAACTAAGTATTTCAAATTTTGATTTGATTGCGGAAAATTAAGGAACTGCTAGCCTAATACAAAATAATAACATTTTGACGAATGTCCAATTATTTATTATGTATTTATACCTACTGTAAAATATTTTAATAAAAAAAAGCATTACAATAAAAATAATTTTAAACTGTTTTTGATTCTGCAAATATTTTAACTAAAAATTAAACAATTAAATAAAACAACTCAGAAATACGATAAACTAAGGTCACTCATCGTCAAGCAAGCTTTACCCTGCCTTTACGATGAGTGTCCTTACGATAAACACGTTTATTTTTTTTTACAGAATGAATATATAATATAAATATATAACACGCTTATCCATATAGCCATGCCGTTAATAGTTCAAACGAACTAGTTCAGTGAACTAGCTCATTTTGGTGAACTAGTTCACATGAACTAGTTCATTAAAATGAACTGCTAAGCACATCTCTAACATGCAGTATGCCGCTTTATATGTGTATGATAAAACGGGTAGGGGACAATTCTTCTTCAAACACCGAAACCTTTTAAAAGAGAGATAAAATAGGTACTTATATAAAGATCCGAAACATAAAAAGGAATCCAAAATTATATTAAAATATGCGCAAATATTGATTTAGTTGCAAAAACCTTTAACTTGTTTTGTAATAAGCTCGGTCGTAATTTGTTTGATATCAAAACAGTCAAAACAACAACGAATAGAAACGCAGCCGTCGTAATCAGTAATCAAGAAGGTTGTGATAGAAAATGTCAATGCCCGGCTAAATCAATATGTTCATAACAACCAGATAAGAGTATATATGTTCCTTTCTAATGAAATCGTTTAGAAGAAGACATAAAATCAATATCAATAAAAAAATTACACGAAGTGCGGGCCACTGCATGTACCCCTATACTCCCTTCCCGGTTTTGATGACGCGGTGCCACTTTAATACAATATCAACTATAGTAAATACAAGTAGATTTAGCAGTTGGGTGTTTTTTATTAATTTTTTTTTTATAAAAAAGTGGAAATTAAAAAGAAAGTTGTTATTACCTACATCGGGCGAGGTAGCAATGGTAACCATTAAACACTACGCAAACCAGCAGTGCGTAGTACTTAAAAAAATATATGGTCACGATATACTAACTTCACATTTGTGTTATGCTTACCTATAATTTTACATATTCCACAATCACTCCTTATTTGCCCTGGAAATACATAACCTTTATCCTTATTTATAATAGTTCTGTAACAGGGGCCTAGATGTGACAGTGGTACTGTCACCTCAAGTGGCCAAGGCTTAAATGTTTTAAGCTACCAACTTAGGCTACAACTTATATAAATTATAAAAAGATTAAATGTTACTATATGTTATTAAATTTACACGATCTCGAAAGGGAATTTGACGGTTCTTGAAGGAAAAGTATGCTATAAACATTTTTCTCAAATGTATAACTAATGTAGGATAATCATACATACCTTTTCAATTTTCTTCTTGTAGCTTCACTTTCACTTCTTATATTTATTAGTTGAATATCGACTTTTTACTACTATTAAACTTTTGTATTCAAATATTTACACTTCTTAAACTTTTAGGTTTTATAAACCTTTTATATATTTGTTGTAAATATATATATTTATCAACATCTTAAACGTTAATTGAATGAGTGAAACTATTCAATCAACTGTTTAATTTAATTAATATTACTGTTTAGGTTTGGGATATATTGTTGAAGAAAAATGCCGATTTTAGGGCAACTAATGGTTTGTATTTTGATGTTAAAAAAAAACCATAAAACAGATAAAAACATTATTTCAAAACACTGGAAACAGTAATAATTAAAAGTTTTAAAATTAATAAACTCCAAAAGAAAAGACTAAAATAATTATGAATAATAAAGATAATAGCTTATACAATGTTGAAATGATTGACAAATTTCCCCAGTTGAAATAAAACCCCCCCTTAAGAAGTGTGAATGAAAGCGTAACGTACTAGGCGAAGCGCGACTAAAAAGTAAAGTAAAATCCGACTTTCGAAAGTTTCAGTACCCCGCTCTCTAGACATTCTTAGTTTGCCGCTAGCTGATTGGTCTAAATCTAAGCTTTCTTTAACGGATTTCTTCCACCACTCTTCTCTATAGGCACTCTTGGTTGCCGTGGTCTCAATCTTAAGCTCTCTCGCATTGGCGAGAAAGACAAAGAGACAAAATACCACCGCAATTTAAAGATGCGTGGATTTAGAAATTCGGTAAAGTTTAAATCTTACAGTGTGTTTCTTAAAAGTTGAAAATAGTTTACCAAATATGTTTCCAGTTACAAAATATGAAATATTTTGATGTTAGTGGCTCAAAGGACATATTAGCCGAATATAACTTTTATTAAAATTCAGCGAACCTGAAAATATGCCCAAAAACAAGTCGCCGAGTTGCCATAAATTTTACTTAATCTTAACCTAGTTTTGCATATAATTAATGCTTGTTGATTTCAAAACAATATTTAATTAAAAATCTTTAAAAACTTATAAATGGCAAAAATACCATTTATATTCAAATCCCGTTTTGTTACAGTTCTAACATGTGCCAAATTTGCGTTTATTTTAATGAAATCAAAACACCCAATTTTAATTACAATTTTACTTGCAGGTCCGCAAAAGAATGAACGGTATCTGGAACGCAAAATGCGCCTGCGTGCGTCGCCCCCGTCGCGGAACAACCGGCGGCGAGGAAGTCTCAGATACTTCAAAGTCAGACTCAGAACTGGAACAAAAGCGAGGCAGCGTTGCCAAAGTTCCAAAGACACGCAGAAGAATAGCGTTCAGCTGTAGCGAGTTAAGGAGGATTATTCCTGACAAGATTCTAAGATGCTTCGGGCAAGATGAACTGGAAATGACTAAGCTGGAAAAAAGTAAGTTTCTTTTGTCGGATTTTTTTATTTTCATTTATGTTTATTATCTCTTAGCAGTTTTGTAACAATTTGTTTTGTAAGCTACTAAAGTTGCCATTTTGCTGTGCAAAAAATCGTGTTTTCCACACGTAAATGTTGCTACGCGTTGTTCTTCCAAGCATTTAGTTATGAACGGAAATCGGTTCAGCTGTTTAGGAGCTATCGTGTTACGGACAGACATACACACACACATACACAGACAGACACCTTTTTGAAAAAAAAAATTGTTTTAATTTTTTTTGTCGAAAACAATAACTTCTTTAGCTATTGCTGTGCGGACTCGGAAAGTAAAAATCTTGTGTTGAATAATAAATTAGGTCAAACGTCAATGAAAATAAATGCATCCATGACGGATCTGATACCAACCTAGCCAGCCTATTAGCACACTTCAAGTGAAGCCATGATATATCAGCCTTGAAAACAGTTTTTTGTAAATATCTCTGAAACTAAAGCTCCTACAAAGTTTTTGGTTATACCATAAATTATTAAGCAAAATATAGTCTACTGTATTCATAAAACCTCATATTAATGCGATGTTCCTTTAAAAAGTTAGCATTTTTAAAATGTTTCATTGTCAAACACTATTTTATCTGAAAATTTTATGAGAAACGGTTCATCTGTTTAGAAGTTATCGTGTTACGGACAGAAATACACACACACAGGCAGATATCACGACGATCTTTTTTTTTTTGTCGAAAATAATACCTTTTAGCTAAAAAGGAAAGTAAAAAATTTAACGAGAAAGTAACATTAACGCACTAGGTCGAAAAATTACTTTACCGCGCTCTTGTTTTTCTATTTTTGCTTGCGAAAAAGTGACTTTGCGGCACTGGTGCGACAAAGTAATTTTACCGCACAAGTTTAGTTCGGAAAGGTTTAAAATTCCGCAATCAAATAAGTGCGAAAAAGTGCACTTTTCACAAGCTCGTTAAAAAAATATTTTGCAAAAGGACCTGTAAAGTGACAGTTTCATTGTAGAAAAAATGCTTGTTTTCCGGTCACTTCAAAACTGCTCTTTAAAATATTGGTTTTTGATAAATATAATTTAGGTTTTCACCATTGAGTTGTATAACGCCCTAAAAGGGCGTTAGAGACGGAAAGACAAGGCATTTTTTATTGACCCTATCCAATTTGGTTCCTATGGTCGGGTATTTCTTTTACAATAAAAACAGAGATAGACATTATTGAACATGTGAAACGGACAAAGATAGGGTGATTTTGCATGCTAATAATACCCTAGATAATATAAGGGTACTTTTATCTCTTTCACACTGACGGCATAAGTGCGACAGAAAAGCAGCTGGCTACCTTTAATCCACCTGCCGTATTTTGAGTGATTCTACCTGTTAGTCCGTGTATACAGGGAAAACTGATAGACAATGTTGTCTAAGTACGGAAATGATTTTTTTTGAATTTTGTGCGGGAATATTACAAAAAGAAATCTTAAAACGTTTAAAAACAAGTTTAGAAGTAACTATTTGAGTTTAAACATGGTCCAAAATTGTTTTTTGTGCAAAAGAAGAAAAAAAATCCATAAAAAAACAACATTTCATGGGTAAGTCGTCTTGACAGATAGTTTTTCCTAAAACACGAGAAAGTTCAGTAGCGTCACGATAGATAGTTTTTTTCTGCGACCGTGCGATTTTACCCTCACACATTTTGATTCAGAAAGTGTCACTTCCCCGCACTTTTTTTTGCATTGCATGAAAATTAACAAAAAGTATTTGATTTTCTTAAAAATGATTTCTTTTTAAATTCTTACATACCGATTTTTATCCAGTTGTTTTTGTTTTTTCGAACCAAACTTTTGACATGTCACGGTCGAGTTTCATACATCTTGATGAATTGTTACACACACTGATCTATGTTTTTATAAATTTCGATACATTTAATGTTTTTTGTGGACTTTACAGTAATTTTACATTAAATTTTGGTCTTTCATCGCGAAAGTATATATTTATTATTATATGACCACCGCGACCGGTCTACAGGCCGGTATCATATGTTTATGTCCTTCTAATGTCATTTGACTATCATGCTGTCTTACTTAATAAGGTCACTTAGTTTAATTAATAATTTTGTCCTACATACTATAAAAGAAGAATAGAAACCAACAAAAAATTTGTGACACATCGATTACCCATTTTCTTTGATTGCGATGGATTAGGGTGACCAGATTACGGTTTATTAGGGTGCCCAGAGTGCGCAAAAAAAGATTTTGAAAAATTTCCCTAAAAAAATTGAAGACCAAACACTCACTCGCCACTCAATGTTTATGGTCGCATACACTAATCCTAACTCGATTTCCGACGATTATGGACAATGGTTACCCCCTGGACATAAACCTAACAACTTTTACTATATTTATTAACAATAGGTAGGTTAGGTTTGGTTGGGTTGGGTTAGGTTGGGTTAGGTTGGGCTGGGTTGGGTTAGGTTGGGTTAGGTTGGGTTAGGTTGGGTTAGGTTGGGTTAGGTTGGGTTAGGTTGGGTTAGGTTATGTTAGGTTGGGTTAGGTTGGGTTAGGTTGGGTTAGGTTGGGTTAGGTTGGGTTAGGTTGGGTTAGGTTGGGTTAGGTTGGGTTAGGTTGGGTTAGGTTGGGTTAGGTTGGGTTAGGTTGGGTTAGGTTGGGTTAGGTTGGGTTAGGTTGGGTTAGGTTGGGTTAGGTTGGGTTAGGTTGGGTTAGGTTGGGTTAGGTTGGGTTAGGTTGGGTTAGGTTGGGTTAGGTTGGGTTAGGTTGGGTTAGGTTGGGTTAGGTTGGGTTAGGTTGGGTTAGGTTGGGTTAGGTTGGGTTAGGTTGGGTTAGGTTGGGTTAGGTTGGGTTAGGTTGGGTTAGGTTGGGTTAGGTTGGGTTAGGTTGGGTTAGGTTGGGTTAGGTTGGGTTAGGTTGGGTTAGGTTGGGTTAGGTTGGGTTAGGTTGGGTTAGGTTGGGTTAGGTTGGGTTAGGTTGGGTTAGGTTGGGTTAGGTTGGGTTAGGTTGGGTTAGGTTGGGTTAGGTTGGGTTAGGTTGGGTTAGGTTGGGTTAGGTTGGGTTAGGTTGGGTTAGGTTGGGTTAGGTTGGGTTAGGTTGGGTTAGGTTGGGTTAGGTTGGGTTAGGTTGGGTTAGGTTGGGTTAGGTTGGGTTAGGTTGGGTTAGGTTGGGTTAGGTTGGGTTAGGTTGGGTTAGGTTGGGTTAGGTTGGGTTAGGTTGGGTTAGGTTGGGTTAGGTTGGGTTAGGTTGGGTTAGGTTGGGTTAGGTTGGGTTAGGTTGGGTTAGGTTGGGTTAGGTTGGGTTAGGTTGGGTTAGGTTGGGTTAGGTTGGGTTAGGTTGGGTTAGGTTGGGTTAGGTTGGGTTAGGTTGGGTTAGGTTGGGTTAGGTTGGGTTAGGTTGGGTTAGGTTGGGTTAGGTTGGGTTAGGTTGGGTTAGGTTGGGTTAGGTTGGGTTAGGTTGGGTTAGGTTGGGTTAGGTTGGGTTAGGTTGGGTTAGGTTGGGTTAGGTTCCGCTAGGATTGTTTAGGTTAGGTTTAGCTATATTCGGTTAGGTTCGGTTCAGTTTAAGCAAATCGAACCGAACCAAACCGAACCGTTAGATTCGGTTTGATTTGGTTCATTTCGATACGGATGGGTTCAGTTTGCTTTTGTTCAGTTAGACCTTCGATAAATTTTAAAAAAGTAAATAATTATTAATTTTTAGTGTTTTAAGGAATAAAAATTGATATAATGTTCAATTAAACTAATTTTTATTTGTAAAAATGTAGGAATCATAATTTTCTTGATTTTGTTTTGAATTTCATGCTTTTTTAAAAATTGTGCATTTTCATAAAAGGACCAAAAAAACTGACCCGATTTGGATCAGTGACCTTAGTTATTTCAAGTTTTTGTTGACAGCTGATAGACGTCAGGGACCGTTTTGTTTCAGTTTGAAATGAGAAAATGCTTCTTTTGTAGCAATTTGTATGGGTTTTAATGGGGTTTTAAGAATGTTTCAATTTCAATTTTTTTAACAAAATCAACGATAGTCCGCAATTTTTTTTTTAGAAATCACTATAAAATGGTCTAAAATTATCATTTTTCAAAAAACTTCGTAGTTTTAAGAAAGGTGGTAAAACGTACCAGACCCCTGAAATGTGTTGCCTAGGGCAACTGGGCGTCGCCAACTCGGCGCCACCAACTGGGCGCCGCCAACTCGGCGCCACCAACTGGGCGGCAGGCCAACTGGGCGCCGGGCCAACTTGACGCCGAGCCAACTGGGCGCCGGACTAAAATATTTTTTCTTGATAAAATGTGCAGATGAAAAACAACCTTAAAAAAATTAAAGTGGCGGATCCAAAATGGCGGACTTTCTTATTTATGCATCGATATGTATCGAATATGGAACTTGGCGGTGTTTCAAGTCGCAGAACACTACACCTACCAAATTTCAACACTCGACTTAATAGATGTTGAAAGTTTTGTATAAATAACATATTTATTTTGTTTTTATCTGCATATTTTATCGAAAAAAAAATAGTCCGGCGCTGAGTTGGCCCGGCGCCCATTATGCCCGGCGTGGCGCCCTGTTGGCGGCGCCGAGTTGGCCCGGCGCCCGGTTGTCCCATTTCGAATTGAAATTTTTAGTTCCGAAATTTCATCTGACTCGAGCATAACTTGTAGTCCACCCAAGAAAAGAAGAGTTGAAGAAGACCCTTGTTCAAAGAAAGAAAATATTTTACCTGGAAGGTACAACATTTGTAAAGTTCTAAGATGAAAACAATAATTTTAATACATCCACTGCACTTAGCATGCTTAGAAATTCTTTTTACTCTTTTTTTTACTGAAGAGAATTTTGTAAACACACACAAGTAAGTATTCATGAATTATTTATTATTCAAACAGAAAATTGTTGATAAAAAAATTCTAGTGGAATTCAAAATTTTTATTTTGCGCCGCCACTGCCCTTTTTTATCCAAGACAAGCAAATAGAATATTTTTGCGATGTTGCATGTTTCCGGACTTACCAAACCGAAATTCTATTTTCATCCCTATTTTGCTCATTAAATTCTTACTTGTATTTGGTCAATTGCGATAAAAGCTTGACATAATGGCAATTTTGGCCCATGCCGGGTCTACCCGTAGGGTATAGAAGTCAATGGTTTTCACCAAGGAAAGAAGGGAAGAAAATATTCAAGTTGCTAAAAAGGACGCCACTTCCAGTTTTTCGCTCTCTAAAGCGACCGACGAAGATGGTTTAGGGTTTAAGTTTAAAGTTTAGGTTTAGGTTTAACTTTTAGTTTATCTTTTATGAAACGTTTTAACTGAATTTCTTTCAAACTTAATAAAAGTTAATGGAATTTTGGACTAATTATAACTACAGAGGTTATATCGCAATGGAAAAAAACCAGTTTAAATAAGAATCTGCAAGGATTTCGTAAAAAAAATGGAAAAGACGGAAAAGAAATGGTTTAAACTATAGGTTTAAGTTTGTAGGGAACGAGGTTTAAGTGAAAATGCAGCGATATTAAAGTAAATTACTTACATTTTTCAATTTACACTTACTTCCCAAACTTGACATTGTCGGAAAGTGTGTTCTAATTTCGTAATTTTTATTATATAACTTGCACAAACAAAGCGAAACTGAAAAATAAATTTTTAAATTTATTAAAATGACGTAAAAGTGACTTGACTGACACTTGTTGGACTAAGTACTGGGATTGTCATCTGCTGTCATCTCGGTGCACGTACATCTTAAATATATCTGTATGGCTAGAGCGTATTAAAACCATTAATGGAAAATGACTGCTACCATAAATAAATAAAGAAATAAAAACATTTTTTATTATATTAATTTAAAGATTATTTGCAAATAACCAAATCGCGTGTGAGTTTATTTAGATTTTAATCTGAAGATCGTTTTTTTTTACTTTCCTCGTCAAGGCAAATATCGTTTAAAGGCTACATGCTAAAATATAAAAGAGATATGAGAATTTAGTACTAAACGGTTTATCCAGCCTTGTGTACATTGTCCTAAAAAACTCGCTCTAATAGTTAATTGAAGCTAAAAATCGTATAAAATTTCGTCATATCGTTCCTAAATATGATGAAATTTTACATTTTTAATAAATAAATTAACAAAAACGTGATTGTTTTCAAGTTACAATGAGATAAACCACCCCCCGGAGGTAGTTTAAAATTTAGGACGATTTTTAGTCGGAATCCCATGACCTAGGGGTTTAAAGTGACGTAGTAGCCTAAATTATACAGTTGTAGAAAAATCAGTTTTCCATGTTTTCTTCTTTTTTCCGGTCTATATGGTCCATTTCAAGAACAAATCGTCTTAAATTTAAATTTTTAGGACATTTTATCGTCCATACAGGTAAAAATACCAAATCAATTGCGGCCTGTTTTTCCAAACCAATGCACATTTAAATTTTAAACCTAAACCCTAAACTTAAACCAAAACATAGACTAAAACTTACGCCTTAGTAAATACTGGTGTAGGTGTTTGACTAATTCAATTTCTTTTTGTAAATCAATTAATTTTATAAAAACATTGATAATCAAACAACAATAAAAAGTTAAAAGTAAAAGACCACAGTCAAACTTTTAAAATATATTTATTATACAGGGTATTCACAAAAACCTCTATATTTAAATTTTTTTAAAACTGAATCATAAAATCGATTTAATAATACTACTTTCGCAAAATTCGGAAAAGATAGGAAATTATATTTAGGAAAATAGAAAAAATATAATACAGGGGGTGTTGCATAAGTACGGGAGAGTCGTCCTAATTAATTGCCCTAAGACATTTTGATTTTTTTAACAGATAACTTTTTCAACGTTTTAAAGTGTAAACTTCTTTAGGCGCGTTTAGCACTTTTTGTGGGTACTAAATTGAACTGAGCCGTCATGCTCGGCTATGTGACGCTCGCGCGAAGTCGGCTCGAGTCGACTAACTGTGATGCAGATGAAGGCCAGTATTATTAATTTCGCCTGGTTGAAGTTTATACTTCTGCCGTGTGGTCTTAAGGACACACAATTTTTTTTTGTCAGAGTATTCATTAATCAAGAATAAAAAATATTTTTTTAAAGTCTCCAAAAAAATTCAAGATATACAAAAACTCGGAAGGATCATTTTAGCCCACGGATGAAGGTAATATGATCCTCATAACATTTACTAACTAGGAAACATAAAAACTTAATAATTATTAACGTTTTCTGTATAATGACTTAATGAGTAAATGGGCGACGATCGGCCAGCATTAGTCTAACATCACATTTAAAAAAAAAAACAATATTACAGAAACAACTGATCCGATTTTAATAATTGCTTTTGGATTATACGTGGCGGAAATAAGGCCTTCCTGGCATTTTAAAAACAAAAAGGTAAAAAATTTATCGGAATAGGTAAAAGAAATAACATGTTTTATTTGATAGTCAAGCTTAATCTTAACGGCCATCTTAAATTTTGAAATGGGGGCAACAAAAATACTTCAGTACACAAGCCTGAACAGTTTCCTGCAAAACACACTTTGTTGCATTAAAATTGGTCAAATAGTTCAAAACTTATAACGAAAAGCAATTTTTCCGTTTTTTTTGTGGTGCACCCGGTAGACCTTTAAAAATTATTAGCTCACACATATACTATACTATAGTAGTGTGAGCTATGGTGATCCTAATTTTTTCGAGAAAAAAAAAGTTGCTCCGATTTCAAAAATTTTTATATATCCTTGCGTTTCAGATGATTTTGAAACTTCTTTGTTGCGCCGTCTGTCTGTCTGTCTGTATGTCTGTATGTCTGTATGTCTGTCTGTAACGACCAACGCGCATAACTCAAAAACCGCTTGGCCGATTTTAATGAAATTTGGTACCTAGGCTGGGTCTTGGGTCGAGATGGTCCCATTTAAAAATGAACAAAATCCACCGAACAGAAGAGATTAATTGAGTCCGGAGTTTAACAAAATACATTTTAGTTTTTGTTTTTTTTAAGGGTGGGGGTGGATTTCAAAAATTTGAGTTTGAGTCAAAACATGGCTTGTGTGGTATCAAACAAAAGGTAATTTAGTGTGCAGTTGAATAAAATATATTTCAGTTTTTAGTTATATTACACGTACACTATAACTATAGTACCTAGTGTGCGCTTAGGGACTCATATATTGGCAGAGTATTTTTATAAAATGGAGCAGGTGGGAGCAAGATTTTGTCTTGCAACTAATACTGTAAGATGTTCTTTTAATACATGGTACTAACAGCATACCTAAATTATGCTAAAATGATAACATATTGCTTAATAAATTTGAAAAATTATTTTTTAACGTTATTTTTTGACATTACTTAATATAATCTAGAATTTCTTTGGGACACTTAGTTTTTAGGGTAACATATTTATCACAAAATTTGCCTCACAACTTACCTTTACTGACTTCCTGCATTTTGAATTTTGTGAGAAACTCTTTTCTTTAAAAAAAACTGCTTCACTTTTGAAAAGAAAAATTCCACAAATAAAACATTTACAAAATGACACTGTCAACAAACAAACAAATTACTCCTGACTTTTCCATGGTAACAGCGGGTCCTCAATTGTTTGTTTTCTGAAGGTTCATGGCCTACTTAATCAGCCTGATATAAAGAAAACATTCTTTTTACGAAATACATTATGGGCCCATTTCAATGGTTCCGGCTATCCCTGGCCCACTGTGCGACGCCCGCATTGCTTATCGAACAATTTTCGCAATTTCCGAAAACGACGCAGTTGATAAACTGGATAAGCATTAGCTCAGAGTGAGAGGTTGATTAATCATTGATATGTTGTTAATTACTTTCGTTGATAACGAACATTGCAAATGGTTAAGTCTTGTTCGGTCCCAGCGACAATGTTGGGCATATCCTAGACGGCTGGAGAACAGTGGCGTAGCGACGTAGCCCCGGGCCCGTGCTCGAAATGTTCCGCCGGGCCCCTTTTAACTAAAATAACCAAACCTAACCCAAGCTAAACTACTATCACAGTTTAGAACGTTTTTCTACGTTGTCCGCCGCCTATTCTCTACCCCCTTCGATCTTGGCAATCATCTTTGGTCAGGTTTTTTTGACTCATTGGTCTTTGGATTGACTGTTACCATTCCAGTTTAGGACGCCTTCTTTTTCTGCGCCCTATTTGTTGCAATTCTAGGACCTGCTTTTGTAACCTTTCGTAGTTTGTCCGTTAGATATGGCTGTACCATATCAGTTGTCTTTTAGTGATGTCTTCCGTTATGCTTCCCTCGATTCCCGTTCTTTCTTTTGTGATCTCATTTCTTATTTGCATTGATTTTTCTATTGCATCCAATTCGACACTTTCCATTTTTGTTTTGTACTTTTCTGTTACGCGACAAGTCTCTGCTAGCTTTTACTATTCTTTTCCCCAGTTCTTTACAACCTCATTGCATGGAGATATTGTTTGTCCATTGTCTAGTTCAAACTCACTTGATTGGTTTCCAATACATAAGTAGGTACTGTATCTTATCCACGTTCACTGTTAACGCCTACTTTTGGTATTTTTCCGTTAACTTTCTCATCATATAATTATTCATATATCTTTTTTATCATTAGCCACAACACATCCCTGTCTTAAACCTTTCGTTGTCAGGAATTCTTTTAAAAGTCGATTTCCAATTTTAATTTTAGATTTTGACCCTTTGTATAGTCCTTTTACCGCGTTTATGTATGTATGATTGATATTAGTTTGTTTTAACAGTTTCCATAATTTTTCTACTGGAACGGTATCATATGCTTTTTGTAGGTCCACAGAGGTAACATGAATTTTTAGCTTAGCTGAAGTATAGCTTTCACTAATAAACATATATGCATTACTAAGAAAAAAAGTTCCTCGAATTCATAACTTTGTTTGCATTTTGCGACTAAAAAAATCGGAATATTGGAAGAATTTATATAGATATTTTTTCTTAGAATTGCTCTCTGAACAATTCTATTAATGTTTGCTGACAAAAAAATAAGTTCCAAAAAATTTCACGGCCTCCCCTACTAATAATTTATTTTAGTATTAAATTGCTAAGATGCAAAATTTTATCAGGGCCAATAGTTTACTGAACCGATTTTAATGAAAAAAAAGGTATTTTTGCTTGTATAAATTTGGTATTTTGGATTTGAGTAAAATTTTCCGCCATTTTAAAATTTAAGATAACTAAAATATTTCATAAATATCTGTAAACATCAAAACAGTACACCCGCGAGGTAATGTCTCCTGTTGCCTCCCTAAATATAACTTGTTCGCTACTAGTAGATTCTAAAATACAAAGTAAAAAAACATAAAAAAGATAAAAAATTACAAAAAAAAAATAAACAAAACAAGTTTTTGTTTTATAATTATTTTAGAATATATCAACCGAACTAAACCGCAAAAAAATTAGAAGCAGGGAATATTTTAACACGTTGTAGATCGGTAATGAACTGATTGAAGACATAAACAGTCAAGCTTCGTCTGTGGAAATAATTAGATAATTCATGCGTTCATTCCTACAAAATGTGTGTGGATATAAATAATTATTTTATCTTATTTTAGAAATTGGTCAATGTCCTCTTAGATTTTTATTATAAAACCACTATGTATCGGTGCGTTAATAGTCGCAATTTTTTATTGCAAAAAACATAGTCCTGAAGTCCTAGACTGCTTTGTATATCCACAGAGTACACTATTTCCTGTTTGGCAAGTTACAAAGGAGTTAAAGTTGGCAATATCGCAACTTTAGTGCGAATTTCATTAACTCGCTCCGGGAATAGTTGACACCTGAGAGAGGCTATTATTAACTTCTAAAGAAACGATCATTATTTTAAGTTAAGCCACGTCCAGACTATGTAACAAAATATGCTATGGCATGTTAGAAAAAAAATCCCGTCCAGACTATACAGGGTGTCCCAGATAAAAGTAACTACATGGAGATTTGGGAAACGGTAAGAGATAAAATTTTGGTTAAATAAGAAAAAAGTTGCGCTGTTCCGAGCCCAATCAGAAGCTAGGGATTTTTAAAATATCGAACAAAGACTAAAAAATGTGTTTTTGAAAAATTGAAATATCGTCGCCAGCCTTAGATTACGTAACGCTCAAGGGGGCGGGGGTATTAGTCCTGCGTTTGTGTTTTTTCCTAAAAATGCGTTACAATGGGAGATTTAATATCCGGAGTTAATAAGTTACGTTGGGTTCCGGGACATACGGGGATACCAGGCAACGAGAAGGCGGACGAACTCGCACGACTCGGGGCAGGAACCGCCTATGTAGGACCGGAGCCACTTTTGGGCGTGACAAAAAGACAAGTGCAAAGCGGACTCAACAAATGGGCCCAGGACGCGCTATTAAACTCCTGGGAAACAGGAACGGGTTGCAGACAGACCAGAGAATTCGTAGACCGTCCAAAAGCGACCAGAATTAGATGGATGCTGGGACGGACACGAAAAGACCTCGGACTGCTGATAGGTACTCTAACCGGACATAACCGGTTGAGAAAGCACATGACATGTATAGGAGTCGAGAATGACCCTACCTGCCCAGCCTGTGGACAGGAAGAAGAGACATCAAGACACCTCGTGGCAGAATGCGAGGCCTACGCAAGGATGAGACAACAGGCACTCGGAGCACCAACTCTGAGCGAGGAAGAACTGCACATGCTCAAATGGGCAGACTTACTGGACTTTGTAAAGAGAACAGGAAGACCCAATGAGTTACCCGACCATCAAAGGGAAGTGCAGAGAGTGGGTTAAGGGACAGACTTGGGGCATGGCAAAAAGGGCCTACTCTGGCCTACTTGTCAGACCTGCGGGTCAACCCCCCCACTACTAATACTACTAATGACATTTGGTAGTTTTCTATAAGCTACTACGGCCAATCGAATAGCAATGAATTTTTTTGGACCTTCCAATTTTGTAGAAACTCTATCTAAATTTGTTATTACTTATGTAATTACCATATTGGATGTATACGTTATTAAATAGAGCTTGAAAGGAGGCTTTGAACGGTGTATATAACTGTAACAAAACTGGAATTTAATGTAAATGGTATTTTTGCTTATAGGGTGTTTGACAGTAGTAAAAAATAAATATATGTTTATTTTTAGATATCTCTTTAGGTCTTGGGAATGCTAAAAATAAACTTTTTTGATTAATTCTCAAATTCATAGTTCTTTTAATTAAATAAATTCATTGAATTCAAACAATTAGCCATGTGATTCAAAACAGGCGGTCTACCAATCAGCTGAGAGTGACGTCACAAAACAGTAAACGCCTCGAACGAACTTATTTTCTGTGTTATTTTCTTATGGATGGTAATGTTTGCTTTGGTTTAAAGTGCGAATTATCGTCCTAAATTAAATTTTATTTTGTGTTTTGCTTATAAAAACCATTTTCAATAGAAAACGGATTCTCCAAAGCCGATAGCTCAAACTTGCCAATGCTGAATTCCTTTATGGTGGCAGGCTTCTTTGCCAACAACAGTGATTTTTGTACTGTGGAATTTAGAAACGTTAAAATGTTGATGTAAATATTCAATGAGTTGTTTTGTATATAACTGAAAGTTTTTTTACGATATTTTTCGCCTACTTTTACGCATTTAGATATAACCGAACCGAACCGAACCGAAATAGTTATATATATATATATATTATAGACAACTTGAAAAAAAATAATAGAAACAATTTAGTTATGGTCACATCAAAGTGATCTTCACAAATGTAAAGTGAAGATGTATTAGATAAGGCCCTTGGGTCTCTTCAAGCAAGTTCTAGCCAATTTTTCCGTTATTTTACTGCTGTAGACACATGAATAAATAGTTCTTCAGGTGTTTTTATGCTAGTATTCGAACACTGAGGTACTACACACCACTTATAGGACATTTTTTTACATAAAAAACAGTAAAAACACAGACCAAAAACAACACTTGAATGCCGTGTATCTCTCCGCGAGTTTACTGCGCTGTGACGTCATTGCAACGTCATGCTAGAAATTAGCGTTTTAGCGGAAAATTCAAATCGGAAATTAGAAAACTTGATTTTAAATGTAGTCATGATAAAAAATACTATTTTAATAATTTTGCGTAGCAAATTAGGAATCTATGTATGATTCTAAACTCTTTTCTAAAATTTGTCAAATACCCTATTATAAGTTTTTAATTTTTTTAATAAATATTGTTTTCAACAAGCCTTAATTACATGCAAGACCAAGTTAAGAACACGTAAAATTTATGGCAACGCAGCGACTTGTTTTTAGGCATGGTTTTCAGAATCGCTGTATATTAATAAAAAGTTGTATTCGGCTAATCTGTCCTTTAAGCCACTAACATCAAAATTATTCATATTTCGTGACTGGAAAGAAATTTACCAAACTAGTTTCAATTCTTTAAAACCCCACTGTGAAATTTTGATCTGTAACGACCAAGTCGACGCGTCTCTGGCTTGCGTGTTTTTTCTCTTTGTCTGAAGCGTTTAAAGCACAGTCTATCTCTTTCTTGAGGCGAGATAGCATTAGTGATTATACGAATCAACGACGAGCTATGAGATGATTGTTTTCGCTGAGACAAGAAAATCTTTACAGAGCATTCTTGGTTTTCGTACGTTTCACTTTGTTGGATTTAAGTGGTTTTTTTTTAACCTGGGAATTGTTAATTCTGTCAATTATTTTATTATTGTATAATAATATTATTTTTGTTATTCCTTACTATTTTGATCTTTACTTTTAGAGCTTAGTTTAATTTTAAATCTTGTTTTTATTGCTGTTTCCAGTGTATGTTTGTTTCTATGTTTTTCTGGTTTCCTTAACATCAAATACAAACCATTCGTTGCTCTAAAATCGGCATTTTTAATCAATATTATATCTCAAACCCAAACAACAATAATAAGTAAATTAAACAGTTGGTTCAATAACTTTACCTATTCAATCAACGTTTAAAATGTTGATAAATTAAAATATTTATGAGAAACATACAAAAGGTTTCTAAAACTTACTAAGTTTGAAGAGTGTGAATATTAGTGTAAATATTAGAATACAAAAGTTAAATAATTTTAACATTAAAGTCAAATGTATATTAAGAAGTGAAAATCTGAAGCTTAAAAATTAGACAGGTATATGTATAATTTCCTACATTAAAAATACTCTGCCAATATATGGGCCCCTAAGCTCACACTAGGTACTATAGTTATAGTGTACGTGTGAGCTAATATAACTAAAAACTGAAATATATTTTATTTAACTCCAGACTAAATTACCTTTTGTTTGATACCACACAAGCCATGTTTTGACTTAAACTCAAATTTTTGAAATCTACCCCCACCCTTAAAAAAAAACAAAAAACTAAAATGTATTTTGTTAAACTCCGGACTCAATTACCTTTCGTTTGATATCACACACGCCATACTTTCACTTAAACTCTAATTTTTAAAATATACCCCCACCCTTTTTTTTGAAATAAATTAAAATGTATTTTGTTTAACTGCAGACTCAATTACCTTTCGTTTGATATCACACACGCCATATTTTCACATAAACTCTAATTTTTGAAATCTACCCCCACCCTTTTATTTGGTTTCTGTTCAGTGGATTTTGTTCATTTTTAAATGGGACCTTCTCGACCCAAGACCCAGCCTAGGTACCAAATTTGATTAAAATCGGCCAAGCGGTTTTTGAGTTATGCGCGTTGGTCGTTACAGACATACAGACAGACAGACAGACATACAGACAGACAGACAGACGGCGCAACAAAAAAGTTTCAAAATCATCTGAAACGCAAAGATATCTAAAAATTTTTGAAATCGGAGCAACTTTTTTTTTCTCGAAAAAATTAGGATCACCATAGCTCACACTACTATAGTATAGTATATGTGTGAGCTAAAAACGCTTATAGCAGATATAATATACTTCCTTCAAGAACTGCCAAATTCTCTTTCGAGATCGTAACAAGTTATAAATTTAATTACTATTAATAATTTTATAAATTTATTTATAAATTGAGTAAACTACTTCTTTCTTAGGTTGAATTTATGTGCAAAATATTAAATTTACGACTAACTGGCAACAAAAAAATGTAATTTGTTTTTTTTTTATTTCGCTTTTTGAGCAGAATCATCTTGATTTCATAATAGCTAGGTATAATAAATTTGTTTGATTTTTTAAGGGCTTCGATTCTTTGTCTTAGCTTACTTTATTTTAATATTTGATAACTGAGTTTGTGAGGAATTTTGTTTTGGCAAATTTTTAACTTTTACTAAGCTTTTATTCTAATAGCAGCGGCGGCTGGTATCAATAGAGTCATTAAAAAACATCTACTACCAGTGGCGCACCCAAGAATATGTCTTGGAGGGGGCCCGAGGCCTCTTGGGGGGGGGGGGCCCGGAGCCTCATGATGTCCAATTTTAAGCTATTTTTTGTGTTTTTCATGAAAAATGTGTAAAAAAATCTAAGGCTTGGGGGGGAGTCCGGGCCTGGTTGCGCCCATGCTGCTACTACTACTATGGGATTTCTAATTCTATTTTTTTAAGAAACTAACCCCAACACCCAAGAAATGACTCAAAATTTATCAAAATATTCTGCTGAAATAACTAAAATGTATTGTAAAGGGCGTAAATTGAAACATACATGCTAAACGCACAAAAACAATACGAGTAATACGAATAAATGGCCTAAAATTTATTTGATTTTTCGTATTTAAACAATGCTATCTCTATTCGAAGGAGCCAACAGCAAACTGGCCCATCTATAATCATTCAGCAGCGTGTTCTAGCTTTGCGTTTTAGTGTCCCATTC
The DNA here is from genome assembly GCA_963576565.1 of Aspidapion aeneum. Lineage (NCBI taxonomy): Eukaryota > Metazoa > Arthropoda > Insecta > Coleoptera > Brentidae > Aspidapion > Aspidapion aeneum. The sequence continues at coordinate 8,397,385 of OY755039.1, forward strand.
ATCGCGTCGCGTCGAGTCAGAGTGTGATTCATAGAATTGCACAGGATTACCAAATTTCATATAATTAAAAAAACAAAAAGAAATGCATGAAATAAAATAAAAAATACCTATAAAGATGTTTTAAAAATGAAAAAGAAACGTGTTAAAATGCTATACCACATGTTCCACTGCAACTCTTTCATCGAAAAGTAACAAGTGCGAGATATAAGGTATACAATTAAAAGGTACCGTAATAGGATAGCCAGTCATACATCCGTGCAACGTTTTATCTAGGCGCCTTTTAGTTGGTCGTTTGCTTTCTCTGCCTTGTACACTTATACCTTCTCTCAGGTACTTGTGATTTTTTAAATAAGGAATTAAATAGGAACACCAAGTATATCATTCTTGTTTCATAGTCTGAACGCGCCTTAAATCGGCTCTCGTTGCCGTAGATAAGGTTTCCGTTAAATTAAAACCTAACTGAAGGGTTTCAAGGGCAGAGCAACTGCAAAGGGCTCTTTATCTAAGAAATTGCACAAATGATAGAAATACGTATCGAATAATAACTAGTGATAAAAACCGTATAAAATTGTTGCTTATACACTGTGTGTAATCTAACACTTTCCACCCTGGATTTCCCGAGAACTGCTGAAAATTTTTATAAATGCCGAGACACGTCGATTTTGTTTGTGAGGGGGACATTTTTTGACAAATTTTTGTAGCAGGAACCCCCTTCGAGGGGTATACTTTACCCCTATATTTCGAATAGGGAACGTGGGTCTAGTGATACCTTATTTTGAAGCTCTCTTGAATATCTTTACAACCGTGTAAAAATTTCGAAAATCCATTGATTAGTTTTTGAGATATTTTTTTCAAATTTTCAAATTTAACATGGAATGATAAAGTAAAAATTAAATCCGAAAAATAATAAAATTCTAATTAAATTTTTATTTTATCAGTCCATGTTAAATTTGAATGTTTAAAGGCAAATATCTCAAAATATAATGGATAGATTCAAAACAAGGTATCACTAGACCCACTTTCCCTATTTAAAACATAGGGGTAAAGGTATTCCTCGAAGGTGGTGTGTGCTACAAAAATTTCAAAGAAAGTGTCCCCCTCCCAAACAAAATCGGCATATCTCGGCATTTTCAAAAATTTTTAGCCGTTCTCGAGAAATCCCGGGTGGAAAGTTTTAAATTAGACACAGTGTATATCGCTGTGAGTCAATACCATTGAGTTGTATAAGGCCTTCAAAGGGCCTTATAGGGTATAGAAGTCAATGCTCAATACCCAAGTAACACAATATTGCTCAACAGCTGCCCCAACAATTGTGCAATAAATACAGCTAGCAATATTGCTTTAATAGCGTATTATTTATAAATAAATAATAAATATATCATACCTAGATTTTATATTTCACAAACATGTTTAGTATTGAAAATGACATCTGTCCTTATTTTAAATAAATTCTCCAATAACTAATTCATTGAACTTTGGAATTAAATCCTAATCTGAGATAAATGTTATTTTGATTGTTGATTTTGTATTTAGTTACATTCTTAATTATTAAATTTGGTTTGGGATGACCGACACTTTTGATTTTATTTTATTATTTAATGGTAAAAAAAAATTCATTGTCTTTAAATATTGCATATTAATGCTCTCAGAATAAGAAACTTCCACATTTTCGTAACTAAGAAATTGTCGAAATCAAAACAATACTGCTCGACCGATAACGCCAAGTTGTCCCGATGCACTAATTTAAAGTGCACGTTAAGTGCTTTAACAGCCGAATTAAGACTCAGATTCTATGTACTGTAAGATTCTATAGGGACATGTCGTCCTCTCTTTCTATATTTCGTAATTAGAATGCGACATAACAACTATGGTGAACAGAATTTTGGTCCAGTAAAGCATGGCGCGAGCTGGCCTACGCATCCACGACATCCAGGAATTAATTTCTAGTTAGTATTCAAGTCTTTGGTGAATTCCTTTTGGGGCTAATTATTAAATTATTAATTAAATAATTTTAATATTTTTGTAAAGTAAAATTTTGGAGTGAACGTGCACTTATATAGGAACCGCCACTGGTTATGCCATGAAAGCATCAGGGCAAATGTTTTTAGCTTTCTTCTAAAATACCGCTAAATGTCAACTTTTTTGCTTGTATAATCAAGGCCAACACAAAAATAGAGGCCACGACCCTGAAAAAATCAGCTGTTCTCCCGGGGCTGAATTTTACATTGGGTCTTATGGGAGGTCAGACGTTTTTTTATGATATTTTCAAAATGGCACTACAGATTTTCGCAAAATTTCAGTGAAATATTCTCAGACACCATCCCGATATTCCACCAAAGGTTTGTAAGGAAGCAACATGATTAAAAGGTTAAAATCTTCAAGATTTAGCATTTCTTATTTTGAATTCAAATTACCCGCCATGTACCACATGCCAACTGTTATATTTGACATGTATTTGACTTTGTCATCTGTGATTGTCACATTTGCTTCTGCTTTAAACTGAATTATTGTGTGAGCTAATGAAGCGGCTATGAAAAATTAAGGATTACTATACATTTAAAAAAAATTGTTCTGCAAGAATAAAGTAAAAACAATCTCAAAAACGGCGTTATTTAAAAAATTTTTAAATATTCATGAACCGTCATTCTAACTTCAATATTTTAAAGACAATCAGCTGTGTCGTAACGTGACCATCAAAAAAAAATCAGCCCCGGATGTGACGTCAACAAAGTGGAGGATCGTGGCCCGTCCGTTTTGATTTGAGACTATACATTTAAAAAAAATTGTTCTGCCAGAATAAAGTAAAAACAATCTCAAAAACGACTTTATTTTAAAAAAAATCAAATATCCATGAACCGTCATTCCAACTTCAATATTTTAAAGACAATCAGCTGTGTCGTAACGTGACCATCAAAAAAAAAATCAGCCCCGGATGTGACGTCATTAAAGTGGATGATCGTGGCCCGTCCATTTTGATAGCCCTGGTATAATTTGGAAAACTTAACCTAGGAAATTTTTTAGTTTATTGATGAAACCTGGCTTGAAGCTTCATTAAACGCAACGCGCCTTTATAGGTTTTTTTATTGGCATTTTTGTTCTTTAATTAATTTTAGACACTCTAGGGACCAAGACTTAATTGTGACGTTATTAAAATGGATTAAAATGCTTTAATATCTTCAACCTCCCACCGAATATGATGATGATAATGAAACATAGTTTTAAATTATTTTTATTTTCAGGGTAAGATGACATACTATGTTATTAAAACACGATGACTGCTATGTTATCTTACCGTATGCGATGAAATTAAATAAATTACCTGCTTGTCGCGCATATATGTTACTCGATATCGTTCTGTGTCATCTTATCTGAGTATGTCATCTTAAACACAATTCCTCCATCGTTTTTGTATTTCCTTAAGAACACATAAAAATAGGTTTGTTAAATATTTTAATATTTTACTCCGTGCAAAAAGGCATTAGATTAGGAAATGTTAAATTTTCAATAAACGTTTAACTAGACTTTTTCCTTTTCAAGGAATTATTTATTAAGTTCGAAAGAGGAAGAAATAGTGAATTTAAAAATAAAATACTTATTTGAAATCAAAGGATAATTTTATGATTTATTGTCATTCATATCGAATAGTTCTTGAACCCCAGTGGGTGTACAGGGTGTCCCAAATTGGGCACTTTTAGGGGGTTTAAGGTACTTCTAGGGGAGACAGAGAAAAACTGACCACGCATTGCAAGGCTCAAATTTCAAGAGAAGACTTATTGTGAAAACCGCATTTTGAAATATTGAAGTAAACAAATATTCCAAAACTGAAAACACATGTTTATAATGACAGCTGGCCGGCAGGCGTTCTTTTGTGACCCTCCTATGGTCACGTGATATTTCCGCGCCCGGGCCGGTCTTTCTCGTGGGCTGCGATATCTAGGTATATTAGGTTATGACAGCCTAATCTAATTGAAGTTTAATCTAAACGCACCCGCATGGATAACATCCACTTCGAACAAGTTATTGCCATTACCAGTGTTAAACTGTACTAACCTATGTAATTAAGGTGGGCGGCAATTCGTAAATTCATGTAACAGCCACACGCGCACCAAGCGGGGGGGGGGGAGGGATTTATCGGTCCAGGGCCCCTACTCCCCAGACTCTTAGCCCGCGCAGCAATGGCTAGAGAAGGTATTAGTTTCGACGAAAAAAAGTTTTTTGAGATAACACCCAGATAGTGTGTTATTTGGGTTTATTTTGACAAATCTTACTATACAGATTTAGAAAATATAAGTCAACTGGCGATTTACTTACATACGTCACTCACTTATGGCAAAAAGTGATTGAGTTACGGGGCGACACAAGAACAATTGCCTTAGATATATCAAAAGCATTCGATAAAGTCTGGCATGAAAATCTGCTCAACAAGCTCAAAGCTATGGGATTGTCGTCGAAACTTTGCACTTGGCTTGAAAGTTAACTTAAGGATACATCCATTTATGTTGCACTGGATGGCCGGAACTCCAACTCTTACCAAATAAATGCTGGTGTGCCACAGGGAGCAATCCTTTCGCCAACACTTTCTCTGATTTACATAAAACTCATAGATAAAACAGTAAAACCACTTTATTGCTTTGCAGATGATGGCAATGTAGTCTCCTCAGTCATACCACCCACTCAGTGTCTATTCGCAGGTGAATTCCATCATCTTAGACTAACTCAAATATCGCAGATAAATAACGACCTGGAGTTAATAGAGGACTGGGGCAACAAAAACCTTGTATACAGTTTAACGCGCAGAAAACCCAAGCAGCCCAACTTTCAAAAAAGACCAGCAGCGGTGAGCCAAACATCATGCTATCTGGAAGTGCTGTCACATTGCAAAGCCAGTTGAGCATCTTAGGAGTCATTGCAGAGACCAACATGTCTTGGTACAGTCACGTGGCAGATATAGCTAAAAGGGCGTCCCAAAAGCTTGGGGTGCTATTTCGTACAAGACATCTGTATACACCAAGCCAACTGCTGACACTCTATAAAGTCCAGATTCGACCAACTATGGAGTACTGCCCACATATATGGAGTGCGACACCCAAACATACCTTAATGCTTTTGAACACCGTGCAAAAACGAGCTATCAAGCTGATCAATGACTCCGCACTTACCCGTAGCTTGGATAGTCTCGAATATCGAAGAACTGTAGGCGATCTATCTCTCTTCTACAGGTATTTTCAAATGCTCTGAAGAGTTGGCACGTATGATCCCCCCGGGAGTAGCACCTACTAGGCGAACACGTCAAGCAGACGGTAACCATCAATTTACTGTCAAAATAGAGGCACCAAGAACCTCATTATATCAGAATTCATATCTCTGGAGAACAGCATCGCTGTGGAATAAACTCCCTGCGACAGTTTTCCCTGCAGGTTACAACCTGAACCGTTTCAAAACCAACACACACCAACATTTCCGCGCACTGGCCGCTTCTCGAGCGTAATAGGGATCTCCTTGCGAGTGCGTGTATGTCTGTCCGTAACACGAGAGCTCCTAAACCGCTGAACCAATTTTCATAAAATTTTCAGGTAAAGTTGTGTTCGACACTCTAACGAGCTAATGACAATTTTTTGACAAATAAAATATTATTAAAATTACATTAATATACCAATACACATTTTGGAAAATAATTTTTCATAATTAAAAACTTCATAGGAGCTTAAGTTTCTGAAATATTTATAAAAAACTGTTTTCAGGGCTGATGGCTTCACTTGAAGTGTGCTAATAGGTTAGATAGGAAGGTATCAGATCAGTCATGGATCAATTTATTTTGAAATACCAAACATATGTTCCCCCACAAAAATATTTTCTTGCCACTCCACTGTTGAGAGCTATATAGCCTGCGAGCGATTGCAGGTTATAGTTCTCACCAATTCCATCAGATTAAACATAGAATCTGCATATATTCCAATTGCATGCATGTTTTCGGTATAAAATAAGGTCATAACTCTACACAATGTGCATTCATTTCAAAACAAGTTCTTTTTAGATAAAACATAAAACATGGATATCCATGGCGGGCTGTAGATTTAAACAGAAAAAATTTAACAGAACATAAAAAAAGACAAAAACACTCCTTGTAAAGCGTTTTGTGAAAAACTCGACGATTTTTTTATCAAACTAAGCCCCTAGAAAAAAAATGCACTTATAGCTAATAAAAAAGGACGAACCGGATAATTACCCCCTCCTAGAAATAAGAAAGATTTACGTTGAAGCTTGTAGTCAGTTTGATTACTGTAGTCAGGCAAGCCACGCTGAGGATGGAAATGCCTTTTTCCGAAACACTGGTGTCCGTGGTTAACTTAACCACTTTGAAGTTGCCTTTTATACTTTGTTAACTTATTGGAGGATGATTCGTTTTTCGGGGTACGTTTTTCGAAGGTCATTGATGACGTTCGGCAAACAAATGATGATGAACCAATTGGCAGTAACAGACCTTTCGTCTTCCAGAGAAATTGTTGCTACATGATCTGTTTTTGACACACATATCTCGACCATCTTTTTTGATACACTTCGAGAACGATTGACTTTTGTTGGGTTTTCTTCATCTTGGAACACACAAACAGACGACTGACGTTTATTTTTGGGTTCATATGATTACATCCACGATTTATCACCACTGACAATGCTATACACGTTTTTCGAGTTTCTAACCTCAAAGCGGTCTGGAGTTTTCTGACACCAATTGACCCCAGCTTCTTTCTGTTCTTCGGTTAACAAATATACTACTTATCAAAAAAATTTGTACACCTGTAATATAAAAACCCATGATAGGTGTACAATTTTTTTTGAAAAGCAGTATAGAAATAGCAAAATTTTTGGAATTGAGGTCTTTGAAATCCCCAATCGATTTTCCGTCATGAGCATACGCACAGCATCATGTTTTCCTGGGTAACAGCCGTTTTAAGTGCACTTGGTCTTGGATCGCACCTAAGGCTAATCCGTCCACGCTTGAATTCTCCATAGCAAAAATGTTCTCGGTTTAATTTTATTTTTTGACTGATTTGTTAATTTAAAAAAGTCCCTTTAATTTTAATTTTTTTAATTTAATTTTAATTTAGGTTAGGTAAAGATTGAGGTTTAAGTAACGACATTCGATCAGTGGCGCCCTCTATCTAATGTTGGTATATTTTAAACAATTTGTTTTCCGGTTTGCGTCATGGAAACGTCTAAAGACTTGTTTTCTTTAAACTTTACGTTGCGGTAAACGGACAGTCCGTCAAGCATAGTTTTGACAAAATTTTTCCTACCAGAGTATTTAGATGGGACTCGTTATGAGCAAAATTATTTAAGAAAAGCCGGACCTGTCCCTCACCCTCATTTTTTGTGGGAATATTACCTACCTGGAGAACAGACAAAAGCCAAATTATTGGCTTACAAAAAAATTTATTGGCTAGGATTTAGCCATTTTTCTGTTTTTCATAAATTTTTGACATGATTTTGGGTATTTTCTATAATTTTGAAGTTTTTTGCAGTAAAATGTTGAAAATTGGTACATTGATGTAGAAATGATTAGAGAACAAGAATGTGGTCAATAATTTGACCTAGGACAAATTTCCACAAAAATGGTGGCTAAAACCCCTAAAATTTTCAGAAAAATACCCATTTCTGGGGGAAACGTTGAAAATGATTTTTTTTTTAAATTTTTTGAATGCGTCTTACAGAAAAAGAATCAGCGAATCTAATGAGCCTGCTCTCATATTTTTCGGATTAATCGTTTAGGAAATACATGGTTTCAAAATTGGAAGTTGATTTTGTAGGCGGTAAATATTAAATTTTTGACTGAATAAGACAATCTTCGACTTATAGATCTATTTTGAGTGAGGTAGAACCTAAAAAAAACTAAAAAAATACAAACCCGTCAAACGCGCTGGGTGATTTAGCTATATTAGGCCAGTCATTAAAGCGAGAAAAAGACCCCCAGCTTGCAAAAAGTGGTAGTCACGATTTTGACATATTATGTTGTTCACATTGGAGTTGTAAAAGAAAATTTAAGTTTTCGACTTGGGTGGGGCGGTTCCTCCCCACCGTCTTGAATTTAGTTTGCACAAAAACCTTTTTTTTTTTTAACTACTTGGTCCCTGCACATTTTAGAAAATAAAGTTGTAGACAAAAGTTGAACACAATAAATTTCTTGCAAAAACGCTATTGTAAAGTTTTTTGTCAGACGAATGGTTTTCGAGTTATGACGCAAAACATTTCTCCGCCTGTTTGGATTTTAAACAGTTTTTAGCTCACACTACTACTATACTATAGTAGTGTGAGCTATGGTGATCCTAATTTTTTAGAGAAAAAAAGTTGCTCCGATTTTAAATTTTTTTATATATCTTTGCGTTTCAGATGATTTTGAAACTTTTTTGCGCGTTGGTCGTCTAAAGACTTGTTTTCTTTAAACTTTACGTTGCGGTAAACGGACAGTCCGTCAAGCATAGTTTTGACAAAATTTTTCCTACCAGAGTATTTAGATGGGACTCGTTATGAGCAAAATTATTTAAGAAAAGCCGGACCTGTCCCTCACCCTCATTTTTTGTGGGAATATTACCTACCTGGAGAATAGACAAAAGTCAAATTATTGGCTTACAAAAAAATTTATTGGCTAGGATTTAGCCATTTTTCTGTTTTTCATAAATGTTTGACATGATTTTGGGTATTTTCTATAATTTTGAAGTTTTTTGCAGTAAAATGTTGAAAATTGGTACATTGATGTAGAAATGATTAGAGAACAAGAATGTGGTCAATAATTTGACCTAGGACAAATTTCCACAAAAATGGTGGCTAAAACTCCTAAAATTTTCAGAAAAATACCCATTTCTGGGGGAAACGTTGAAAATGATTTTTTTTTTAAATTTTTTGAATGCGTCTTACAGAAAAAGAATCAGCGAATCTAATGAGCCTGCTCTCATATTTTTCGGATTAATCGTTTAGGAAATACATGGTTTCAAAATTGGAAGTTGTTTTTGTAGGCGGTAAATATTAAATTTTTGACTGAATAAGACAATCTTCGACTTATAGATCTATTTTGAGTGAGGTAGAACCTAAAAAAAACTAAAAAAATACAAACCCGTCAAACGCGCTGGGTGATTTAGCTATATTAGGCCAGTCATTAAAGCGAGAAAAAGACCCCCAGCTTGCAAAAAGTGGTAGTCACGATTTTGACATATTATGTTGTTCACATTGGAGTTGTAAAAGAAAATTTAAGTTTTCGACTTGGGTGGGGCGGTTCCTCCCCACCGTCTTGAATTTAGTTTGCACAAAAACCTTTTTTTTTTTAACTACTTGGTCCCTGCACATTTTAGAAAATAAAGTTGTAGACAAAAGTTGAACACAATAAATTTCTTGCAAAAACGCTATTGTAAAGTTTTTTGTCAGACGAATGGTTTTCGAGTTATGACGCAAAACATTTCTCCGCCTGTTTGGATTTTAAACAGTTTTTAGCTCACACTACTACTATACTATAGTAGTGTGAGCTATGGTGATCCTAATTTTTTAGAGAAAAAAAGTTGCTCCGATTTTAAAATTTTTTATATATCTTTGCGTTTCAGATGATTTTGAAACTTTTTTGCGCGTTGGTCGTCTAAAGACTTGTTTTCTTTAAACTTTACGTTGCGGTAAACGGACAGTCCGTCAAGCATAGTTTTGACAAAATTTTTCCTACCAGAGTATTTAGATGGGACTCGTTATGAGCAAAATTATTTAAGAAAAGCCGGACCTGTCCCTCACCCTCATTTTTTGTGGGAATATTACCTACCTGGAGAATAGACAAAAGCCAAATTATTGGCTTACAAAAAAATGTATTGGCTAGGATTTAGCCACTTTTCTGTTTTTCATAAATTTTTGACATGATTTTGGGTATTTTCTATAATTTTGAAGTTTTTTGCAGTAAAATGTTGAAAATTGGTACATTGATGTAGAAATGATCAGAGAACAAGAATGTGGTCAATAATTTGACCTAGGACAAATTTCCACAAAAATGGTGGCCAAAACCCCTAAAATTTTCAGAAAAATACCCATTTCTGAAGGAAACGTTGAAAAAGATTTTTTTTTGAAATTTTTTGAATGCGTCTTACAGAAAAAGAAACAGCGAATCTAATGAGCCTGCTCTCATATTTTTCGGATTAATCGTTTAGGAAATACATGGTTTCAAAATTGGAAGTTGTTTTTGTAGGCGGTAAATTTTTGACCGAATAAGACAATCTTCGACTTATAGATCTATTTTGAGTGAGCGAGACATGTAGCTACCTAAAAAAAAAATGCAAACCCGTCAAACGCGCTGGGTGATTTAGCTATATTAGGCCAGTCATTAAAGCGAGAAAAGGACCCCCAGCTTGCAAAAAGTGGTAGTCACGATTTATTATGTTGTTCACATTGGAGTTGTGTGGGGCGGTTCCCCCCCACCGTCTTAAATTTAGTTTGCACAAAAACCTTTTTTTTTTAAATTACTTGGTCCCTGCACATTTTAGAAAATAAAGTTGTAGATAAAAGTTGAACACAATAAAATTTCTTGCAAAAACGCTATTGTAAAGTTTTTTGTCAGACGAATTGTTTTCGAGTTATGACGCAAAACATTTCTCCGCCTTTTTGGATTTTAAACAGTTTTTAACTCACACTACTACTATACTATAGTAGTGGAGCTATGGTGATCCTAATTTTTTCGAGAAAAAAAAGTTGCTCCGATTTTAAAAGTTTTTATATATCTTTGCGTTTCAGATGATTTTAAAACTTTTTTGTTGCGCCGTCTGTCTGTCTGTCTGTCCGTCTGTATGTCTGTCTGTAACGACCAACGCGCATAACTCAAAAAGCGCTTGCGAGATTTTAATGAAATTTGGTACCCAGGCTGTGTTTTGGGTCGAGATGGTCCCGTTTAAAACCTAACAAAATCCACCGAACACAAGCTAAATAAAAGGGTGGCGGAAGATTTCAAAAATTAGAGTTTATGTAAAAATATGGCGTGTTTGATATCAAACTGAAGGTAATTGAGTCTGGAGTTTAAAAAAATACATTTTAGTTTATTTTAAAAAAAGGGTGGGGGTAAATTTCAAAAATTAGAGTTCAAGTGGAAATATGGCGTGTGTGATATCCAACGAAAGGTAATTGAGTCTGGAGTTAAACAAAATACATTTTAGTTTTAAAAAAAGGGTGGGGGTAAATTTCCAAAATTAGAGTTTAAGTCAAAACATGGCTTGTGTGGTATCAAACGAAAGGTAATTGAGTCTGGAATTGAATAAAATATATTTCAGTTTTTAGTAATATTAGCTCACACGTTCACTATAACTATAGCACCTAGTGTGAGCTTAAGTGCCCATAAATTGGCAGAGTATTTTATTTAGTTGCCTTTAACTTGAAAACTGCTTATTTTTGGGAAAATCTGTTATAACACAAAAAAAGACCAACTAATAGCCTATAAAATGGCCTATGAATGCCAATTAAGTGCTAACCGTGGACTTGGCCCACTTAGGTGATACATCGTTTAAAATATAATTTAATTTTCTACAATAAAGTTCATTACATATTTTCTGTAAAATGCTTACCTTTTTAGAAAGTTACATAAAACTGAATAATTTCGGTTTATTTTGCATATATACTATGGAAATACATAGGAAACGGGTGTACTGCTAACACTTCAGGGTTCGTATCTCAGCAAGGGTACTACCCAGATGAACTCAGTGATATATTATTTTATAGGCTATTAGTTGGTCTTTATTTTCATTATTACAGATTTTCTCAAAAATAAGCAGTTTCGAAGTTAAAGGCCACAAAAAAAAAATTGGTCAAAATCCAAAGTAGAGGCGAAATGTTTGGCGTCATAACTCAAAAACCATTGGTCTGACAAAAAAATTTATAAAAGCGTTTTTGTAGGGAATTTTAACATCTTCAACTTTTATTCAAAATTTTCTTTTCTTAAACGTACAATAACCAAGTAATTAAAAAAAAAACCTGTTTGTGCACGCTCACTCTAAGCTGGCGGGGGGGGGGGGGGGGGGGGTAGCGGTCTATTCTTCAGGTAGGTAATATTCCCACAAAAAATCAAAAAATCAAAAAAATCGGAGGGGGTGAGGGACAGGTCCGGCTTTTCTTAAATAATTTTGCTCGATCTTAAATTCCTTTAGACAAATCTTGTCCTTCATTGCTAAGCGGATTCAAGAAAAACGGTCCCATATACTCTGGTTAAATAAAATCATCAAAATGCGACGGTCGACGTACTGTCCGGTTCAAAGAAAACAAGGCTAAACCAGAGCCGAGTCTATTTTAACGAAGGATGCAACTAAATTTCAGGGGGGGCTACCAAATTTCAGAGGGGACCTGGGCTCCCGCGGTTTTACACTCAATATAGCGAGCCGTTTTAAGGCTCGGAGAGTTTTTAAATAATCTGCAGTATAACTATTTTATTTATGAAAATTTTATTTTGGTAGAAATTGCTTAAAACAACTGTAAAACATAAAATTGGTACTTTTTCTTAAGATCAGGGTAACTTTTTATTCTATTTTTCAAATATTTTAATTTTTTCAAACTTTTTCTCGTTTCTTATTACCTACATCAGGATTTATTAGCTCACACATATACTATACTATAGTAGTGTGAGCTATGGTGATCCTAATTTTTTCGAGAAAAAAAAAGTTGCTCCGATTTCAAAAATTTTTATATATCTTTGCGTTTCAGATGATTTTGAAACTTTTTTGTTGCGCCGTCTGTCTGTCTGTCTGTCTGTCTGTCTGTATGTCTGTCTGTCTGTCTGTATGTCTGTAACGACCAACGCGCATAACTCAAAAACCGCTTGGCCGATTATAACGAAATTTGGTACCTAGGCTGGGCCTGGGGTCGAGATGGTCCCATTTAAAAATGAACAAAATCCACCAAACACAAACCAAATAAAAGGGTGGGGGTAGATTTAAAAAATTAGAGTTTATGTGAAAATATGGCGTGTGTGGTATCAAACAAAAGGTAATTGAGTCTGCAGTTAAACAAAATACATTTTAATTTATTTAAAAAAAGGGTGGGGTTATATTTTAAAAATTAGAGTTTAAGTGAAAATATGGCATGTGTGATATCAAGCGAAAGGTAATTGAGTCCGGAGTTTAACAAAATACATTTTAGTTTTTGTTTTTTTAAGGGTGGGGGTAGACTTCAAAAATTTGACTTTAAGTCAAAACATAGCTTGTGTGGTAACAAACAAAACAAAACGTAATTTATTCTGGAGTTGAATAAAATATATTTTAGTTTTTAGTTATATTAGCTCACACGTACACTATAACTATAGTACCTACACAGAAAAAAGTGTTTATTTGAACCAAAAAAATATTATTTGACTCAACCAAATTCGTTATTTCAATAGGTCCAAAACGTCCTCTTGTTTGGTTCAAATAAAAATATTTATTGTTTTCAAATAACTAATTTAGTCTCTTTAAATAACATTTATTTGATGCGTTAGAGTTATTTGGTTTATTTGACAAACAAAAATACATTTAAATCAAATAATTTGAAATATTTAAACCAAATACTACTAATTTATTTATTTGCAATAACAAGTTTATTTCAAACAAACAAATATGTTGGTTGGTAAAAATAAAATAATTCTTTAACATGACTGTTTTCTTTGATTGAAGTAAAAATATTTATTGTTTTCAAATAACTAATTTAGTCTCTTTAAATAAGATTTATTTGATGCGTTAGAAATATTTGGTTAAATTGACAAACAAAAATACATTTAAATCAAATAATTTGAAATATTTAAACCAAATACTATTAATTTATTTATTTGCAATAACAAGTTTATTTCAAACAAACAAATATGGTGGTTGGTAAAAATAAAATAATTCTTTAACATGACTGTTTTCTTTGATTGAAATAAAAATATTTGTTGTTTTCAAATAACTAATTTAGTCTCTTTAAATAAGATTTATTTGATGCAAAAAAACATTATTTGACTCAACCAAATTCGTTATTTCAATAGGTCCAAAACGTCCTCTTATTTGGTTCAAATAAAAATATTTATTGTTTTCTAATAACTAATTTAGTCTCTTTAAAAAATGTTTATTTGATGCGTTAGAGTTATTTGGTTTAATTGACAAACAAAAATACATTTATATCAAATAATTTGAAATATTTAAACCAAATACTATTAATTTATTTATTTTCAATAACAAGTTTATTTCAAACAAACAAATATGGTGGTTGGTAAAGATAAAATAATTCTTTAACATGACTGTTTTCTTTGATTGCTTTAAAAAACTTATTACTTCTTCATATAAATTAATTTGTTTAATATTCTAGGCATATTTTTTGTCTTAATATTAAAATTTATTTAATAACTGACATTTATTAAGTAAATTTTTAAATTATTTTACTTGATGTAAATAAATATTTGTTTAAACTTATAATATATTTTGTTGAATTTAAGTAAATATTTCTGTGAGAACAAGAGTTAACTTATTTCACAATACAAAAACATATTTTCCAACAAACAAATAGGGTAGTTAGTAAACCTAAAATAATTGTTTGAACTTACCGTTTTCCTTGATTGTTTTAAAAAACTTATTGTTTTTTCTTAATAAATAATTTGTTTAATCTTCTCAATATATTTTTTGTCTTACTAACATAATTTATTTAATAACGAACTTTTATTTGTAAAATTATTTTGTTTATTATAAATAAATGTGTGTTAAATTTAAGTAAATATTTATTATTGCAAGTTTATTTCAAACAAACAAATAGGGTACTTGGTAAACCAAATATAATTGTTTGAAATGATTGTTTTCCTTGATTGCTTTACAAAATATTGCTTCTTATTTAAATTATTTTTTTAATATTCCTAATTTATTTTCTTGCCGCTTTAACAAAATGTATTTAATTAGATTAGACATTTAATAAACAGTTACATGATTACCCGTCTGAATACTGCATTGTACAAGTAAACACAAATGTTTTGCATGAAAAAAAAGTATTTTAATTCAAAAATAGGCAGGTAGGTACAAAAAACATGTAAAATTGTAAAAACGTTTAAAGGCAAATTAACATAAAATTAACCAAATATGCATAAAACAAAAATACTTCCTAAATACTAATTAGATTATACTTGTGTAATCTTTTCCAAGGTATAAATAAGACCACTAACCTATATACAGGGTGACCCAAAACCCTGAGACCTCCCTAATATCTTCGAAATCAAAATAAACAGAGAAGTCAAATTTCACATACTCAGATGGTTTGCAAAAAGTATCTTTTTTGATGCTAATATTGGAACCAGTCATTAAGGAGACGTAGCGAAGCCAGCGACGTTACTTTTTAAAATGAAATACCCTGTATATTTTTGCAATTTTGAATAAAGCTTTCCTTTCTGTTTCCAAAAATACCTAATATGCTACGTTTTTATGTAATGGTTTTTAAATAAAATGACAAAACCTTTTCATTAAGAGCAATGAGTTAACCAAGAAAAATTATCGATGACTTTTTGTCTGCTTTACTCTTTTGTTTGTTTTTGTCATTTTATTTCAAAACTGTTCCTAGAGAAAGGTATTAGGTATAATAGGTAGTTTTGGAAACAGAAAGACAAGGTCTATTCCAATTTGCCAAAATATAGAGCGTATACCGGGTGTTCCAAAGTGAGTGGCCTATTGGATTATTTTGGAAACTATGCGATAGAAACTTTTAAAACTTTCTATTCTTACATACGTCCATGTAAAGTATATTTACAAAATACTTTCATAGTTGCGGTGTTGCCATTTGCAGGAAAAGTTGGCTTTATGATTTTAAAAAAACACCATGTATATTTTTCGATTCTTTATGTGGAAAAATGTATGTAATTTTTTTCAACAATTATTGCAAATTTTTTTTTGCACAATTTGTTTTCAAAATGGGTATAAAACCAATTTGTGCAAAAATTTTGAATAGATTTGTGCAATGGAATTTGTTGTAAAATTTTAAACAGCTGTGCAACTGTTTTTTTTGCACAATGCTTATTGTACAGGCCTGTATAAAAAAATTTCACATATTTTTGCACAATTTGTTGTATATTTTGCATTAATTTTTTTAAAATTTTGGAAAAATTGCAAAATATTCAAGTATGAAAACATTTTATACAATATTGTGTAATTTTCTTATTCTATTTTGGGCAATATAAATGCACAATTATGTAGCTATATTTTAAAAGATGTTTGTATTTTTTTTACATTGTGGTGTTTTTTGTTCAGTTATATTTTTCTTTTTACCACAAAAAATATAATATATTATATATTTTACAATAAATAATTTTAGTTACACCCAAAATTGCACAATTTTGTGCATATATTTCCTACAATTTTATGTAAAAATAGTTAAAAATATGAATTTTTTACATAATATTCTGTAATTTTCTTTAACAATTAAATGAAAAGTATCCCTGAATGTGTACAAAATCTTGTAGATGTTTTTTTTCAATAGGTTGCATTGCATTGCATTTTGTTTTAATTTTTGTGTATATATTTTTTGTATATATTTTTAAAAAGCGCTTTATTACTTTTTATAACAAGTACACAATGTTTAATTTTTATTTGACAAAAAAATACCAAACTAAAAATTCACTTGTTAAAAGACCTTTATTTTCGTATTTTCTGATGAGTACAACAAATTTTAACACATTAGTTATTAAATTATTTAACCAATATTATTATGCTTAATGAATTTACCTGAACGTGTAAAATATATCTATTTAAAGATTCTTGTTTGCTGGACTTTCGTTGTTCGGATTTTCCATTGTTTGGAAATTGCAAGGAAGGCAGCGAAGACAAAATAGCTGCTAAAAAAATAGTACTAAGTTTAACGGACATTGAAGATTTCTATGTAATAGTCAAATTATTCTGACTGATATTTTGATACCCTTTAAATAAAGGTTACAGTTTTATAGATACCATGGTAGTAAGACCGGCAAAATATGTCTTTTGACTTCTAATTTACAAATTTTAAGTTAATCAAAAATAGTGGTGTTGCAAAAATTATCATTTACCTTCGTCTGCTTTATGGAAACTCTTTTCAGACCGCTGTATCTGATCTTTGGTAAATTGCGTTTGATTTTAACAGCACCCAAATTTTTGAACAAACTTCTGCACATTTGTCAAAAAACTGTCTTTGTTTTCCGGATATGCCATTGCAAAATCGTTCAAGCTAAAAAATATAAAAAAAATGTTTAAATATAGAATTTTAGTATCGGCCGTTATAAAAAAGCGCAGTTTAGACCAAAAATAGGATAAGCCATGAGTAACAAGCTGAAATTTTGTAAATAGTTTTATTTGGTCAAGAAGCCCAATTTTTTCTCTGCGAAAATTCTTGAAAGTGATTCCTAAGGGAGTGCGCGGGCGCAGAAATGTTTTTGAGCTTCGGACTGGCTAAACCAAGACAATATTGGGGACAATGTTGTCATTTACTTTCAAACACATTTTTTAAATCACAGAAAGAAAAATCAAAAATGGATCAACTATTCTCAAAAGCTTGGGTAGACTAGAGTCCCTGTATGTTGACATATTTGGATATATTACCAAATATGTCAACATACAGGGACTCTAGGGTAGACCTATGTGTAGTAATTTACTTACCCCGAAATCTCTCTTTGTGGACTGCAAGTAGGCACCCATTCCTCCAGTTTTTCGAGAACTAATTCCACAAAATCCATAGAATCCATTACACGTTTAACGTTAACGGAAGCACTTATCAATTAATGACACTAACCTTGTACGGATCACCTCACTGACAAGCCAAAACACAAATTTAAACTCACAGAACACTGAAGGAAGCCAGATGCGGTGGGGCGATCCCTTGAAACGACTTTTACCGAATCAATCCGACGAATGATTTCTACAATTTGAAGTATATTTTTGCACAAATTTTCATTAAAAAAATTACATTTTATCTGTGTAGATTTATAACACAATGGGCTTTTCCACTACGCTGTTGAGAGTTATTGTTCTGTTGTGTAACATTTTTACACAAAATAAGTTACACAATCCAATTGGTAACATTAAATCAGATTTATTCGTTTATTTCAACAATTGTTTTATATTTTTGCACAATTTCAGTTGCACAGCGTATTTAAAATTGTTGCATGGATATTTTTCTCTGTGTATAACGTCTTATACCTATCTGTAATTGTTTTTAAAATATTAACAGGTAAAAATTGACATTTTGTAACTTTAACAGGCCGTAAAATCAAAACCTATCTTAGCTTTTTACAAGCTATCGCTTTAGACTACTTTTAGATTTAACCCAGGGTTAAATTAACCATGGAATATTTTAACCCTGAACTAATTCTAAATAGTATAAAATAGCTTTTGAAAAACCGAGATAGGAATGTAGAAACCGTTTTGTTCTATTCTTAATAGTTTTGATGTTACGGGCTGATAAAGTTACAAAATGTTAATTTTCATCTGTCAATATTTTAAAAACGGTTGAAGATAGGTATACGACATCATACATAAAATAATAAAGGTGTTTGCAAAGTTTTCCCACAATTGGCAACACTGCAACTATGAATGTATTTTATAAATATACTTTACATGGACTTATTTAAGAACAGAAAGTTTTTATTGTATACTGCCGTCCTAAGCCTAACCCCCGTATTTGAAAAAAATCCAAAAATGCGATTGTTGGTTAAGACGAATTATAATAATATACTCTATTGTTTATACTAATGTAACCAATCGAAAAACTACAAAAAGTATTTAAAATGTCACTTAAAATTTTCTTTTTTCCATAAGGCACTATGTATTTTCAAACGTTCAACGCGATTTACTCCATTTCATATAAAATTCAAATACGGGGGTTACGCTTAGGACGGCAGTATAGTTTACAAAATAATCTAATAAGCCACTCACCTTGAGACACCCGGTAAATCTCATTTAAAAAAGTAATGTCGCCGCCTTAGCTCCGGTCCCTTAATAATAATAAATTTCACAAAGACAAATAAATTTCACAAAATTTCACACACAAGCTACAGGATTTCACAAAAATGTTCCGATTTTTTCAAAAAACATTTCACAGAATTTCACAAAAATTTCACAAGCTGTGTACACATTTTGTAATGTTTACGCTAAGCAATCTAGAGAAGTACTAGCAGGTTAATGGCGAGTTTAATGGTTTTAACAGAAAATTAGTTAAATCAAATAAATAAAATTCTAAACTTTAGGGCGGAATGTTATTGGTCGGATTTCCGCGAATCAATCGGACAACTTTGGATCGAAACTCTTTGTCTGTTGTGCATTAGAAAAACAAAAAGATCTGTTGCGCTCCTCTTTTTTATCATATTGACAGCTAGAGAGTTCACCTTAGTAGGTACATCGATTTTATTCTACACTTTTTTGGTTATTTGCTATATTGAAATAAATAAAATTCTTGTAGATATTATATAGGGTGTTTTTGAACCGTTCTTTTGCCACTTAGTTATTGTTATCGCTATTCTGCGTCGGCGCAGTAGCGATTTGCTGTTATTTTTAATAGGTATAGCAACGCGCTGTATTTACAGAAGATAAAAAGTTGTACTTGTAATTTCATAAAAATTTAACCTTATTAGGTAACTTGGTAATTATTTAGTATATACGAGTTTCTGCCATTTTTGATTTTTGATGAAAAATCCTTTCTGGAGGTACTTAGGGGGGTCCCTAGGACTCTGAATCGGCGACCGGAGAATTAAAAAAAAAAATTGTTTGAATTTTTTTGAGTTTTTAATTTTTTTTTCTAAATCGACGCAATCTAACCTGAACAAACTCAAATCAACTCAAGCCAACCCATACCAAACCAAAAAAATACATTACAACCTCGCCCTCCGGTACCCGTTTTTTTATTTTAAAAAAATATAAAAAATCCTAGAGGCCCTAGTAGGTACCCCCATAAATAATTTTTCAAAAAAAAAACAAAAATGGCAGAAACCCGTATACTAAATAATTTACATACCTACACGGGTTTTTGCCATTTATAATTTTTCATGAAAAGCCGAAAAGTTCTTTATGAGGGCACCTACTAGGGAGCCTGCCTAAGATCCAAAATCCGCGTCCGGCGATTTTTTTTAACGCAACAAGGGGTCGGGAGGGTTTGGATTGGTTTGAGTCTGTTTACGTTAGGCTAAGGTAATTAAGTAAAAAATTAAAAAAAAAACAAAATAAAAAAAAAGCCGGACGCAGATTCGCGGTCCTTCGGACCCCCCAAATTTTTCTTAAAAACCAAAAATGGCAGAAACCCGTATACAAAAATCTCTTAAGTCTTATTTAAAGCGACTAAATTACTTGTTTGGCTAAAATAAATATTTTTATATGGACCAATGAAGAATATGCACTGACAAAGTCAAAAATCTAATTTGTTTGAGTCAAATAATTTTACGTGATATATATCATGTATACAAAAATGGTTTACTATTGGAAATAAAAACCAAGAAAGAAGGAATTTAAAAAAATCGTATTTGTATATTTATTTATAAACAAAAACTTAATTTAGTTGTTTCAAATAATTTTATCTAACAATATTAAAATTATTAATTTATATAATTGAAACAATTATTTAGTCAATCTGAGCATTAAAAAAAATAAAAAGCAATTGAGTTGCATTAAAAAAATCAATTATTTGAGTATACGGTAAACAATATTTTTTTAAATATTATTATTGCCAAAAAAATTGAAACATGTAATTTATTTGATTCACATGTACAATGTTTTTTGTCGTAACAAAATGTACTGTTGTCCGAAATAAATATATTTGTTTGATCCAAACAAGATTTATTTAATCCAAATATTTTTTTTCAAATAAATTGGTTTATTTGATTCAACCAAACACTTTTTTCTGTGTGGTGTGAGCTTAGGGGCCCATATATTGGCAGAGTATCTTATTTGTTCTATCATTTACTATACCCAAACTTATGGAGTTAGTCATGTATTAAGTTTAAAGAGTTAGTTCTTGGTATATAAATACTGAAAGGCTTTGCATAGCAAAATTGGAAATTGCATTCCGTCAGTACGCTGAAGCCTTTTATGTATGCGAAATCCGTAAGAAGCATTTTATGACCTACAGAAATATTACATCCCACATTTGTCATAGAAGCAGTCATACAAATAATAGTTATGTCAAATATTACAAAACAATAAACGTAAATTTTAGTACCCGTGAATAAAGAATACAACAACACACTGGCCAAGTAGGTATAGAAAGGGGTTGCTTTTCTATTATTTTTCCGTGAGCAGTTACACCCACGAAGGTCCAGAATCTAATGTACTTCTATTAAGTGTTGACAGCTAATTATTTCGTTAGCTTTCGAGCTGCCATGGCAAAATACAAGAGAAACGAAACCTTTCTACCCGCTTAGCCACAAAAGTTTGTTTTTTTCTTGCTTCTTTCTGTAACTCCGCTGACTCACATATAAAGTCATGAAAGCGGTAAAAATGCAATAACCTCGACCAAATGAACAAATTATGTCAGAGTCACGGGTAGTGTTTATTGTTTCATCTGCCTGCCTTTTCTTTCATTTGTGTATTTGGTAGGGCCACTTGTGAAAGGCATACGGCTTTCCAGACATTATTTTTTTATTTCTCTTATCAATATCGTAAGATGAGATTTAAAAGCCGTTTCTCTAGTTTTACGTGGGTGTCATGTCACATCTCCTGGGTAAAAAGCCTTGCAGAGAGGCAGACTGTCAGAGAAACCTAGTAAAGCGGCTGCTGCTCTTAGTGAGGTCGTCAAGCCTCCTAAACTGGGGAAAACCACCTAGCAGGAGATACAATAAGCTAAATAGCTGCAGTGTCGGGGACTCAGAAAACCTATTCTTGCTGCCGGAACTAATCAATCAATCAATCAATCAATCATGTCACATTAATCATGTAGTGTGTCCATTAGATCTCGGACCCCCGTAGGTGTACAGCGTTCGAGCTGCCCACGGAAAAATACAATTGAAACAAAAGATTTCGATAGCCACTTAGCCCAGAATTTATTTTCTATCATGCAACAATATGTTTTATTGAGGGATTCTAGTTTAAGCTATATCATAGCTTGACGATAGTCTGTACATACATAGAATAACTCGATACATTCCATTGTAATATGTATGCTGCTTATTGCAGATAGTTGTAATTGGAAATACGCTAGGGGATTCCCCTCTATCTTAGAACTCACGCTTTACCAGTTTTGTTGATTTAGTTTCTCTTCTCAAAGTGATTAACGATAATACGAATTGCCTACTGAACGGCAGCTGCCTTTCTTACCAGAAGAAGAAAACGAAATTCGAATAGATTATGAATTGGCTCCCTTAAAAGAGTTTTGGAATTCAGAAAACTTCCTTTTATTAGCTAGATACGCCCTTGACTCCTGGGACAAGCCAGTGGCTTTTGACGGCACGTTGACGGTTGTAAATAAGGGGCGATAATAGCTGGCCATACACACAGAGGTTGATCCGCCGGTTCGGAACGGCGCGGTTGAAACTGGCGGATTTGTCTTTCAATTAGTGGACATTCCACGCGCCAGTTATAGCCGGCATAGATTTATTTGTGAGTTCAGACCGGCGGGCGAAACTTGTGGGTTCCGCGCTCGATATTTTAACCGGCGCAGACTTGTCTGTCGGTTTACACTGTGCCAGGGATAACAGACCGTTCATATAGTCTCTCTTTAATTTATTGAATATTATGACACATGTTTCCGGAATGATATAACCAAGTGCCTGTGCAGAAATTCTCACTGAAAATTTTAGATATTCATATGCTCTTCCCGTGGCAAGGAAACGAAGGGCAGCATTTAATCGCTGTTCTGATCCAATGGCTTCTCATATTTGAGTATCTTGTTTCGTAAGATCCAACCAAATTTAATAAAAGGTCATACGTGTTAATATCCATTCTTAAATAATTTTTAAAATCGTCTGGATTATTTTCTATAAACACTTTTAATAGAAGGTCATGGCTAAATAGTTTCCTCTTAAGCAAATAACTTTTAACCCAATTAGAACATCTCTTTTTTACACCACTATGCATTATTTCCATATTAATAATCATTCCAATACACAGAGCCTGCTTCTTTTTAGCACAAAAATTTTACATACCCTATGCTAAAATACCGTGCCGCATAAAACTTTCGACTTGACGAAATTCCACAGTTTTAGTTTAACCGGCAGATAAATCTTGAGTTTTGGCCCACTAACGCGCGGTTATGTCTGCCACAGACCGATAGGAAGGATCGATTCGAAAGATTTTTTTTGTGTTAATGGACTGCAGCAGTTTTAAACCGTTGCGGACAAAACAGACAGACTTATCTGTGCCGTTTCAAACCGACGGATCAACCTCTTTGTGTATGGCCAGCTAATTATTAATAATAGTAATATTATTAGCATAATTAAGCCTGACTGTTTGATACCCCTACTCGTAGAAACGGCGGAGTTACATTAGTCAAGAGAATTTGACCAGTCATGTGAACTTAACTGGACCACTGTAGCTGCGTCATCGGGTTTCCATAAAACAAATGGTATAAGGCAAACAGTGGGTCAGTCAGGTTCAATGACCTTTCAAATTATGTAGGTAACCTCTGGAAAAGTATAAAGACCTTGCCTCAATCTCATAATTTTTGGTTATGTTGTTTTCTTTCCAAGTTCACTGGCGTTTCACTGAAATAATTTATGTTGTCAGCAGTAAGTGACATCAATCACATGCAGCATTAACAGGAACTTGCACCATTCTTAAACAACCTATTCGTTATGTAAACTTGCGTTATTTTTTAAGCGAAGATTAAATTTGGATCCGTTCACGTTCTAAAATATCAACTAACCAAATGTGCTATTGTTAGTCCGGAGCTCCACCTACTCTATTTATGTGTGTCTGTCTGTTTTTTACGATCTTAATTTTTTTGGTAGTTTTTGTTGCAGAGACAGGAGAAAAATAAGTGAATACATGGAAGAAATAAATTAAACTAAAAAAGGCTCCTAAGTTTATTCATGTTGTAAATTTTATGGCATATTACAGAACTAAAGATACTGATGGGCAATGGCTTTAGAAACTTGGAATTATTCTAGATACTCTGGCAGTATCAACTCCTACAAATTGTGCCGCAGTTTGGACATGTTGCCTGAATAATTTTTTTCAAATCAAAAATGTCGGTATCTGACATACTTTTATTCCCAAATAAAAATTAAATGGGTTGGGATGGGATTCAGTTTTATTTAATTAAAGCCAAATTTAAAAAAAAATTATTAACTTAAGAAAATTAAATTCTTCAAATCAACGGCGAGGGCGTGTGTTTATTGAGGTGGGGCGCCCGAGATTTGAATGAACCGAACCGAACCGAACCGAACCTGGGTCCTAAAATATGAGGGGCGCGGGCTCCTCGTCCTCCGACGTGCTGGCCATTGTAAACCATTTTTTTATCAGAAAAATTGAAATATTGAGCGTTTAAGTTAAACATCGTTTAAGACCCTTTAAACTTTTGCTAAAATATGGTGCAAAAGAAATTAACGAGTTAAATGATTTAGGGCCCATCGCACCGACTTTTTTTCCGTTTCTTAGCCTAAAGAATACCTTATTTCGTAAAATTTCGTTGCACCGAACTTAAAGGCAGACTTATTTCTTCCTTAGTGTTGTTAAAATTAAGTCAGCTTGTTTCGTGACTTTACTGTTCCTTAAGAGCTGCTTAAAGATAAGATGCTGGTCACATAATGTTACCCGTCTGGCATAGTCATAGCAACTGACAGTACCTACAAATGAGCAGTGTTTTGATTAAAGTGAATTTTGTCTTTTTTAAGTAAATAAAGTAAAAAACATGTTTTTTTTTTTAAATAAATAAAAATGATTTTGACAAACTTTATTTCACAAGATAACGGCTAGATTTTGGTTCTTTTGGCACAATGTTTTTGTGAAAAAATATACCTAAGTATCGATTACAAAAAGATTTTTAAGGAAGAAAAATAATTTAAATAAAGTTGAATCTAATTTTTATTACAGTATTTTCATCCGATTTTTGAGTTCACTGTTGTTCACAGCCTGGTGGGTACAGCGGTAAGGGTAAGATAGGACTGACCAGTGTAAGAAAACCTTTGCATTTAAACGAATCTGCAGTGCATGAAGTAACAAGACGATTTTTCTTTCTGCCAGGGGTGTATGGGCCGCTGCCTTATGGGCAGGTGCCTTATTGGCCTGTGCCTTAAAAGCAGTACATTTTTCGGCCGGACGCGGATTTTGTCCTGGACTGGATGAGGAACCGTAAACCAGCCCAAGAAAAAATACGCGACTGTACCAACAAGGACACCCAAATTCCAAAAAATCGAGTAGCACCATCTCGATTTCATCATCTTCCAAATATTCTTCCAAAAATTTAAGAACTTTAATTTTTTTAAAAAAATATTTAAAGGCGACTTGACACAGGAACTTGATGGGTTGTGACAAAACTATTTTGGGACGTACTGGGTTTTGTTGTTGTTTTTTCATAGTTTAAAAAATATGTTGGTTGAAACAGCGGCGTTGCCTGATTGGGTCACAAGGTGGCCGCATCTTAACAAAGAAGAGGAGATTTTTGCGGGGTGCAACAAATTTAAAAATAAGGCATGCTTAAAATTGAAGCAATCCATAGTTTAGAAAGGGAATTTTAAAAGTCGGTGCGATGGGCCCTTAACGTTATAAGTCGACCGGTAAAGTGGTGCAAGTCACCGATAAGCAAACACGTCCGTCCGTCACCCCCTGTAAATCTTTGTCAAAAATCGTTTGTTTTTATTTTCCGACGCTAATGAATAACACGGACGGAAGATGCGTCTCTCTCTAAACAAGGCTAGAGTATGTATAGAGGACCGATATTTCCCTCCTTGGCTTATGACTAAATTTAACTCTGATAAGTTTTTGTTTGAAGTTCCCCTCGTGGAGCATTTTTTCAACTGATTTGGTGGGATTTTTCCTTTACTCCACACTTAAAACCTTTAAATTTTGATCAATAAAAGATCTTTTTTTCAAGAAATTTGTTTATTTTTTCAAAAATCAAATTTAACCCGACCGGTTTCGAACCTAAGTTCATTTTCAAGGGTATTCATCTAAAAACAAAAATACAAAGTGTGAAACTAACATTAAAAATAATTCGCTTGGATTTATAAACATCAAGTTTACACAAAATAAAAACAAAAACCTACCAACAAATTTTGCAGGTCCCATATAACTAGATATTAAAAATAAATTTGATTTTTAAATGAATAAACAAATTTCTTGAAAAAGAGATCTTTTATTGATCAAAATTTAAAGGTTTTAAGTGTGGAGTAAAGGACAAATCCCACCAAATCAGTCTGATAAGTTTGTCGCTAAGGATCCATTTGTGATTTGTAAACTGTATACCGGAACAGGTTTTTCTTGAACCCAGTATGACCTGTTCCAGTTTCAAGTGCGTACCTGTTTCAGGTACAAATTCCTTTATCACTATATAATGCTATTTTCGCTCATAAATTAATACCGGTTCTTGTACTTATTACAAATCTTTAAAAAAAAAGTTCCTGTTATTTCCGCTTTTATTCTGTTTTTACAAAAGTTACTATTAAGATTTTTATTTTTAATATTTCTCTCTAGGTATTATCTTATTCCGATGCATTACCCTATTTTCAAGTACATTCTCTCTTCCTCTTCCAGACAGTGGCGTATATAGAAAAAAGTTTCGGGGTGGGCCCGAGACAGTTTTGGGGGGGGCCTAGACCTCATGAGGATGTATTTTATGCTATTTTATGTTTGTATTCATGAAATATGTGGAAAATATCCAAAAAAAGCTTCGGGGGGGGGCCCGGGCCCCAGGCCCCCCCGTACATACGCCACTGCTTCCAGATTATTATCAGATTTCAATAAAATATCCTATTACAAAATACCGACGCTGTTCCAAACGAATCAAACGCTTCACTGTTACTTTGGAACAGGTACCAAAACCTGTTCAGATTTTACGGATCACAGATTCAAATTTGGATTAGATAGTCAAACTAATCCAAACCGGAATCTGTGATCTGCGGAATCGGAACAGGTATATTTCGTACTAGATAACCGGTACACGGAACAGATTGGCGAAATTTCTTCCAAAGTAACAGGTCCAGTTCCATTGAGCCATCCCTATCGTACACTAAGCGTATTCTCTCAGTCCAGAAATTTAAAGAAGATTTGGCATTCGGGCTATGTTTCCCATAGGCTCCAAAAAATTTTTTCATAAAATGTTAGCATCACGGAGGCATACACTTTCGTCCTATAAATTCGGTACTTACAGCTTAACGAATTTATCTACCTCTTTCCAGATACCAGCTATATTTATTTACGGCGCTACATCTGGGAATTTTCAATACGAGTATTTGTTTCGAATATTTTGCCCAAATATTACTCGAAGCGGAATAAATATAGTGACGCCTAGAAAAACACTGTGTGATCGTTCCCTAAAACTGTTCGTTATTATTATGATCATTATACGCAAGAATTAATTTTGGTCGAGATCGAATAAACTAAAGCCTTACCTCTTCTACGCCCCCCCCTCCCTTTTTGGTGAGAGAGCATGTGAATTTTAAAATCAATCAAATACCTACGTGGAAGTCAGTTGAAAGTAATCAGAAAAACTCGTCATTAAATCGTCCATCTTGACTCCGGCATATTGAATTTTTGTAATCTGATCAAAAATTCGTAATCCTCATCCTCAAAAACCCCCAGACACCAATTTTGGTGGAAATCCGACAAACTAAAATTTTACCCCCTCTCCGCCCTCCACGTTAGAGGGGTGATAGGCCGTCAGTGATACCACATTATTGGATTGTCATCGGAACTATAACGATATGCAAAATTTGAAGTCAATCGGATTCGTGGAAGTCAATTGAAAGTAATCAGAAAAACTTGACATTAAATCGTCCATTTTGAATCCGCGATATTGAATTTTTGTAATCTTATCAAAAATTCGTAATTCGCATCCTCAAAAACCCCAATTTTGGTTGAAATCGGACAAACTAAAGTTTTGCCCCCTCTCCACCCCCCACGTTAGGGGGGAGGTAGGTACCCGATGATACCATATTATTGTATTGTCATCGGAACTAAGACGCTATGCAAAATTTGAAGTCAATCGGATGTTTGGAAATTCTTCAAAAATAACTTGCAAGATTTGATTACATACATACATACATACAGGTGAAGTTAAATAAAAGCTTGTAATAAATAAATTTAGAAAAAAAAACTTTTTGAAAACAAGCTTTTATAAAATGCACTAAAAAGCATAAAATAATTTTTTGAGTGTTCTGATATCATAATAATAAAAGCGATGGGCGTATTTAATATTAGGTAAATGCCTGTCCATGCGCATTTGGTGGATCGTCTACAACCGATGATGGGTCGACTCTTCTTTTTCAATGTGACAAAATAAGTCGACACACTGCCGGTCGCGGATGATCTGCTTAATATGAAGCAGGCGTAATAATGTCCATCCATATCAGAAAAATGTAAGGATAGCTTGAGTAGGGTTGGGTTGGGTTAAATTGTCTACCCTTACATTTCTCTGCTATAATATAATGAATTTGGATTTTCACTAAACTTCGAGTTAACAAGGCTAAAACAAAAACGGGTAAATTTCTCAGTTATATCAGAA
Organism: Aspidapion aeneum; assembly: GCA_963576565.1. NCBI lineage: Eukaryota > Metazoa > Arthropoda > Insecta > Coleoptera > Brentidae > Aspidapion > Aspidapion aeneum. The sequence goes on from OY755039.1 coordinate 8,425,975, forward strand.
CACTCAAAAAATTATTTTATGCTTTTTAGTGCATTTTATAAAAGCTTGTTTTCAAAAAGTTTTTTTTTCTAAATTTATTTTTTAATTTTTAGATTTGTCTAAGTCTAACGCATTTCTAATTTTGGTCGAGATCGAACAAACTAAAGTCTTACCTCTTCTACGCCCCCCCCCACTTTTTAGTAATCAATCAGATACCTACGTGGAAGTCAGTTGAAAGTAATCAGAAAAACTCGTTATTAAATCGTCCATTTTGAATCCATCATATTGAATTTTTGTAATCTGATCAAAAATTTGTAATCCTCATCCTCAAAAACCCCCAGATACCAATTTTGGTGAAAATCCGACAAACTAAAATTTTACCCCCTCTCCGCCCTCCATGTTAGGGGGGAGGTAGGCAGTCAGTGATACCACATTATTGGATTGTCATCGGAACTATAACGGTATGTGAAATTTGAAGTTAATCGGATACGTGGAAGTCAGTGGAAAGTAATCAGAAAAACTTGACATTAAATCCTCCATTTTGAATCCGCCATATTGAATTTTTGTAATCTAATCAAAAATTTGTAATTCTCATCCTCAAAAACCCCCAGATACCAATTTTGGTTGAAATCGGACAAACTAAAGTTTTACCCCCTCTCCACCCCCCACGTTAGGGGATGAAACCATATTATTGTATTGTCACCGGAACTTAGACGCTATGCGAAATTTGAAGTCAATCGGATGTTTGGAAGTTCTTCAAAAACCAGTTGCAAGATTTGATTACATACATACATACATACAGGTGAAGTTAAATAAAAGCTTGTAAAAATAAAAAAAATCTCCCTATATTAGTCAGTTATTTTAAATCAGCCATGTAGAAAATTCTAAATAAAAAGGTTTTTTATACGAACATTCCTTTTTCGATATTTTATGTTTTTCAGAAGCGGGCGTAAAATATCGACATTTTCGGCGAACTAAGCGTAGTTGCAGTTACCGGTCCCAGGGGCGTACTAAGGGGGTTGCAAAGGGGCAGCCGCCTCGGGCAACCCCCTTTAAGAGCAACCAAATTTTAACATTTTAAAAAAGCCTATGCTTAATGTAAAGCCATTTCTTTTCACCCTACTGGGGTCGACTTGGTTTTTAATATACTTTGTTATTTGTTTCAGCGATCAAAGCCTCACTACTGATTCAAAAGTGGTACCGAAGGTATATGGCAAGATTGGAGATGAGGAGAAGGTATACTTGGACGATATTTCAAAAGCTAGAGTACGCTGGAGAACAGGATCAGGTTAAAGTAAGTAATCCAAAAAGTTTTAAAATATGAAATTTTACCAACATTTTATTTTAACGATATGTATTCCAATTCAATTTCAATTTCAAAAAGGAACTTTATTGCAAAAATAATTAAAACCAGTAGTACCCGCCACAGTTATTTATCATCTTCGGACCCAACGAAACATTATGTGCATATTATTTGAATATCTGCCAGAAATTGAGGTTGTCGCTTACGAAACTCACGAATTTTTCTCCGGGTGCGAAGAATTTTTAATATAAAAGCAAAACAGTTTTATTTCCCAGGTTTAAATAATAAAATATACAGTGTGTCCCCGGATGGGGTTAACAACAGGAAAAAGTCGTTTATTTTTGATTTTACGAAAAAAACTCACTGCTTATAAAAAATTGTGCGTGTTGAAAACTTAGGATTATCATAATAAAATCTTTGACTAGATATACAGGGTGTTATCAAATTAAGAAACATGTAGGTAATTATTAAGAGGAAAAAAATCTTTATTTTCAATTTCACGAAAAACATCATAATTTCGTACTTTCATTTTATGTTTTACGTACTTAATTTTTGTTTATATAACATTTTGCTTTACTGAATAAATACGGTCTTCTTTCTCGCTATGTCAGTTTTTTGACAAGCAGAATTTTTTATAAAGAGTGAAGATTTTCGTAAAAATAAAAATAAAAATTTTTCTCCTCTTATTAATAACATGTTTCTGAATTTGATAAAACCCTAAATATCTAATCAAAGATTTAGTAATCCTAATTTTTCAATAAGCAGAATTTTTTATAAAGAGATAGTTTTTTCGTGAAATCAAATATAATGGATTTTTTCCGAGATTTTTTCCTCTTGTCAACTCCATCCGGGGACACACTGTATAAAATACTTTTTAACCAACTATTGGTTAAAAAGTAATAAAATTTTTAAAAAAAATTAAATAAAAAATATTAATACTTAATTCTAACCCACTAAACACAAAAACGTTTAAATAATGTCAAAATAATGTATAATTTAAAAACATAAGTTAGGTTGGAGGTTAGTTCTAACGTCATATTCATAGTGCAAAAGAAGCTTAATAACCCGTTTTCTGACGTTAGAAAATAATCTTATGTTTTTATAACGTTTTTTTAAAGTGATTTTCGAACGTTAAAAAAATATTGATTTTGAAAAGAAATGTTTTCCTAACATTGAAAAATAAATGTTTTTTTAACCATGAAAAAATAGACTTTTTCCAAATATCTCTAAAGATCAGTTAACATAAATAACGTAGATAAAATTCTTCTATTTTGGAAACACACGGCAGCAACAGTCTGTTGAGGTTTTCGTGAACTCCACACTCAGTAAAGGAAATTCGGATCCGTAATTTCTGAAAATAAAATTTAAAATTCTATGTGAACAATAATTTTGTAGTAGTAAGTGCCTCGCTACGAGGCCAAACAATTCATGCTCAAGTGAATTCAAGGCAAACAATTTCAAGGCGCCTCTTCAATTTAGCATGAATGCAAACGAAGCATTCGTTTGGTCCCACTGCGAGGCTTGCAAATTCTGCCTGAAATGAATACGCGGCTTAAGGTCCGGGGCAAATCATTCGCAGTGAATTGTCGCATTCCCTGTCTGATTACCTATAACGTTAGGTATGCGATATTTAATACAAAACCATTTTTTTTTCTTTTGTTTACTTTCTTACCTTAGGTTGTGGTGCTTCATTTAGATCAATGCATACACATATGTTGCTCTTTAACTATACCATCTCTCCCACACAATTGGAGTAATATTCCTATCCAAATATGTATTCATTATCATTATTAATAATTGTGCTTTTAATTTACCATGTTTGTTTCTACAAAAGGTAAATATTGTAACCAAACTTGCACAAAGCGTATCTGCTATCGACTCGTATGAACTCGCAGCGAATTGCAACTAAACATGGCGATGGCCCGTTCTGGTAGTGGAACCATGCGGCAGCGCCCTCTATAGTATTATTTTTTTTAATGTTTAAAAAACAAAACATTTATTACCTCCATATATCTTAAATTCAACGTTAAAAATGAGATCTAAGAAAAACTTTATAAAAATAACCATATATTGATGGTATTATTTTTAATGTTAGTGAAATTATGGTTTTTTTAATGCTGGTTTTTTAACGTTATTAAGAAATATTTTTTTTATTCTACATGTTTTTTTAATGTCAAAAGTTGACTTAATTTTAACACAAATTTGTGTTAGAAAAAAAACTTTTTTTTTTCAACATTTATTTAACGTTTTTTACGATATTTTGTGCTTAGTGGGAATAAGGAGCGACGTTATCGACAAATCCTATTTTTAATAATAAAACGCACGAATTTGGTCGTTTTACACTAATTTTAATTAAACTTAGCTGTATTTTTTAGGGATAATGGCAGTGGCGGTTCTTCCATAACTGCACACGTACACGTGCATCCCAAATTTTACTTCAAAAAGTATCAAAATTTAAACATTCTTTAATTAATAATTGTAACGCTTTTTCCTAAAACGTCATAAATTTTGATTTTCACACATCTAGTAGAAAAAACGCTTCAATTTCATCATAAAGTATCAATAAACCCCAAAACAAATGCTCCAAAGACTTAAATACTAACTAGAAATTAATACCCTGTATGTATGTGTTTGTATTCGTGTCCAAACGAGGATGTGTAGGCCGGCTACCGTTGGCGCCGCGCTTAACTGGACCTAAATTCTATGTAACGTGGTTATTATGTCGCATTCAAATTACGAAATATAGAAAGGCAGGAAGACATGTCCCTATAGAATTTTACACAGTACACAGAATCACAAGTGTTACCGTTGGCTGGTAAACGTAGCTTATGTGCACTTTAAATTAGTGCACTGAGACAACTTGGCATTAACGGTCTGATTTGAACGATTTCGTTGTTACTCGATGGTCCGAAAAGTTAATGTTTGCCTGCTGCGCAATTAGTGTTGCCGCCGAGGTGAGAGATTCTCGCCTCTCGTCTCGTCCTCTCTCGACGAGATGAGAGAGATATTTTCTCTCGAATGGAAGCTCGAGACGAGACGAGAGAAAAACCCTCTCTCGAGCAAAACACGTTGGTTTTATAAATTTTTATGATTTACCATCTGTTCGTATTGACCTATTATTTTATGTACTTACTGTTTTATTAAATAAAAGGTATGCAAAAATTGTAATACAGGGTGTCCCATTACGGATGGCAGCCGGATTTATCTCAGATACTAGTACAGCTACGACTTCGGGAAAAAAATTTTAATGACAAAATCGGGCCTTGTGAATTCACCTAAAATATTTTTGTTTCTGTAGCTCCCCGCTAGGGGGCAGTAATAACACCTCCCAACTATAAAAATTGCATTTTATGACAAAACTCTATGATAAACATACACAAATTTTACCATATTCGTATTCCTTGAAAAATTCTGCATAATTTGGACCTCTCACTTGTACCTCTTTCTCACTTCCCCCACATGGATGGAATGAAAATGTCCCTTTTTATTTAAAAATTTATTACTTCTACGTGGTAACTAAACCGACTTTTATTATTTATTTGGCTTATTAAGAAAACCCTAAAAAATGCAAATATTCTTGATTTTTTTGTTTAAATTAAAATTCTTTCGAAAAAGGAATTTTTTTAAAAGTACCAAACCAAAAAACTTAAATTTCTTAAAAAATTCAGATACAAACCCATTAATATTTTTACTTAAAGTTGTCAAGAGATATTCATTTAAGATATTACTGAAATCCGCAAGTCAAAATTTGACTTAGTTTTGAAGATATTTAAAAAATGGTTTTCTTTATGTATTATGTGGTGAGACGTAATAGTAATTCCTACCTATGTATATCAAACAAAATCCAAAAATACAAATATGCACATTTAAACATTTCAAATCCATATTTAATTTGTCACCATTTCTTTCGAACATAAAAAATGTGAACGCCCAAACAATTGTCAACCCTGGCTGTTTCAAACTTCAGTGATTTCCATAGGTTATTCCTTGTTTTAATGGGAATTTCCGGTTATTAGCCAGTCTTTGTTGTTTCACTTGTTACGTTTGAGTTGATATTTAAACTATTAAAATGAGTAGTTCCCGTAAATATCTAAGTGGGGCCCAAAAAAAGAAAACTAGTAGAAAAAAAGGAGGAGGAGAAGAATTGCCAAAATTGATAGGTTTTTTAAAAAAAAATTTCGCGGGGGGGCCCCCAAAAAATTTGACACGCTACTGATTGTAGTGTTTGTTCATGCTTATTAATGCACTGAATATATTTTTTTCGGAACTTATTCAGAAGCGGGAAAATTTAATTTTCTTTTCTAGCTTTTGGCGTCATTTTCTTGATTTAAAAAAAAATATTTTTTAACGATTCCTTAGAGAGCTAAAATTCTGAAATTCCAATAACTTTTTTCGGAAATTTTTTATTCTGAAAAATATGGAAAATTCAGATGAAAAATCTGCTAGTTTAAAGATCTCTGAATTCTGCGTTTATTAAAAAAAAACATAGACATTTTTTGCAAAAACATGTTTTTTCCTCTAAAATTAAGGTTAAAAGAAAGTTATTAAAAAAAAACGGTTTGGTTATTTTTGAGAAAAACACATTTCCGCAAGGAAAATCTTTGATTTCCAGGATCAGGAAATTCCATAGAGATCTTCAAGACCCAAGTATTTTAAATAATAGATTTTTGTCTTTATTTTCCAAAAATTTCCAAAAAAAAACCAAATCCGGGGTTGTCAGAGTCATGGATCTCTATAAAGACCACATTTTTCTCATAGCACATTTTAAGTAAACGAAATTTTACCCAAGTCTTATATTGTAAGCTCTAAATATTTGCGTTAAAAGTAACATCATACCTATAATCAGAAATTTATAAAAATGTAGTATACCATACATCGTTTAAAATGAATATCGGTGGTTTTACATAACAATAGCACTTGATTGCTGGCCAAACTCCGCTATCGCGTCGTTTGGCCATATGCAATCGCGTGCGGAAAAGAGGCACTTTCCGCACGAGTTAGGTACACTATTTTTTCTATAAGCGTGAGGAAAAAACTAAAAATTAATCAGAAAATTATTTATATTCAAAACGTTTTAATCAAATCAATTATTATTATTCACATTCTAGCGGCTTCTAGAACTGACTGGGGTAGATCTTCGTCCGAAGAATCCATTGAAAATCTGATTTTTTTGTTTGAAAAATTCAAAAGACGCTTGTATCTGCAAAATTGGCTTTGTTTTGACAATTTGTTTGTACTTTGTTGCTATGGTGATTTAAGATGCCAAATCTAAAACCACTAGTGTTCATTGTTGTTTGACATTGAGAATGACGATATTTATACCGGGGAGGTTTAAAACTTATAATTTGAACCTATTTTACTGAAAACTTTATTTTATCGAAAATATTGAAAATATAGCAGAATTTTAGTCAATTTGAATATTTTTAGGATATTTCGTGTGCTAGGAAAGATACAAATGTATTTTGAACGGTCTAAATGTTATAGAACACCTCAAAATCGTAACAAATTTACTTTTCCGCACTAGTGCGGAAAAAATATTTTTCCGCACTAGTGCGGAAAAGTGGCACTTTCCACACTAAAATGCGTGCGGAAAAGTGGACTTTTCCGCACGCTTATAGAAAAAATATATTTTTATTTTCAGAAGTTAGTACATCCCAGAATGGACTTTATTTTGGAAAAAAGTAAATACTATAAATAATAAGATTCACCTTTAAGAAACACTTTTACACGCGGTGATATAAATCACGAGACACGAGAGACGAGACGAGACGAGACGAAAGAAAAACTCTCTCGAGCCATAGAAGAGTCCTATCGTCGAGACGAGAGACACATTATATCTCGTATAACGAGACGAGACGAGAGAAGGACTTCTCTCGTCTCGTCTCGTCTCGCGCAACACTATCCCCAATTTTTTTTTGGGTCTGTACCCCCAAAGCTTTACACCACACGCCGCCACTGGATAATGTCTATCCTTTTTCGTTTTCCATGGACCGTTCGTTATGCAATGGTGAGAGAGGAACAGCTAACCATACATACAGGGTGCGGCAGTCAAACCATAGAGTAAGTACTGCCATAGGCTATCTTACTCTATGGTCAAACCTGCAGTTTTGAATTAACTGTAAAATATACAGCGTGCATTTTTGAAAATTTTGTTGTTATCATGTTAAAATTGTCCATTACATCATGGAACGGAGCATTTCGTCCCGTTCATGACATACCGACGTAACTGACTATTTGTAAATTGTAGAGGAGAGACAATAAACCAAATGAACCAAAGTTTATCAGGCCATAGCGTTGCTATTAAAAACCAAACCATTAATAATGACTTCTGGAAGATCTATAAGAAATATAGATACGCCACTTTGTCATATTAAAAGTCGACAAAAATAATTTATCTGACGACGTAACTCAATTTTTGAATTTTTGACACTTACGTCAGTATGTCATGAAGGGGGCGATTTGTTGGGGAATATTTTCGATTTCCTGACAAATTTTCGTCTTCAGTTCTTTACGAGTACCAGATAAGAGTTCTTTGAAAACTTTGCTCTTTAGGTAGCCCCACAAAAAAAATATCATGCGGTGTGGTCGGGTGAACGGGCGGGCCAAAGAATAGCTCCGTTTTTGGAGACCAATTTGGGAAAACTTCGTTGATGAGATCGATCAAAATGGACGACATCTTTATAATGTTATTTTTAAATATAGTCCAATTTATACGCATCTGTAATGACGTCATTTTTGTTTATCTTTGTTTAGTATATTATAAACAGCGGTGACGATAAACTTTTAAATAAAAGTAGTATCTATGATTTAAATAGGTAGGTAATTGGTTATGTGAAGTATCCGTCACTGTAAATCAAAAAACATCTACGCCATACGTTATTTTTTTATCTGGTGACGTCATTACAAATGCGTATAATTTAGACTATACCAATAATGTTATAAATGCTTTTTATCGTATATTAACATCGTATCAAAAAATGTTTAAGAAATGCATGCGTGTATTTTTACAGTTACTTTAAAAATGCAGGTTAAACTGCCGTACCCTTTACGTGTTTCGCTAGCAGTTTCTTGATTGTGCGTGGGCAAATATCCGTTAGTGTTCATTTTTTAGAAAATTTTTAAGAAAAGTCATCTTACGCTAAACTAAAAATAAAAGTTTCCAACTCTTTATTTAAAACAAAAAGAAAATAAATAGATTCATGACGGATCTGATACTTTCCTAACCAAGCTAGCCTATTGAAAACAGTTTTTTTGTAATTATCTCGAAAACTTGTAACATAAATAATTGGGCAAAATGTAGTCTACCATATTCCGAAAATTCCATATTGATGGGCTGCTGCGTTGAAAAGTTAGCATTTAGCAAATAATTTTTCAAAAAAATGTAATTTGATATAATTTTTTTACAAAAAAAAAAATTGAAGGTAACGTTTTTCAGTAGATTTTCGCTTGACGAAAATGTTTTTGAATAATTTTCCTTTCGAAGAAATTGTTTTTGAACTATTGTTTTCAAACAATTGGTTTTCGCCAAATTTGCGCCACCCTAAAAAGTATAATCGGAGGACGCAAAATGTAACATATAATCTAAATTTTTCTTGATTATTACAAAGGAAGATTATCTCTTCTCTTTTTTATATATTTTATTATTTGAAGAATATTGAAAACTTTTCTTATGACCACATATGAAATAAAGTGATAGATTTCACTTGATTTCATCTTGAGAAAACGTAACATTTCACCAGTGTGCAGAAATTTTTCCGCACGTGTGTGGAAAAGCACTTTTGATGACGTTAACTGTCGCCATACTTTCCGCACATGTGTTGCAAAGTCGTTTCATTGGATTTGTGCGAAGTTAGACCAATTTTTATAAAAATTAGTATAGGTCAGCAGTGTTCGTAGAAAAAATAGCGTAGACAACTCGATGAAACAAACTTTCTTACACGCAAGAGTTGTTTTACTCGGCTAGAGCCTCGTTTACAACATTCATGCCCGTTTAAAATTTGTAACTTTTCTTTACCATCTCATCACTATGACATATACAGTGACGCAGCCAGGAATATGTCTTGGGGAGGAGCGAGGCCTCTTGGGGGGGGCTGAAGCTTCATAAAGTCGAATTTTAAGCTATTTTTTGTGTTTTTTAATGAAATATTTGGAAAATATGTTAAAAAAAAAAAGGCTGGGGGGGCAGGGGGACTGGACACTGAGGCCCCCCCTGGGTGCGCCCATGACATAAGCCATGCCGATATATGTGAAGCAATACTTGTATGAATTATTTTGTTGATTCAAAACTAGATAAATATATTATAGGCAATAGAGTTTACTTAAAAAAATTAGCCCTTATTGCTTTTATTATTGCGTGTGTCATGACTTTTTTAAAACACGCGAAAAGGCTTTTAACAATAATAAAAATTGTAAGTACCCATAATTTGACTTTTTGGTAAATATTTAACATTTTAATTGGGCTCGGAATTAAATTTTACAAAAAAAGGGAATTGACAAACAGAAAAAGTTCAAGTTCTTATACAAATACAAAGTTTATATGCAGCCAATCGGTGGCGGGAGGGGGGAGAGGGTCCAGCCCTCCTTTCCTTCCAGACATAAAACCTATTTTTACCTTCCTAGCCCGCGTAGCAATGTAGAGAAGGTGTTATTTTCGAAGAAAATTTTTTTTTGAGATAAGGCCAAAAATGTGTTATTTGGGTGTATTTTGATCTAAGCAATATCGTCGTGATGTCTGCCTATGTGTGTGTGTGTGTATGTTGTCTTGCTTGTATCACAAAGAAGTGAGTCCAGAAACAAATTGTGAAAGGCTTTCGCGGCCATCGCCAATGGTGGGTGTGCTTTCGGGCTGTTCGGCCGTCGTCGTTGGAAATTCGCTCTCTCTGAGAACGAATTTCCAACGACGACGGCCGAACAGCCCGAAAGCACACCCACCATGAGTCCAGAAAGTTCAGAACTCTTGTATTCGATTTATATTCGGTATAAGATGTAGACAGAGAATTTCTCATAAACTAGTTGACCTGGGCTGGCTAAATATGTTCGATCGTCGCACATTTCACTCACTTTGTTTTTACTTTAAAATTCTAAAAAATAAAAAACCCTCCTATCTTCGCAACAAAGCGATCCGCCGCAATCAAATTCATAACCGCAACTCTCGCCATAGAAACCTGTTAGAAATACCAAAGCATAATAAACAACTTTTTAAGAAAAGTTTTTCTTATGGTATCGCTTCTACCCATTTGGCGTAGCTAGCCTTGCTTTTCAGGGGGGGCCGTGGCCCCGGTCTATCTTGAACAAAAAGCAAACATAGGTTTTAAGAGTCGTGCAAAGTGTGCAATGAATAAAAAAAAAATACGCGCATTAAATGTTCTAATATTTTAATATAACAAATTTAATAATACATTTACCAACTTATTTATATGTATACACAGGAAGTATGTGATTCAGCAATTCTACAAAGAAAGTTTTCTACGTCGCTGACTGAAAGCGTCTACCACACTGTCTAAGTCGACCTCAACATCTTTTTCTATGAATAACAATAACAAACCTGAGTGTCTCTCTTGAGTCATAGTTGTTCACAGATTACTAACCACAGGTAGTTGTACTTAGCCAATTAAAAACTCTCCTCATGGCAGAGAAAGACCTCTCGCAAGTTGCACTTGAAATTGGAAGAATACTCGCAACTTTAAAAAGTTGGTAGAGGTTTGGATAGGTGTTTTCTGCTATATGTTGTTTGATAGAATCATGACGAACAGTTTGATTTAACCGAAAAATACAATTCTTTAAAACGGTCATTTCTGCACTTAGAGTAGAAGTATTAATATTAAAAATTTCCCGGTATTGCTCGACGAATTTATTCCATTTAACGACGTAGGAAAACTTAATATGAAAATGGTTATGAAATTGTCACCAAAATCGGAAAATTTTCATAAGACACTAAACGCTAACCTCAAAAAAACTAAAAAGATAATTATATTTATTTTAGAAAAACAGTTTAAAAAGGTCTTTTATATCCTTACGACATCTACAACCCGATATCGGAAACAGAGGGGCAAAGGTCGCTGTTTTTATTAAATGCAAAATTTAACTTACACTTCTATAATATTTTACAAGATGTCGCCAATATGTATGAAATATTCAATATGCATAATTATGTTTAAATTTAAAAAATATTTTCGGGAAATTGCATAAGTGCAGAAAAGTTACCGATAATTTAAAGAGAAAAAGCCTAATTCCGCAAGACAAGGGCTTTTTCCTGAAATGTAAACATTATCTGAATGATTTTAAATTTTAATGCACCTATTTTATTTGAATATTTCCCGAATAATAATAGAAAAGTATGTATTTTCAGCGTCATGTTCTTTTACTAGTAGTCGGTAGGGGAGGCCTAAAATATCTTAGGGGGGGCCTGAGGGACTTCAGGGGGGGGGACAGGCCCCCCCTGGCCCCCCTAGCTACGCCAATGTCTACCGTTAACCAACATTTTAAAATTTTTGACCTAATCCATCACTACCTTTAAAAAATTTGCAAGAAAAGCTATTACCAGTTACCTTTTGGCAAATCAATTATAAAAATGAACATGAATTATTTATTAATATTTGCGCAACCCACTTAGCATTTCTTCTTTTTCTTATTATTTTTCCTTTTCGTGTTCTCCCCCCCCCACATTTATCTGCAATTATTAGTTTAGTCTTCTCATTTAGTGTTAATTATCTTTAGTGTTAAGTGCTTATAAGGAATGAAAAAACTAAGCGCTCCAACAGCGCTTGACCTTCTGGGTTAAGATGCTGCAAACCAGCGCATTATTCCCTCAACTGTAGCTTGTAATAGATAGTTTAAGTTGTGCTACGTATTTTTACGTAAGCATGAGATTTGACAGTTACGCAAGCGCACTTCGTCAAACCGTCGTCAAGGTCACGTTAGGAGCTTACGTATTTACGTTAGCTTACGGCAGTCTGCGGGCACCTTAACGTTACCAAAGAATAGAATTGGTTGATTGACCGATCGAAAAATGAGGCCTAGACGATAATTTCCGCTTCCAGTACATACGATTCTTTGCAAAT